>CAKJTW010000013.1:47870000-48470000 GCA_917880005.1 Nanger dama | reverse complement strand
CCCTCCCCCATGCCCCCTCCTCCCCCCTCCCTCCCCCCTCAGGTTCCCCCAGTGCCCCCTTCCCCTCCAGTGCTCCCTCCTCTCCCCTCCCCCATGCCCCCTCCGCTCCCCTCCCGCCCCCTCAGGTCCCCTGAGTGCTGGAATCCAGCTTCCTGCGGCTGTGTTGTCAGGGTCCACCGAGTGCCACGTCCTCAGGGCAGCATGCCAGGCGTGGTCCTGGGAAGTGCCTGTGGCACTCCGCCTCTGGACTGAGTCTCGGCAGAGGCGAGAGGGGACCCTGGGGTGCGGGCTCCCGTCTGAGGGCTGGAGCCTGCCGCCCCGGCTGCAGCCCTCAGGCGTCCTCTCCCCGCCCTCCAGGCTTACCTCACAGACTTCCTCTGCCAGTTCGCCCAGCAGCCCTGCTATGTGATGTTTTCGGGCCACCTCAACGACAGCGAGAGGCGGGTGCTGCAGACCATCGGCATCTGAGGGCCCCATCGTGCCTGGCGCACAGCCCTTCCTGGCCTCGGGACTCTCTTCTCAGCCTGCAGCAGCGGCCTCTGGCGATGCTGTCGGTGGAGGCCTGGCGGCCTGTGCCTCCCGGGGCATGCGCTGGAGCACCGGCTCCTCCTGCCCGAGCCCGTCTGCGCTCCAGGCCTCTGCCGGCCAGGCCAGAGCACACTGCCCGGCGCGATCGCGTTCCTGGTTGTGGGCCCTCGCTGAGCACAGGGAGTCACAACCGTCCGTCTTCTAGGACGGACCTGGTGTCTCATAGGCCGTCTGATATGTTCTGCTCCAACTCCCCCACAGAGAAGTGGGCTTTCTGCCCTCGCCTGCTGATGCACTGGTCTCGGGACCGAGGGGAGCCCCCCAGGGACCCTGCTCCTGCAGCCCTGAGAGTCCCCGTCCGAGGAGGCCGTCTTGGTTTTGCCTCATTGCATGCAGCCCCTCCCTGATGCTGTTCCTCGTACATGCACGCACACGAGGTTAGCCAGACAGATGGCAATTTGGTTTTCCTTTTTAGAAAAAAAAAATGGAAAAACAAATTTTTTTAAAAGCCCACCTGCCCCCACCGTATTTAACAGCCTCTCACGCACACACCCCACACACAGCCCGAGGCTGAGGCTGTCCCTCTCCCTCAGGAATCCTCCAAGGTGGGGACGTTGTGGCCCTCACATTTGCAATGTGTATTTTTCTAGGAGAGTAAAGCGATCTTTACAAATGAGTGCGGCCTGCATGCTCTCTGGTGTTGGCACTGCCTCCTGTCGCTCTCAAAGGAGCAGCGAGGTGAGGGGCTGCCGAGTGCAGCCCCGCAGACTGTGCAGCAGCCTCCGGGAAGGGCCTCCTAGAGACTGCGTGCTCAGTGTGTGGGAGGGAGCCCGGGGCCCCGCACCCCCTTTCTGGGCTTGCCCACACCAGGGCCCATAGCTGCAGAGTGTTCCTTCAGGCGGTGGTCTCAGCAGGGGAGGGCTGCCAGGGCAGCTGACTAGCTCTCAGGGAGGGCCCCCAGGACGCAGGTGTGCCTGCTGGGCAGCGCCCACAGTGGGGGAGCCGGAGGGGCAGGCTCCCAGCAGGGCTGCCAGCCTGGCCCTGGCCTCTCAGCTGTGCTCCCCAGGGGCCCTTGACATGCAGGCCCTTCCTGTTTCCCGTTCGCCTTTAGGGCAGGTGCACAGATATGTTTCTCTTCTGTTGACGAGGAAGAGCATTCAGGAGCTACATCCACTCGGCAGGGAGTGGGAAAGACCTCCCGGAGGCCAGTGGTCCTGACGAGAACTTACCCTCTGGCTCCCCCTTCGTGTCCATCTCTTTGGCCAAAGAGAACTGGCTTCCTGGTAGGAAGGGCGGCGCTTCCCGCTTAGAGGGACTGCAGGTTCAAGGTGAGAAGTCAAGGAATAGGCGCCCTGACCCTGGAGGAGAGTGGCCAGGACACCAAGGTCTGGCTGGGACACTGGGCCTCAGGAGCTCGGTGGGGAGGAGGGGGGTACAGACCACACCGCAAGCCAGAAAGGGTGTGAGAGCCCAGCTCCCACTCCGCCCGGAGAGCGCCAGCCCAGAGGGACGGGCGTGAAGGACAAAGGTGACAGAGCACACGACTCGGGATCTGACTGTTGACAGACCAGATAAAATGGAGAGCGTAGGAAAGCAACCGGCCGCCAGGTCTGACCGCAGAGTAGCCCATCGGGTGGTGTGTGGCATGCCCCAGGGCGCTCTGCCCTCAGCCTCCGTCTTGTAAGTGGTCGATGAGGGGTATTTTCACGCCTTATCTTCCAGAAGATGGTTTGAGGCCATTTACAGAAGTGAGTGCTGGACAAGGACGGGGACACCGATCAGGTTCTCAGTTAATGGAGTCCCTGGGAAGGCTGTTAACTTAGAATCCAAGCATCTCTACCAGAGCAAATGTGGGCAGACCTCTATGTAAGCTTGTTCTCAAAGGTGGCGGTTGATGAGAGTCCCTGTGAAAACACCCAGGATTCCCGAGCATAGACGGCCGTGCTTGCGCAATCCTGTGCCAGTAATGGGTGGCGTGGCAGGAGCAGTCCCTGCGTCTACAAAACCCCTGTGTAGACAGGCTGGGGTCAGGGCACGGCGTCCGGAGCCCTGTTGGGCCACATCGGCCTTCCTGTGCCTTCAGCAGGCCCGAGCGGTGTGTCCCGGCTTGCTGCCAGCCAGGGCTGCGTGGCAGAGGCGGCGCGTCCGCCGGGGGAGGGCCAAGAGATGGACTCAAGCCGGGTCGAGGAGAGAGGCTCGAAGGGCTGGGGGACTCAGGCAGACAGGACTCTGCTCTGGAAGCTTAGACGGGCCTGTGCTTGGAAGGCGCGCAGCAGGCCCATGGCCACTAAGGAGACGGGAGCACACAGCCAGCTCCTGGCTCCGTGGCGTTCCAGCAGATACGGAGCCCCTGTCGCGTGCAGGGCCCCTTCCGCCAGGAGCCAGTCCAGCTGGGGATGCCAAGCAGCACAGTGGGCCTGGGGGCCTGACCAGGTACATGAGCTCTGGGTTGAATGCCTGCTGCCCGAGAAGAGGAGGGCAGAGGCGGTTCTCCTGGGGGGCGGGTGGGCGAGGTGGCTGCAGCCGCCCACCTGTCAGAAGCACGCAACGCCAGGGGCCAGGGCTGCGCTGTCACCCGTGACCTCGCCTGGATGCTCTACCTTGGGCCCTTGACCACGGAGAGGCATATTGTGGGCAGTCAGAAGCCCACAGAGAACTTAGAGGTGGGCCTAGGCTCTCTACATCCAAGGTTCAGCCAACGTGCGGCGAGGGGAGGGGTGTCCCTGGAGTTGCTGGTGGAGAAAGCCTGCATCGCTGTGGAGCTGTGCAGTGGAGACCCATGTTGTTCCAGGGTCGACCCTGGCCGTGCAGATCAAGGGCCTGTGTCCACACCGTTTGCAGATGGGGCTGGAAGCACCGCCCTCCCGTCCTGCCTCCTCCTCAGAACTTGCCCTGCTTTGGGGCCATGGCTGCAGGTGAAGACAGCTGGACTCCAGGCCTGCAGGCTCAGGCCGGGAGGGTGTCCTCTCCCCGCCCTCCAGCTGCCCCACCTCTGTGGGGTGGTCTTCCCGACTCCCTGGGCTAGGGCGACTCAGCTCACCTCACAACTGCTGCTGCTGAACTGGGGCCTTGGGGAGCCTTTGCGGGGATGGCTCTGGAGTCTCACCTGCCTTCCCCTGATGAGCAGAGCTTTTCCAGGGGGTCTGCATGCCGCTGTGAGGTATTAACCTGCTTTCACTAGGTTTTTGCCCCTCCACTTGTTCCAGGAACTTGGCCGAGTTCTTGCATTTCCTTGCCTTAGTTGCTTTTGCAGGGGAAAAGCAGAACTCTTTGAGAATAACCTGCTTCTGGATGCTAGGTCAAAACCCCAAGTGAACTGAGGTTAGGTCCAGGGTCTTAGGGGAAGCAAGGGAGGGAGAGAGAAGGAAGAGGGCTCCCAGAAGGAAGGGGACAAAGTCTGGGGACCCAACGCTAGCCGGGCACCAGGGCTCCCTGGTGGGTCCCCGTGCCTGGGTCGCACAAACTGAGGCTGCTGGACGTGCAAGCCCCCGAGCCCTCGACAGAGCCCGCCCCCGAGCTTGCACTATGTGAGGTCCTGAGACCGTGTGACCCCGGCAGGCAGGGAGCAAGCTGTAGAGACCACGGCCCAAACTGCCAGCTGGGAGGAGAGACTGTCTGACCTAAGGTGATGGAAGGGAAAGAGGTGTGGCGTTTCTTGCCCCCTGGATTTGTGACCACATCCCTCCTCAGCCTAGCTCCCCTTCCTGACCTTGGGCTCACCTGCTGGGCAGGAGGCCGGTCCACCGAGAGGCCCTGCCAGGGCCTTCCCCGCAAATCTTTTCCAACCGAACATGCAGAGAGAGGACCAGAGCCCCCCAGCCGTCTGACGTACAGTTGTGGGGGTCCAACTGAACCCCTGCACTTACAAGTTCGGAAGCTGAGGCCCGAGGGGCCCTCTCCAGCCCACAGGGCCCGGCTCCTCTGCCTCGGCCAGAGGTTCCAAGCAGGCACACTCCCCGACCCCCCACCCCCCACCCCCGCGTCCCGGCCCGGCTCTCCATCCTCGGGGCCACGTAGGCTGAGCAGACGTGACCAGTCCGTCCTGGGGAGCCGTGTGCTGGGGGCATGGACTCCGACGTGGCTGCCTCATGCCTGGTGGCATGGGGCAGTGATGAGCCAAGCCCCCACTCCACCTACACGGCCGGCCTCATAAGGACAACCACCATCCCTGCCTCGCAGAGGGTTCACGCGGGTCTCGCCTGAAAATAGAGCTCGGTGGGAAGGGTCAGTATGGGTGGACGCCCGTGTCCACGAACTGCCCAGGAGAGGGAGTGGGCAGACAGAAGAGCTGCAAACAGCCTCCTTCGTCTCTTCCCCTCAGCTCCCAAAATAGCGCTCATCGGCCCCCGCCCTGCCCAGCTGGCCTGGCCACGGAGCCAGGAAAGTGCCACCTGAAGGTGACTGGGCTCCCCCAGCCAAGCCCCAATGGCGGGCGGCCCCCAGGGCCAGCCAGTGGCTGCCCCACTGCAGCCTGAGGCTGCTGGGCTCAGCCCAGACCCCCTGGGCCCCGCAGAGACGCCTGGCACTCGCCCTTCCTGCCAGGCTCTCGCCCTTCCTGCCAGGCTGCCCCCACGCCCCCCCACCCCCAAGGACTGAGTCGGGGACAGCCTTCTGCCCACAGCAAGCCCAAGCCACGGTGGACACCAGGAGAGCCTCCTGATGAAGGAGGAGCGTGTGTTTATTCTGGGCTAGCGAGCACCTGCTCCTTCAGTACAATGAGGTTGCATCGGAGGAAAGCGTGCAGTTCTCTCTGCAGGAGCTGGGTGGACAGAGGCCCACGGGGCTCTCCTGAAGAGGAGAGGTGGAAGGCCCAGGGCCCCGGGAGGCAAGGGAGGCCCCAGGGATGCCATTCGGTCTGCCCTGACCTGGAGAGGCATATCAGGCGGGCAGGAGGAGGCCCGGCCGGCCACTCAGCCTGGCTGCGGGATGACTCAGCAGACTCTGCGGCTGAAGCCCCAGGCCAGGCCCAAACTGGGTCACAGTCCCGCTCTTCCCGCTCCTGCTGGCCCGGCTTCCCACCCCGAGGTCTGCCCACGGATGTGCCCCACACACCAGGCCGGGCTCGGAGCAGTTCAGACCTGATCCACGAGAGGCAGAAGGACGAGTGGACCGGCTTGGGCTTTGAAGTCACAGATGTCCAGCTCCAAACCCCAGCCTGAGAACGGAGCAAATTAAGTTCTTCCAGCGCCAGTGCCCCCGATAGGCTGGGACACGCTCACCTGCGGAATCGCCGGTGTCATCTCCCTCACGCCCCGTCCCCTCTGGTCCAGGGATGGCCTGGCCGCCCTGGGGCTGGGAGACCCGCTCGGGGAGGCAAGGATGCTGCTGTGTGTCTGCCCACAGAAGGTTCAGGGAATCCCCTACAGGCCTGTACAACCCCTTCCCCAGTCCCCAGCCTTCCCGCTCTAGCCTCCCCCTTCCTCTCCCCCAGCCCAGGGCCCGGCTCAGCATGCAGGCACAGGGGCAGGCTCCAGCCCCCTGGACTGAAGAGCAACCCACCCCCCCGGCCCCCGCCTGTTCTCCCCTCTGATCTGTCCGATCACCTCCCATCATCTGCGCTGAAAAGTTTTCCTAGAATTTTGCAATCAGAGAATCACTGTTGTCCTAGTGAGCTGGAACCAGGTGTGTTAATTTTTAAGGAGAATTAGGTGGAGAAAAAAGGGTGAAAAGCAGAGACACAGCTAGAAAGGGAGGTGGGTTGGGAAACAGGTGGTTTCGTTTTGCTTTGCTTTGCTTTGTTTCATTTTAATAGGAAAGAGACTTGAGGTTTTATTTCCCAAGGAAAGAGGAACCCAAGGCACAGAGAGAAGGGATGCCGGAAAGGACCCCGTCAGATGGGCTCTGGGCTCAGGTGGGCAGGAGGCAGGAAGAGACAGCCCTCTATCTGCCCGTCGAGCCCCTGCAGTGAGGGCTGGGAACCACAAGGAGCACAGAGCCACGCGGTCCCTGCACTCGACAAGCGGACACGCTGCCGGGTGTAGGGAGCCGGGGGCTCCCCTCCGTCCGTCTGTCTCTGCAGCATTTATGGCTTCAGACATCCGCTCCCCTGGCCCCCATGAGACGAGCAGCCACGTCCTGGGCAGGAGCAGACCCTCTCCTGGCCTCTGCTCTCCTGGAGGGCGCCAGCACCCGCGGAGCAGGACAGGGCCCCACCTGCCCCCGCCGCCTTCCCCCGCCTGTTCGGGTTCTGCTGGGCCTCCACGCCTCGATGTTGGAGACACTCGCCATCTGCTGCTGGGGGTGGGAGCGCCGGGACTGATGGGTCCTCGTGATGGGCGCTCAAGACTTCATTCTGTCTAAGGTTTATTTTTGGCTGTGCTGGGTCGCTGCTGCTGTGCAGACTCTTTTCTGGCTGGGGAGAGTGGGGCTTCCGAGCTAGCTGGCGGGCTCAGCCTCTCACTGCGGCGGACCCTCCTGTTGGAGAGCGTGGGCTCGGGGTCAGCAGCTGGTGCACGGGCCTAGTGGCTCTGCTGCATGTGGGATCTTCCCAGATCGGGGGGTTGAACCTGCATCTCCAGTAGTGGCAGGTGGATTCCTTACCCTGAGCACCAGAGAGCCCCAGACTTCTATGTGACTTGCCGCCGCCTCCGTTATGCTAAGCTGCACACCACAGCCTCCCGCTCACTGCACTAGGCGGCTCCGTCCGGCGCCCTCTCCTCTGCTGGCCACCTGTTGGCTCTCTGAATCTACAGCTCTATTTCTGTTCATGTTTGCTCATTTGGGTTTTATTGTTTTTGCTTCTTTAGATTCCACACGTGTGATATCATACACTGCTGGTTTTTCTCTGACTTGTTTAACGTAGGGTAACACCCTCAAGGTCCAGCCTGCTGTCGGAAATGGCAACATGTCATTCTTTTAAAAAATATTTAGTTAGTTAGTTGCAGCACATGGGACCTAATTCCCTGAGCAGGGATCTAACCCGGGCCTTCTGCATTAGGAGTACAGAATCTGAACAACTGGGCCACTATGGAAGTCGTTTTTACAGCTTTTTAGCGTTCCATTGTATATCCGTGCACTTCATTATCCATTTATCTGTTGACAGACACTTGCTTCCGTATCTGGACTATTGAATAATGCTGCAGTGAGCGGAAGGGTGCATACGTCTTTTGAAACATCTTTCAAAACTAGTGAGTTTGCTTTAGGTGGAAGCCCAGGAGTGGGATTTGCCGAAGAGAGCGGGGGTTCTTTCTGTCGCCTTGGTACTGTCTCCGGTGCCCACCGGTTCACACCCCACTGACGATGCTTTCTCTGCATCCTCACCATGAAGCTGTCGTCTCCTTGAGGACAGTCATTCTGACAGGTGTCAGGTGACACCTCATTGTGGTTTTGAAGCGTTTCCCTGATGATTCGTGGTGCTGAGCGTCTTTTCATGTGGCTGTTGTCCATCTATGTATCTTCTTTGGGGAGAATGTCAAGTCTTCTGTGGGTTGTTTTGTGTTTGTATTTTTTTTTATGTTGAGTTGTCTGAGTTCTTTGTATATTGTGGACATTAACCCTTACAGGACATACCATCTGCAGACACCTTCACCCACTCAGCAGGTGAAGCCACTTGGATTGAGAGTGCCTCTCCCACTTACGGGTTCTATTAGCTGAACAAATCCTTGAACTCCCCTGAGTCCCAGCTTACGTCTATAAAATGAACTGATAACACCAGTGAGCTTGATTTAGCTCATGGGATTCTGGGGAGCCCCAACGGAGGGGCCTGTCCCAGCACCCTGAGGGCTGCACGCAGGGGGGCTAAGGGGACCGTGGATTTTCTCCCTGACTTAGGCCCTGCACGTTCCTGGTCAGGTGCCCCCAGAGCAGGGGCATAGCCACCGGCAAACGGGCAAGGAGGCTCCTGACCCCCGGAGGGCCGCCTATGCTCCGCACCGCGGCAGGCTCGCGGTGGGGTCGCTCTGTGAAGGAAGGGGTTTCCACTGGACTGGCCCAGGCAGCCCCCGCGTACCGGGAGGCCCTAGGCTGGCCGCTCGTGGGGGAAGGGGCACTCGGAGCCAGCGCAGCTGGCAGGGTCCAAGTCTGCGGGCCCGCGGGGACAAAGCTGCTCTGAGCGGCCTCTCAATGGGCGCTGTGTTCTGGGGTGGGGGCGGGGTGACTCCCGGCCCCCCACTCTCCTCCCCGCCGCCGCCGGAGGACGTCCTGCTGGACGCTGGGCAGAGGAGGTCCTGCGTCAGGGGTGGCCCCTGCGCCTGAGCGCTCGGAACTGGCACCGGGAGCAGGGCTCTGGGGGCGGGGACGCCGACGGGCGAGGCAGCGAGCGGGCCGAGGGCCAGGAGGCCCTCCGCAGCGGGGCCCGGCGGCCGCCGGCGCGGGGCGGGCCGTGGGGGCGGCTCGGACCCGGACCCCGCGAGGGGGCGTGGCCAGGGGCGGGGCCCGGCGGGCGGGGCGCGGGAGCGGGGTCGGCGCGGGCCGGCGAGCCCCGCCCCGAGCAGGCGGAGAGGAGCCGGCCCGCGGAGCTGGGCGGCGGCGGCGTCCTGTGCGCCCCGCGCTCGCCGCGCCGCGCCGCGCCATGCCGCCCGCCGGGCCCCGCGGGGCCGCGCCGCTCGCCGCGGTCGCGCTCCTGGTGCTGGGGGCGCCCCTGGGTAAGGGCCGGGGGCGCGGGGGGCGCGGCGGGAGGCCTCGGCGCGCGGCCCGGGGGGCGCCCGGGAGGTCCCGGCGGAGCCTCGGCGTTTCAGGGTCCGTGGGAGGGAAGGGGGGTAGGGTGCGGGGGCTGGACGGGGCGGGGGGACCCCGACCCTGGGGCTCGAGGCCGAGGCCCCCGGGCGCAGGGACCAGGGTGGCGCTCCGGGCTGGGCCGGCCGGAGACCCGGCCCGGTGGCCACTGGGCACCTCCGCCACTGCCCGCAGCTCTGGCTGGCGAGGACTGCCTGTGGTACCTGGACCGGAACGGCTCCTGGCATCCGGGCTTCAGCTGCGAGTTCTTCACCTTCTGCTGCGGGACCTGCTACCAGCGGTACTGCTGCCGGGACCTGAGCCTGCTCATCACCGAGCGGCAGCAGAAGCACTGCCTGGCCTTCAGGTGGGCGCCGGCCCTCCCGCCCCGCCCCCTCCGCCCTCAGCCGACACCCTGCCCGGGCCCGAAGCGGGGCTGGGGCTCCAGGAGCGCCGGCCGGTGACCGTCATGTGGTCATCGCGGGCTGGGCCGGGGCCGGGCCCTCCCCCGCCCGGGCCTGCGCAGGGCGAGGGCAGGGGCAGCCCCGCGCCCAGCGCGCTCCAGCCTCTGGTTGGACTGGTCCAATCCCCAGTCCGCCGCTCACCAGCTGTGTGATCTTGGGGAGGACAGGTCCCGGGTGGGTCACTGTTTCCTCCTCATTAAGGGGGACGCACAAAAGGGGCTTTCAAATTTGTTTTGGGAGGAGGAGACGCTGACATAGAGAACATGTATGGGGAGGCGGTGACCGAGCGCGGTTTGAGAAAGGAGCTCTGCCCGTCAGGCCTCCGGTGTTGGAGTCCACGCTGTTCAGTCGTGGACCCGGGCGCACGCCGCAGCCCCCGCAGGGAGGCTGCTGCTCAGGAGGCTGCCCGGCCTTCAGGGGAAGCGCAGTGCTGGAGCTCTCCCCAGCGGGGCGGGGGTCCAAGCCAGCATGGCGGTCTGTGGGGCGAGGACTCCCTGCGTGAGGCTGGAAGGTGAGGAGACTGTTCTCTGCCCAAGTCCCAAGACCATAGCGGGCATCGCCTCGGCCGTGATCCTCTTCGTGGCTGTGGTCGCCTCCACCATCTGCTGCTTCCTCTGCTCCTGTTGCTACCTCTACCGCCGACGCCAGCGGCTGCAGAGCCCGTTTGAAGGTGCGTCCGGCGTCTGTCCGCGAGGGAAGGGGGCGGGGTGCCTTCGGAGGGCACCAGAGGTCAGGCGGTGTGGTTGGCAGCAGCGGGCCCCTCTGGACACACCTGCCCGCCC
Organism: Nanger dama; assembly: GCA_917880005.1. NCBI lineage: Eukaryota > Metazoa > Chordata > Mammalia > Artiodactyla > Bovidae > Nanger > Nanger dama. Next base: position 48,459,574 of record CAKJTW010000013.1, on the reverse strand, counting down.
GTCTCCCCAGAAGCCAGAGTGCAGGGACACTCGTGAGCCTCCTGCAGCGTGTGCCGGGCGTGAACCCTGGGTGCACGGATGTACCTGCGCCGTGCGTCGTGCGCGTGGCTCTCAGGAAACACTCGGGCCGGGCCGGGCCTGGAGCGCGAGTGACACGGGGTGCGCTCCATGTGCAAAATCGTGTGCCTGCCCACAGGCCCAGGCCTGGTGGGTGTGGGAACAGTGACCCCGTGTGGGGGGTCAGTGTGAGAGGACCCCTCGGGGGCAGCTCTGCTGGGCCAGGGCAGGGCGGGACGCCCCCCAGGCCAGTGCTGTCTGGCCCAGGGGGTCTCTGAAACCCTGAGCGGGCACACTGCTGACCCCAGCCCAACCAGCAGGGGCCGCCTCCAGGCGCCCTGCTGGACTCGGCCACACAGGGTCTGGCGGCAGAGGGGCAGGGGCGGCACCCCACAGAGGCGGTGCCCTGAGAGCTGGTCCTTATCCGCCAACCAGGCCAGGAGATCCCCATGACAGGCGTCCCCGTGCAGCCCGTGTGCCCATACCCCCAGGACCCCAAAGCCGGCCCCGCACCCCCGCAGCCTGGCTTCATGTACCCACCCAGCGGTCCTGCACCCCAGTACCCTCTCTACCCGGCGGGACCCCCCGTCTACAACCCTGCAGGTGAGTGGGCCCCGCCTCCTGCCTGCTCCTCCCGGGGTCCTGCAGCCTGGCTCGGGGGTTCCTTTGCGCCCTCCTGGGCCGCCCCAACCCTCACCTCGTCTCCTTGGCTTACAGCTCCTCCCCCGTACGCGCCACCCCAGCCCTCCTACCCTGGAGCCTGAGGAGCCAGCTGCGTCTCTGCCGTCCCTCAGGAGGCTGAGCCTCCGCCCGGCCCCGGGGGTGGGCAGGGGCATCTGCTCACCAGGCCTCAGGCCCAGCTGCATCCTGAGACCTTCTGGGAATGGAGCCCCAGGGAGGAGGAACAGGAGCTGAGCTGGAACTTGGCCGTGACTGAGGGGCGGGTGGGGAGGGCCTGGGACACTCGGACTATTTTTACCAGGAGTGGGGGAAGGGCGGGAAAGCCTGCATGGCCCCTGCTTTCTCCAGCCCTTCTCCTCCCAGGACCCCGGGCTAGGAAGGCTGGGCCCCTCCTGTTTGTCTGCGATGGACTGGGGGCTGGGGAGGCTCCACCAGCCATGGGCAGAAGCCCCCTGGTTGCCCTGGGGGATTAAAGCTGAGGTGACATAACTCCACCGGGCCGTCCACACCTCCTGACTCCGCGGGGGTGGGGGGGGCAGGGCCGGTGTCCGAGCATAGGCAGGAGCCCTGGGCCGAGGGCTGCCAGGCTGCCTGAGCTGGGGAGGCAGATCTTGCCACCCTGGGGGACGGGTCCTCGTGGTCCCAGATTCCACACACGGGTCCGGCGTGAGAGGCACCTCCCTCCACCCATCTGAGACACCTGGACTCGCGCTTGTCCCCCACCGACTGACGTATGCGTGTTTCCCAAGGTCGCGGGTCTCCATTTCCTCATCTGTAGAATGGGGGTGCTGCTTCGGGGGTACGGGAAGCTTGTTGGGGCTGCCCTTCCCCGTCAGAGGGCCTTCCCTGGACCAGCGGCTGAGAGGAGCCCGGCCGGGCAGGTACCGTCAGCAGCCTCAGAGCATCAGGGGCGCGCAAGACACAAGACTCCCCAGGCCCACTTCAGCGCCTCTGCTGCGTCGGGCCGGTCCCCTCCCGCCGCCCCCTGGCCTGGTGACAGATCCAGGAAAGGAAGCTCGATGGACTTCAGTTCACACGGGGAAAGCAGTCAGCTTGGACAGCCCCTAAGCCCTCCCAGGCCCTCTCTCAGTCCCTCCCCTCCGTCCGAGTGTCCTCCAGCCCCACTGCAACCTGCTGCCTTCTCACTCCTCAGGGCGCTGGGCCTGGTCTGGACGGCCGGGCCCTTGTGCTGGCGGCACCCAGGGCCCGATGGAGGCTCTTTTCTCTCGGTAAGGGCGGGGAACTCTGGGCGGCTGCTTTGGGGCCGGGCTGGACCTCTGCCCCTGGACCTGACCTGGGTGGAGGGGAAGGTTGTGCAGCAATACCCCTTTCCAAGGATGGGGACGAGAGGCGGGCCACGGGCGTCCCGGCTCCCAGGCCACAGCTTCTGCCAGTGTGCTGGGGGAGGGGTCACCAGGTCATCCCAAAGTCTGGACAGCCCCTCTCTCTGTCCTGAAGCTGGGAGGTGGAGGTTTGCAGGACAAGATTTCTGCATTTCCCTGAAAGATGAGATGTTAATGAATGCAGGCCCATGCCAGCCGGAACGAGCTTCCTTAAGTCAGCAGCCTGGGGCCAGTGAGAAACTGCTCCATAGTCTAGGATGGGAGACAGTTTATCCCCGTCAGAGCCCCCCACCCCTCCCTCCAACATTTCCAGTCAGTTAACTGCAAAGCACTGCAAAAAAGAGAATTTTAAGAAAAGGGGGGAAACCGAGCTGGAGTGGAGCTTTCAGGTGGTGGCAGCAGAGAGGAGGCCCCTCGCATTGCCTAGCTGGTAAACAGGGCAACGCCCTGGTCTCTTCTGGGACCCAACACCTCACCTGGGGACTGGGCTTAGCTGCTCCCCCAGCATCCCTGAAAACTGGCAGTCGCCCTACAAGGTGGTGTTGGGTGGAAGGAGCCATGACCCTCAGGGGTTGGGTCAGCAGTGGTATAAGCGGGGGTCCTGCTCAGCTCGGAGGGAGCAGTAAGTAGGACGCTGGGGGGTCTGGGAAGAGGAGGTGGAAGGGGGGAGTGTGTTACACAAAGGCCAGTGGCCCGCATCCTGGGGTCAGCGAGGCCTGCGGTGCTGGGGAGCCTGAGTCCAGAAGAGGATGGCAGGGAGCGGGCTAGGGCCCCGGTGCCTGGATGTACAGTCAGGGCTGGGAGCCAGGGGTTAGCAAGACAGCGGAGCGTGGGGACGGAGGAGGTCAGGAGCAGGAGAAGGAGGCTGGGAGCCGGATGGGCAGAGCAGGGAGGCCGGAAGAAGTGTGCCTGGTGGGGCGGGCAGCGCCTGCCTCTCTACCACCTCCCCAGCGGGCCGCCTCCAGTTGGCTCCCCAGGCCGGGTGGTCCTGGTGGGTGATCCGCGATCAGATCTCTCGCCTCTTAGAGGAGCCGCCTGAGAGGCCTTGGGCCCCAGGTCCGGCCCGGGCTTCCTGCGAGGGCGAGCGGGCCGAGGGGCCCTGCAGCCCGGAGTCCCTGGGCCCGTACACGCCGCCCCCCGTCCCGGCGCTCTTCCGCGGACGGGCCCGGCCTGGGGCTCCGCCGGCCCCCGGGCGGGGTGCGGGGAGGGGTGAGGCGGCTGGGGATCCCGGCCCAAGTCTGGATCCGGACCCGCCAGCTAGGGCTTCGGCCCCGCCTAGCGACCCCTCCCCTCAACCCGGCTAGTCCCAGGGCGGCCCCCGCCACCACCCCGGCCTTCCCGCGGGGCGGGCCGCGCCCGGTGCAGCCGCCCGCCCTCCGTCCGCGCGCCGCGCGAGGCCGGGCAGCGTCTCCGCCGGGGGGCGCCGCGCCGCCGCCCGAGGAGGAGGACGTCATCGGCCTGCGAAGGGGAGAGGTAGGAACGCGGGAGGGTGACGTCATCGGCCTGCGGGGGAGGGGCGGGGAGGGTGTCGTCATCGACCTTTGGGGGCTGCGGGGGAGGGGGGACGTCATGGGCCGGCGTGGGATGGGGACATGCTGGGGCCCTCATCGTCCTGCGGGGGACGCGGTGGGGCGGCGGGGAGGGTGACGTCATCGGCCGGCGGGGGCGGCGGGGAGGGTGACGTCATCGGCCGGCGGGGGAGCGGAGCGCGGGTCCCGGCCCCCAAGCCCGGCCCTGGGCTCAGGGTGAGGGGGTCGTCCCCGCGCGAGCGTCGCGCCCTGAAGCGGCGGCCCGGCGGGGGCTCCAGGCCCTGGGCGCCGCGCGGGGCGTGCGGTCGGGCGGGCGTCGCCTCCGGCCCTGACTGGGCTCCGGGCGTCCGGCGCGGCGGCAGCTCCAAGCGGAGAGGCGCCGGGAGGCGGGCCCGGGCCCCGCGATCACCTCCCCCGCGGCCCTCCTGACCCGCTGCTCGAGGCGCCGGCCCCCAGCCCGCACCGGGCGGCGCGGGGGCGGCGCGCGCCGCTGGCCTCGTGTGGCCACGGAGGCCCCGGCCCCGCCACCCGCCTCGGCGCTGCGCCCAGGGGCCTGGGCAGGACGCCCTGACTGAGCCCGGCCCCTGCGAGGAGCTTCCGCGGGCGCGGCCGGGGCGGCGGGGCGGGCAGTCCCGAGCAGGGTGAGCGCCAGGACCCTGGGGACAGCATCCAGGTGCACGGCGACTCTCAGCTGGAGGCTCGTGTGTATTATGAAACCTCACGGGGGACAGATCTCAGCTGTCTGTGCAGCAGCGGGTGGGTGTGAGGGGACGTCTGCGTTGGCATCCAGTCTTCAGGTCCAGCGGCTGTCTGTCCTCTCCCCTGCCGCAGCCCACGACGCACCAGGCTGCACCCCTCACGTCCTCTGCTTAGCAAGGAGGGGCTTGGGGCATCCTCAGCCCCTCCGCCCTCTCCCCTGGGCCCTCGGCCCTCCAGTCTTACACCCTTGCCCCCCAGTGGCCTTGCCCCCAGGGCTCCTCAGAGGCCTGAATCCTGGCCCTGGGGGCAGTGGCCCCATGGGTCGCATGACCCCTGAGGGACCCCCCTCCCGGCCCCTAGGCCTTTGACAGCTGGTCGGCCACTCAGGCTCCAGGGGCGCCGTCTTCTCGGTCATGTGCTAGAAGGACTCTTCTCGTCCAGAACCGCCCGCTCCGGGGATGAGACAGTGGTGGAGAGCGTCAGCGTCAGAGACAAGACAAGAAGCGAGGGGAGAAGGGGCCCTCCGTGGAGTGGCCGCGGCCTCCAGCTCCCCCAGAGCAGGGCAAGGATGTCCAGAGCAGGGCAGCTGGCGTGGCGGGGCAGGGTCCGTGCGGCCCTGGGAAGTGGGGCCTGGGCAGGCGTGGCGTGGCGGGCAGCGCCTGCAGCCTGGTCCTACTGCAGCAGCTTGGGCACCTCCACCTGTCAGGGCAGAGCAGATGGCTTAGCAGGGGCCCCAGGGGGCCCTGGGATGCCTTGCCCTCCTCTCCTCCTGGGCTCTCAAACTGAGGAGCTGCAGGCAGAGGAGGCCCTTCCCCTTTCTGTGAAAACCTGATGCCATCCAATGACTGGGGGGACAGTCGAGGTTGCACTGTGTCTCAGGAAGGACCTGGTTGGGAGGGGCGGGGTCAGCCTGGAGGAGGACCCCGACTCTGCCTCCCAGCAGAGCTGAGCTTTGAGAAGCCGCCTCTCCAGGGATGGACTGTCTGTTGAAGACCTTTGGGGTAACCTGACCTCTAGGGACTGACTGGTTCTAAGAGGGGATTAGAACCCCTCTAAAACAAAGGCAAGGAGATCCAACCAGTCCATTCTAAAGGAGATCAGCCCTGGGATTTCTTTGGAGGGAATGATGCTAAAGTTGAAACTCCAGTACTTTGGCCACCTCATGTGAAGAGTTGACTCACTGGAAAAGACTCTGATGCTGGGAGGGATTGGGGGCAGGAGGAGAAGGGGACGACCGAGGATGAGATGGCTGGATGGCATCACGGACTCGATGGACGTGAGTCTGAGTGAACTCCGGGGAGCTGGTGATGGACAGGGAGGCCTGGCATGCTACAATTCATGGGGTCGAAAAGAGTCGAACACGACTGAGCGACTGAACTGAACTGACTGAAAACAAAGGCCAGGTGGGCCTAGGGAATGGGAAGACTTCAAGGAAGTGTCTGAAGGCACTGCTCCACTTGCGGGAGAAACATGGGGGCGGGCCAGAGGAAGCTCCTGGGAGGATGGCAGACGCCCTGGAGGGGTGCAGGCCCAGCCCCCAGCCTCGCCCGCGGCCAGACCCAGCGCCCACCTTCTTGAGCTGCTTGAGGTTGCTGGAGCGGATGGCCGCCAGCAGCTGGTCCCGAGAGTTCTTCTCCTGGGCGGGGAGGGCCCTGTCGCCCATCTTCCGCTGGGTGGCTGGGGACAGCGAGTTCCTCAGATTCTCCATGATGAGCGGGGGCGCCAGGGGCGGCGGCGGTGGGGGGCCGCGGCCGGGGCACCCCCCTTTGCCCGGCGAGTTCTTGGGAGCGGCCTTGGGCGGTGGCTGCAGGGAGGGCCTGGGGAGCCCCGGGCAGGGGGCCGGGCCTGGGGCACCTCCAGCAGCGCCTTCCCGCCTGGGCCTCCTGCGCCTGCCGCTGCTCCTGCAGCCGCTTCTGGCGCTGCCGGTCCATGTTGCGGCTGAGCAGGTTGGTGACGGTCATGCGGGGCCCGGCCAGCTCGAAGTGGTAGCCCAGCTTGAGCAGCGTGGTGTTCTCCTTGAGCAGCTTGGCCATCTCCATCTCGGTCTTGCCGCCGCAGATGTGGCGCTGGTTGTGGAAGCGGAGCTCGGTCAGCGAGCTGTTCTGCAGCAGGGCCCGGAAGATGGCCAGGATGCCTTTGCTGGTGATGTGGTTGGAATCCAGGTTCAGGCTGGTGATGGTCTTGTTGGCCTTGAGCATGATAGCGATGGCGAAGGCCACATGGTCGTCCGCCCGCGTGTTGGCCAGGCGAAGACCTTGACGGCCGTGTTGAACTCCAGCGCTTCCGCGGAGCGCACCAGGATCTCCGTGGTGATGCAGTCCGAGTTGTTGACGTTCACCTCGGTCACCTCTGGGTCATTGCTCTTCACCCTCTCCAGGGGCTCGTCGAAGATGCTGGGGGCCGCCTCGTCCTCGGCCTTGGCGGGCCCATCAGCGGGCTTCGCAGGGGCACCAGGGGTGGGTTTCTCTGGCACTGGGGTCTTGCTGTCTTCTCGGGGGGCCTTTGCCTCGTGGGGCTCCTCCTTCCTGGCCTTCTCGCCCTCCGGCCTGGCGGCCCTGTCCCCGTGTCCCTCCTTCAGCTCCTGGGCCTCCGCCTGGGTGTCCTCACCGGTCCGCGGCCCCTTGGCCTTCTCGGATGCTGCTGTCTTGCTTGCCGCCTCGGGCTGCTCGCCCTTCTTGCCCTTGTCTCTGCTCACACTCCTCTGCTTCTCCCCGTCCTTCCGAGGGGCGGCTGGTCCCTCCTTCCCAGCCTCCTTCTTGTCCACCACGGCCCTGACCCGGCCCTTCTCCAGGCCCCTGACGAGCTTCTCCTCCTTGGGCCTCTCTGCACTCCTGCTGTCAGCTTCGTCCTTGTCCCTCGAGACGCTTTTCTTCACGCTACCCCTCTTGGGCTCCTTCCCCAGGTCTGAGTCCCGTCTGGGGCCCAGGGGCTTCTTGCCAGCATCTCTCCCCTTGTCTTCTCCCTTTTTCGCGTCTGTCTTGGTCTCCACTTGCTTGCCCTCCTAAGAATGCAGAAAAGAAAAATAAACATGAGCTGGCTGCGGAGAGAGAGGAAGGAGCCCAGGGACAGCGTGGGTACCTCTTGGATGGTCTCCGCTGACAGTGCCGTGTGGGGCTGGGGTTGCGTGCAGAGCCCCCGCTGACATCGGACTCAAAACCCCAGCTTGTGAGGCCCCGGAGGGAGCCCTGGACGCTGCAGCCCTCATCCCCAGACCTCGGGCCGCTGGGACGGGGCCCTACTCGGCCTTGCTGGAACCTGAGGCAAAGGGGAGTGTCCCCAAGGCTGCTGCTGTGCCTCCTTGAGGCTTTACTTTTTTTGTCTGTCCTGGGATGTTTTGCGTGGCACTTGAGTGTTTACAGTGCCCATTCACATGCCAGTTGTCTTGATCTCTGGGTTCACGGGCACCCTTCCTTCCTGTGCCCTGGGCAGAAGCCCCCAGGGCCTTGCCTGGCTCCGAGGAGGTCAAGTGAGTCTCAGGTCCTGGGGTTTTACAGCCAAGACCTTTCCAAAAGGAAACATGGTTGGAGAGAGCAACAAAGTCTGATCCTGCTTTATTTTCTCAGTTAAGGATATTTGCAGATCCTGCCTACCATCGTCACTTCATGGAAATAAGCAGCCAGCAATCAAGAAGTGTGTGTTTTTCGAGCACATCTCTCCCTTCTGAGTCAAGGCATGGTTGCCACAAGCCTGTCTCAGCCCTGGAAGGCGCTCTGCCGGGTCACCCGGCTCAGGAGCCCGGGGAGGGGAGGGGAGGGGAGGGGGGCTCTGTGCCCCACAGTCCCCACGAGCCCCCAGCAGGGTGGCAGCCCGGGCCTGAGGTCAGAGGAGGGAAGGGGCACATTCCAAGACCCAGGTTCCCAGGCCCTGGTTTTGTTTTCCATTTACGACATATATTTTATTGTTTAGAAATTTCCACCAGTGCTACCATGAAGCACTTTCATCAGGAGATGCCTGTAAGAATCCAGAGTGGAAGACAGGGCGAGCCAGTCTGTCCACAGGGCGCAAGGGGACAACCCACCCAGGTATAGCCCAGCACCCCTCACGCTGACCCAGAAAACACCACAGGCGTGGATTAGAAGTGTGACCTCAAACGACAAACAACCTGCCTAGCAGTGCCCAAGACCACAGAATCCACAGAAAATCAAATCTATTATGAGCAGCATTCCTGCCTGAAGGAAGGCAACCTCCTGAACCAGCTGACCTCATGAAGAGAAAGAAGTCGCTCAGTCGTGTCCGATTCTGTGACCCCATGGACTGTAGCCCACCAGGCTCCTCTGTCCATAGGATTTTCCAGGCAAGAGTACTGGAGCGGGTTGCCATTTCCTTCTCCAGGGGACCTTATTAAGTTTTTATTTACTTATTTTAAAAGCAAACCAAGTGTATATGACATCTTTAAAAAAAATGTGTAGATGTTGTGAAGTTTTCAGGGGTTGGCTATTTATAACCTGAAGACTGTGGCCTGATGGTGACGATAAGGGATGTTCCTTTATATTGCGTATATGTGGCTTTTTGAGACGCCCGCGTTATTTCCCTTCTTTTTCCAGAAGGGACTTTGCTAAGGACCACTGCTGTCTGTGAGGAGCCTGAGATCCACCAGGTCCTGCTGAGTTGGGCGGCGTGGGGGTCCGCTGTGCTGAACGGGAGGCTGGGGCATGAAGTCAGCACCTTATTCTGAGAGCCCTGGGAGCAGCTGAGTTGCCTAGGATGAATTATTAGGCTTACTGTTCAAATGTGATCGGCTCCAGAGCAGCTGGCACCGTGGATGCCCCGTGCCCTTAGCAGGGGAACGAGGGCCTGACTGCTGGGAGGTGTGCTGTCTCTAGGGGAAGCTGGGGGGCTGGAAGCCCACTGCAGCATTCTGAGCCTCCCCACCCCGCCACGCCGCCACGGGGGACTGCTCGGTCCTATGGAAACAGTGTGTTCTTGGGCCGTGAGTACAGCCCTTGGGGACTGCCCAGGGTGTATTTAGAAGCCGGTGTCCTTGGCTCTTCTGCGCTGCACGGGGCCTGGTGAGCCAGGGCCTTGGAATGCACACTCCCTCGTCCTGCCCCACAGGCCTGGGTCACCGCACAGCCCGCCCCCCCCACCAACTCACTCACTCTTGGGCTTGGGGAACCAGATGACCTTAGAGCAGCTTTGGCCTGGGCAGGATGGGTATGACCATGCCTTGATTCAAAAGGGGGAGAGAAGCTTGCAGATACAAGATGGGCGAGGGGCCTGGTGTGTGTGGCGGGGGATGTCTGCAGTCACCCTTTTAGGATGCTCAGACCACCCACCTACAGCCTGGCCAGGTAGCCCCTCGGCCCCCCAGGTTCAGAGTGGCTCCATCACGGGTGCTGTCCACTCAAAGAGCTGGGCTGAGGCTGGGCCCGGGGCCCTTGGCCCCAGACGGCGGTGAGGCCCCCAGATGGGCAGCCCCGCTGCTCCCAGAGTTCCCACGGTGCTCACAGGCCTCAGCTAGGGAGAGGGACCTGGGGATCCAGAGGGAGAGCTTGGCCGAGAACTCAGGCTGTAGCCGTCTCTCTAGCGGCCCCCAAGTCGGTGTAACCTCCGACCTTCCCCAGGGGGTGGGGGCAAAGCCCCACATCCTGGCTGCCCTGGCTCCCGGCAGGGGGTGAGCCTGCCCCCTGGTGCCCATACCCGCCCCAGCACGTCCACTTCTGAGCCCCCCGCTTTGTCCTCATGGGCCCCCCCACACCTCCTGGGCTGGGACCTGCTGCGTGCCTGCTCCAGACGGGGCACGCCAGCCCTTTAAAAAGAACCTAATGAAAAACAGGCTGGGGGTGGGGGCAGGGGCGGGGAGGTGGTTGCTGATTAATCATCATTTCCTCCAAACAGTCAGGAATGAGTGGGGCTGGGGCTGAGGACGCAGATGCTGCCTTAAAAGGAGAAGTGGCCCGCGCCCTGCAGGGCTGGTTTCTGGGCAGAAGCTCCTCCCTGCTTATCTAAGGAGAAGCCAGCCCAGAGCTGGGGGTGGGTCCTGCTGTGCAGAGGGTGGGCTGGGGGACCAGACCTCCATGGACAAAGGTCCTCAGGCCTCTGAACGAGGATAGGCGGCGATGCTTTCGGGTCGAGGAAGCCCCAGGGGTGGTTTGGGACTTCCTCGTGGAGACAGGGGAGTGGAAAGGATGACCTTGGGGAAAACTCTGAGGCCCTCTGAAGCGTGACTGAGGCCTGCGGTGGGTCAGGGTCAGGGTCAGAAGCAGCTCCTGGCTCCTGAGTCCCTCAGGCCCTTGCTCTGCGCCTTCACTTGGCTGGGATCCGGCAACAGGTCTCCGGCAGGCGGGACGCAGTGTCTGTCCCACCTCGGGCCCCAGCTGCCCTGTTTCCTGGAGTCTTGTCTGATTGGATAGGGAGAGCCTTCCCCACTCGCACTGCCAAAGCAGGAGACAGAGGGAGACTGTCTGTCAGGAGGTCCCTGAAAGTGAGAGCCCTAGGGGGCAAAGGCCAAGCGCTCCTCCGCCCATGGCTGCCCTCGCTCAGGCCTGGAGACCCACCCGTGCCCTGCAAGCCCAGGTCCTCTCTGTCCTTCCTGTGACCTGTCACCTGAGGAGGAGGGGTCCTGGCCCGAGGCACCTGCAGGATGGGTCTGCAGGCCCCCAGAGGGAGGGAGCGCCCAGGGAACATCTCCAGAGCAGATGGGGTGCAGGGGTGCAGGGCCAGCTCTGCCTGCTGAGGAGGGAGGTGCGGCCGCGAGGCTGACCAGTGCTCCTCCCTCACAGCAAGACCCAGCAACACTGCCCAGACCCTCTGTGTCCCCAGGGCTGCGGGGGCCTGAGGGCTGCAGGAGCATCCAGATTTGGATTCGGGGCAGGGACCCGACTGCCAGCTCTCTGTCCCCAGCCTTCGCCGAAGTCCTGGGGGCACTGACAGCCTCAGGGTGGGGCAGGGCCCCTTAGATGTCAGCCTTTTTCCTGGGCTGCTTCCGGCTCCACCGCCCTGGGAAAGCACCCAGGGGCCTTCCTGCTCCTTGCTCAAACCCCCTAGCTCTCCCTCCTGTCCTGCCCCGGCCCTCCCCACCAGCCCCTTGGGGTCTCACAGCCAGGCTCATGACTGTCCCCCCCATTCTCCTGTGAGGCCCTGGCCCCTGAGGACCCCTGACGCCGGTCCCTGAAGCTGCCAGGGCGGTCTGTCTACACAGGAGGGCAGGACAGGGGATGGGGGAGCTGGCCCTGGGCTGGGGCCTCTGTCTACATGGGAGGGCAGGACAGGGGATGGGGGAGCTGGCCCTGGGCTGGGGCCCCTGTCTACATGGGAGGGCAGGACAGGGGGTGGGGGAGCTGGCCCTGGGCTGGGGCCTCTGTCTACACGGGAGGGCAGGACAGGGGATGGGGGAGCTGGCCCTGGGCTGGGGCCCCTGTCTACATGGGAGGGCAGGACAGGGGATGGGGGAGCTGGCCACGTTGGTCCCCGGGAGGGCAGCTTCCTTAGAGGGCTGATATGACCACAGGATGGGGAGCACAGGGCCGGGACTCGTGGGGACCTGGGCTGCTCACCCCCCTCCAGCCCCCTTGCTTTCCACAGGCACAGGAGCCTGGGTTCTCCCGAAGTTCAGTTCTGGGGGAGTCTGTTGCCTTGGGGGAAGCTCTTCGGGGTGCTCCTGGGGCTGGGGGTTGGGGGGCAGCGGTGCCCGTGTCCCTGGAGGTCTGTGGGCAGGAGCCTCAAGAGAGGCCAAGGACAGCTCATTGGACCGAACTGTGACTCTGCCCCAGCTGAGCTTCTTGGAGAAAGCTGCAGGACGGGGGCTGCAGAGAAAACTCTGCCTGGTGCCCGGGCAGTGTTCACTGGCTTTGCAGGAAACCTGACCTGGCTTGGAGCTGGGGGACCCCAGGGAAGGCGGACGCTGTCCTCAGAAGCATAATTGGGGCGCTCAGGGCTTGTACACATGCTCAGCTGCAGCCCGTAACTGGCGGCTGGTTGGCCCCGCTAGCGGGGCGGGGAGTGGGGTTTCTGTGGTTGGCTGGGCTCTGGGCCTGCGCTGTGGGGGCTTGGAGCCTTCCCTCACTGTCTGAGGCCCGGGACGCCCTGGGTTCCCAGCCCCCGGCACGAGGCCGCACCAGGTCAGGGCCTGCCAGTAAGCTGGGGCATTGTCCCTTAGCAGTCCACGTGGACCCAGGGGAGGGCTTGGGCCCAGCCTGCCGCCTGTGGGTGGACGGGCCGTGTGCTGGCCCCGCCCGTAGGCCTGTCCTGGAGCGCACACCCCTTGGTCACAGAGGAGAGCCTCCTGCCAGGGCGTCCTGGAGCCTGGCAGGCTCTGAGCCCAGGGACTGTGGGCGAGGGGCTCAGAGGGGCCGCCCTGGAGGGGCTGGACTTAGCAGGGCCACCTGGGGACTGCCCGGGATGGGGGCCCCCCAGCATCCTGCCAGTGAGGACCTCGGTCATTCCCAGCTTCAGTCACGTCTGTAGAGGGCATTGTCACCCCCCCACTCCCCCCCACCCCGCTCTCTGAACCCTCAGCCAGGGAGTCTCCTACACCCGCTGTCCAGACGGCGGCCGCCCCCACCCCAGCGCAGCTCCGTGAGGCTGTCATCATCCCCAATTCACACGAGATGAAGCTGAAGCCAGAAACCACACAGTTCCCCGTGGAGGCTGGGCATCCAGCCCTGGGGTCTGAACCTCTTCCCCTCCACCAAGCATCGTGCTTCCCAAACTGCACTGAGGCCTTGACGCCAGCCATCCGTCCAGCTACTCCTGAGCACTCTGTCCAGCTGTCTGTCCGGGCAGGCAGAGTGAGCTGAGCTCCAGGCTCAGCAGGAGGACACTCGGGGCCTCACCTGGGATGGCCTCCCTGAGGGTCTCGGCTGCACCGTCCCCGTGGGCCTGTGTCTGCCTGAACGACCGTCACATCACCATGGAGCCTCAGAGATAAACACTTGCCACTTCTGGACAGAGTGTGCACAGGGCGAGCGGGCTCCGGGGGCTGGCACTAACGTTCTCCAGGCCCTGCAGCTGGCGTGTTGGAGGAGGGGAGCTAGCTGGCAGTCAAGCACAGGTCTCCTGCCTCTTCACCACCCTTCCTGGAATGGCCAAAGCACAGAACACACCTGGGCTCCCAAGATTGGGACACATGGAGGGTCAGCTCTGTGCCAGGCACCAGGCTCAGCCCCGGGGTGTGGGGATGGCAGGGCAGGAGTCCCCCAAGGAGCTGAGGGGTGGCGGACACTCGGGGGGCAGTCACAGCCCTGATTCCCCCTGGATTTCTCATCTAGACTTGGGGGGTGCCCACGACCTCTGCTAGACTGGGGGATGCCCACAGCCTGGGCTAGATTAGGGGGTGCCCACGGCCTCTGCTAAACTGGGTGGGGGGCGCCCATGGCCTTATCTAGACTAGGGGGTGCCCATGGCCTCTCCTAGACTGGGGGCTGCCCACGGCCTCTGCTAGACTGAGGGGTGCCCACTGTCTCTGCTAGACTGGGGGGCACCCACGGCCTCTGCTAAGGTAGGTTGGCGAGAGAGAGACGCAGCCCACTGGGAACGAAGGCCGGAAGCCTCCGAGCTTCTTGTTCAGCTGCTGCAGGGGTGGGTCTGTGCCCGATCTCCACCTCCTGTGTTAGTTTGCCCACATGGCGGGGCGCTGAGACAGAAACGCCGAGGGCCTGTGTGCGTAAGGAGGGCCAAGCGCGGGACGACCGGGGCTGAGTGGTCAGTCCTGAGGACCCTGACCTGCCTTCTCAGCAATGCCACTCCTGCAGCCCAGACCTGTCGAGGCCTCGGGTCCGACGTGTGGGCAGAGTAAGGCAGGCTGCTGGGCGGGGACGCAGGGGGCCCACCACCCTGTGGAAAGACGGACAGCTCGGGGGCCGCTGCGCTCCTCATGGCCTCCCCGAGCAGGCCCAGTCCAGCAGAGGCCCTAGGTCGGCTAGGCCCCAGCCTCCAGGACGTTCGGAGCTGGGGGAGGTGGGAGCTGGGAGACAGAGACAGGCCTGCAGCTGAGAGCTGCCTCCAGGGAGACAGCCACCTTTCTCCATCTGACACTTCATGCTCAGCGTTTACTGCTTTGTCCCAAAGGCAGAGCAGCGGGGAGAGGCCAAGTGTGCCCTTCCAGACTAGAGACCCGTGAACCTCAGGACCGGACCCCTAGGCCAAGCACCCACCAGCTGGCTCCCCGCTGCTTTCCTGGGGCGCCCCTCTGGGCTGCAGCTGCCCTCCACTGACAGTTCTCACCCCATCGCCGCCAAGGAAGGGTCGTGGGCAAGAGTGGAGCGGGTCGCCTGCCTGACAGGGGCCTCCAAGAGCCTGACCTCAGCCGGAAGTGGCATCGGTGGACCAATGCCAGGTCCTGCCTCGACTGCCTGACCCCTGACCCCCGACCCCCTCGTGCACCTCTGGTCCAGGCTCCTATCGCCTTCACCAGGGTCGCTGCAGACACTCCCAGGGCCTGACCACACCCCCCCAGGCCCCACTTCCCACTGCAGCCTCAGGCCTCTCTGGGCACAGACCTTCCAGCCCCTCACCACCCCCATGGGAGAAATCACGACCTCCGCCCGCCGCCACCGCGGAGGGCACCGACCTGGGCCTCTGCAGGGCTGCTCCCACGGAAGGCTCCTGCTCCTCTTTGCTGATAAACTCCCCCAGCCTTAACCGTGAGGGGTCTCAGCGCATCCCTTGAGTTCTGCCAGGTCTATCTGGTGTGTATGAGGAGCTGGCCGTCTAACATTTTCCCAAACAAACAGATAAGGTCTGAATTACTTTTATGATCGGGAAAAAAACAAAAGTTGTTTCACACACAAAATAAACTGCCTTTGGAGGTCTCCGTTTCCGAGGCTTCCCCGCTGGCCCGGGGGCGGGCTCCGCTTTCCTGATGC
The DNA here is from genome assembly GCA_917880005.1 of Nanger dama. NCBI lineage: Eukaryota > Metazoa > Chordata > Mammalia > Artiodactyla > Bovidae > Nanger > Nanger dama. The sequence goes on along the minus strand of CAKJTW010000013.1, from coordinate 48,444,460 downwards.
AGGGGGCCGGGGTTGGATCCCTGATGGGGACTAGGACCCACTTGCCAAAACTAAGACCCAGTGCTGTCAAATAAATAAATATTTCAGTTTCACAGAAAAGAGAAAAAAGCAAGAGCCGAGATGCCTTAGGCCAGGGCAGGGGGTGGGTGGGGACAGAGGCGGCCGGTGGCCACATCACACAACCCGGCCGCACTGCGCCAGAACCCGCCGTGAAGCCTGGCCCTTGCCTGGCCCCGCTGCAGCGATTAGGGTCAGTGATAAACGCCGGGCCTCCCAGAAGGGCCGGAGGGGCGTGGGCACCGCCTCCTGGGCCAGTGCAGACAGTCTGCTTTTCCTTCCCCGGATGGCGGGAGGTTGCAGACCTGGGCCCCAGGGCGCCGTCTACACCTCTAGCCTGCAGCCAGGCCAGCTCTGCGGCCCCTGGGCCCTGTGAGTGGAGGACGGGGAGCAGCTTCGGGAAAGGGGGTGGCCCGGCCCCCACACAGAGCACCTCTGCAGACTCTACCCCTTGGCTGCCCGGGTGTCCTCAGGGCCAGCACTCCGTGAGCGGACAGGAGCTGCCGGCCAGGGCAGGGAGACCTGCCCGGGGCAACTTCAGGCCTGACCCCTGCCAGGAGCTCCGAGAGCCTCACAAAGAAGGGAGGGCCCATCTGCTGTCACCGGCCGCTTCCCTGCAGGGGAGGGGGGCTCCGTTGCCGGGGGCCACGGCTGCGCTGGGCCCGCCCCGGGCAGGACACCCCCAGGGCGGCTCGGAGCCCCTCCTGGGCAGAAGCAGGGTCTGGCTGAGGCTCCTCGGCCCTGAAGGCCCGGCCTGGTGTCTCTGCAGTCCTCAGGGACCTGAGTCTCTGGCCCACTGGCCTGGTGACTCATGGCGAGACGTTTGTAGCAAACCCTTTTTGGAGAAACTGGGGAAGCGCTTGTAGAAGCAAACAAGTGGCTTTGCCCTCTGCCTCGCGGGCGCCGCGGCCCCACATCCACCCCAGCAGGCTGGGCCCGGGAGTCCAGACGCGCTAGTTTCTCAGTTCATTTGTTTAGTTGTGGTTCACGGAGCCTCACTATTCATCATGCGGAGGAGGGGGCCAGGAGGAGGCAGGCCTGGAGCCTCCCAGGGAGCCCCCTGTATTCATCATGCAGAGGGGGGGCCAGGAGGAGGCGGGCCTGGAGCCTCCCAGGGAGCCCCCTGTATTCATCATGCAGAGGGGGCCAGGAGGAGGTGGGCCTGGAGCCTCCCAGGGACCCCCCTGTATTCATCATGCAGAGGGGGGGCAGGAGGAGGCGGGCCTGGAGCCTCCCAGGAACCCCCTGCAGAGGCTCGGCTGGGACAGGAGGCGGTGAGGACGCTCCTGTGGGACGGTCCGACGGGGCACAGCGCGCCCAGGGGTTTATACCTGGAGAGGCTGAGCCGAGAACCACGCCCTGGGGCCAGGTCACTGCACACCCCAGACCACACGTGTGGGCCTCACGGGACAGGTGACGGAAAGGCGCACGTTCACGCAGGAGGGGCCGGTCAGCCTGTGTGCAGGGAGACAGTTCTGCAGGACGTGCCCTGGGCCAAGGCTGAGCAGTGCCCACGAGGAGGCGAATTCTATGCCCACTCAGCACAGAGGACGAGTTCTGGTCAAGTGGGGACTGGCCCCAGGACTTCCAACTCAGTTGGCCGGAGAGATGGTGACGCTTTAAACCACCTGGAGGAGGGTGGAGTGGGGAGCTGGGGGGCGTAGGGGTGGAGTGGGGGCTGGGGGACCTGGGGTGGGGTGGGGGGCTGGGGGATAGGACCTGGGGTGGAGCAGGGCCTGGGGGACGTGGGGGTGGAGTGGGGACTGGGGGACGTGGCGGTGGAGTGGGGGGCTGGGGGACCTAGGGTGGAGTGTGGGGCTGGGGGACGTGGAGGTGGGGTGGGGGGCTGGGGGACGTGGGGGTGGAGTGGGGTGCTGGGGGCTAGGGACATGGGGGTGGAGTGGGGGCTGGGGGATGTGGGGGTGGAGTGGGGGGCTGGGGGATGTGGAGGTGGAGTGGGGGCTGGGGGATGTGGGGTGGGTGGGGGGCTGGGGGACATGGGGGTGGAGTGGGGACTGGGGGACCTGGGGTGGGGTGCGGGGCTTGGGGGATGGGGGCTGGGGGACCTGGGGGTGGGGTGTGGGGCTGGGGGATGTGGGGGTGGAGTGGGGGCTGGGGGTGTGGGGGTGGGTGGGGGCTAGGGACATGGGGGTGGGAGTGGGGGCTGGGGGATGTGGGGGTGGAGTGGGGGCTGGGGGATGTGGGGGTGGAGTGGGGGCTGGGGGTGTGGGGGGGGGTGGGGGCTGGGGACATGGGGGTGGAGTGGGGGCTGGGGGCGTGGGATGATGGCTCCCTGGTCCAGGACGACCCAGTGTGACCTGTAAGGCAGATGGCTCAGGAGAGAGGCCTGGGCTTGAGAGGCAGATCTGGGGGTGGCGGGTGTGGGAGCAAGAGTGAAGTCACAAGAATAAGGGGTGACTCTGGAGAAGGAGCATCAGGAAGAGGGCGGGGATTCAAGGGCAGGCCACCTTGTCTCCTGAAATAAATCTGTGTCCTCTGAGGTCAGCAAAGCCGCTGAGAAGCACTTCACCCCAGCTAGGATGGCTGCGGGAAAAGTCAGCTCATGGTGCAGCGCTCTGGAAGTCCGCCTGGTGGTCCCCGAATAGCTGAGCACGGAGCTACCCTCCGAGCCAGCAAGCCCAGCCCTAGGTGACACACAGCCACAGACCTGTCCCACGGAGCGCACAGGCGCTCGTCACCAGCGCTGTTCACAGCAGGCCCAGAGCAGAAACAGCAGGACACCCACCGCTGCTGACGGATAAGCTCAGTGTGCCGTCTGCACACCAGCTGAGGCTGCTCCGCCATGAGACTAATAGCGCGCCACACCCAACACGGGTGAGCCCTGAAAGCCGGTCAGTAGAAGGAGCCGGACCCCGAGACCACCGGCTGCGCGTCTCCGTCACAGGGACCGTCAGGACAGGCAGAGCCACAGGGACAGGGAGGGTCGCGGGATCTGGGGCGGGAGGCTGGGGAGGAGCTGCGGTGGGTACGGGGTTTATTCTGGGGCCGACGAAAATATCCTGGAATCAGGGAATTAGTTTAAAAAACCGCCAAATTGCACACGTAAAAGGCTGAATTTTATGGTATGTGAATTATCACAATAAAAATTTAAAGATATTGGAAGAGATCTTCCTCTTAATTACAGAAACAGTGGTAGGTTAGACTGAGCAAAACCTTATTTCACATACTGTGTTCATCTCCCCCTGCTTTCATTTCCAAAGGATAAAGACTAGCCAAAGAACTGAAAATATAAGATGAGCCTGTGTGCCTAGGACCATTTTTGAAAATACTATATTAGACCAGCCCCATCTCCCGCTCCAATATTCTTGCCTGGGAAATCCCACAGCACAGGGTCGCAGAAGAGTCGGACACGACTCAGCAACAAATCCACCGCACACACAATGGGCGTCACACCCGCAGCTTTAAACGGCCCAGTAGCCACATTAGCAGTAGAGACACGGGTGAAGTTACCCACAGTAACGCGTGTGCTGAAGTTTCAGCGTCCCTGGATTAGAAGGGGCAGCCACTAGCCTCACAGATCGGAATTCTGAGCGTTGACTGAACGACCTTGAATCAATCCTATCCTCCCATTTCCCAGCAGCCCAAGGGCACGAGCCGATGTGCACGCACATGCAGACTCCTCTCTGTGAAGACGTGCCCTGGGGACGCACACAGGAGGGGTGAGGACAAGGTTTCCTAACAGAGCCTGTGCTTTAAAAGTATCAATAAAAATGAATGTTTTAAACCCATCCCCAAATTATCTCTACCTGTGATCTCTATAAAATCCCTAATGAGATACTTCACACTCTCTTCGCCACTGAGTCCTAGGAGTCTGATGATTGTCAGCTCCGGGGGATGGGCCCCATGCGGAGCGGGCCGGTCCAGGGTGGCTGCGCCTGCTCGGTGTGGGCGGTTTCTTCCCTCCGCTCCTTCCCATCTGTGATGAGCATCAAAGCCCTAAGTAACAAGGGCTCGAGTGGCTCCTGAAGACCCTCAGTGACCCGGCGTCACGGGAGGGGCGAGTGGAGCGACCACAGCTGGGGGACCTTGGGGGTGGATGGGAGCTGGCGGAGCTCTGGGTCTGCGTCAGGGAGGGGCCCACCCGGGACCCCTGAGAGCAAGGCGGCCGGCCAGCGGGTCCAGACGCAGCCCCTGCCCCGGCAGGCTCGAGGGAAGGCCCCGAATGGCTTCTTTCTGCTGCTGACGTGAAGTCAGGGGAAACGCTGGAGACGCTCCCTCGTCGCAGCTGGGTGACCTCCTTGGCCCCGGCTCCTGTGTCTGACAAGCAGGCTAAGCCCTGCCTATCCTGTCTACACTGCAAGACCGATGCGAGGGAACTCAGGGGGCGTGTGGGGGAGCCCGTGGGAGACGGCTGGGGCTGGTAGGCGGCGTCTCGGGACGTCCCAGAGCTTGCCTGCAGCTGTGGGGCCAGGACCCATCCTCTGCTCCTCTGGGGCGGGAACTGGTGCCTGGGCTTTGGGGCCTTGGGGGGCCCTAGGGTTCTCAGAAGCAGGAGGTGCCCAGGGTGTCCCCTTGGACTTCTCCCCGCACTCACAGCTTCCCAGGCTGGAACCTTGTCCTCTCTGTCAGTAGGAACAGCTTTCTGCTCCCACTACCGAGAGAAGCCCGCTCGCCCTCCTGTCACGCTGCAGAGGCCGGGTCCTGGGTGGGCAGCTGCCGCCCAGCAGGACCTCAAGCCTCTACCAGCAGCTCGGGCGAGCCTCTCGTCTCCCATCCTGGGGCGGGCATCAGCCCCGGCGTCTCACTCGTCCAGGCTGTTTTTCCTCCCCTTCCCGAGTCTGTCTCGCCCATCTGTCCACGGGGCTCAGCTGGGAACAGTGTGTGAACAGCTCTGTTTATCCTGGGGTTTGGCTCCGTGTCTCCGGGGATGGATGCCAAAGGCCAAGGGAAGGAGCCTGTGTCTAGGATCCGCTTGGGGACTTGGAAAGTGCATTTATTGGAAACCATGGAAATGTCCAAATATGGGCAAATGGCTCAGCCCAGCCGTAAACAGAGGGCAATGGCCCTGGAAGTGGTGTTCAGGAAGGACTTGTGGTGATGTGGGAAAGTGACGGCTATCGAGTGATAAGCAAATAGTAATAAGCAGGAGACCACATATGTGAGTACGTGTGTTTGTGCATGAAGTGACCTCAGTGACAAAAGAACACGTGTGCACACCTGCCCCCGAGAGTGACCGCAGCTCCTCGCTGAGCTAACGGGGCGGGCATCACGGGTTGTTTCCTCTCTTTCCCTTGTGTTGATATCGTCTGTAATAAGCCTTGTGACACCACAATCATAAACTAATCTTTTAAAGAACTGATGGAAATGAACTTACTTAGGGAACAGAAACAGACTCAGGAGTGAGAAAAGGAACTCGAGGTGCGTGAGGGAAGGGCGGCGGGGGGAGGGGGTACTTAGGGAGCTGGGGGCGGCTGCTCCACCCTGCTGCTTGACACGGAAAATGACAAGCACGGTTCCCTATGCACAGCACGCGGGGGGCTCTGCTTGACATTTTGCGGCAACCTGGTTGAGAGGGGAGTTTGGGGGAGAATGCATGCCTGTACACGCGTGGTTGCGTCCCTTTGCTGCCCACCTAAACCTATCACAGCATTGTAAATCAGCTGTACCCCAGTGCAAAATAAAAAGTTTAAAATAAATTATTCTTTGAAGAAACAGCGCCTCCAGTGACAGGGGTAGGGAGTAAACGCAAAGCCGCCCCCTCCCCTAACTTGCAGGGACCCTGGCCTCTGGGGTCTCCAGCATTTGGGTCATTAGCAGACACTGTCCTGGTGGCTAGCAACAGTGTGCATTATCTCCAGATAAGACGCAGGGGCAGGGCAGGGCACAGAAGCAGGAGTCCTCTGCCGGTGGAGGAGGGGGACGACCCCTCTTGGGGACATCTGGTACAAGCAAAACAGCTCACCCCTGTGGGGCAAAGATCAAAGGTCAAGGGAAAATGGTCAGCCCATGTCCATGGGGATTGCAGGAGAATGAATGCCCTAAGGTGTCCAGCGTATGGAGCGAATTAGTTTCTTCCCTCCGTGTTGAACGGGACCAGCTATTTAGCATCTTTGGGAGAACTGAGGAAATTGTGTGATTAATTTTCTGCAGGGCTTGGTCCTCCTGCAGAGCCCTGGAGGGAAAAGCTGACCCTCGTCTGCTCGCTCCAGCATCACTGTCTGGCTTCAGGAGGCACGTCCGGACCTGGGTCAGAACTGGCACGTCCAGACACCAGCCTCTCCACGGGCAGGCCTGCAAGGCCATGAGCAAGTTCGCACTGGGCTCAAGGGGTGGCCTGCCTGGAGCCACTTCTCTGCAGGAGTTGCCTCCTTCTAGAGGAGCCACCTCCTGCTCTGGGTCTAGAGGCAAAGCTGCACGTCCTGCAGACATTTCAGGACAAGCCAGTGACGGGTGCCGATGGCTGAACGTGGAGCTGGTCGCTAATCTCTTCAGTGTGTCTTGGGGGCTCCGAGATCAGAGGAGAACTCAGCGAGTCTGGCTAAAAATGCAACCTGTGACCTTGGGTTCCCGGGGGGGGTTGGTAAGAGACAATCCAGAGAAGGAGAGAATATAAGTTAAAAAGTTGCTGAGGCTCACTTTGTCCCTAACAAACCGAGGGGGACAGAGGGCTGAGCCTCTCCAGGTGCGGGGGCCCTGGGGTGTAAACTCGTGGATGCCTCCATGGGTTGTTACAGGAACTGGAAAAAAGGGATCACGCCAAGTCTCTCTCCATTTGAGGCTTTGGACACAAAGTCATGTTTTCCAACAGTCTCCAAAGAGCACAGATGAATTGATAACTTCTGCAAGTCCCGTCAAGCAGGAAGAGAAGGGCACTCACTCACTCCTCCTCTGTCCCCTCAGCCTTCGGCTGTGTGTGGGTCTCTGTGGGTGTGTGCGAAGCCGGCCCCTGCACACAGAGGAGTGGGGAGGGATGGGGGTGGACGGCGGGGCCAACGACGGGGCCAGGATGCCAGGGCATCAGGGTTCTGTTGCCAGGAGAGCTGGGGGCACGGCAGAGAGTGAGGCAGCCCCTGCTCAGCAGAGCGCAGAGGGGAGGGGACGCAGGCTCCAGGCGGTGATGCTTAATTTATTCTTGGACAAGTCAAACTTGAGACACTTGAGGAGTCCAGGAGGCAAGTGAACCACCTGGACTCAGAGTGGAGATCTGGGCTAGTGGGCGGGCAGGCCGAGTGGAGGGCAGGGCCCTGCACGAGCAGAAAGGAGGTGGAGTCGGGGGCAGAGGAAGCACCCAGACCGGCCAGCCGAGCCAACATGCCCAGTGGCCGGGGGTGGGGAGCGCGTGCTGGGTCCTGTGGGGGCGGGGAGAGAGCAGACACAGAGACACAGAGAGAGACAGAGAGAAGCAGGCCTGGTGAGAAGACAGGCATGTGGGGCGCGGCGGTGCTGGAGGGGCCAGTGGCTGGCCCGTCTTTCCCGGTGAGATGGCAGGCGGGAGCCCTCACCCCCTCGGAAACCGACGGGTCTGGAGGAAGCAGAAGAGAAATGTGAAGCTCTCATCCAAAGGCTTTCAGTTTCTTGGAACCCCGGGGTCTGGGGCTTGCGGAGCCGGAGCTGGGGTGGGAGGCTGACTCTGGAAGAAGCGGGGGAGTGCAGAGGGGCTGGCTGAGGCCATGCTCCCCCACCCCCAGGGCCCCTGACACAGCACCGTGCGGGTCTCTCCAGGTCTGAGGAGCAGCTGGGCAGGCGGGCCAGAGGGTGGGTCTTGCCCAGGAGGGTGATGGAAGGCAGGGACCAGGCATGAGAAGCGAGGTTGATGCTGAGAATGACTAAGACAGAAGCTAAACGGGGAAAGAGGTGAAGCTGAAGGGTCTGAGCGCGGAGGCGGATCTGGCTGCCTTGGATGGAAGAGGCCTCCTTCTCCGGGAGAGTCTGGGGTGGAGAGACTGATCCCCCGGGACTCCGTGCAGCTCCAGGTCTGAGCAGAGGGCCTGGCCTGGGATGAGGCCGGTGGTGCCCAGGACGTGAAGGCAGCCAGCTGCCCTCAAAGATGGGCTCCCGGGGAAGCGACGCCAGGGCCGTTGCTGGACCAAATGCCCGCCGCCCACAGATCACTAGGTGAGAACCTCTGCAAGCTCTCTTGCCCTGTCCTCTGAGACTCCCAACTAGGTAGCGTCGCCTCCATTCCCCCGTAAAGGGTGGGAGCTGCATCACGCATTCTGATCCGACGGTTCCACTTGTAGGCTTGCCTCCAACAGAAACGAAATCATAGGTGCGCTCAAAAACACTCAAGAGAGTTCATAACAGCATGGTCTGTAACACCATCCAAGTGGGGACAACCCACACGCCCACAACTGTGCAGTGACCAGTAAACTACGGTAAATTCTTACGAGGAGACACAGCAGTGGCGGTAAAAACAGCAAAGGCTGAGTCTCGCAGATGCGCAGGTGGGCGGCAGGGCCCGCTCTGCAGTTTAAAGCCTGATTCTAAACGGGCAAGCTCATCGGGGCAGAGAGGAGGGGCGGGGCTGGGGCGCTGCCAGCACTGGCTCGCGCTCACTTTGTGGCAGTCAGGGAAGTCTGAATGTATTTTATATTTCAGTACAAACATGCTAGAAAAAAATCCATTCTTGTCCATAAGATATAGATAAGATGCTGAAGAATAAAAGGAAGAAAGACAGTAAAGCTGTCTAAGGCTTGGAGCTCCCTCGAGGCTGCGCACTAGCGACCGTCCAGCAGGGAGGCAGCCGGAGGCCTGGCCCAGCCCGTGCTGGGCACGGTGGCCTGGGGACAGTGCCCTGGAGGCAGCAGTCTGCCGGGCCCGGGGCAGCTCTGGCAGCTGGTGCTGCTGGTGCTCATAGGCCGGGCTCCGCATCGTGGGCGTTTCGTGTCTTCCTGACACACAGGGAGCAATGAGCATTCTCTCAGGGCCTCTGACCACAGCCTCGTGGCTCCTGCCCACCAGTCATCCCTGCTCCGCAGCCCCGTGCCCCCACAGCAGCACGGGCACTCGGCCACATGCGTGAGGCTGAGCCCCCCGCCCCCACTCGCCGTGCTGTGCCCGTCAGTGTGGGAGGCGACCCCCACAGTACGTGCGCACCTGAGAGTCTCCCCCACCTCTGACCCTCCTCGCAGCACAGAACACGCTGGAACAGCCCATCTTTTGAACAGACACACCTCCGACTGCCGCCCATCTCTTCGCTTCCCATCGGAAGAAAGCGCCTCGGGTCCTGTCTGCAGGCCTCCCCGCTCCCTGCATCCTCCTCAAGTCCACTTTTTGTTATTTTATTTTTCCAAGATTTTTCGGACGTGGGCCGTCTCTGAAGTGCTCACTGAGCTTGCGTCAATTCTGCCTCGGTTGTTTCTGCTCTGTTTTTGGCCCAGAGCCATGTGTGATCTGGCTCCCTGGTCAGGAATGGAGTCCACACCCCTCTGCATCAGACGGCGAAGTCTAGCCCCTGGGCACCAGGGAAGCCCCAGTCTCGCCCGCGAGTGCATCTTGTCCGCGTCCCGCTGGCTCCCGTCTTCCAGTGATCACAGCACCTCTCGCTCTCCTCTTACTGCCTCTCTCAGCTGGAACAAACACGGAAGCAGCAGGCACTCCGGCCCCAAGCCCGTGAGCCCGTCTCCCTCCCCAGGCTGCTTCAGGGCCCCTCTTCCTCCTCGAGCACCCCACCCGAAACGTTGGTGAGTCAGAGTCCCTGCTGGAGGGACAGGGTCCTTGGCCCGCACTCGCTCCCTCAGTGCCTCTTCCAGGCTCAGGAGTTTAGGCATCACCTCCCCTTTCGGGCTCCCAGACTCCGACTCAGACTTGCACCTGCCAACCCAGCACTCCCCATGGGGTCTGCTGAGCTCGTCAAGCACCCTTCACCTCAAATCCCACCTCACGTCAGTAAACAGCACCAGATGTACCCCTGGCTCAGAACAGACTGGGCCCCCCACTCCTCTCTGGACCCCAGGAGTTCAGCCAGTGCTGGCTCTGCTACCCAAAGAGTATTTCCCGTATCTGAGCACTTCTCCCCAGACCATCCTTGAGCTCTTGCCAGACCCTTCAGCTCCAGTCTTGTCCTCCTGCCAGTGAGTGATGCAGCTGGCAGAATGATGGATGCTTCTAAAAACGGAGATCAGATCACATCTCTCCCCTGCTCAAAACCCTCCAACACCATCCCACCCACCGGGAGCTCCCCAGGCTGACCTGTGATGGCCTGCCTCACCTGACCCTCCTGCCTCACCTGACCCTCCTCCATCAACTCAACATCCTGCCTCGCCTGACCCTCCTGCATCGCCTGATCCTCCTGCCTCACCTGACCCTCCTCCATCACCTGACCCTCCTCCATCACCTGACCCTCCTGCCTCACCTGACCCTCCTCCATCGCCTGACCCTCCTCCATCCCCTGACCCTCCTGCCTCACCTGACCCTCCTCCATCACCTGACCCTCCTCCATCCCCTGACCCTCCTGCCTCACCTGAACCTCCTCCATCGCCTGACCCTCCTGCCTCACCTGAACCTCCTCCATCACCTGAACCTCCTGCATTGCCTGACTATCCTGCATCGCCTGACCCTCCTCCATCCCCTGACCCTCCTGCCTCACCTGACCCTCCTCCATCACCTGACCCTCCTCCATCACCTGACCCCCCCTGCCTCACCTGAACCTCCTCCATCGCCTGACCCTCCTGCCTCACCTGAACCTCCTCCATCACCTGACCCTCCTGCATTGCCTGACCCTCCTGCCTCACCTGACCCTCCTGCATTGCCTGACCCTCCAGCATCACCTGACCCTCCTGCACTGTCTGAGCCCCTCCCCACCTCACCTGCCTCTGACGGCTGTCCCTGCTCCTGCTCCAGGCCTTGCGTTTGCCCTGCCCTCTGGATCGTCTGTGGCTGACCCTTCAGTCTACCCCTCGCCCGCTTGCTTGTCACCTCTGGGTGATGTCTTTCCTGATGCCTGGTTGGAATCTCCCCACCAAGAAGGTCGGTGCTACACTCTTTCCTAAAACAAGGTTATTCTTTACAGCAAATAGATGTTGCCTGTGAATGGTCTGCACAAGCACTGTCTGCCTCAGCCACGAGAGCATGAGCTCAGGACCACGCCCCTCCGTCTTCCTCACTACTCTCTCCCAGCATTTAGAAAGTGCCTGCTAGGCGCTCACTCGGTCGCTGGAGAGTTAATGATGTGGCGGAATCCGCCCGCCTCCTTAGAAACACAAACAGGGTCGGTGAACCCTGCCTATAGGGACTGGAGAGAGGGTGGCGCCCCCAGCCCAGCGCCAGGCCCCAGCCCCCAGCCTGCTGCATGCCTTCTGCGCCCGGTGATGGGCATGACTTCTGTCTCATGGATGAGCATCCTGGGCTCAGAGAGCGAAAGGCAGGTCTGAGTCCCAGTCTAGCTGCCTCTGGAGACCCTGCCCTGACTCCAGCTTGCCACCCTCTGTGCTGGGATGGTCCTCCTTTCAGGGCAGGAGGGGTCCTGCTGGCCCCGCCTGAGGACCCCCTGGGGGTGGGGTGGGGTGGGATGGGGGCGGAGCGGTGTGGGCAGGAGGCAGGAGGCTGCCTGATTCCTAGTTGTTTGTGAACAGCGTCCTGACAACCAGGGGTCTTTTCTGCAGGGACCCCAGAGACAAGGCGGGCTCGCAGTCGAAAGCTCCCTCAACTCCCTGCCCCACTTGCATCCAGCCCGAGGACTCGGCCCTTGAGCATAAGGCAGTTACCCGGCCATGGGGTGGGGAGGAAGCCGTGAAACACTCCCCTTCTCACTGGCCTCCTGGACACCTGCCCTTGACCCCCGCTGCCCCCGCAGGGCGTTGTGTGACTTCATGAGAGACTGAGAAAAAAGGTGATCTGGTGCAAACTCAGGCTTGAAATCTGCAGGACTGGGGGAGGGGACGTCTCTGGGCCACGCCCAGAACCCGTCACAGTCCCTCCAAGGTCACAGTCCCCTCCAAGGTCATCTGACAGGTGAGGCTGTTGACGCAGGGAGCCACACGGATGGTCCAGGAGGTCCTGAGCAAGGAATGCGAGTTCCCTTCCTGAGGGGCCAGCTGGGCTCTCCAGCTGGCCAGGGTTCAGAGCAGAGTTATACCCAGACCCCTCAGGCTGGCCCCGGGGGACAGACTCCGAATCCAGACCCTTTCTTCCTTCATCAGCTACACCAGAGGCAATCTAGTAAACAAGCTCAGAATGATCTGGAAAGACTATTCCTGTTTATCCGACTTGGCAGGCGTCAAATATCAACTATCCCTCCCTCCCCCCCCGCCCCGCCGCCCCTTCCACTGAGCTATGCTTTGTTGCCTCCCCGGCTGCTGTGAGCCCAGTGGCCTGGACCCCGTCTTCCGAGCACCCTGGGCCCAGCTGAGCTGTGGTCTGGCACAAATGTTCCAGCCTCCCGGGGGTGGGGGAGCAGATGGTGGGTGTGGGCTCTGTTCCCGCCCTGGGGACCCTGAGCCCCCCACCTGCCCGATGCTGGCAACAACCTCCAGCTGGCCAGTGGGATGCTCATCCCGCCCTGCCCGTCTGCACCTCCCAGAACTGCTGGGCTTCTCCAGCGTCCAGATCTCCGTGGTCCTGCCCTCCAGGTCTATCCCCTGGACCAAGCTGAACCCCTGCTGGGGAGGAGACCACCCCCAGGAGCAGCCAAAGGCTCCAAGCAGGAGCTTCACTTGCCCAACATTCACTAAACTGAATGTTCCATAGACAGGAGGAACCACATAACGCTCGCGTGAGAACAGTGAGTAAAACCAGCGCGCCCGAATCCCACCACCTGATCTGAGAAATGGCCAGTGGCTCCTCCTCAGCCCACACGGGCGGAGGCAACTCTGGGTCCAGCGTGGGGCCTGGACCCGCCTGGTGCCCGCCTCCCACCCCCTCTCCGCTGCCTGCCTGGCCTCCAGGCTATTTCGGTTGTGTACCCGTCGGGGTTAATCTCCTTAAGCACGGAGCCGTGCCGCCCAGGGCTCTTGGCAAAGGGCAACCTGAGCACTGGGGCCGCCCTGCTTCTCCACATCCCCCTGCGGGGGGGTACTGCAGACGCTGGGGGGTACTGAGTCTGGAGTTGGGGGCTGTGGGGACAGGGGTTGTGGGGCAGCGACCGAGGGAGCACGGAGGTGTGGGCGCAGTGGCTCATGGGGGGCATCCAGTCAGTTCTAGAGTTTACCCCGAGGGGGGAACCCACTGAGGCCTCCTCCAGGCCAGCTGAGCCGCCCACTCCTGGCTGAGCGCAGGTGCTAATCCCAGCCCTGCCACGTGGGGTGCAGGGGGGCAGGCGGGAGGTCCCCTCCCCCTCGGGAAGGAAAGAGAGCGTGCAGCTGACCAGTGGGATCCGGTTCCCGAAACCGGAGCCATGACTAGGGTTTCACTGAACTCTTGGCTGCGCACCTGCCGGCTGTCTCCCACCTGGGCAGGAGGATGGGGGCGGCACCCCCACCCCGGCTTTGGGGGAGAGAGGGGCCTGCTGACCCCTGCTTTCCAGACAGAGCTAGCCTGTCCTTCAGACCCACGGGAGCTGCATGAGACGGCAGATGCAGCAGCAGCGTGGCGGGAGGGCAGCATGCGCTGGGATCAGGTGGGGACACGTGGGATTGCAGCACTCACACCAGACGGGCCGGACGCTGCCGGGGGCAGGGGAAATCAGGGAAGACTCCCTGGAGGCCTGGATGCCTGAGACCCAAGGACCTGGAGGGAGCAGGCAGTGCAGGAGAAGCAGAGCAAGGTCTCTGCCGCGGCCTAGACCCACCCCGGCCTAGACCACCCCCGGCCCTGCACGACAGCCAGCAGACGGCACTTGGGGGCCCTGTCCCAGGAAGAGCCAGAGCTTAGGATGCAGGCTGGGCCTGCCTCTGCTCTTGGTCTCTGTCTATTAAAAAAGAAAAGAACGGCCACCATTCTACTACGGAAAATCCCAAATGCACCGGCAAAAGCAGAGAGGCGGCACGACGGCACCGCACAGTCTCCCAGCAGCTCCCGCACGCACACCTGCCCACCAGTGGACACTGCCAGGCCCCTGGCCACAGCACTGGAAACAAGTTCCTGATCCTAGCAGGCTTTTTCCCGTAGGTATTTCGTGTTCCCATCCAGAAGACAAGCATCCTTTCACAAGCACGCCCACAGCCTCAGCGCTGCCATCAGGCCGGCCGCAGCCAGCGCCTTACTCTCTCCTCCAGAGGCACCCCAGCCCCACCCCGCCCGCCGGCCACTGGTCCTCCCACCCTCCGGCCAGCTCTCCAGCTCCCAGGCCCCTTGACCCAGCAGCTGACCAGGTTGGAGCACTGGTCACTGCATGTCCACAGCCCCAGCTCGCTAAGTGCTCTGCGTGCCTCGGTCCCTCTGGCTTCACACCGGCCCCCATGGTGGGGATGAGGAGACCGAGGCAGGTCCCATCGAGGGACACTGGTCCTCCAGACCAGGTATTTCAAAGCCACGTTCATACCAGGCTCCTGTTTGGCTCAGCGTGCTGACCAAGCCGTGTCCCAGGTTCTTGCCCATGTTCCCACCCCCCAGGAGCCTAGCCTGGAGAAAGCACTGAGAGCCTGAGGGCCTCTACCCAAGGGAAAGGGCCCAGGGGCACCTCCCCGACCAGGCACCACCACGTCCCCCGACTCAGGCTCTGCCTGCGAGACGAGTGTCTACCTGGTGCCCACGGCCAGCCGGGGGTGGGGGGGCAGCTCTCGCCAGAGGAACTTCCAGGTGCGTGGGAGCCCTTCCCAGTTCTGCAGCCCGAATGCCTTGCTTTGGATCAGGACTGTTTTGTGCTGCCAGAGACCTTTGCAGCCGTGGGCTCAGAGCTCTGGGCCTGGAGCAAGGGGCCAGCGGGGCCTGGAGAGCAGCAGCAACACCGGGGCACCTCACTCTCCTCGTGGGTCCCGACAGCCCCTCGAGGCACAGCCCCTGCAGCGTGGCCCACCCGCCGCCTCTCCCTGTGGGGTTTAGCGCTTGCCCAGCACCGCAGAGCTGGGCCTGGCCCCGGCCCCAGGATAATAAGCTCCTGGCTCGCCTCAGTCTCCCCGACTTTTGAAACTGAAGTGTAATTGACCTAAGATGCTATCGCTGTGCTGGTTCCTGGTGCCCCGCATACGATTTGATATTTCTGTCGACACAGAACAGCTCTCGCCCTTCCAGGACCTTGGCAAATTTTTGAGCTCAGGCCGGGGGGCAGGGCAGAGATGGGGCCCCGCTCCTCACTATCAGGGGGCCACGTGTGCCCCCATGGGCTCCGTGGCTGCTGTCCCAGCTGGGCGGGCCCCCCAGCGGATGGCGCACGGAGCAGTGGCCAGAGGTCGCTGAGCAGGGGCCCGCGCATGGCGGGACGGTCCCCACCAGACACTCCTGACCCGGACGAAGTCGCCCTCCAGCGAGGCCAGGCTATTTCGTCCCAAGAAAGCCCCGCTGTGATCACAGGCAGAGACCCAGGAGAACAGAACACTGCTCTGCGGAGGCCAGCCCGAAGCAGCCGACGCGGCCAGCAGCAACCCCTGCCCGCTTCTGTCCCCTCCCGGCAGCTGAACACCCAGAGGCTGGGAAACAGCTCGTCCCGCAGCCGAGTGGCCCAACCCCCAGAAGGGGGGCTGCCCCTCCAGAGGCCCCTCCAGAAAGCACACTCCCCACGCCCCTGGGACCGAGACAGAAGCCGTGGGTGGAGGCGGGACGCCCAGCTGACCCGTCACCTCACGTGGTCCACAGGCTGCGAGGCGGGCAGGGGGCTGGAAAGTGAGTCTTGCTCCACCAAGAGGGGCTGGCAGGAGACTGTCCAGGGTGGGAGGACCGGGAGGAAAGAGCCCGGTGTGCGGGGCCGGGAGGGGACAACTGCAGCGCCCACCTGAGGGCGCCTCCGCTCCCAGGCAGCTCCCTGGCGGCCTCGCGTGATGCGTGCGTGCTGGCCCCCAAACACAGCCAGCCTCTGCTCCAGGAGGCGGCGAAGAGGGGTGCAGGCGGTGAGAGTCCTCTGCCAACAGGGACTCTGCTTCCCAGGAAAGCGCGTTCCCACCCCGCATTGCGTCCCGCCCCACTCACATCCACGGACGCCTCCCTCTGGATGAGCTTCTTGGTCTCCTTTTCACAGAAGTTGAGTGTGGCCTCCCGGTTGTGCGCGCCCGTGGACGGCTTCTCAGCCTGGCTCCTCTGACGCAGCCCCAGAGGGACGCTCCCGTCGGGGTCCACCACGTCCAGCTCCTTCTCCAGCTCCTCCATCTCCTCGGGGGACAGGGTGGACAGCAGACTGTCGATGTCAGGGTCTTCGCTCACCTGCCGGCGATACTTGGCTACCTTGGACATCTTGGAGAGGTGGGCTGTGGCTCTTGTGGGGCTGCAGGGGTCCGGGTGGGCCAGGACAGCTTGCACGCTGGTTTGGATGCAGCAGACCCCGGGTGGTCCGGGCCACGGCTCCCCCGCCCTGCCCGCGCAGGTGCCCAAGTGCGGTCTGGGAGCTGCAGCCTCCGGAGCCTAGGGCTAGTGGACCCGGGCTGGTCCCGCCAGCGGCCAATAAGGCCCCACAATGGCCGGCCCCGGGAGAAGCAGCCAATCCCCGGGCGGGGGCGGGCCGCCTCTCCGTCAGAGCTGTTTGAAACTTGAGGACATTCCAGGGAATCTTGGAGCGCTGTGTGACCAAATTTAGTACAGAGCATTTAGCCTTTTAAAGACAAGGGGGCCACGCAATGAGAAAAAGATACAAAAATGTAGAGGCTGGCAGGGCAGACGAGAGCCACAGAGAGCCAGGAGAGTGGGCAGGACGCGGGCTCCCCGAGCGGCCGGCCAGGCCTGCCCTGCTCACCGCACATGTGGCGCCCTGCCAGGGTGGACGGCACTGTGCTCAGCGCGTGGCCCACGGCCTCCCTTTCTACTGTATTTGGTAATGTGCTGGGGACTCCCCAACTCTGCAGCCCCAGGAAAGGGACGCGATTCCAGAAGCTCCAAGCCACCCCGCCTACCCTCTGTCCTCTGCCCAGGAGCGTGCAGGCCTGGCATCGGAGGCTCCAGGCTGGCGCAGACACTTCCTGAGAGAGAGGGACGAAGGAAGTCCTCTGTGTTCCCAGACGGAAAACAGGAGTGTTTGGGGGAGAAAGTGGAAGTGCAGGAGTCAGGGATTTCTGAAAGGGCCGTTGGCCTCCAGACTCTCTGAGAGGGAGGCCTCCAACCTCCCTCGCTGGTCTGGCCCTTCTTCTGCTGGGGCATCTCCTGTGCGGGCGTCGGGAGGAGCCCCAGGCCCTCAGCACATAGAGATTCAGAGTACGACTCGGTGCGGTGTGTCTTCAGCGAAATTCAACTCTGGCCGTTAGGAGGGATCCTGTTGCAACGGTCTGGCAGCTTTTGTTCAAGTGCTTCCACTGCGTGTCCATCTTGCTGTCCTGCACACGACACAAGGACACTCAATCTCCCGTCACAAAGTCCTCTAGAAGTCCCAGTGTCACCCATTGCGCGGCGGCTTCCATCTTCCCTGGCGACGTTCCACCCTAAGCCAGAGAGAGACAGCCACATGTTGGCACTTACTGAGTCCAGGGACCAGCTGGGAGAAAAACCGGCCCTGGCTCACTAGTGTCACTTCGGGATGAGGCTGGAGGGAGAGTGGGCCGGCTGGTGGAACTGGAGTGCAGGGGGCGAGCGGGGAGGGGGAGCGGGGCTGCGGGGCCCCGGGGCTCCTTCTTTTCAGAACACATGCTGATGAGTGCTGACTGTGTGACAGGACCGGGCTCTAAGGGCAAGGGGTGTTACTAAAGACAGGAAATCAGTGTGTCCTGCCTTCCCGGAGCTTCCAGTCTAGCGGTGAAAACAGTTAACAGACAAACACTTTCAAATTATTTATTAAAAAACAGAGCGCTCACAGAATATCCCAGAAGAGAAGCGCAGGGGTGGCAGGAGCGCAGCAGGGAGGCTGGTTTCGCGGTTCGCGCTCAGGCTCCCGGGCAGCTGAGCTGGCCCCCTAGGCCCTGGGCCCACGCTCACCCCACACGGGTTCCGGCCAGCCACCTCCTCCTCTGAGATCCAGCTCCAACATCTGTCAAATAAAGACAGCACTGCGCCAGCCTCGGAGGGTGGCTGTGGGCATCAGGTGCGAGGCGCTTGGTCAATACAGCTGGCAGACAGTGAGCACGCAGCCACCAGCTGCAGGGGTCATCATCACGCACGCTTGCTCCGGGTCTGGGTTCTGTTCTCCGTATCCCACCTCCTCTCTCATCCACACAGGCAGGCACGAATGCGTGTTGTACACACTCACATTCACTTATTCATTCATTCAAGGCTGGTGTGTGTCTCTCTCTCTCCCTCCCCCGCCCCTCACCGACCAGGCCCTATAGAGAGATACAGGGGCAGTTACAGTGCGGTCATTCTCTTTCAAATGTGAAATCGATGGAGGTAAAGACACCTGCGTGTGACATAAGGGAAAGTGTTAATAAAACAGGAGAGGGGAAGCAACTGCCCGGAGCTCCAGGGAGAAACCTAATCACGTGGGAGTCAGGCAGCCCCCAGTGGGCACACCGAGGCCCGGGGGCTGGCCTGGGGGATCCGGGGGCCGTGTGGTCAGAAGTGTCTCTCGCTCCCACCCCCCGACCATCTGTCTGGGCCTCTCTCCCACCCAAAAGAGGCGCCGTCTTCTGTGACCCCAGCTCAGGCACCATCCCAGTCAGCTTCTCGACGGGGCAGGTGAACGCGGCTCTGTCCAGCCGCGAGGCAGGCTTCCTTCTCCTGAGGCAGGGTCACTCGGCCCAGGGCACCTGGTTTCAGAAGTCGTCTCTTCCTGCAGGTTCTAAACTCAAAATACAGAGCAGAGCTTCCACACTTGCAGGGCAGGACTCACAGCCTCCTGATCAGAGTGACGGGATTATGGGGCAGCCTCTCCCCCAGAGAAAACCCAGCACCACCGCACCAGAGGGAGGAAAGGCCCAGGACCCCGAACCCCGCCCGGAAGACGTGGCACAGGTGGCTGACAGGGGACTAGAAGCAATTAGCTAATGCTTACAGTGGCTCTCAGCTGGACTCAGTGGCCCCAGGAAAGCCACATTCTCAGGACTATTGGGTGGCAGGATAGTGGGGCAGATAAGGCCGTGTCTCCAGAGTCAAATGACACGGGCTCAAATCTGAAGCGTGTGCCCTTGAGTGAGTTATTTACCCTTTCTGAGCTGCAGGAAGGGGAAAACAAGAATCCTAGAAGTGCCTGGAGAAATAAGAGTGCTTACTGCAAGCACCGTGGGGTTACTGAAGACGCCAAATACGGCCGGCACACACACAGCAAGGGACGCTGTGGGCACCGGGTCTGTCCGTACTGTTTACGGCCTCCCCCAGCTTCCTCCTCGCCAGGGAGGCGGGAGGATCTCTGAAGCCAGCCCCTGGCCTGGCCCATGCTCCTGGGAGGAGCGGAACTGGGCAGAGGAGAGCCCCGAGACACAGCGCAGAGGGCACACATCTTCCTGAAAAGAGGGCGGCGGGAGGGGGGAGAGGGCGGAAAAGAGCCCACCTCCCCATCCCCACCCCTGCCCAGCCTAAACCCCCATCAGGCCCCAGTCATAGACCAGAGCCCCAGAGCCGGAGGTGGTGCCAGCCTCACTCACCCACAGCCATCAGGCCAGGTGGGGCTGGGGACGGCGACCTCCTGCTGGGTGGAGCTCGTGAGGCTCACAAGCCTCTGGCTCACTGGAGCTCAACCCACTGGGGAGTAGGAACCTCTAAGGGGATGTCGGCTCTGAAAACGTGCACCCCTCTGCAGGTGTGAGTGTGGAGAAGGCTTCTCCCTTGCACCCTCCACACAAGACGCCATCAGTCTGTGAGCTCACCGTCTGCAGGAGCTTGAATAGAGTAGACACAACTCGAATGCCTCGCTGTTACCCTGGAGGGCAGACAATCCGCTCACGCGAGGGGAGAGAGAGCTGTACCTTCGGTGCCCTGGAGCGTGAAGACCCCTGCTCCAGACGCAGTCCTGCCTCCGCCTTGCCAGGAGACCCGCTTACAGCAACGGTTTCCAAGGGGTGGCCTTCTCATGCTCCGGTGTGCAGAAACCCTCACGGGTCACAGCGTCCCAGATTATCACAGACATTTAAGGGACACCCACTACTACCCGGCGCTGAGAGTCAAAGGACCTGGGCCCCTGCCTGCCCTCACGGGGCTCCGGGAGTCGGTGGGGGCTCACCCACCCAGCCGAAGTAGGTAGCATTAATTCACACTTGACAGCCAGGTGCTAGAAAAAGAAACGCGTCCGGGAGTTAGGGGAGCTCTGGCGGAGCGACCCGGGTGGGTGACTTTAGTGATGGGTACCTCTCCGCACCTGGAGCCCTGCCCCGCCCCCAGCACCCTACGCCCCGCCCCCAGCCCCTCCCTCTGCGCCGGGGTCCCGCCCCCGCCCCGCCCGGAGCCCCGCCTTCCGCCCCACAGCTCAGTCCCCGGCTCCGATTGGCTGCAGCGGGAGGCGGCCAGCCAATCCTCGCAGAGTCTAACGCTCTCCTCCTGGGATCACTTCCGCCGCCCGGCCGGCCCGCTCTGTTCGCCCGGCATCGCCGAGCCGCGGAGTCAAGATGGAGGAGTACGCGCGCGAGCCCTGGTGAGCCTGCCTGCCCTCGCTGCCGCCTTCGGCCCCGGGCCCCCGGGCCGAGGCCGCTCTCAGCCGCGGGCTGGGCGGCGCCAGGGGCCGTGGGCACCCGGACGTGAGCGGCCGGCGGGGCCCCCCGGAGCGGTTCCCGGTGACCTTGCGGCGGCTCGAGGGCGCCCCGGCTCCCCTGTGTCGCCGCGGCCCCTGCCCGGCGGCGCGTGGGGAGCATCCCCGCTGCCCGCTGCCGATCCTGGGCTCGTCCTTGCGTCCGCGCGGCTCGCCCTGCGAGGAGGCGGCGGTGTCCTGGGAGGGTCCGCGTGGCGCGGCGGCTGCGGTCCGGGCGGTGGGGAGCGGGCGGTGGAGGGGCCCCGCGCGGTGGGGACGGGGCGGCGCGCCCGGGAGAGCGGAGGGTGCTCTCCAAGTCGCCGACAGCGGTCCGTTCGTTCGGCGCCCAGCGAGGTCTGTCCCAGGAATGAAAGCATGGAGGAGTTTAAGGCTTCTGGTGTCATGAATGACAAATCAAATCTTGTTATTTGAGTTCTTGTGCAAGAGTACAGGAGCAGGAACCAGGGTGTTCTCCAGCTGTGTGAAAGGGCCCAAGGCTCTGACATTGCACAAGCTAGCCAGGCTGCTGTTTGGACAGAGCGTATGTTTCAGCGCCTCCCAGATCTTTAAATTTATCTTCTCCAAAGTGGTCCCCCCTTCCTGGGTGGTGCTCAGGTGTGCAGGGCTCAGCGCACGGCGCTGCCGTGGTCACTTGCTCCTCCGTATGACGTGACACGGGGTAGTAGGAGGGGGAAATATGTGACTGTGTTGGGTTACAGATTTTAGAATATTAAATTTCCATTCTCTATTCAGTTTGTCCAGGCTCTAAGTTGTGTCTGACTCTTTGTGACCCCATGGACGGCTGCACACCAGGCTTCCCTGTCCTTCACTAGCTCCTGGAGTTTGTGCAAACTCGTGTCCATTGAGTCGATGATGCCATCCAACCATCTCATCCTCTGTTGCCCGCTTCTCCTGCCCTCAGTCTTTTCCAGCATCACCGTCTTTTCCAGTGAGTCAGCTCTTCACATCAGGTGGCCAAAGTATTGAAACTTCAGCTTCAGCCCTTCGAATGGATATTCAGGGTTGATTTCTTTTAGGATTCACTGGTTTGATGCTCTTGCTGTCCACGGAACTCTCAAGAGTCTTCTCCAGGACCACAATTTGAAAGCATCAGTTCTTCGGCGCTCAGCCTTCTTTATGGTTCAACTCTCACATCTGCACATGACTACTGGAAAAACCACTGCTTTGACTGTACGGACTTTTGTTGGCAAAGTGATGTCTCTGCTTTTAATACACTGTCCAGGTTTGTCATAGCTTTCCTAAAAAGGAGCAAGTGTCTCTTAATTTCATGGCTCCAGTCATCATTCGCAGTAATTTTGGAGCCCAAGAAAAGAAAGTCTGTTACTGTTTCTACTTTTCCATCTGTTTGATGGGACCCGATGCCATGCTCTTGTTACTTTTTTGAACGTTGAGTTTTAAGCCAGCCTTTTCACTCTCTCACCTTCATCAGGAGGCTCTTTAGTTCCGTCCTAAGTATGTCATAGGTTCATCATCTTGCTCTTTGATCACATGTTCTCAGAAGCCACTGGTCTGTGGCAGAAAGAACTTGGGGGTTTGTATTTAAATTGGTTCTATCAGTACCTGTATGATCTTGCTCAAAGTGCTTAATCTCCTAGCCTCTGTTCATCTGTAAAATGGAAAGGAAACAGGAATATTCTTTTGCAGAGTTAAAAGATTAGGCACTCTGTAAGGGCCTCGCTGGTAACTCAGATGGTGAGGAATCTGCCTGCAGTGCAGGAGACCTGGGCTCAGTCCCTGGGGTGGGAAGATCCCCTGGAGGAGGAAATGGCAACGCATGCCAGTATTCTTGCCTGGAGAATCCCGTGGAGGGGAGGAGCCTGGGGGGCTGCAGTCCGTGGCGTTGCTCTGAGCAGCTGACACTTCACTCTGTAAGGAAACAGGCTGCTTCCAGAAGGTAAGGCCATCTGCATTAAAACACCTAAACCATCTATGGTGCAGTCTCTCAGTCTTATCTGGCTCCTTACGTCCCCATCCCCATGGACTTTAGCCCGCCAGACTCCTCTGTCCATGGAGTTCTCCAGGCAAGAATACTGGAGTAGGTTGCCAGTAGATCTTCAGGGGATCTTCCCGACTCAGAGGTTGAACCTGTGTCTTCTGCACTGGAAGGCGGATTCTTTACCACTGAGCCACCGGGAAGCCCACCATATTGGACATTTTTTAAATGTCAACTTTTGATCTTGTGATCCATTATCGGTTCCCTGTTGCCCTGTGTTTGCCTGGCATTTATATTTAGAGTCTGGGTTCAACTTAGCTTCCGTGTATCTGGCACATCCCTGAGGGAACGCTGATTTCCACGGACGTGGTTCAGAAGCTGTTTCCATCTTGCGTTTGTTTTAGACATCATCTTGTGGAATACTGTGGCTGCTGTCTGATCTGAATTCTGCTGTTTTTACTAGTTTTTTAAATGCTCATTTCCGTTCTGATTATAGGATCATTAACCTTTTACAGTTAATGACTCTCCTTTGTCTTTTTTTTTCTCTTGGCTGCACCAAGTAGCTTATGGGATCTTCCCCAGCCAGGGATCAAACTCGGCCTCAGCAGTGAAAGCGCCAAGTCTTAACCTCTGGGCCTCCAGGGAACTCACCTCTATTAATGTCTCTACCATTTTGAGTAAAATTTCCTAATCCTTTTTAGTCTCAGAGCACTGCTTCTTCATCTTTTAGAGTGAGGTCAGGCTGCCCATGGGCTGGTCTGCCTTTAGACTCTGATTTCCTCGGTTGTGGGTGGAACCTGCCCAGAGTCTGCATTCGGTGATGTTGCTTTCAGGCTCGTTAAAGGAAGCCTGGGGTCGCCGGGCCTGGAAGCGTCAGGCTGGCAGCTGGGTGTCTGTCGCGTGAGATCTTCATTCTGTACCAGACTCTGATTTGTCTTAGGCTTGGAGAGGACAAGGTGTTTCAGCCTCGGGATTTTGTATTTCTATCTGGCAGAGTCAGAAATTACTCGTCATTCAGACTCTTCAGCAGCAGCAGCGCACTGTTCGGGCTCCTTCTCTGCTCTGTGGGCCAGCCGCTCCTGGTTGCCGTGGGCCCTGCACTGAAATCTGGCGTGTCCCTTGTCAGCAAGGGCTTCTGTGGCTTGTAAATGAGAGCTGTGCTCATCTTGGGTCTTTCTCTTTCCTGTCCTTAGCCCCTGGCGCATTGTGGGCGACTGCGGCGGGGCCTTTACGATGGGAGCCATCGGCGGTGGGATCTTCCAGGCAGTCAAAGGCTTCCGCAATTCTCCGGTGGTAAGTGGGCGACCAGTCTCAGTTACCATCACATGTTCGCTGTTTGCTAATATCACTGGGGCCTGTCAGTGGGTTGGAAACACGTTATTCTCCTAATCCATCTCCTTTTGTTTCCTTATAGGGGGTAAACCACAGACTGCGGGGGAGCTTGACAGCTATTAAAGCCAGGGCTCCGCTGCTGGGAGGTAAGCAGATTGTTACCGTTTGAACTCCCAACGATTTTTTTCCCTGTTGGTTTTTTTTTTTTTTTTTGTAGATTTTACGAGTTAGTGATCTTAGTTAGGTCTAAATAACTGCTTGTGCCCTTCTGAGGGTTCTTGGGTTATGATTCATTTTAACTTAGATTGTTAACTTAGATTCCAGCCCAGCTGGAACTCTGCCCTTCAGAAGCTTGGTGGTGGTCTGTTTCTGTCGGTCTTTGTTTTATTTTCCCTTCTTGTTCAGAAGGAAGACGGTGTGTCCACAGCTTGGGTTTGTGAATCTGGAGTGATAGTGTCTAAGGTAGCATGAAGCTGATGAGTATGAGTGGAAGGGTCGGGGTTCACGAGGCTTGGTGGAACTGATGGAGCTCCTCCCCAAAGTTAACTTTTTGGGCGTCCGTGCAGAAGTGGAGGAGATGACGTTCATCGCGTTCTTCAGGCTTGGTTCCTCGGAAACTGGGAGAAGAGAGGGCAGGAAAGTTGGAAGCTTGCATTTGCTTACAGAGACGCCGTCAGGCTGGAAGGGACCACGTTCAGCGCGGAAACAGAGCCAGCCCCCAGCTTCCCCTTAGTCTGCGTGGCAGAGGAGACGGTCCCTCTCTCCTCTCTTCATGCGGCAGAAGAGATGGTCTCTCTTTCTCTCTGTCTTTATAGCATGTTTCCCCTTTGAAGGTGGTAGCTGGCCTAAGTTGTTTCGTGAGTGCGTGTCATGTGCTGAGCTCTCCGAGTGTTCTGCTGTTTTATTTAGCCCTCACAGCAACACAGAAGGTAAGCAGTGTTATCTCTGTTTTCCAACGGAGGAAATGGAGGCTCCGAGGCTGAAGTGATGGTGTGTCTGTCTCCTGTTCTCCCCACTGTGATAGTTGGGCGCCTTGGAGAGTAAACTGGCTCATTTTCCTCCCGGTCTAATGGCTACCATGCTGTTCAGGGGTGATAAGTAGGAAAGACGCACACACCCCACCCTGACCTCCGATCAACACAGAGGTCCTGCAAGTGTTAACAGGCGTCCTGAGAGGCTGCTTCTCTCACGTGCGTTTTCAGTGAGTAAAAGAACGGGTGACTGTTGCAGCCAGGCTCGGCCTAAGGAGGTGTGACAGCTGAGCGTGCGGTGGGATGAAAACGGACGCAGAAACTGAGGGAACCTGCGTTCAGCCGGACGCCAGTTAGTGTTGCACCGGGGTCTGGACTCCCTGGTGGTCCAGTGGTTAGGGACCTGCCTTGCAGCGCAGGGCACACGGGTTCAGTCCCTGGTCAGGGGTGCACGGGGCGGCCGGGCCCGCCGCCACAGCTGCTGCAGCCCAAGCATGTGCCGAGAGCCCAGACTGTAAGAGGGAGGCTGCCCCAGGGAGACCGCCGCCCACGGCAGCTGGAGGGGAGCCCCACACACAAGTAGAGAGGAGCCACCCCCACAACTACAAAGGATCCCCTCACAACTAGAGAGGAGACCCCACACTAGAGAGGAGACCCCACACTAGAGAGGAGCCCCCACACTAGAGAGGAGCCCCCACACTAGAGAGGAGCCCCCACACTAGAGAGGAGCCCCCACACTAGAGAGGAGCCCCCACAGCTAGAGAGGAGACCCCACACTAGAGAGGAGCCCCCACACTAGAGAGGAGCCCCCCACACTAGAGAGGAGACCCCACACTAGAGAGGAGCCCCCCACACTAGAGAGGAGACCCCACACTAGAGAGGAGCCCCCACACTAGAGAGGAGACCTCCACACTAGAGAGACCCCACACTAGAGAGAAGACCCCACAACTAGAGAGGAGACCCCACAGCTAGAGAGGAGCCCCCACAGCTAGAGAGGAGACCCCACAGCTAGAGAGGAGCCCCCATACTAGAGAGGAGCCCCCCACACTAGAGAGGAAGCCCCCACACTAGAGAGGGAGACCCCACACTAGAGAGGAGACCCCACACTAGAGAGGAGCCCCCACACTAGAGAGGAGCCCCCACACTAGAGAGGAGACCCCACGCTAGAGAGGAGCCCCCACACTAGAGAGGAGCCCCCACACTAGAGAGGAGACCCCCACACTAGAGAGGAGACCCCCACACTAGAGAGGGAGACCCCACACTAGAGAGGAGCCCCCACACTAGAGAGGAGACCCCCACACTAGAGAGGAGACCTGCCACCACAACTAGAGAAAGCCCTCACCCAGCAAAGAAGGGCCCGTGCAGCCAAAATGAATAAGTTAAAAAACATTATTTAAAATAAATACAAATACTGGGATGGCGCTTTGAATTTAATTCGGGAGTATAGACTGAGCTCTTCCAGTCGAGCTCCTGGGAAAGGCAGCGTGGGAAAGCCAGAGTTGTGTCCTGAAAGGTCTTCTACTTCCAGAGCGGAACCGAGATGTTTTGACACGTCCCCATTCTTCCAGCCTGTCTGCACCTGGACTCGTCCCGAGTGTAGTCAGCCGTTCCTCCCCGTGGAGAACAGTAGCTGGAAGCACAGTCTGGGCCGTAGCGTCAGTGCTGCGGGCTGCGGCCGTTCCCAGGCCTTCTCAGGGGCGCCCTGTGTATTTACGCACATACACACGGACCCTCTAACCACTTAAGTATGCACACACGTTTACATCTGTTTTCTGTATATCTGTCTGCATTGGAAATCGGGTTCACAGTGACAGCCCTGATTCCAGTCCAGGCCCACAGAGTCCTTCTCCTTTCTCTCTTTGTTCACCTTCCTCCCTGCCCGACACCCTTCCACATGGGCACACGGACCCCCCGTGCCTGGGAGCATCCCTCCCCTGGGCCCCTGCTCACCTGCCCTGGCCGTGGCTGCCCTCTCGGGCCCCCCATCTGCGTGGACCAGTCCCCACTCTCGTCGGCCCCTGGCTCACTCCGGCAGGCATCCTTGGGGTGGGAGGTTCTGACCTTCAGAAGGAGTGGAGCAGGCGGGCCTTGTCTGAGTGTGGCCGGGTGACTGACACACCTGGGCGTCGTCTCTCGCAGGGCAGGCCCCCCGGAGCTGGAAGGGGTGACTCAGTCCTGTCGTCTGGGGTGTCTGCTGCTCAGCTGACTGGTGGTAGGGTGCAGGGGAGAACAGAGGGTCTGCTGGTCGGGCTCAGACCCTGGCCCTGGTCAGCCCACCCCCTGCATCCGGAGGTTTCAGAGGGTGCAGGATCCCGGCATGAGGGCTCCTCACGTGGTTTTTCTCACTTTTTAAATTGTAGTAAATACAAGAACCCTTTCTGTGGAGCGCACGCCGTGTGCTCACGTTAGGAGACTTGGAAAGCGAAAGCACAGAGAAGCTGAGTCACCTGTTAGCATCTGTCACCTGGAGGTGCTGCCGGTGGAGGTCTCGGTGTCACCTTCCGGGATTCTGTGTGCACTTCTACGCCTGTGCGTGGGGTGCTCGTCGTTTTTACAAACCAGTCACCGTCTAGGAGGAGTGTTAGTGTGAAGTAGTCTGACTGAGGGCTGCTTTCAGCTTCGTGCTCGAGGTAAAGGGTGGAAAGGAGTGGGAAAGGCAATCTCCATCCCTCGTGGCGGCTCCGTAACTCTTGCCGCTCACGCCACCCTATGCTGGGAGTGTGTGACACACTGCAGAGGACCCGGGCGTCTTCTCTGCTCTCACTGCTGACTTTCAGAGAGCAGGTGCTTCGTGGCTCTGACTGAAGGAAAGGAAGAGACGAAGGGGAGGCTGTGTTATGGACGGAAGGCAGGCACACAGGCTCTGCTGAAGCGGCTCTGAACGTGCGGAGCCCGGTCTGCCTGCTGATACAGCCCGGGCTTTATTAAAAAGACAAGCGTTCTGACTCTTGTTCAGTCCTTAGTTAGAGTGCGAGAATTCTAAGAACATAGTGAGTGTTGTTTAAGCTTGTCTTTGACTGTAACGTTTAAGATGTAAGATTAGAAGAGTGAAACGTGTTTTGTCTCTAATTAAATAGGCAGCTTTGCGGTTTGGGGAGGCCTGTTTTCCATGATCGACTGCAGCATGGTTCAGGTCAGAGGAAGGAAGACCCCTGGAACTCCATCACCAGCGGCGCCTTGACCGGAGCCATCCTGGCGGCGAGAAGTAAGACAGGCACGCGTGTCGCCGTCTCACCCCAGCTCGCCTGTAGCGGCGGAGCCGAGCCTGGTGGCAGCCGGTTTAGTGTGGGTGCGAGTGTGAGCTGGGGAAAGTGGAACGATCTGTTACTTGGAATGTTGAGTGTGCGAGCACCTGGGGCTCTAAGCGGTGACCGCCGAGGTCAGAGCCGCTCACAGTCCAGCTCCCCCGACCAGCTGTGGCCGGGCCTCTCCCCGCTCAGTCTGCCCTGAGCTGTGGACCTGCCGCACAGCATTGCTAGGAGCGTAGCACGCAGAACCTTCCGGGTCCCGGGGTCAGAGTGGCCCGGAGCTCCTCTGGGCCTGGAGGGTGAGCCGGGGCCACCAGGTGGCGAGTGTGTGGACTTCTGGGTCATGACGCCTCTGTCACAAGCACTTGACTCTGCCATCACGGCCCGAGAGCCGCTGCAGACTGTACCTGAGTGCATGTGCATGTTGCTCCAATAAAACTTTATTTGTATAAGCAGGCCATGAGCTGGACTTGACCTGAGATGGTCCCTCCATCAGCGTACCTGACGCTAACCTGGGTCTCTGTCTCTCTCCCTCTCCAACGCACTCAGACGGGCCAGTGGCCATGGCTGGTTCGGCTGCCGTGGGTGGCGTTCTCCTGGCTCTCATCGAAGGCGCTGGCATCTTGTTGACACGCTTTGCGTCTGCCCAGTTTCCCAACGGTGAGTCGTCTCTCTGGTAGCACACAGCTGAGGCATTTGGAATGAAACAGATTCTGTGCTCAGATGTGGCTGTTTGAGCTCTGTGCATGATGGGCGCGTATATGAGCGTGGTGAGGATGTGGTCACAGGGGCAGTTCTGGTTGAAAAGGTCGGTGTGGGCGCCACGGACTGTGTTTAGAGGGAACACAGAGCGCGGCAAGACAGCAGATGGCCTGCCCTGACCTTGCTCACAGAACTCAGGCCTTGTCAGCCCGCGTCCGCTTCTTGTAAGAAATCGCTGATCGTTTTAGAGCTCTGTGAAGGGAGGGCCTGTAGCTCTGGGAGGGCCACGGTGGCCTCTGTGTGTGTGTGCGCGTGTGTGTGCGTCGTGTGTGTGTGTGTGCGCGCGTCGTGTGTGTGTGCGTGCACGTGTCGTGTGTGTGTGTGTGTAAGGAGGGCCTGTAGCTCTGGGAGGGCCATGGTGGCCAGTCTGTGTCCTGTGTGTGTGTGTGTGTCCTGTGTCTGTGTGTGTGTGTGTGCGTCCTGTGTTTGTGTGTGTCCTGTGTGTGTGTGTGCGTCCTGTGTTTGTGTGTGTCCTGTGTGTGTGTGTGTGTCCTGTGTGTGTGTGTGTGTGTCGTCCTGTGTGTGTGTCCTGTGTGTGTGTGTGCGTCCTGTGTGTGTGTGTGCGTCCTGTGTGTGTGTCTGTGTTTGTGTCTGCGTCCTGTGTGTGTGTGCGCGTTCTGTGTCTGTGTGTGTCTGTGGGTCTGCGTCCTGTGTGTGTGTGTGTGTGTGTCCTGTGTGTATGTGCGCATCCTATGTGTGTCTGCGTCCTGTGTGTGTGTGTGTGCGCGTCCTGTGTGTGTGTGTGTGTGTGTCTGTGTGTGTGTGTGAAGGAAGGTCCTGTAGCTCTGGGAGGGCCATGGTGGCCAGTCTGCGTCCTGTGTCTGTGTGTGTGCGTCCTGTGTGTGTATGTGTCCTCTGTGAGTGTGTGTGCGTCCTGTGTGTGTGTGTCTGTGTGTCCTGTGTGTATGTGCGCGTCCTGTGTGTGTGTGTGTGTGTGTGTAGGGGCCCTGTAGCTCTGGGAGGGCCATGGTGGCCAGTCTGTGTCCTGTGTCTGTGTGTGTGCGTCCTGTGTGTGTGTGTGTGTGTGTGTGTGTGTGAAGGGAGGGCCATGGTGGCCAGTCTGCGTCCTGTGTGTATGTGTGTGTGTGTGCATCCTGTGTGTGTGTGTGTGTGTGTGTGTGTGTGTGTGCGCGTCCTGTGTGTGTGTGTGTGTGTGTGTGTGTGTGTGTGTGCGTTCTGTGTCTGTGTGTGTGCGTCCTGTGTCTGTGTGTGTGCGTCCTGTGTCTGTGTGCCCGCGCGCGTGCGCTGGCCTCCAGGGGCAGTGGGCAGGCGGGTCTGGCACATGCTCAGATGAGTGAGGCGAGACCTGGGAGTGGTGCCTCTTGGGGCCGGGTGGCCCCTGGCTGGGCGCTCACTCTGGAGCTGGCAGGGAGAGCTGTTGAGGTTGGCGGTGTGGCGTGCTGCTGCCTGCCCCTCCTGCCCATGCCGGGGAGCGTGGAAGGCTGGGCCCCTAGCGCCCGTGCCGTGGCCAAGCGGTGTCCGCTCCACACTCAACATGTGCAGGCTCCTGGAAATCAGAAAACGCGAGTTGTCTAAACAGGAATATTCCTTGACGTCGTAAGGCAGCAGAAAGACAGGATCATTGGGTGGAGGTGGGGGTTGAAAGTTATTTTTGGAGCTCAGAAAATATCTGGCCCAGAGCCCGGAGCTGGTCACAGCTTCCAGTTCGGTTCGGTTTCCCTGATGCGGGGTCTTCTGGGGCAGGGCTCCCAGAGGCCTGCTCAGCATGCCAGTGGGTGACCCAGGTGGCCCCTGGCCTTCACGCCTCCCTTCTGCTTTCAGCTGTCAGTTCTTAATACCCTGTTGTGATTTTGCTTTTGCTTTTCAGTTTAACGCTTTAGTGTGAAAGATTTCACATAAAACATCAGAAAAGTTGCATATTTTCAGGAATTTGGAAATTGACATAAGGAGCGGTCAGTCACACCATCTTGGAGCTAGCCTTGTTTCCCTCGCTTCAGGCTTCTGTCTCAGAAAGAATAGCTGAAGGGAATGCTGTTGCGCTTAGACTGAGATGTTTCCAGAAAGCTTTGTGGGGGCGGAAGTATTTGGAAAGTTAACTGTGTGTTTCCAATTAACTTACATGAAAAAGTTCTTAAAAAATAAAACTGTATCCAAATGGTAATAAGGGTTATTTTGGGTTTATCTTTTTCGCCCAGTGTCTCCTCCAGCTTTCTGGAATGAACAGACATTTTAGAGTGAAGAAGAGCGATCACTGGGGTGAATGGAGCTCTGGAAAGAGCCCTCTTCCTGCAGGCCTCTTCCCCCAGTCCTTCAGCCTGCCCTCGCACCCATGAGGGGAGCAGGGGCGATCACCATTTCAGGCTTTCTTTAGCGAGCCATGTTCTTTCTTGGGTCAGGGAGGCTGTGCCGCCCTTTGAAAGCACCAGCTGCTGTGCTTAGCATCTGTGTGAGCTAGGGGCGGGCCTGTCTTCCCATTGCAGAGCCTGCTTCTTACATGCGTCATTGTATAGGTTGTATTTCTGAGTTCTCTTGAAATATGGCTGAGGTACTTAAACTTTGTAAAAATAATTTTAAATAGCTACTGAAAAATATGTCAGGAGGTGTGAGAGAGTGGTGCGGTCTTGACACAGCAGCGTGCTCAGCAGTTGCTTTAAAACTGGCGTGCTGCCCCTTGCTGTCACTAGGCCACCCGTCCCTCGGGGGTGGGGGGACCTGCCTGTGCTGACACCAAGGAGGCGGCCTCGTGGGAGTCGAGCAGCCCCACAGACATTCGATTACAGCTCGAATGTAGCAGGATTTCTTTTTGAGTTGATTGATTTGCTCCTACAGAGACTTGTTCCTTCAAACTACATAGCATTTAGGTGGCGTTTAAATTCCCTCTGAACTGCAGGGCCTCCGTTTGCTGAAGACCCCTCCCAGTTGCCTGCCACCCAGTTGCCAGCCTCGCCCTTCGGGGAGTACCGGCAGTACCAGTAGGACTTCCTCCCGAACTTCTACAGAGTGAGCCCAGTCTAGGGAAGGATGTCAGAAGATCAGGTTCAGTCTGGATCTGAAACCGCGTGGGGACAGCTGCAGCCAGACAGGCTGTGAAGAGACTCTCAGCACCTTTTTCTATTTAAAGGAATGTGGTCGGGGCGAGGGTGGGGGGGTGGGGTGGGGTGGGGTGGGGTGGGAATCTTAAAAGATAATACATTTATTTATTCACACTTGGATTGCATTTGTGATCAAAATAAATGTCTAAAATCCTTAGAAGGAAACACAGTGAGCGCTTAGAAGATGAAGGACCACACGGCAAACAGCCATGAAGTGTGACTTTCCTCGGGGGCTTGTTGGCCTGTCTTTGCTCTGTTAGTTGAATAATAAAAGATTGCCCTCTCTTTTAGGATGAGTTGGAGAGTTCTGCTTTTCATCCTCAAATTCCGACAGGGCAGAGTCCACTGAAGACTGCACGCGGCGCAGTGGCCCGTGGGTCGGAAGGTACGCTGTATATACAGCGTACCTTCCGACAAGGTGTGTGCACGGCGCGCCCGCCCGCTGGGCGCCACTTGGCCTTCCCCCGTGGGTGCAGCTGCGTCCCGGTTCGTGGGTGTTGGCGGCAAGACGCGAACGCCTCACATTCGAGGCTTCTGGGTTTCGATTCTTAATCATCAGCAAAGCTTCCTTCCAGTAAACCCAGCTCTGTGTCAGAGGTTCATGGAGCAAGTAATAGCGCTGGAGAAGTCTGGTGTCCATTGCGTTTTATATACTGGAAAGTATATAAAATCCAGGTTGTTTCCAATGTGTTGCAAGTCCTTGAAGGTGATCTTTGTAAGGGTGTCCTTTGGGGTCTCGCTGGGACTAGAAAACAGATTGGCTGTTCAGAGTCGGCCACCTTACTGGTGGTGGAAATGCCAAGTGGCCCTCCAGAGGGCGGGTTGTGGCTCTCTCCCCATTGCCTGCCTGACGTGACTGCCGTGTGTGCTGAGCTCAGTGCTACGTGCGTAGCAAGCATTTAATTTTCTCATGCTGGTTTGAGCTTTGTTTGTGTGGTGAAATACACGGAAGTGATGTTTCTTTTAACCATTAAGTATACAGTTAGGTGGAATATACAGCGTACCTTCCGACACGGCGCAGCCGAGCAGCGCATCAGCCACCTTCAGCACCCTGGAGCTTTCGCAGCAGCAGGAGCGGAAGCTGCGGGAGGGCGAGCAGCCCCCACCTCACCCCCACTCCCCAGCTTCTGGTGGCACAGGTCTGCCCTCCATCTGCGAGTGTGCCTCTCCTGAGGACCGCGTGTAAGCAGAACCTGCGGTGTCTGTCTGTCTGTGTTGCTCTTCATTCATGCTTTTGGGCGGTTGAATAATAATACTGCATTGTAGGCAGAGACCACATTTTATTTCTCCATTCTTCCGTGACGGACATTTGAATGATGCTGCTGTGGGCATGGGCATACGGCTATGAGTCCCTGCTCTTGGCTCTCTGGGCACGTTCCTAGGAGTGGAATTGCGGTGGGTGTGGTGATTCTGTGTCCAGCACCTGAGGAAGCGCCACAGTCCTCCACAGTCTCCGCACCAGGTGGCGTTCCCACCAGCAGGGCACAGGCTCCCAATTTTTCTACACTCTTGCCAACGTTTTTCCTCTGTAGCCAGGCTAGTGCCTGTGACGTGCGTCTCTTGTGGCTCTGACTTGCGTTCCCCTGGTGACTTTTTAGCCATTTGTGAGCGTCCGGGGTTTGCCTTTCAATCTGTAGCTGGTTTAACTTCCAGGCGCAAATGTAAGGAGGCTTCATCACAAGCACAGTTCAAAGCTGAGGGCACGTAGGGGAAGAGGCTTTGTGTTTCTTAAGGTCCGAGAACTCCTCTTAAAGGGCATCGGCTTGGAAAGCAGGTTCCTTGCTTGTGAATTCAGTCTCTGGGGTCTGTGTGTGATGCTGGCATGCTTTTCCATTTTACTGGTCAACTCAGCATCTCTGAAGCGATCCTTGGGTACGGATGAATTTTCTAGAATGAGGGGTAGGGTGGAAGAGAAGAGTCCTGAAAAGATGGAAGACCAGGTCTTTCTGATTCCACCGCATGCGGGACTGCAGGTGGGAGCCCAGAAACCTTCCTAGTTGTTCCCCAGCGTCTTGCTTCCCTTGGACGCCCCTGTCTGCCCTAGACGTAGAAGGACTTCTGTTCTCAGAAAGTCTGGCTGCCCCTGCCCGTCCCCCACCTGCTGGAGCTGGCCCAGGGCAGTGGGCTGCTCTCTCACGTGCCCAGTGCGGAGATAGGGGCGAGGAGGGAGGGCAAGGGGAAGGCAAGCACCACTCCTCAGCCTCCCCCGGAAGCGCCCGCCGTCCTTCCCAGGCAGGGGAGAGTGTCCTCCAGCGCTGTGTCCTCTGACCATCCATCAGTGGGCGCATCCATGAGCCCCCCGCCCCGACCCGCATACCCTGCTGGCTGCTTCCTGGCGATTCGGTTTCCCCCTCTTCCTTTCCCCCAACATGTTTTCACTGAAAATAGCAAACCTGTAAAGTTGGGGTTCACAGTGAACACGTGTGTACCCAGCACCCAGATCCTATGACTGACTTTACAATACTTTAATTTACCATTGCCTACCTGTTCACCTATCCCCCGCTTTCTAATAAAATTGAAGTTTATGAAATCCATTGATAAGCATTGTAAGATTATTTTAAAGTTTAGAGAATAGTAGAAACCAGGTAGGCTATAGACTCTAATATCTTAAAATACTGATTTGAAATGTTTAATAAATACTCTGAAACGAATTTTGGTGTACGAGAGCCCAAAGTAAAAGGTAAAATCACCAAATTTATTCTAATTGCCAAGATAAACGCGGAGCTATGCAGACAGGAAGGAATTTTCCTCCAGGGGTTTTTCTGGAATAACGGAGCCAGTTCCTCAGTTTCGAGGTTGAAACGCGCATCTGCTTCTCCCATTTTCCCTTTGTATCTTCCACTGTGTGTGAAATTGGCATGAAACCGTGAAGCCCTGAGTCAGGCTGGAACGCGTGGTGCGGCCGAGTGCCGCCCGGCTGTCTGCACGGGGCCGCGGGGCCGCCCTGCGGTGCCTGGTGGGAGGCGCGGGCGCCCGCCCCTGCTGTGCCTGGAGCGGCCCGCTGCCTTGGAGCAAAAGGCAGCCACCGAGGCCCGCGGGCCAGATGCAGCCTGCGCCTCTTTCTGCATGATCTGTGAGCGAATAATCATTGAAAAAGAAAAAAAAAAACACTTTCATGATCCGTGGAAATAACCAGATCCCAGGTCCATAGAGGGCCCTGCCTTCACGTGGTCAGTGGCTGAGCTCACACACGCAGTGCGGTGAAGTGACGGCATCAGAGGTGCCCGAGCCGGGAAGTGTTTGCTCTTTTTCTCTTTTGGCCTTTGGGCATGCAGGATCTCAGAGTCTTAACCCCTGGGCAGCCAGGGAAGTCCATATTTGCCCTTGACATGAAAAAAAGGTGTCGAGCTTCTGTCAGAGCAATTAAAAGCGAGATTGATTTTTTTGTCTATACTGATTACATTTCTAGCACATCTTTCTTTGTGTGGACCCAAGTGGACCCAAATTGAAAGTGGTCAGGCCGGAGATGGCAAAAGTGAACGTCGATATTCTAGGAATCGGCGAACTAAGATGGATGGACTGGAATGGGTGGATTTAGCGCAGATGACCATTATATCCACTACTGCGGGCAGGAATCCCTTAGAGGAAATGGAGTACCCATCACAGTCAACAGAAGAGTCCGAAATGCAGTACTTGGAGGCAGTCTCAAAAATGACAGAATGATCTCTGTTCGTTTCCCAAGACAAACCATTCAGTATCACAGTTATCCAAGTCTATGGCCCAACCAGTAATGCTGAACAAGCCGAAGTTGGATGGTTCTATGAAGACCTACAAGACCTTCTAGAACTAACACCCAAAAAGATGTCCTTTTCATTATAGGGGACTGGAATGCTAAAGTAGGAAGTCAAGAAATAGCTGAAGTAACAGGCAAATTTGGCCTTGGGATGCAGAATGAAGCAGGGCAAAGACTAATAGTGTTTTGCCAAGAGAACACACTGGTCATAGCAAACACCCTCTTCCAACAACAAGAGAAGACTCTACACATGGACATCACCAGATGGTCAACACCAAAATCAGACTGATTATATTCTTTGTAGCCAAAGGTGGAAAAGCTCTATACAGTCAACAAAAACAAGACCAGGAGCTGACTGTGGCTCAGATGATTATACAGTGGAAGTGACAGATAGATTCAAGGGACTGGGTCTGGTAGAGCGTCTGGAGAACTACAGGCAGAGGCTCATGATGCTGTGCAGGAGGCACAGTGAAGTGAAGCCGCCCAGCCGTGTCCGCCTCTTCGCGACCCCGTGGACTGTGCCCCGCCAGGCTCCTCCGTCCATGGGATTTTCCAGCCAAGAGTACTGGGTGGGCTGCCATTTCCTTCTCCAGAGGATCGTCCTGACCCAGGGGTTGAACCCGGGTCTCCCGCTGCAGGCAGACGCTTCCATGTGAGCCACCAGGAGGGAAGTCCAATAGAAGAGAAGCAGAAGGCAGAGGACACGAGGAAAGGCGTGGGCATCTGAGTGCAGAGTTCCAGAGAGAGCAAGGAGAGGGAAAGCCTCCTCAGCGATCAGTGCAAAGAATTAGAGGAAGACAACAGAGTGGGAAAGACTAGAGGTCTCTTCAGGAAAATTAGAGACACCAAGGGAACATTTCATGCCAAGATGGGCTCGATAAAGGACAGAAATGGTATGGACCTAACAGAAGCAGACGATATTAAGAAGAGGTGGCAAGAATACATGGAAGAACTGTACAAAAAGATCTTCATGACCCAGATAACCACGATGATGTGATCACTCACCTAGAGCCAGACGTCCTGGAATGTGAAGTCAAGTGGGCCTTAGGAAGCATCACTATGAACAAAGCTAGTGGAGGTGATGGAATTCCAGTTGAGCTGTTTCAAATCCTGAAAGATGATGCTATGAAAGTGCTGCACTCAATATGCGAGCAAATGTGGAAAACTCAGCAGTGGCCACAGGACTGAAAAAGGTCAGTTTTCATTCCAATCCCAAAGAAAGGCAATGTCAAAGAATGTTCAGACTACAGCACAATTGTACTTATCTCACATGGTAGCAAAGTAATGCTCAAAATTCTCCAAACCAGACTTGAACAGTACCTGAACCATGAAATTCCAGATGTTCAGGCTGGATTTAGAAAAAGCAGAGGAAGTGCCAACATCTGCTGGATCATCGAAAAAGCAACAGTTCCAGAAAAACACCTGCTTTAGTGACTATGTCAAAGCCTTGACTGTGTGGATCACAATAAACTGTGGAAAATTCTGTAAGAGATGGGAATACCAGACCACCTGACCTGCCTCTCGAGAAATCTGTATGCAGGTCAGGAAGCAACAATTAGAACTGGACATGGAACAACAGACTGGTTTCAAATAGGAAAAGGAGTACGTCAAGGCTGTATATTGTCACCCTGCTTATTTAACTTCTATGCAGAGTACATCATGAGAAACGCTGGGCTGGAAGAAGCACAAGCAGGAATCAAGATTACTGGGAGAAATATCAATAACCTCAGATATGCAGATGACACCACCCTTATGGGAAAAAGTGAAGAGGAGATAAAAAGCCTCTTGATGAAAATGAAAGAGGCGAGTGAAAAAGTTGGCTTAAAACTCAACATTCAGAAAACGAAGATCATGGGATCTGGTCCCATCACTTCACGGGAAATAGATGGGGAAACAGTGAAAACAGTGTCAGACTTTATTTTTTTTGGGCTCCAAAATCACTGCAGATGGTGACTGCAGCCATGAAATTAAAAGACGCTTACTCCTTGGAAGAAAAGTTATGACCAGCCTAGTTGGACACAATTGAGTGACTTCACTTTCACTTTTCACTTTCATGCATTGGAGAAGGAAATGGCAACCCACTCCAGT
This sequence comes from Nanger dama, assembly GCA_917880005.1. Taxonomy (NCBI): domain Eukaryota; kingdom Metazoa; phylum Chordata; class Mammalia; order Artiodactyla; family Bovidae; genus Nanger; species Nanger dama. The sequence continues at coordinate 48,406,699 of CAKJTW010000013.1, read as the reverse complement.
GTTCTTGCCTGGAGAATTCAAAGGACAGAGGAGCCTGGTGGGCTGCCGTCCCTGGGGTCACACAGAGTCGAATACGGCTGAAGTGACTTAGCAGCAGCAGCAGACAGCATATTAAAAAGCAGAGACATTACTTTGCCAACAGTGCGGTCTGTCTAGTCAAAGCTGTGGTTTTTCCAGTAGTCATGTATGGATGTGAGAGTTGGACTATAAAGCTGGAGCACCAAAGAATTGACACTTCTGAACTGTGGTGTTGGAGAAGACTCTTGAGAATCCCTTGTACTGCAAGGACATCCAACCAGTCCATCCTAAAGGAATTCAGTCCTGACTGTTCTTTGGAAGGACTGATGCTGAAGCTGAAATTCCAATACTTTTACCACCTGATGTGAAGAATGACTCATTTGAAAAGACCGTGATGGTGGGAAAGATTGAAGGCGGGAGGAAAAGGGGACGGCAGAGGATGAGAGGGCTGGATGGCATCACCGGCTCGATGGACATGAGTTTGAGTAAACCCTGGGAGTTGGCGTGCTACAGTCCATGGGGTCGAAGGGTCAGAAACGACTGACGGACTGAACTGAACTGAAGTTCCTCTGTGGCCTCATCTTTCTGTCCTGCTTGCTTGGACATGTCTTACACAGTAGGATGTACGGGTGGGCCTGGGTGGCGTTAGAGGAGCGGGCCCCGAGCTTCTGCAGCGGGCAGTCGCCCCCCTTCTGTGCCCTGAGAAAGGCACTGCACAGACCACACTGCAGGGCGGCGCGATGCCTTTGTTCCAGAGCGAGACCCTGTCTCTGTCTTGGCAGGCGTCAGCCAGAGGGCGCCAGCCTGGCCCCTGGGGACTCGAGTTGTGCGCCCCATCCTGCGCGCAGTCAGACCATTGTGATGAGCTAACTCGCCCTCTGCTCCAGACGAGGTGCTGTCTCTACAGGCATCACCACCAGACGGTCCAGAACAAAGGGTGTTCAGCACCACGTGCAGCTGTGCAGACGCACGGGTGAGCCTCGGAGAGCTGGGCCCCAGTGCTGGCTTTGCCTTGCGTGCTCTGTGGCTACAGGAGTGCTCTGTGTGCCCTTGAGCCTCTTATTTGTTGGGAGCTTTTCATGGCCTGTCTGGTTAATTTTGCTTGTTTTCTCTAATGGTTAGGTGCAAAGTTAGGCGTGTGTTGATGAGGTAAAGATGGTGACTTTAAGTTTTTACTGAATCCTTCTGCCTCTCGTCCTCGTTGCGGCACATCAGGTCTTCACCATGGGATGCGGGATCTTCGCTGCAGCACACAGACTGCCCAGCTGTGGCTCACAGCCTCAGTAGTTACGACATGCAGGCCTCGTCGTCCTGTGGCCTGTGGGGTCCTAGTTCCCCAGACAGGGATCAAACCTGCTTTGATCAAACCCTGCTTTGGAAGGTGGATTCTTAACCACTGGGCCCGCCGGGAAGTCCCGAGACTGTGACCTTTCTAGACAGATCTCTTATGTCGGTGTAACGTTTGTCTGATCTGGTAGCTACTGGGCAACATCAATAAATCAGCGTCTCACTGGCGGATTTGCCCGTTTCGCCTTGTAATTCTGTTAATCTTTGCATCCTGCATTTTGAGGCTATACTATTAGGCACATCTCCTATTAGTATACTGCTATACTATTAGAACACTGATACGTAATCCACACCTGGGCATTTATGAACTCTGCCTCCCCAGCCTGGGGCGACTGCCAGCCTGTCCAGCTTGTTTCTTTTTCTCCCCTTGCTTCCCTGGTGGCTGAGATGGTAAAGAACCTGCCTGCAGTGCGGGAGACCCGGGTTTGGTTCTGGGTCAGGAGGAGGTGATGGCACCCACTCCAGCACTCTTGCCTGGGGACCCCCATGGACGGAGGGGGCTTGATGGGCTGCAAAGAGTGGGACACACCTGTGCGACTGACGACGCTTTCACATATTTTCCCACTGGTGGGTTTGTGAGTTACACTAATTCTATATTCTTTAGGTGGTTTTCTTGAAAATATACCTAAGAAAGTAATCTCAGGACTTCTCTGATATCCAGCAGTTAAGACACTGAGCTTCTAATGCAAGGGGCACAGGTGTGATCCCTGGTCAGTGAACTTTAAGATCCCTACATGCCATGCATTGCAGCCAAAAAAGAAAAAAATCTTATTTATCCCTAAATCTACTCTCCTCCTAATAATCCAAGGAGCTTCAACATCAGTCACCCTCTTTTTTTTTTTTTTAACCCTCTTGCTGCTAAGTCACTTCAGTCATGTCCAACTCTCTGTGACCCTATAGATGGCAGCCCACGAGGCTCCGCCATCCCTGGGATTCTCCAGGCAAGAACAGTGGAATGGGCTGCCATTTCCTTCTCCAATGCATGAAAGTGAAAAGTAAAAGGGAAGTCGCTCAGTCGTGTCCAACTCTTCGAGACTGCATGGACCGCAGCCTACCAGGCTCCTCTGCCCATGGGATTTTCCAGGCAAGAGTAGTGGAGTGGGGTGCCATTGCCTTCTCCGTTTACCCTCTTGCATACATTTAATTAAGAAAAAAAAAATTTTTGGTTGCCTCATGCAGCATGCAGGATCCTAGTTTATACAGAGGCTGGTATATGCAGGTGCCCAACAGAAATGCATTGTATAGTGGAATGAGTAAGCTGAAGGTAGATGTGCTGAATGACTACCCTCAGTGCCACAGAAGAATGGTTTTCTGAAGTTTTTGGATTTCACTAGCCAGTGTAAGGCCGGACCCCGGGGGCCATGATGGGCCGCCCCTCTCCCTCGGAAGGAGCCTCCCAGATCCCAGGGACCAATGACAGCACACTTTACCAGCTAAAGCCGCCCCATCCCAGCCACGTAGAAGGAACTGTCAGCCCGTGACTCCTTGGCCTGGCGACCTATCCGAATCCCCATCCATCTAGCCTGACGATCCCTTGCTACGAACTATAAAAACCACCCCTACACGGTCCAGGCATGGACTTCCTCGACCTGCCTCGTTCGGGTCCAGGAACCCCCGCCTGGGAGTGCTTCACCATTAAAAGCCTGTTAGACACTCTTGGTGTCCTGGTCTTTACCTAACAGCCAGTAAGTTAAAAAGAAAAGAAAGAGAAAAAAAAGGAAGAAAACTAACTTTGATCTTATATGGAATTTCAAAATATTTACCGTAAGCATTTCAAAAAATAAGATGTATTTAATGCTGTAAAACTAGGAAGCACAAACCAGGATACTATTTCCTTTATGGGAAACTCCCTACAGTGTCTCTTAAAATTTCATTTCCTAATCGGGAAGATCCCCTGGAGGAAGAAGTGACAACCCACTCCAGTATTCTTGCCTGGAAAAGCCCATGAACGGAGGAGCCTGGCGAGGTACAATGGGGTGGCAAGGGTGCGACAGGACTTAACCACCAAAACCACCACCACCACCGAAAGGAACCCCCCCCACCAACGCAGGAGAAGTAAGAGACTTGGGTCCCATCTCTGGGTCGGGAAGATTTCCTGAAAGAGGGCATGGCAACCCACTCCAGGACCCTTGCCCTAAGAGTCCCACGGACAGAGGAGCCTGACGGGCTACAGTCCATGAGGTCGCCAAGAGTCGGACACGACTTGGTATAGTTTGCAGCACAGCTGATGAGCGGCTCCTAGTCACAGCTGGGCTCCTGGGAGGGCCACCGGCGCAGCGAGCTCTCCCACACAGGAGGGGGACACGCGGCCCACCAGCCGCCCAGCCTCACAGCCGCCGTGCTGGTCCCCGCCCCTGTCAGAAGGACAAAGGGCCACAGGCTGGAGAGATCACCACTGCACAGAGAGGCCGGAAAGAGTCCCCTTTCTTGGGGAAGGTTTGCTGCAGAGCTTGTGAGCTCAAAGCCGACCCCGGGCTAAGTGCTGCCTGCCCGATGGACGCGGACACGGGCAACCTCAAGCGCAGGGACTGGGGGCCATCCCACCGGGATGAACTCGGGCCGAGGTGGGTCAAACTGTCGCTCGCCGGCCTGTCCAAAGTCCTGCGAGGGCGAAGAGCTGGGAGTGGGGTAGGGTCAGGGGAAGGGCGTGGTCTGCCCGGGGCGGGGCCTTCCGGGGCTCGAGCGGCAGTCTCCGGCCTCGGCCGGCGGTGGGGCGTGGCCATGCTCGGTTCCGGGGCGTGGTCTTCTCGGGGGCGGGGCCTTCCCGGGTGCGCGGCAAAGGCTCCCGGGGCCAGGCCTGCAGGGGCGGGGGCCCGCGCGGCGGGGCGGGGCCTGCGGCGGACCGGCGGCAGCGGCGGCGCGGGGCCATGGCGGCCGGCGAGCCCGAGGCTGGTGGGCGGGCGCTGCGCGCGGCGCAGGCCGAGGACGTGGCGTCGGCCTCCAGCTTCCGCGCCTTCGAGCTGCTGCACCTGCACTTGGACCTTCGGGCCGAGTTCGGGCCTCCGGGGCCAGGCCCGGGCAGCCGCGGGCTGAGCGGCTCGGCGGTGCTGGACTTGCGCTGCCGGGCGCCCGGCGGCGCCGCGGAGCTGCGGCTGGACTCGCACCCGTGCGTGGACGTGACAGCGGCGGCCCTGCGGCGGGGGCTGCCGGAGCCGGGGCGGCCCGAGCCGGAGCCCGAGCCCGAGCCGGTGCCGGTGTGCATGCAGCCGTTCTCGCACTACGGCCAGGCCCTGTGCTTGCGCTTCCCGCAGCCCTGCGCCGCAGGCGAGCGCCTGCAGGTGCGGATCACCTACCGCGTCGGCGAGGGACCCGGGGTGAGTACCCGCAGCCCCCGCGCCTCCTCGTGCAGGCGCGCCTCCATCGCCTCCCTGCCCCTCGCCCCCTCCTCGGCCAGGTGACTCCCCACCCCCCACCCCCACCCCCCCACCCCACCCCCCCGCCTCTGGTCCTGCTGGTCTTCAGCCCGATGCCTCCGCCCCCCCCCCGCCGTCTCTAGCCCCCTGCGTCCTCCAGGCTGGACAGCAGACGGTTCCCGAGCTGAGTTTAGGGCTGTCGGTGCGCCCAGCCTGGGCTGGGGCCCTGATGGTGCTCTGCTCGGGGTCAGCCCTGAAGATGCCGGCTCGCTACCCGCTGCTGACTCAGCCCTTTGTTGCAGGTGCCCGTCTAGTGCCCGGGGGCTGGAACAGCTCCGAGACTGGCACTTACTATTTCTTGTTTCCTCCTGGAAGTGATGAACAAAAGAATCTGAGTAAAAGTGAGAACCAGAATTAGGGTGGACCAGGCTTTGTAACTGGTGGGCTGCAGTCCATGGTCGCCAAGAGTCGGACAGTCCCTTTCACTTTTCACTTTCATGCCTTGGAGAAGGAAATGGCAACCCACTCCAGTGTTCTTGCCTGGAGAATCCCAGGGATGGGGGAGCCTGGGTTGCCGTCTGTGGGGTTGCACAGAGTCGGACGCAACTGAAGCGACTTAGCAGCAGCAGCAGCAGGCTTTGTAACAGAGAAGACAATGGCACCCCCACTCCAGTACTCTTGCCTGGAAAATCCCACGGACGGAGGAGCCTGGTGGGCTGCAGTCCAAGGGGTCGCTAAGAGTCGGACACGACTGAGCGACTTCACTTTCACTTTTCACTTTCATGCATTGGAGAAGGAAATAGCAACCCACTCCAGTGTTCTTGCCTGGAGAATCCCAGCGACGGGGGAGCCTGGTGGGCTGCCATCTGTGGGTTCGCACAGAGTCGGACACGACTGAAGCAACTTAGCAGCAGCAGCAGCAGCAGGCTTTGTAATAATTGGCTTTCTCACTGTTGACTCCTAAATTCTAAACCGGGGTGGGGGAGGTGGGGCAAGTGTAGCAGTTGGAAAGAGCATCCTGTGGGTCTCTCTGTGAGAATCCCAGCCCTCTCTCCGGTGGGGGTGGGCGGAGCCTGCTCTTCTGGGGCCACTCCTCCTTTGCTCTTAGAGCTGGCTCAGGCGCATTTCTGTTTCCATCTCTCGCCATTAGGGATGTGCATGAACCTTAAGACAGAACTTGTTTGAAAAACTAAAGTCCAAAGCAATGTGGACTGACCTCTAAGGCAAAGGAAAAACCCCAGCCTCTATGGGTAACTTGCTGTAGAGGAAGACTTGGAATGCATGGAAATGTGTTTGGTTGCTCTGTTATATTCTGGTTCCCGGTTGGGGCCAGAAATGAAGTACAATAATTGAAAACATTAGGCCTCTTGGCCTTGCCTACCAAAAGTGGCACCTGAAGTTGACTTTCAGAATTAAACAGCTTTCATTTAAGACTTGGAGGCAGACACCCACGCTCCCCAGAGAGCTGCCCTTTGCCCTGTGGGGGGTCCCCGTGGGCACAGTTCCTGCTCCGCTGCCCCAGGGGTGCCGCTCACCCTGGTCACCGTGGGCCACGGTGCCTCCTGGATTTGATTCTGCTGTGTGTCCTGCCAGCCCTCTTCATTCTCTTCTCTTCATGTCATTAAAACAAAAACAAGCAAAACTCAAGCAAAGAGGACGAGTAAGGGATTGTGGTTGAAGGGATGAGAGTCACTGTTTACAGAGCTGAGCCTGACAACAGTTGTCTTTATATGAGCCCTAATACGGTGCCTAGTACCTCTGACTGCCAACTCATTATACTTGTTTTCATTAGGAGGATTTTTTTTTAACTGTTTAGATTACCAGGAAAAATGAGCATATAGGACAGTTTCCATAAACCCCTACCACACACACCACACACACCACACACACACACACACCACACATACACACATACCACACACACATACACACCACCACCACCATCCCCCTTATTACCAGCTTACAAGTGGGATACACTTGTTACCATTAATGAGCCAGTCCAGTCCAGTCACTGAGTCGTGTCCATCTCTTTGCGACCCCATGAGTCACAGCACGCCAGGCCTCCCTGTCCGTCACCAACTCCTGGAGTTCACTCAGACTCACATCCATCAAGTCAGTGATGCCATCCAGCCATCTCATCCTCTGTCATCAGAGGATCCTCCCAGCATCAGAGTCTTTTCCAGTGAGTCAACTCTTCGCATGAGGTGGCCAAAGTACTGGAGTTTCAGCTTTAGCATCATTCCTTCCAAAGAAATCCCAAGGCTGATCTCCTTCAGAATGGACTGGTTGGATCTCCTTGCAGTCCAAGAGACTCTCAAGAGTCTTCTCCAACACCACAGTTCAAAAGCATCAATTCTTAGGCGCTCAGCTTCCTTCACAGTCCAATTCTCACATCCATACATGACCACAGGAAAAACCATAGCCTTGACTAGGCGGACCTTTTTGGCAAAGTAATGTCTCTGCTTTTGAATATGCTATCTAGGTTGGTCATAACTTTTCTTCCAAGGAGTAAGCGTCTTTTAATTTCATGGCTGCGTTCACCATCTGCAGTGATTTTGGAGCCCCCAAATAAAGTCAGCCACTGTTTCCACTGTTTCCCCATCTATTTGCCATGAAGTGATGGGACCGGATGCCATGATCTTTGTTTTCGGATTGTTGAGCTTTAAGCCAACTTTTTCACTCTCCTCTTTCACTTTCATCAAGAGGCTTTTTAGTTCCTCTTCATTTTCTGCCAAAGTGTGGTGTCATCTGCATATCTGAGGTTATTGATATTTCTCCCGGCAATCTTGATTCCAGCTTGTGCTTCTTCCAGCCCAGCGGTACTCTGCATAGAAGTTAAATAAGCAGGGTGACAATATATAGCCTTGACGTACTCCTTTTCCTATTTGGAACCAGTCTGTTGTTCCATGTCCAGTTCTAACTGTTGCTTCCTGACCTGCATACAGATGTCTCAAGAGGTAGGTCAGGTGGTCTAGTATTCCCATCTCTTGAAGAATTTTCCACAGTTTATTGTGATCCACACAGTCAAAGGCTTTGTCATAGTCAATAAAGCAGAAATAGATGTTTTTCTGGAACTCTCTTGCTTTTTCCATGATCCAGCGGATGTTGGCAATTTGATCTCTGATTCCTCTGCCTTTTCTAAAACCAGCTTGAACATCTGGAAGTTCACGGTTCACATATTGTTGAAGCCTGGCTTGGAGAATTTTTAGCTTTACTAGCGTGTAAGATGAGTGCAACTGTGCAGTAGTTTGAGCATTCTTTGGCATTGCCTTTCTTTGGAATTAGAATGGAAACTGACCTTTTCCAGTCCTGTGGCCACTGCTGAGTTTTCCAAATGTGCTGGCATACTGAGTGCAGCACTTTCACAGCATCCTCTTTCAGGATTTGAAATAGCTCAACTGGAATTCCATCACCTCCACTAGCTTTGTTCATAGTACTGATACCCTATTATAAACTGGAATCTATAGTTTTTCCAGATTTCCTTAGTTTTTATTTTAAATAATTTGTTTAATTGAGCGGTTTTCATGTACAAGGTATTAGGGTGTTGGGTCTTTAAAATTTTTCTTTTTTATACTATACTTGATTTACAGTGTTGATTTCCAGTGTACAGCAGCCTTAGGTTGCACAGTGTCCTCTGCCCCAGGGTCCCGTCTGGAACTCCGGGTGTGCCCCTCTGCCGCGCCTCTGTGGGCTCCTCTTGGCTGTGGCGGTTCCGAGATGTTCCTGTTTGGGTGACTTAGATAGCTCTGAGCAGGGGTGTGCCCCTCTATTGGAATTTATCTTTTGTTTTTTCTCATGATTAGATTGGGGTTATGAAGTTTGCTTTTCATAGATTATTTTCCTTAGAGCAGTTTCGGTTTCCCAGCAAAGTTGAAGGGAAGTTCATAGAGATAAGGTGTCGCTTCTGTGATGCCCCGCTGAGGGCAATGGCATCGGCCTGACTTGCGCCTCTGTCCTGGCCTCTAGTCACCAGGCTGAAGCAGAGCTTGCCAGGGTCTGCACAGGCTGTCTCTCTCTCCCCTGCCCCCACTTCCGTCTTACTGGACTCTGGATGGAGACTTGTTACAGTTTGCGTGTGCACACACACACACACGAGCACACATGCCAAGAAAACCCCGCTTCCCAACGTGTCTCCCTTAGGCCTCTCATAAATCCGTCTCAGCGCCTCTGTGGTTTAAGCCCTTCAGCGCCCACAGCTGCCCGGCTGCACGGAAGCCGCATCCCGCCCGCCCATGCTGCCGCGCCTCCTGGGCATCATCTCCCTTCCTTCCGGCTGTTTAAGCCCTGCCCCATGTGGAAGGTGCAGCCTGGGGGTTTCGCTCCCACTGTGAGACCCTCCTGGGGCCCCTCAGCCCTCCTCTGACCTTTCCGTGGTGTGTGCTGCTGACACGGGCCCCTCAGCCGCACGCGGCATCCGTGTGAGACGTGAGCTCTGCTGTGGGCAGAGTTTGGGTTTGCAGCAATGGCTCAGATGTGCCCTCGGTTAAGGGCTGACAGGAGACAGCTCGGGGATCACAGCCGGGGACGCCCCTGGGGGCCAGTGGCTAAGACCCCACACTCCCAGTGCAGGGGGCTGGGGCTCGATTCCTGCACCAGGAACTAGCTGTTGCATGCTGTAACTAAAACGATCCCGCAGGCTGCAGCTGAGACCAGGGATAGCCAAGGAATAAACAAGCAAGCAAAGTAAATAAATACTGGGGGGGTCCTAGCTAGCGCCCGTAACGTGAAGCATGCTGAGTCCCCTGCTTCGGCAGGTGGGTTCTTTATCGCTGGCACCACCTGGGAGCCCAAAGCACATTTACTCTGAAAGGGTAAATTTCAGGAACGGAGAACGCCCATTAATCAGACTCCTTGCTCTTAGTGTCTGCTTTTCTGTGTCTTTTATCACAAGTTGAAGAACAGCTTCTTCAGCATTTGTGTTTTGGTGAGAAGTTACTACAGGGAGGAGGACACAGGAGGGAGGCAGGACCGGGAGCTGGAGGCAGCTCGGGACTTCTTGAGACCCAGGGCCCCGCGGAACAGGCCCTGGCACCCCACTGCAGGACTCCTGCCTGAGAAATCCCACGGGCAGAGGAGCCTGGGGGCTGCAGTCCAGGGGGTCGCTAAGAGTCGAGCATGACTGAGCGACTTCACTTTCACTTTTCAGTTTCATGCATTGGATAAGGAAATAGCAGCCCACTCCAGTGTTCTTAGCTGGAGAATCCCAGGGACGGGGGAGCCTGGTGGGCTGCCATCTATGTGGTCATACAGAGTCGGACACGACTGAAGCAATTTAACAGCAGCAGCAGCAGCAGGGACACGTGAGGAGTGACCCTTTGGTGGTGTCTGCCCCAGGAGGTGGACATCTGGCCACGGCCTAGACTCCGGGAGATTAAACCCGCCTGGCTGGCAGAGGGTCCCAAATGTTCCTGGAAGTCCCCTGCAGCCCACGCGGCTGCGCCTGCCTGGGGCCCCGGGGCTGCTGGCTCTGAGCGGCGCACGCCTCCCCGCAGGTGTGCTGGCTGGCTCCGGAGCAGACAGCGGGGGAGGAAGAAGCCCTTCGTCTACACCCAGGGCCAGGCTGTCCTGAACCGAGCCTTCTTCCCGTGCTTCGACACTCCCGCCGTGAAGTGCAGATACTCTGCTCTGCTCGAGGTGAGAGGACCCTGCGTCCCTGCCCAGGGATTGGAATGGTTGTCTCCATCAGGTCACCTTCCAGTGGACGCTTCAGACCCTCTGAAGAACTCCTCCACCTGCAGAAGTTTTATCTGTGCTAAACCCCATCGGTTGCGCCCCAGTTTCTGGAAGCCTCTGTAGTTCAGGTGGACACCAGGCCGCTGTCGTCGCCAGGCAGGTGCTGATGGAGAGTAGCCTCTGTCCAGGTGAGACCTTGCCAGCGCTCTCCGTCCTCAGGTCCCAGATGGCTTCACCGCGCTGATGAGCGCGGACACCCGGGAGGAGCGAGGCCACAATCAGTTCTTCTTCCGGATGAGTCAGCCCGTCCCCTCCTACCTCGTAGCCTTGGCTATCGGAGATCTGGTTTCGGCTGAAGTTGGACCCAGGTAGGAGACCAGGAGCCCGGAGGCAAGACTGGACCAGCCTCCAGGCAAGGGGGCCTCTGGCCAGGGCACAGGCCTGTCGGGGCCTCTTGAGGCGGGTGGGTCGGCCTGCCCGAGTCCGGGGCCTTTCTGCGGCACAGGGCGTGGGCTGAGGGCGCCAGACGACTGTGCTTCCCCCCTCCCTCCCATCTTGTGCTGAGACCCCTTCCTGCCGTGTCCTGGCCCCGTGCAGAGAGGGCTCTGAGCTCAGGCGGCGGTCTTAGGAGGTCTCCTTCTAGCTACAATATGAGCTTTCTTATTGCTACCAAACCTCCCTGCCTCTCTGGCACTTAATTCCTGGAAACACCGCCTTGCCATCAGCGTCTCCCCTCCCAGGAGGCCCGAGGATGCCCCTCCCCTGTCTGCTCCGGATGCAGAGGCCCAGGCTTGGGCCGACTCTGTGAAGGGAGGGGGGCTTTAGTGGAGGTGAATAAGGAGCCCATTTTATTCAGCGGTCCCCAGAGAGAAATTGACCGGGAGCCGGGGCCCTCCCGCTCGCCATCCTACCCGCCGGCGCTTCGTCTGCGGCGGGAGGCCTGGTTGGACGTGGCTCTCCTGGTGGCGGGCGCTGTCCTTCGTTCTGCCGGCCCTGGAGGTGCTGGCCGGGCGCCAGGCCTCAGACGGCTCAGCAGCGGCACCGGCGCCACGCGCCTCCGCTCCTGCGGTCAGAGGGAGCACTGGGCGGGCCCTGTCGGCCTCCGCTTCCAGCCACGGGCTCTGGGCAGCCCTGGGCCGGCGAGGCGAGGGCTCCCTTCCTGGTGGACAGGGCAGTGGGTGACTGGAGGCGCGTCAGCCCGCAGCTGCGGGAAAGCAGAGGAGGAGAGGGACGTCTTCTAGGGGTTCCCTCCTGCCAGGCTCTGCTAGGGAAAGGACGAGCTGCTGCGGAGCGAGGGCCGTTGTCTCTGAGGGCACTGGGCAGACGGGGAGCTGGGGCTCCGTGCTGCCTGCAGGAGCCCGGGCGCTCCCAGGCGGGGCCGGCCCTCTGGCTCTGGGTGGGCCTCGCCTCTGCCCCCGGGTCGCCAGCCCCAGCTCGCTGGCTCCCTGGGAGGCTGAAGCCGGCTGGCCCCGTGGGCTCTGAGCCCTGCGCCGCCCTCTCCGCACGCCTTGTCTGCAGGAGCCGGGTGTGGGCTGAGCCCTGCCTCATTGACGCTGCCAAGGAGGGAGTATGACGGGGTCATAGAGGAGTTTTTGGCAACAGGAGAGAAGCTCTTTGGACCCTACGTGTGGGGAAGGTGAGGCGTCACGGGGCCTTCACGTCTGCGGTTCCCGCACCCCAGGGTGCAGGGATAGGGAGGAGAGGACAGCCAGCCTGGCCCGCCGTGGCCGTGGCTGTGACCGAGGCCGGCCCAGGGTGGGCGTTTCAGGACGGCGGCGTGCAGGCGGGTGCGGGGTTGGGGGTGGGATTCGCTCTGCGGGTGCGGCTGACTTGCCTTTCCCGTCACTGGGGGCAGCCCTGCTCTCTGCTTGCTGTCTTCAGCAAGAAGCCCCGGCAGGCCTGCCGGCCGCGTGGGAGCTGGGTGTGAGGGAGCCGGTCTCGGCCCCCCGGGAAGGGCTGGGAGAGGGGCCCCTGGGACGGGGTGCTGGGGACCGCCTGGCGGTGGGGGAGCCACACTCCCTGTGAGCACCCGCCCGGCAGGTATGACGTGCTCTTCATGCCCCCGTCCTTCCCGTTCGGGGGATGGAGAACCCCTGCCTGACCTTCGTCACGCCCTGCCTTCTGGCCGGAGACCGCTCCCCTGGCCGACGTCATCATCCACGAGGTCGCCCACAGCTGGTTTGGGAACCTGGTGACGAACGCCAACTGGGGGCGTTCTGGCTGAACGAGGGCTTCACCATGTACGCCCAGAGGCGGATCTCCTCCCTGCTGTTCGGGTGAGTCTCTGCGGGGACCCGTCTCCCCGTTCGGGGCCGCCAGGCTCCCTCTGGGGTGTCCGGGGCGGCGGTGCAGGGAGCCGCTGGAGGGCCGGGCGGCCCGCTCCCGACGCCCTGCAGTCACGCGCCAGCAGGGCCCGGGGGCTGGGGGGGTCCTGGGCAGTCCAGTTGGCCGGGGGCCCTGGTGCTGGTGTGCCTCCTGTCGGGGCGAGGCCGCTGCATCCCCCTGGGCCTCAGTGCCCCGGGTGCGCGTCGCGCTCCGAGTGGGTGGTCAGGGCACCTTCAGCTTCGCATTTTGCTGGACACCCGGTGCCAGCCGTGGCCAGGCGCTTCGCTCACCGCCGGCGCTGCTGTGGACGACGCTGCTCTCCCCTCTGATGTGTAGCTCACAAGGCAGAGGGGGGGGGAGTGTGCTCGCCACCACTTAGCAGCTGAAGGCAGACCCTCAGATTGTGCCCAGCCATGCTTCTGAAATTCCCAGCACCATTTCTTTATTGAAAGCCCACAGGGTATGGGTGCCTTTTGTTTTTTTGTTCTTTCTGTGATTAAAGTCTATCTTGATGTTTATGGGAAAGTACACAGCAGAATATTTACCTGTCATTTCACCGTTCGGAGATGGTCGGTGGATACCCTTTCCGACGTATTAATGGTTCTCTGTGTGTCTGTGAGTCATCAGACCAGACGCGGCTTTAGAACTCTCGATTTTCCGTTAGCCTAGTAAAGTTAAACGTTTTCCTGAGTTATTAAATTTTCTTGTACAGATGCAGAAGAATTTAAATAAATTCATAATTTATTCCGTCAGCCTCCAGTTGTAGGTTGGTGTGTAATTTTTTTTTTTTAAACAAAAAAATCTTAATTTGTTGTTGTTGCTGTTTTGGCCACACTGAGGGGCATGTGGACCCAGTGCAGGGATCTTGCCTGGAGAGTCCCGGGGCCGGGGAGCCTGGTGGGCTGCCGTCTGTGGGGTCACACAGAGTCGGACACGACTGAAGTGACTTAGCAGCAGCAGGGGCATGTTCCCGACCAAGAACTGAACCCACGCCCCTTGCAGCTGAAGCACACTCTTAACCACTGAATTGCCAAGGAAGCCCCTCATTTTCCAACAAAATAATACTCTGATAAACAGCTTTACATAGGGTCACATGTATCTCAGATGATTTCAATAAATTCCTTGAAACGTGCTTGTCAGGACTTGACCATTTTAAAGGCCTTTTTTGTAGAGGTTTATTCTCTTATCAGTGGGCACAGAGCAGGCGGTCTCAGCTGCTGGGAGCCCCACAGTGGCCCCTGAGCACCGCGTTACGGCTGCCGCCAGGTCAGAGCATCTCACGGGACAGTGTGGCCGGGCGCCCACCGTCCTGCCAGGAGACAGGGCCGAGGAAAGGCTTGGCTGAGAGTTCCTCCTGTGCAATGTGAACAGTCAGATGGGAAGGTCAGACTCCGTCTCTGCAGACACCAGCACGCTGCATAGAAGGCCCCCTGTCAGAGGGACGGTGTGCGGGAGAGAGGCCGAGGGGTCGGCTGGCCACAGCCTCCCTGCCCACGGTCCCTGGGGAGCACCCCGGCTCACAGGGCGCCGTGGGGAGGCGCATGTGAGGTGCCAGCCCCTCTTCTGCCCCACAGGGCCCGCCTACACCTGCTTGGAAGCCGCCACTGGCCGGGCGCTGCTGCGGCAGCACATGGACGTCACGGGCGAGGACCACCCGCTGAACAAGCTGCGCGTGAGGATCGAGCCAGGTCAGGGCCTCCTGCCCCGCCGTGGGCCAGAGCCCCTGGCGGCTCCGCTGGCGCACCCCGGTCCCTCGGGAGGGAGGAGCCCCCGAGGCCCTCCGAGCTGCTCCGGCCAGTCCCGAGCGACTCTGCGTGGCCCTGCTTGTCCGGGTCCCTGTCGCCTCGAGGCCCTTTGCCGCCCCCTGTCCTTGGTCAGCTCAGCCCCTTGGGGTCTGTGGCACGAGGTCGCCTGTCCTTAGAGGGCCTGACCCAGAAAGCCCATGACTGCTCTGAGGTCATGGGTTTCTGTTTCCTAACATTGTTATTTCCACGTGTGACTAATCGAAACCTTTCTGTGCAATTGAAGCCTCTGACTCCAGTGGAGAGCTCCCTGTAGATGGACAGTTAGTTAACTTGGCTACAGAGCACCCCCATTGTTCGGTGGGGGGGGGCATGCAGAGGCGTGGCGGTGGGGCTGGGAAGACCCCACGCACGGGGGGCAGGAGTTGGTCTCTCCACGGCTCTTCTGAAGCTCTGAATCCAGAGCTTTCTCTGCAGGGGTCGACCCGGATGACACCTACAACGAGACCCCCTACGAGAAAGGCTTCTGCTTCGTCTCCTACCTGGCCCACCTGGTGGGTGATCAGGGCCAGTTTGACGACTTCCTCAAGGTAATCAGCTCGAGGTGAGGGGGTCGGTGGGGGCGGAGGAGCCTCGGGGACCCCACTGAGGGCCAGTGGGGGCTCTGGGCAGCTGACCACACCGCCCCCTTCGTCCTCACAGGCCTACGTGGACAAATTCAAGTTCCAGAGCATCTTAGCTGACGACTTCCTGGACTTCTTCCTGGACTGTTTCCCTGAGCTGAAGAAACAGAGGGTGGACTCCATCCCGGGTGAGGAGAGGAGCCGGCCCGCAGCTTCCAGGAGTCGTGGAGGGCGGGGTCCGCTCTCCGCTCTGAGGGACCAGTGTGTACCCTGGGGGTGGCACCTTGGGGTGGCCCCAGGGCCCCACGGAAGGACCTCCGCCACCCCCGCTCCCTTTCCCCCATTCGGCCTTTCTGCTCCTCTCTGCCCTCTGGATTCCCTGCCTCTGAGACACACAGTCAGATCCTGAGCCCTGCCCAAGCCACTGCTGCCCAAGGGGCTCCCGGGCAGGACCGGGGCAGCTGCCCTGCCTGGGGAGCCGGTGGGGGGCCTGCTCCCTGAGGGCGAGCGTGGCCGGTGGCCCCGAGGCTTGCCCCCTGCTCCCTGTTCTTTGCTGGGCCCCGCCAGCTGGGAGGGCGGGATATTGCTGGGGGTGGGACCCCAGAGCCCAGGAGCATCAGCACAGCTGCTCTGCTCGTGGGGGGTGGGCTGTGTTCCTTGTCGTCCTGAGGGCTCATTTCTGCAAAGAACAGGCCCAGGTGGGAAGAGGGGCAGCTGGGGCTGTAGGCGCCACGGTAGGCCTGTGGGCAGTGTGTCGACGTTGGGGGAGGGCTTGGGGCAGATGGAGGTGGGAGGTCTCTGGAGCTGCCTGGGCGGGCTGGCCGTGGCACTGCCGGGGAGTTCTGATGGGGTCTTCTCTCTGCCAAGCAGGATTTGAGTTTGATCGCTGGCTGGACACCCCGGGCTGGCCACCTTACCTCCCAGACCTCTCCCGGGGACTCACTCATGAGGCCGGCCGAGGAGCTGGCCCAGCTGTGGGCGGCCGAGGAGCTGGACCTGAGGGCCATCAGTGCCGTGTCTACCTCTGCCTGGAAGACCTACCAGCTGGTGTACTTCCTGGATAAGATCCTGCAGAAGTCGCCGCTCCCTCCCGGTGAGAAACGGTGGGCCTATTGGGTGGGGGGGCGGGTCAGCGTGGGGTGGAGTAAGAGGCTCGAGGGACCCTCGGCCGTGCAGGGTGGTCTCCCTTGCCGTGATGCCCTCCCATCCGCCTGGCCGCTCTGTGAGCCCGGGGCTCACTCAGCCAGTGGGCGGGGTGGGGTGCAGCCCCGCCCAACCCCCCGCCCTTCAGCACTAGTGCCCCGTTGCTGCTCAGCCAGAAATAGTACCAAGGGCTGCGCCCCAGAAAAGCGGTTGGAGCACGATGCTGGCTAGCCGGTGCTGGTGCGAGGGGCGGCGGGCAGGGCATCTGGGGAGGAAGACCGCAGGAGGTCGGGTTGATGAGTGTGTACATTTTATCTTATTATTTTAAAAACTTTCATGGCGAATAATTGCTTTAAGTATCGTGTTGGTCTCTGTGGCTCATCAGCGTGAATCTGCCATAAGTACACGTGTGTCCCGTCCATCTTGAGTCTTCCTCCCAACCCGCTGATACACTCTTTTTAATGCTTATTTTATTTACTTTTATGGCTGTGCTGGATCTTAGTTTCGGCGTTCGAACTCTTGAGTCGCGGCATGTGGGATCTACTTCCCCAGGCAGAGGTCGAAGCTGGGCCCCTGCTTCGGAAGCGTAGGGTCTTAAGCACTAGCCCGCCAGGGGCGTCCTCCTCTGTGTAATGTCAAGGGAAGGTGGCTGGAAGAGGGGTGGAGCTGGGGCAGGCGCACGTCCAGGGTGCGACCGCGTCGGGCCCAGAGGGCAGGATGAGTGGGTGCCTGAAGCCCTCGGAGGCGTGGCTCTGGAGCCCCTGGAGGACACAGGGCTCTGCTGGCCGAGTGTTTCATGACCCGTTTCTCTTCTCCAGGGAACGTGAAGAAACTTGGAGAGACGTACCCGAAGATCTCAAATGCCCAGAACGCAGAGCTGCGGCTGCGATGGGGCCAGATTGTCCTCAAGAATGACCACCAGGAGGACTTCTGGAAAGTGAAGGGATTTCTGCACAGCCAGGTGGGTACCCCTGGCTCCCTGTCCCCCTCGGGCACACGGCGGGCAGCCCTCTCTGGGGCAAAGGGCCTGGCAGATTCCGAGAGCAGGCCGTGGTGCCGCCCGGGAGACGGCCCGGCCTGTGCACCTGTGCAGGTCAGCTGGAGGGGCCCAAGGGGCGGGGCTGCTCGGCGTTGACCGGACGCTGGGAGGGGGAGGCAAGACGGGTCATGCGCCAGCCAGGCCAGTCTGGGGCAGAGGCCAGCGGCTAGGAGAAGCGAGGGAAGCTGAGCAAAGGGTCCAGCCGCCTGGGGAGGCGTGTGCCTGAGGGTTCCGAGGCCAGCCGGCCTGCTGGGGAGGCCGTTCCCTGAGACTCCAGGGCCGGGCAGGAGCCGGGCCGCGGGCCAGGCTGGGTCAGGCTGCCTCTCGAGCCCCTGGGCCCCCCCGCCTCGGGATCAGCATCCTGTGTGTGGGCATCGGTGCGGATGTGGGGGTGCGGCGTCCTCCTTGGCTGTGGCTGGTCCTCCGGGAGCCCCGTTTGAGGGTTGGGCACTGCGGTCCTGGCCGTTGCCGACGCCTCAGAGCTCTGACCTCTTGGAGCTCTGAGGTGTGGAACCTGCGTGCCCACCCCACTCGGTTCTGTCGAGTGAGGACATATCCCAGAGGGTGACTGTGGGGACCTAGCCGTGTGGGTCTATGCCTCTGAAAAGATTCCCGTGTCTGGGAAGCCCCCCGCCCCTTCCAGCACTGAAATCCACGTCCCCTTCGGGCCCTGGGGCAACAGGATGCTGGGCTGCAGACCCACTGGCTGTCAGATGGGCCCCGGGGCAGGGCCGGGCCGCAGACCCTTCAGCTGGCCAGCAGGCCCTGACAGGCCCTGAGCACGACCCGTCGCTCGCAGGGGAAGCAGAAGTACACCCTCCCACTGTACCACGCCATGATGGCGGGCAGCGAGGCCGCCCAGACCCTCGCCAAGGAGACCTTTGCGGCCACGGCTCCCCAGCTGCACAGCAACGTGGCCCACTACGTCCAGCAGATCGTGGAGCCCCTGGGCAGGTAGCGGCTCCCGCCCCGGCCTCAGCAGGCTCGGCGCACAGCGGCTGCTCCAGGTCAAGGCCCCACGAGGGCGCCTGTTCCCGCACCCCGACACTGGGCTTCGGCTCTGACGGGCCGGCCCTGAACCCAGCCTGCGACCGAGAACCTCCCCTGCTCCCTGGGCTGGGGTGGCAGGCCTCCCCGTCGCACCGGGTCGGGGGAGCAGGAAGGGTTTTCTCTTTTCTTTCTTTTTGTATTCTTTAATTTTTTTTTTTTTTTTGCTGATTCTTGGAATACTGTGCCAAGGGCTGATTTCTGGAGATTCTTTTCAGGTTTAATCATTATTTTAATAAATATTTTTAAATGAAAGGTGTTTTGGTGGCTGAAATCCCTTCTCCCAGGCCCTTCTCTGTTCTGAGCAGGTCAGGGCAGGACGCTCTCTGCGTCCTTCAGGGGCCCGGGCTGGAGGTGGGGTGCCCGTGGGCTGTGAGGAGCAGGGGTTCACGGGGCTCTGTGGGAACAGTGTCCACGTCAGCAGTGGCCACTCTCCCGGAGGGGGCAGGCCCTCCTCTGCAGGCCTCGCCTGCCCCTCCATAACGCTGCAGGTTGTTGAGCCCTGAGTGTTTTCTCTGCCCCGCAGGTCCCGGGTCTGCAGCTCAGTGTGTGGTCAGAAGTCGAATCTGCCCAGAACTTCGCCCCAAGCTCTGGTTGATTTCCATGTGGGGATCTAAGCAGTTAGCAACTCGGGTAGAGGGTGAGGGGGGTGGGGGGAGGGTCACAGAGAAGCACTGAAATATCTCCAGAGAATCTGCCTAGATCCAGGCTCTGGACCAGCGGCCAGGCCCGTGAAGGACCCCACCCCGTCCAGCAAACCGTCTCCTTGGCTGGGCCAGGGCTGCCCCAGCTGCTGTTACAGGCGAGGACTGCCGTGGCCCCTGGACCCCTCAGCGTCCAGGCGCTCAGCCTCGGTTCTGTGCTGACCCCGGGGCTCTGTGGACCCCTGAGGATCTTCCTCAGCCGGGGTCAAGTGGTGGCACAGCAGACACCCTGAGCTATCACTCCCCACTGCGCCCTGCCAGGGTCCCGTCTACTCTCAGAGCTCGAGGCGGGCCCATGTGTCATCCCTGCCCCATCCTGGAGGTGAGCTGGGCTCTGTCCAGGCAGAGAGGGTCCGGGGGCCCTGCCCCACACCACCCCCTGCCACGGCCCTGGCCTGGCCCCCGCCTGCCTCCACTCACAGGCTAATCCTGGAGGGAAGGCGCGTCTGCCCACTCGTCCCGCACAGCCCCTGCAGGCCTGCCCCCGCCAAGGCCCTCCTGGGTCACAACCGCAGCTGCCCTGGAGGGCCGGCTCAGGAGCACGTGAGCGTGAGCCATCTTGAGGCTGGAGCCGGTTCGCCCACATTCCAGGGCTGGGGTAGAGGGCGTGCCTTGGGCTGTGGAGGAGGCTGCCTGGAGGGCTGGGGAGCTCTCCCCTGCACCCCCCCAGTCTTGCCTGGCCCCCACGTCTGTGCCGAGGGAGGGGGCTGGGACCTCAGTGCCGGAGAGGAGCACCTGTCCTACCAGGGGTTAAAGCAAGGCAGAGGTGTCCTCTCACTCGGGAGACTGAGCAGGTAGCCGCCCCAGCCCTGGCGCTGACCAAGGAGGAGGACGAGGGGGTGCGCAGATGGCGCATCTTTGATGCGTTAGAAGAAAGATCCGGAGGAGACCCCGGGCTTTTAGGCCCACAGAGCCTAGTCTTCAAGGGCGGGAAAGGGAGGAGATCCCAGAGTCCGGCCCCTGGCTGCCCCCACGCAGGCCTCCGTGGTCTTGGGACAGCCCGCGTGGTTACGGCTGAGCTCATGGAGGGGCCGTGGGTCGGAGGGGTCCCCTGCCCACAGGGAGGGCGAGGGCGTCTGCGGGGAGCACCAGCTGGGGATTCAAGCCTCAGCCCCACTTCACCAGCCCGCCTGGCCCAGGCGAGTCTGTGGGCTGCCAGCTGCCGCCCTGAGGGCCCTGCTGAGGGTCAGATGGGGCCTGCTCCCTGAAGAGCACCCAGCTGGGCCCAGGGAGCCGGGCCTCTGACGCTAGAGGGCAGCAGGCCTATGCTGGTCAGGCCATGCAGAGGGGTAAACACAGCCGCACGGCTCTGGCCCCTCATTCGATGGCCCCAGAGGCAGCTCTGTCGGGGGCAATGGGGGGTCCTTCGGACAGCGCCAGGGGCCCCAGACATGGCTGCAGCAACTCCGAGGCTCAGGTGGCATCAGGCATGCAGGGGGTGCTGAGACCTTGCCCCCGGCCTCCTGCCAGCGGTGGGCCCGTAGCTGGGGCCCTGCGGCCGCCCCCTCCAGCAGCCCTGAGTGTTGCCCTGTGTCCGGAGTCTTCCCCAGGCCTCCGCCCCCTCCCTGCCTGCCTGCCTGCTGGCCTCTAGTCCTCAGACCTGCAGGTAGCCTTCCTGACCCAGCCCTGACCCCCATCCCCTCCCCTCCCCTCCCCTCTGCCCAGCCCCCGGCCTGGCCCCCTGAGGAATTTCCTGAGCAGAGAGGGCACATGCCCACCCGGGGCCGCCCGCCCAGGCCGCTGCCCCAGAGGGCGCGGGTGACGGGCCTGACAATCATTAAACCAGCCAGGCCTGACTTCCCAGCACCGGTGGCCTGGACCCCAGCCAAGTGGCACAAAGTATGCAAATCACCTGGGCCAGGAGCCCCGTCTAAAGGCCAGGAAATCCCCTCGGCCAATGAGCCGCCAGCTCAGGTTACCGTGGGCGCCTATAAAGGCCCAGGTGCGGGCGGAGCTCAACGCCCCTACTGAGCGCGCTGGGAGCGCGGCCTGAGCCTCGGCTACCTGGCTACCTGGCTACCTGGCTGCCTGGTGGGGCCCCTTCCCCGGGATTTCCTCCACCGGCAGCCCCTGGCCTGCCTGCCACGCCCTCAGCTGCCACGGTAGGACCCCCGCATGGCCCGGGGGATGGGGAGGGGCGGTGGAGCTCGGTTTTGAATCTGCGCAAGCAGGAGTGCCGGGCCGTGTCCTGACGGCAGCAAGGGAAGGACGCAGTGGCCTTGATGGCCGGTCCCACCCGCAGACCCAGGTGGGCAGAGCAGGGAGCCCGGCCTGGTGCCCTGCTCACCTGGAGCCCCACACGCTCACCCAGCTCTGAGGCCTTGGAGCCTCTTTGGAGGAGAGCTTGTCCCAAGACAGGCTGACCTTCCCGCCCTTGGGCTCTAACTGCCCCAGGCCTGGTGGGAGCAGGATCGCCCGCGGGTGAGGCAGGGTGCCGGCCTCACCCGCCTCCCCCGCACCCAGGGAGCCCCATGGCTGCGACCTATGAGATCAGCAACGTTTTCAGCAACTACTTCAGCACCATGTACAGCGCGGACGACCCCACTCTTGCCTCTGTGCCCCCTGCGCCCACCTTTGGGGCCGATGACCTGGTGCTGTCGCTGGGCAGCCCGCAGGTGGCCCTGGAGGGCACAGGTGGGTCTCAGGAGGGGCTGGGCACTTGGGGCGAGAGCCTGGGACGGGGAAGGATCGGGCAGGGGGCGGGCTGGGGTGTTGGGGCTTGGGGGTACCTGCCTGGGGGTGCTGGCCGGGGTGCCGTGAGCTCCCCATCCTGGTCGGGGAACCCCAGGAATCCCCAGTGGGCGCCAGAGGGAGCTGACCCTTGACTGTGCCGGCCCCTTGCAGAGAAGGCCAGCTGGCTGGAGGAGCAGCCCCAGTTGTGGTCCAAGGCGCAGGTCCTGGACTGGGTCAGCTACCAGGCGGAGAAGCACAGGTGCGACCCCGGCAGCATTGACCTCTCGCGCTGCGAACTAGACGGGGCAGCCCTGTGCCGCTGCGCACCCGAAGAGCTGCGCCTGCTGTTCCGGACCCCTGGGGGACCAGCTCTACTCACAGCTCTGGGACCTTAGTGAGTGCCCCGCCCGGCAGGGAGGCTGGCTGCCCCAGGGAGGAGGGGAGCCCACTCTCTGGCCTCTGACCCCCTCATCCTCAGCTCCCAGCTTCCCCGACGAGCTCAGCTGGATCATGGAGCTTCTGGAGAAGGACAGCCTGGCCCTCCAGGAGCCTCTCGGGAGCAAGGCCCCTTTGGTGAGAGCCCCTCCTCCATCCGTCCCCAGCCTGACAGCCCCCAGCTGGGAGAGCCAGTGCCCCCTCTGACCATTCACCCCTGCCCCCCAGATCAGGGAAGCCCCTTCGCCCAGGAGATGCTGGAGGACTGCAGGCAGGCCAGCCCCACCTACCCAGGCAGCCTTGGCGCAGGGCGCCCTCCCCAGGCAGCTCCGAGGTCTCCACCACAGGTGAGCCCTCCCTCGGGTGTCTGCCCGCCACCGCCCTCCCGGATGTCCTGAGTCCTGACCTCTGTGGGCCACCACCGCCCAGGCTTTCTGCGAGGCCCTGGCTTTCTGCGAGGCCCTGGCTTTCTGCGAGGCCCTGGCTGGGCAGTGCTTGGGCTACTAGAGGCTCACTCTGGCCTGCCCCCAGGGACTGGCGCGTCTCAGAGCCCCCATGCCTCGGACTCCGGTGGTGGAAGTGACGTGGACTTGGACGCCCCAGACAGCAAGCTCTTTCCCGGGGGTGAGCAGAGGGAGCCTCCTGGCCCCAAGGGTGCCCCTGCCCCGCTCTCCTCCCCCACTCCTGACCCTCTGCCCCACCCTCCAGATGGCTTTCCCGGCTGCAAGAAGGGGGAGCTTAAGCATGGGAAGCGGAAAAGGGGCCGGCCCCGAAAGCTAAGCAAAGAGTCCCGAGAGTGTCTGGAAGGCAAGAAGAGCAAGCATGGTAAGCGGGTGCCCAAGGGTGGGTGGGCCACATTGTGGGGGCCTGGGCTCGGGGGCCCTGGGCTGGGGGCGAGGTGAGGCAGGCTGGCCCTCTCTCCTCCTGATCGGGGCCCTCCACATGCTAAGGCCATGGGCCCAGCGTGCACGTGGGTCATACCCTAATGGCCGAGCCTGGCTAGGGGGTCCTGTGGGGGGCAGCAGCGGCTACAGAAGGAAGGCCTTGGGCTGGACTCCAGCCTTCCTGCCCGAGGGACACACTGCTGGCGGTGCCGGGCAGGCTCAGGCATGGACCGAGGCTTGGCTGCTGGAGGCCCCGCCCCCTGAGGGCTCTGCAGGGGTGGACCTGCCACACCAAGCTCTTACCTGCTGGCCTCAGGCCATCAATGGGCTCCCGCCCCTGGAGCTACCTTCCAGGAGGGTCCCACAGCTCGCTCCCCTCCCCACACCAGGGGCCTGTTTGCTTCTGGGGTTAGTCTTTCAAGAGCCGTCCCTCATCCCCTAGGCAGGGGCCAGCTCCGTCCCCTTCCTGCTGAGCTCTCACCACCCACTGGTGTATTTGCTTTTTCACCATTAGTCCTCCAAACTGTGAGCTCCTTCAAGTGGTGCCACTGTGTCTCAGTGGCTCTCATATCCCAGCTAGACGCTGATCAGTCTTTGAGCAGGTTAAACCTCTGTGCCATGTGACACATGGTCCTCCTGGAGCTCCCCTGGCTGTATAGTGGGGTAGGCAAGGAGGGAGGCAGCCATCAGTAGACAGTGTTGGGCCAGGCAGGGAGGCAGCCATCAGTAGACAGTGTTGGACCAGGTGGGGAGGCAGCCATCAGTAGACAGTGTTGGGCCAGATGGGGAGGCAGCCATCAGCAGACAGTGTTGGACCAGGTGGGGAGGCAGCCATCAGTAGACAGTGTTGGACCAGATGAGGAGGTAGCCATCAGTAGACAGTGTTGGGCCAGATGAGGAGGTAGCCATCAGTAGACAGTGTTGGGCCAGGCGGGGAGGCAGCCATCAGTAGACAGTGTTGGACCAGGCGGGGAGGCAGCCATCAGTAGACAGTGTTGGACCAGGCGGGGAGGCAGCCATCAGTAGACAGTGTTGGGCCAGGCGGGGAGGCAGCCATCAGTAGACAGTGTTGGGCCAGGCGGGGAGGCAGCCATCAGTAGACAGTGTTGGGCCAGGCGGGGAGGCAGCCATCAGTAGACAGTGTTGGGCCAGGCGGGGAGGCAGCCATCAGTAGACAGTGTTGGGCCAGGCGGGGAGGCAGCCATCAGTAGACAGTGTTGGGCCAGGCGGGGAGGCAGCCATCAGTAGACAGTGTTGGGCCAGGCGGGGAGGCAGCCATCAGTAGACAGTGTTGGACCAGATGAGGAGGTAGCCATCAGTAGACAGTGTTGGGCCAGGCGGGGAGGCAGCCATCAGTAGACAGTGTTGGGCCAGGCGGGGAGGCAGCCATCAGTAGACAGTGTTGGGCCAGTTGGGGAGGCAGCCATCAGTAGACAGTGTTGGGCCAGATGGGGAGGCAGCCATCAGTAGACTGTTGGACCAGGCGGGAGGCAGCCATCAGTAGACAGTGTTGGACCAGGTTGGGGGGGCAGCCCTCAGTAGACCATGTGTTGGGCCAGGTGGCAGTTGGGGGAGCCACAGGTGCCTGGGCCACTGACTGAGGAGCTTGGCCTTGTAGCCCCCAGAGGCACCCACCTGTGGGAATTCATCCGTGACATCCTCATCCACCCGGAGCTCAATGAGGGCCTCATGAAGTGGGAGAACCGGCAAGAGGGCGTCTTCAAGTTCCTGCGCTCGGAGGCCGTGGCCCAGCTGTGGGGCCAGAAGAAGAAGAATAGCAGCATGACCTACGAGAAGCTGAGCAGAGCCATGAGGTGGGCATCGGGCCGGCATGAGGTGGGCGGCCGCCAGGGCCCAGCCCTCAGGCCGGCGGGAGTCCCCTGGGGCAAGGAGTTGCAGGGCCTGCCCCTCGTGACCTATGAGAAGCTGAGCAGAGCCATGACATGGGTGGCTGCAGGCCGGGCGGGAGGTGGGCGGCCGTGGCCGGCGGGGCCCACCCCTCGTGCGGGCAGGCGAGGGCCTAGGGCCTGGGGGCAGCTGGCCGGCCTGCAGCAGACACTGGGCTCTGCCTGACGGGCGTTTCTGTCTGCAAGTCTTGTCCCGTGAAAGGTACTTGGTGGTGACCAGGGTATTAGCCATGGGCCACACCGTTGAAGTGATTAAGCTGCTTGTCTCTGGGCCTCAGTTTCCTCCCAGACCATCGCAAAGGTTTCCTCCAGCCCCCAGACCACACTGCTCCATGCAGAGTCCCGGGGAGGGTCAGGTGTCCCCCACAGAGCCAGGTGAGGGAGCAAAGGCTCGTCCCATGCGGGACGTGGTTCAGGCCCATTTCCCCTGGGCCAGAGCCCAGCAGGCAGGTCACCTGAGGACTCTGGGCAGGTCGGCCCCTGCCCGGCACCTCCTGACCACCTGTCCCCCTCAGGTACTACTACAAGCGGGAGATCCTCGAGCGGGTGGACGGCCGGAGACTTGTCTACAAGTTCGGCAGGAACTCCAGCGGCTGGAAGGAGGAGGAGGTGGTGGGACACAGGAACTGAGGGTCAGACCAACCCTGCAACCGTCCTCGACGTGACGCGCAGTCCCTGGGAGGACCGCCCGGCCGTCGGGGCACGCAGCCCATGCCGTAGAGGGCAGCTGAGGCCCTGGGTCCCGTCAGCGTCATCCTGGCCTCCGGGGCCAGTGGCCTTTGCGGTCTGCCCTCCGTTTTGAATTACAAGCCTGGAGCTTGAGGTGACTGTGTGCTGGCCGACGCTGCACGTGCAGCCCCTCCTGTCTGATTGGACCTCATTGGACCCCAGCTGGGGACGCCTGCCTCCTGCAGAGGCTGGACGGGCCGAGGGGGCCGCGGGCCTCGGGCCTGAGAAGGGTCCCCTCTCTCTGGACTGGCTTCCTCCTCCTTGCTTGGACTCCGCAGGCAGGGGTCAGGGCACTCCCTAATTTATGTGCTATAAATACGGACATGTACATAGAAATCTATTTTTTTCTAAGATGTTCCCTTCCCACGCCTCCCACGCCGGGCACTGGTGCCACACTGACTGTTTAAGGCCCTCGGCTGGGCCGGCGAGGTATGGGGCTCCTGGCTCCCTCCCCGTGTGAAGGGGAGCACTCCAATAAAGAGCCTTCTGGACTTTTTCTAACCTTTGTCTTAGCAACCTGTGCACTAATCTCTGCAGCTCTGGCCTGGATGCAGGCAGCAGGGTTGGGAAAGGGGACCAGGGCAGGGCTCTGCTGGCCGAAGGTGAAGGCGGGGCAGATCCCGGGGTGGGCTCCACGTCCCAGAGCTGAGGCTCGAGGGCACAGGCCTGCTGGCTGGGGCTGGAATTGGGTGAGGCCATCCTGCAGACAAGGCACCAGCCGGGTGACCTGCGCTGAACCAGGCCTCTGCTGCCCGCTTCCCACATTGGGCCAGTGTGCACCGCATCCACTAAGGAGTCGGGGGTGCCTGTCCAGCCTCATGGAGTAGAGGTTGTGCCTTCTAGCCCAGTAGACACAGGCTAAATAACTGTCAGATAAATCCAAGCTTTTGTTTTCAGACGTGGAATCAGTTATGAGCTCGTGGAGGGAAAAACGAAGCAAGAGCGCTT
The DNA here is from genome assembly GCA_917880005.1 of Nanger dama. Taxonomy (NCBI): domain Eukaryota; kingdom Metazoa; phylum Chordata; class Mammalia; order Artiodactyla; family Bovidae; genus Nanger; species Nanger dama. The sequence continues at coordinate 48,380,109 of CAKJTW010000013.1, read as the reverse complement.
GAGACCCCGGGAGGCCTTGCCCCTGTGACCCCTGTCCTGCGACCCCTCCCCAGGAGGCCCTGCCCGTGTGACCCTCCCCCAGGAGGGAGACTGCTCCATGGCCCCAGGGACTCGGCCGAGGGCATGGGGTGAGATGCTGGCCCCCAGTGGCTTCTCGGGTCGGGGCCTGGCAGCCAGTTCCAGGTCCTGCAGCTCTGTGTGCAGAGGACGACGCATCTGGGTTCTGAGGGCTGACCTGGGCGTCCTCCTGGAGTTTCCCCGTGGGGCCAACAATTTCCTGTCAGCACTTGAGAAGGCCACTTTGTGGGTCTGAAATGCTCTTTAGTTGTCTTAGAAATATCAGATTATTCACTAAGGGAATGTGGTAAGGAAGGGGTCAGAGGAAAACAGATGTGTGTGCCTGCACCTACACGTGTGAGTATGTACGTGTGTGTGTGTACATGTGCGTGCACACGTGTTGGGGAGGGCTCACCCTGGAGGACAGGACCTGGGAGAGGAGGGTAGGGGGTGGTCGGGAGCGGCTGGAGCCGTGGGAGCCCCTTGGGTGGAGGCGTCCCTTCTGAAGGGGCTGAGGCTGGGCGGGCAGAGGTTTAGCCTCCAGCCGCCCGCTTCGGTGTGTCTGCTGTCCGCGGGGCTCCTGGTCCAACAATCACCTCGTTTCTTGAGAATGGCTGTGCTAGGCACTGTGCCCCTGTCCTCACACCCCTGGAGGGCTGCCTGGCTGCCTGTGTCCCCTCTGAGGATGGGCCCGGGCGCCCAGGACCCCCGCCCCCGGAGGCGCAGGGGAGGGTCTGCTGGGCAGGAGCGCCAGACCCGCCCCTTCCTCCTGTGCCAAAGGGCCGAGGCAGTGGCGCCCACAACGCCGACCTTTGTCCTGCCGTTTGCAGTTTATGGGGCGCTTTCCTCCTCCTTTATCTGCCCCAAGCCGCCCCACAGCCTTCAGAGGGGACGGGGCGGCCCGGGCCCTGCGGGGCTTGACGCTGACCCAAGGTCAGGCAGAGACAGGGGGTGACCCCGAGGCGAGCGGGGCTCCTGCCGGCCCTGGGGGGTGACTGGGGCAGGGCTCGCCCCTCCACAGGGGTGTGTCTGCCTCAGGACACTGCCCTCACCCCACCCGGGTCCAGCAGAGCCCATCGCAGCCCCAGCAGCCTGGCCCCAGGGCAAGGCCACCCCTTCCCCCTCCCCGAGGGGGTGGGGGCAATGCTGGAGGGGGAGGGAGCCCTCCGGGTGCGGCTTCGGGGAGGGCCGGCCTCACCCGGCTCCCTCCCTGCCTGGCTGGGGGCTGCTCATCTGCCTGATCCCTTTCACTGTTGACACCCTCTTGCCCTCAGGGGCTGTAGGGCTTCCAGGCAAGGGCAGGCTCACTCTTCTCAGGCCTCCCCAGGCCTGGCAGAGCAGGGCTCGATAAATATTTGTCAGGCTGGCCGTGCCTCTCCCTGCCTGCCACCACCTCCCATGTGTGCACACACGCACACACACACATACTCACAGGCCCCCAGCTGACAGCCGCACCACTCACACACAGGTCACAGCCTCAGCCTGCCCCCACCCCTGCCGCCTCCCTCTGCACGCACGCGCACGCATATGTACACACACACATACACACACGCAGCCCGCAGCCTCAGCCTGCCCCAGCCCCCAGCCCAGCCCTACTCACCAGCTCCCCTCCTCCCCCATTTTTTCCTTCCGCATGTTTGAAGGCCTCTCTCTCCCTTCCTCCCCCTAGGTGGGCTCAGGTCTCCCCACACCCAGGTCCAGTGCAAAATGAATACCCGAGTTAAGAATTATTCAAAACAAAAAATTATCAGCGACCCTAAGTGGCAACAAGCAAAGCCAGCGCTCACTGGCACGGGGACCCCCTATTCGGCCCAGGGACCCTCCGGCAGCCCCACCCTCACCCCACCCTGTGCCTCCCCCAGCTGCCTCTGCACAGCGGGACAGGAGCAGTTTCCAGAGTAACAGGGTGGGGGCTTCTCCTAAGAAACAGAAGATCTGGCCACACTGTGCTGGCTGCCTGCAGGACCACCGTCTGGGGAGGCAGAGCCCAGCCACGCTGGCGCCCGGCCCTGGTGGGACAGAGCTGTGCCCACCACCACCCACTGCTTGCCAACAAGTAGCTCCTCCGGCACCCCTCTACGTGCAAGACGATGGCTCAAAGGCTGTCAATCAGTCAGCCGGTGATGGGGCCTCATGAGGGTGGGCTACAGACGCTGTGAGGGCCTGGGGCGGGTCGAGCTTCTCACCCCAAGACCTTTTCCAGCCCAGTTGCTGCAGGACGTACCCGGGCCCTCATGCGCCCTGGGACACGGGCAGCCTCTGAGCTGGTTCCCAAAGGCCCCCTGCCCAGCAGTGTTGTCCTGGCCTGGCTCCTCCCCTCTGATTCATCCATCCAAGCTCTTCAGACTGTTCCCAAAGTGTCAATCGCTCAGTTGTGTCCAACGCTTTGCGACCCCACGGACTGTAGCCCACTGGGCTTCTCTGCCCACGGGATTCTCCAGGCCAGCATACTGCAGGGGGTGGCCATTTCCTTCTCCAGGGGATCTTCCCAACCCACGGATCGAACCTGGGTCTCCTGCACTGCAGGCGGATTCTTTACCATCTGAGCCACCAGGGAGGCCCGACTCTTCCCCAGACTGGAGTCTCTTCAGGAAGAACGGTGCTCTAGCGGAGTCCTGCCTCATAACCCACCACCAGCGACTGTGGGACAGGGCCCTGGACCCAGGTGGACCCGCCCCATTCTGTAGATGGGGACACTGAGGCTCAGAGGAGGTCGTGACTTGCTCACAGACACAGGGCGTGTGGGCACACAGGCACAGCTCAGCCCTCAGCACCCGCTGGCGGCGTCAGGTGCTTCTCCTCCCACCGACGTCTGCGAAGCCCTGGGCTGTGTGCTGGGCACCAGGGAGGGGAGGGAGAGCCTCAGGGATCCCAGAGCGCAGGCCTCCCAGGTGGGGAGCGCACCACCCTGGCTCCCTGCCCCCTTCCTCAGCCCCTCGGCCAGGGGCCAGGAGCAGCATGCCTGGGGCGGGCTCCGGCAGAGTGGGCTTGGGGGTGCTTCCCGGGGATCCTGCAGGAGCGGAGGGTGTCAGTCTTTGAGACTCCCATGGGAGCCTCCTCATTCCTGTCCTGACACCCCCTCCCCCCATCTCCTCCCCTCCCCCTCTCTCCCTCCTCTCCCCTCCCCCTCTCTCCCTCCTCTCCCCTCCCCCCCTCCCTCCTCTCCCCCCCCCCTCCCTCCTCTCCCCTCCCCCTCCCTCCTCTCCCCTCCCCCTCCCTCCTCTCCCCCCCCCCCTCTCCTCCCCTCCCCCCCCCCCCCTCTCCTCCCCCTCCCTCCTCTCCCCTCCCCCCCCCTCCTCTCCCCTCCCCCTCTCCCCTCCCCTCCCCCTCCCTCCTCTCCTCCCCTCCCTCCTCTCCCTCCCCCTCCCTCCTCTCCCCTCCCCCTCCCTCCTCTCCCCCCTCCCCTCCCTCCTCTCCCCTCCCCCTCCCTCCTCTCCCCTCCCCCTCCCTCCTCTCCCCTCCCCCTCCCCCTCCTCCCCTCCCCCTCCCTCCTCTCCCCCTCCCCCTCCCTCCTCTCCCCTCCCCCTCTCTCCCTCCTCTCCCCCCCCCCTCCCTCCTCTCCCCTCCCCTCCCTCCTCTCCCCTCCCCCTCCCTCCTCTCCCCTCCCCCTCTCTCCCTCCTCTCCCCTCCCCCTCCCTCCTCTCCCCTCCCCCTCCCTCCTCTCCCCTCCCCCTCCCTCCTCTCCCCCCCCCCTCCCTCCTCTCCCCTCCCCCTCCCTCCTCTCCCCCCCCCCTCCCCTGCTCCTGCTACGTGCAGGGTAGGGCTGGGGCAGCACCAGCAGCAATTAGCCCAGCTCAGCCACCCGTTACTGGAACCTTCGTGTCAACTCTGGAGCTGATCCAGGAAACCACACCCAGAGTCCCGGATGACTCAGCCTCACCTGCCCACTCCACACCTGCCAGCCCCAGTGACCCACGCCCGGCCAGAGCGAGAGCCCCAGCGTCCCCTGACCCGTCCTCCTCGGCCCGACCCGTGGGTTTGCCTGGCACACTGGGTTTGAGAGTCCTTGCGTGGCAGGCTTGGCGCCCTGGCTGACTTCTAGCCAAGAGGGGGGGGGAGGCCCGTGCAGATGCCGGGCTTCTGGGGCTGCGGACAGAACAGGCGCTGTCCTCTGCAGCCGTCTGACAGGCAACCAGCTCGAGGCTGGGAGACCACTGCCTCTCGCTATCAGAGAGGGACGGGAGCACCCCCTGTGGTCTGGGCTGGTGAGGATGTGAAGGAGCCTGCCAGAAACCGTGGGTCCAGGTGTGAAGCAGAAGACACTTTCTGAGGAAAACTTCGACACACTGCCTAAAGGCCTGGAAAAGCGGTCTCACATCTGAGAACGTTTCCGATGGAAGCGACGGTGGATGCACAGAGACACGCGCCCAGGACTCTCCTGAGGGCCGCCACACAGCTGCACACGCCCGGCAGCAAGCTAGGTGCCACCCGAGGGGCAGGGAGGGCGAAGCCCCCCACAGCAGCGACGGTGGCTCACACCGCGGGCCGCCCGCAGAGCAGCGCTTGCGGCTCCGCTCACGGGCGTGTGCAGCTGCCCACGAAGTGCTCTCAGTGGGAAGAAGGTGGGCTCGCACCCACTGTGCGCAGAATGACACATTTTCGCAAAATGTTAGTGGTTATCTCTGGGCGGCATCATGGAAAACAACTGTATTTTCTCTAAGAAAATTAAATTGTGTATATGACTCAGCACAGCCAAAAATATACAAATACATAAAAACTATTTGAAGAACTGAACTATTTCCCATTTTGAAAAGAAAAAAACTTTAAACATCTCGTCAACAGGCGAGATATTTCCGAAGGCTGTTATCTACACCTGCTGCCTACACAGTCTTTCTTTTTAAAAATTTCTTGACTGCTTGGCATGCGGGATCCTAGTTCCCCAACCAGGGATCGGGACTGTGTCCCTTCCGGTGGAAGCATTTATCTGGACCAGGGGACCACCGGGAGGGCCGCGCAGACTCTCTTCATGTCAGTCACCCAGAGGCAAGAATCAGGCCTTTCAATTTGGCAAGGAGTCTTCGGCTCTGGGAGGCTGGGGCTTTGCCCAGAGATTCACAGCAAGCTCCAGAGTTCTTTCGTCTCTCCTTTCCTCCCTCCCAGGATCTGAGTCTTCTCGGGACCCCTGGAGCCACTCGCCCCCAGAGTCTCTCTGAGGCATCCACGGTGCTCACGTTTCTGCTCAGGTTCTTCATCTGCTCCTGCCTGTTCACTTTTCCGCTGAAACCTTTAACATCTGACAACCTTTGTGTCCAAGAACGTGTATCCAACCAGTATCCGAGAGCCTGGTTCTGTTGGTCACTTTGCTTCTTGACAGTGAGATGTTTGTCGTCTGATTATTTGTGTGTCTCGTGGTTTCTATTAAATGCTCTGCGTCTGTGCCATTGCTGTTGTGCAGTCCCTAAGTCGTGTCCAGCTTTTGCAGCCCCATGGACTGGAGCACCTAGGGCTACCCTGTCCTTCACTGTCTTCCAGAGTTTGCTCAAATTCGTGTCCACTGATGCCATCTGACCATCTCAATCTCCGTCACCTGCTTCTCCTCCCGCCTTCAATCTTTCCCAGCATCAGAGTCTTTTCTAGTGAGTCGGCTGTTCACATCAGGTGGCCAAAGTACTGGAGCTTCAGCTTCAGCATCAGTCCTTCCAGCGAACATTCAGGGTTGATTTCCTTTAGGACGGGCTGGTTGGATCTCCTTGCTGTTCAAGGGACATCTGTGTACAACAGTGGAGACGGAGGTAAACAGCACACACAGCCAGTTACGGGTGTGTCTCTTCCACTAGGCTGTGTGTGTGCATGTGTGTGCATGTGTGTGTGTGTGTGTGTGTGTGCGCACACGCGTGCGCACGCGGGTGCCCAAGGTGCTGAGTCCATCTGGACGGGGGTTCAGGTCGGTCTGAGTTCTGTGCTGTGATGGGGCTGGTCAGTTGCCCGGGCCCTCGCTCCTGCGGCATTGGCCTTTCTCCCCGTCCTGCTGCACCCTGGCCTCAGAATGCCTCTGTCTGGCTCTGCTCCATGTAGATGGCTTCATCTTGGGGCTTGCTGTCCTGGTGGCCGAGGGTCTGGGTTCAGGATGTCCCCACATCCCAGTCCAGCTCCTCTTGGGCCGTGGACCTGGGCCTGCAGGGTAGGAGGTTTTCAGCAATCATGGCCCCCAGCCCGTGGCCGCCGAGCTGTGTCCGTGGCACCCCTCCTCTGGCCCAGGGAGGCCTGTGGCACCCGGGCCTCCGTGCTGGACACTGCTGGCATATGGGTTGGCTGGCTGCTCAGGGTGGGCTCTCGTGGCCCCGCCCACCCGGGGCCCTCAGTGCACGTCCCCCACCCCCAGCTGTGAGGACCAGCGTGTCTCCAGACTCTGCCGCGGTCTCTGGCACGAGGCGCCCTTCTCCCCTACAGACCTGCTGCTTCAGGGGCCCCTGGCCTCCCCCTGCTTCCTGCCGCACCCCCAGCACCTTCAGGCTCTCCATCCTTTCCCTCCCCTCCGCCCCCTCTGCCCCTGCTCCTGGGGGCAGGTCTGGGGGGCTCCTGCCCTCCCCCTGCTTGGGAGCCCCCTCCACCTCTCACCCACTTTCTCCTGATCCATGTGGAGGCCTGAGGATCGAGTCCCCGAGACGCAACTCCAGGGACTGCTGCCTCAGGAGCCCTCCTTCTGCCTCCAGCAATTCGTTACACATATTCACAAAATCCCATCTCCTGGAGTGTACCCCTCCACTGCCTCAGGAGAGTCTGCCTCGGCCACTCCGTTTGCCCGGGACGCCTGTCCCTCCTCGGGCTCCAGGCTCACTGGCTGTCCTGGGGCCTCAGCTCCCTGATCCGGCAGCTTACCTCTGCTCTTGCCTTTGTTGGGGCTGAGCCAGCCCTTTGGGGCCTTCTGTGTCCTGAGTGGAAACAGGCCTTCCATCCTCGTGTGTGCACAGGACGGGCACCCCTGTACCCTGGGCTTGTTGGTTCTTTGCCAGGGAGGAGATTGGCACAAGGATAATCATTGCAGAATATTTCTTTGAAAGTAATAAAATACTGGAAACAAAGTTAAAAGTAAGTCACATCATTGAGGGGTTACTATGTGCCAGATGTACTTGATATTTTGCATATGCATGCATGCACACATGTACACATGCAATCTGCACCGCAGCCTTTTGAGGTGGGTCTATATCGCCCCTATTTTACTGATCAGAAAACCAAGCAGCAGAGAACTAAGGTCGGCTGCGCCAGGTGTCGCAGCCGGCGTGTCTGAGCCTCACTCAGGCTGAGCTTGGCCCAGCGCTTGTGCTCTTAGGCGCGATGTCCACGCGACCGCTCCTAAACGAGCGGCTAAGCAGCCCACACCATTGAAGAGGGACGGGTGGCGAGGGCCAGACTGAGTGGGAAAAGCAGACACGGTAACGATGTATGTAACTGGTTGCCCTGTGGGGGTGGGGTGGGGAGAGACTCTTGGGAAGGACACTGGGTGGGCTGCTGCTGTGTCGGATGGGAGAGAGAGCCGGGCGTGAGGGGGCTTTCCATAGCACAGCTTGTTGGACCAGTTGAGCGTTTTGCCACATGTGAATATTACTTCCAAAATTTTCTTCGCATTGCTTTAAAGCACAGTATCTCTTTAACGTCACAAAAATCACATCAAGCGAGAATTGCGCTCTCCAGCTCACAGCTGAGTAAACCGTGTGATTGGATCGAGTTCAGTGCTGGAGCCAGACTTTTGGACGTGTTCTTGCCGCTTTGTTTTTCAGACACTTGGCTTGCGGTCTCTTAGCTCCCCAACAAGGCGGTCAGTGCAGGCCCTCAGCAGTAAAAGTGTGGCACCCTAACCTCAGACCACCAGAGAGTTCCTGGAACCAGGAATTGAATCCTGCATCTCCGACCCAGGTCCAGTATCCCAGGCGCTATGCGCCATCATGAACTTGCCTTCACTCACCATTCATTATCCATAGAATGCTCACTAAGCATCTACCCTGTGAGTGTCTAACAGCAGCCTCAAAGCTGCTCAGTATTCTCTCAAAGAGGATGGAAATGTGGCCCTTCCACCCCAACCAGGGCTGAAGAGGAGGAAACGCAGGGTGAGGCCCAGTGCCGGTCGTGGCAGGGGCAAGCAGCTGCCTTACACTGCTGTTCCAAGTACGACATTGCATAACCTCCTGGAGAACAACTGGGCAAGAGCGTTGAAGACTTGCAGGTATCCAGCCCAACAACTCAGCTTCAAGGACTGCATATTGTTTCCTGTTTTAATCCATTTCATTGAAGTATAGTTGCTTTACAAAGTTGTATAAATTTCTGCTGTACAAAATAAGTGATTCCGTTATATATATATGTATGTATCTGCCTGCAGTGCGGGAGACCCAGGTTCGATCCCTGGGTCGGGAGGATCTGCTGGAGAAGGGAATGACAACCCACTTCATTATTCTTACCTGGAGAATTCCAAGGACAGAGGGGCGGAGCGGGCTACCGTCCATGGGTTTGCAGAGTTGCACATGAGTGAGTGGCACTTCCTTCTGTCCATATGTACATACATCTTTAAAAATAGTCTTTTTCATTATGGTTTATCTTCTCTTAATAGGATATTGAATATAGTTCCCTCTGCTACACAGAGCCTTGTTGTTTATCCCACCCATACATAATAGCTGCTGCTGCTGCTGCTGCTAAGTCACTTCAGTCGTGTCCGACTCTGTGCGACCCCAGAGACGGCAGCCCACCAGGCTCCCCCGTCCCTGTCCCTGGGATTCCCGAGGCAAGAACCCTGGAGTGGGCTGCCGTTTCCTTCTCCAATGTATAATAGCTAACATACACTAACTTTAACTCCCAGTCTGTGTTTCTCCCAACCCCTTTCCCCTTGGCAACAGTCCATGTCAAGAACTGTATTTTAAGAAAATAATAAGATAAGGACACAAAAACACACCTACAGGCAGATTCCCAGCACCTTGATAACATTTAGAACATCTAAAGAAAGGGGATTTATGAAACGAACTGTCGTATGTATACGGTCATTCGAAATGACACATGAATATCTGATGACGTGGAATGTTCGAGACACACTGCGGAGCTGCTTGTAGGACAGCATGTGCGCTCTGCCTCAGTCTCGTTCTCAAACGTGGAGATAATGGAGTGCCTAGAAAACAGCCTAGAAGAGGCATCAGCCTGATGAGAAGGCTGTCTCTCGATGGTGGGACCGTGCACGATTCTCACCTTGCTGTCAAGCCCTTCTGTCTTGCCTGAATTTTCTCTTATAAGAAAGTCCTACTGTTCTTAAAATAAAAAAGAAGAGACTTCCCTGGTGGTCCAGAACTTAAGACTCTGTTCCGCTGCAGGGGACGTGAGTTCAGTCCCTGCTGGGGGAACTAAGATCCCACATGTTGCCCGGCGCAGCGAAAAGAAAAAGAAGAGGACAAACAGACGAGGGTCTTCGTTTTGAAAAGTGAACAGTGATTCCAGAAAGTGAAGCAAAGCACGCCTGATATTTGGGGCAGCTTAGCTAAAGCATGACTCATCTGTTTATAATCTGAAATACTACGTCCCTATTAAAAATGGTGATTCACTGAAGAGTCTGTGTGCCAGGCACTGATGGCACACAGGCAGCCGCAGCAGGGACTCTCCCTCGTGAGGTCACGAGGGAGCAAGTGTTCGCATCCCCTGATGACTCGCGGGATGAGAGCGCTGGAAAGTTCTCACAAAGTAACACTGCAGCCAGGGACAGAGGCAGCTTGGGGAAGCAGGTGTGGGTGGGCTGGGGAAGGCGCGGGAGCTCGCCTGGGCCAGAGATGGGGCATCCAGGCCGGAACAGCTTCCTGGGCAAAGGCGAAGACGCGGGCTCGGCCCCTTGTGTACAGCAGGACTGGAGCCCAGCCTCCAGGCAGGGCTGGCGGGAAGGGAGGCTTCAGGGGTGTGGACCGGGGGGCTGAGAGGAGCTGCTGGGGGCTGAGGTGCTTCAGCAGCGGAAGCACGCTGCTGATGTCAGAGCGTGGGAGGTGGACGGGCTAGACTGGAGACAGGGTCAGCGGCCGGCGGCGGCTGCAGTTCCCAGTGAGGGGGAGGATCCGGCAGGGCAACGGCTGCAGAGAGCAGGGCGGCCTCAGAAGTCCCGCCGTGTGGTGGGACTCGGTGACGGGCCTGGGGCGAGTCCGGACGACCAGGTTCTGAGTGAAGGGGTAGGGAGGTGGAAGCCGTTCTTTAGAAGAAAGGACGCCGAAGCACTGCTCGCCTTGTTGGACCTGACAGCTTGGGATGTTCAGGAGGGAGATGTGGGCCCAAGATACAGGTTTTAGGGTCACCAAGTACACACACCACAGTTAGAGCTAAGGTGTAGATATCGCCCAAGCCGAGCGTGTAGAAAGCAGAGGGGAGGGGGGCCAAAGGACAGACGGAGGAGGAGACGGCGAGATCTGAGAGGCAGGGAGAAAGCGGGACCGGGGGAGGGGGGAGGGGTGTCTTCAAATGCGGGAGAGCTCAGATAACTCTTCATCAGCCCAGTGCTCATGGCTTGGAAATGGGGCAGAGGCCAGGGATGCTAAGACTCCATAATATACAGGACGGCGCCCTGCCCCGAGCAAGACTTATAAGCCTAAAATGTCAATGAACTGAAATTGAGCAACTTGTTTCAATTCCCCCATTGTGAATCTCAGGTGGCCTGGGGGCTGCCTTTCAGTCCCCGGGCTCTTAGAGGATCAGTCCGCCCCTGCCCTCATCCCCCCCCTCCTCACGCCCACTCCAGGACCTTGCTCCCTGTTTGCCCGAGAAAATAAAGGATCAGAGGAGGCCTCTCAGCCCTCAGTCCGCAGTGTCCACCGCTCCCCAGCACGCGCCCGTGGCCGCCAGCGTCTCCCCTCCTGGCCCTGCAGGCCCCTCCGTCACCCTAGGTGTTGCCCCTTTTACTTTCTTAGCCCCAGGGGCACATAATCTCTTCTATTAACTTCTTTAATTTCTTCCATTTTAAGAGAAGGGCTTCCCTGTGGCTCAGTGGGTAAAGAGTCTGCCTGCAGTGCGGAAGACCCGGGTTCAATCCCTGGGTCAGGAAGATCCCCCTGGAGAAGGGAATAGCTGCCCACTCCACAGCTCTTGCCTGGAGAATCCCATGGACAGAGGAGCCTGGAGGGCTGCCGTCCACGGGGTCGCAGAGAGTCTTAAGAGAGTGTCTCTCGTCCCGCTCCCTTCCAGGACTCCTAAGGGTTCCTGTGGTCTCCTGGGCCTGCTGGGCGCTGGGCCCCCATCACCAGGAGTCCCGCTTGGTCTCAGGCCTCGCTTGCTGTCTCTGCTGTGGGGAAGCGTGACAGGCCCGCCCTCACCTGGCACCTTGAGGCCCCCCCCAGGCCACCCCTCCTTGGCTCCTTCCCGGCTGGAGTGCACAGGCAGCGGCCTGCCCTGCCCTCCCGCCCCTCACTGTGAGCTCACTTGGCTCTCGGTGGTCAGACGGCATGGGAGCGCTGACCGGCCCTGAGTTCCAGCCCAGGAGGGTCTGGCCGCCCGCAGCCTGTGCACTGGCACCTCCGACTCTGAGTGCTCCCGCACGGCTCCTCGGCTTCCCCCGCACCCCCTCTCACACCAGACGGCAGCCCCTTCCGGGCCGATCTTCAAGCCTCCGTTCCTCCCTTTTCTTGCTTCCTGTTCTGTCTGGAAGCAGGTCCTTCCTGTGGGCTGTCTGTCCAAATCCCATCCCGAATCTGACCCGTCACCACCTCCCCTGACCTGCCCACTTGTAACTGTTCCTCCCCCAGGGGTCCCGGCGGTCCCCCAGGCCCCTTGCGCTTCCTCCTCCCTCGGAGGGAGAGCTGGGGCCCCCGCCTCGGGCCGCGCCCGACTGTTCTGTGGTCTGCCCCCAGCCTCCTCACTGCCCTGGGAGTGAGTAGACGCTGACCCCGGAGTCCGCCTGGCCCGCCACAGCCTGGCGGCCGCCCGCACCTCCACGCAGACGTCGCGCCTCCTCCGATCTCCTAGTTGGATCACAGCGGGCCCCAGCCCCGCCAGCGCTGCTCAGTCACCCTCACCTCCGCGAGGACCGGTCACCCGGCTGAGCTGGCAGCTATTGCTGCTGACGTCTGTCCCTGCGAGGGCAGCGTCCATCCCTTCCACTCCCACCTGCCATGCAGCAGACGCGCAGGACGCGCTCTGTCCCCCACGTGAACCCCACCTCAGACTTCCTAAGGAAATCGATGGCCATTATGGCCTTTGATCCCCGATTGGCGACCTCTGACCTTTAGCTCTGATCGGCGGGTAAAATGTTGGCCTCTCTGCTCCTAATTTTCATATTTCTTCTCCCCAGCTGGACGGGGATGTATGTGTGAGTCAGTTCATCACAGACCTTCCTTCCTGAGGACCTGCAGGGCCTGGGGTTTGCGAGGAAAGGGTATGAAAAGTCAAAGGGTGGAAGGTACGGGACACTGGGTAGAGGACCCAGGGTGGGACGGTGGGCACCAGGCATGCTGTTTTGGAGGTCTGGAGCCTGGGAGGGGTCCCGGGTGGGTGCTCCTAGCTGCCTGCCCCCTCTTCCCATCCCACAGGTGTGGCGCCCGCTCCTGCCCATCACCCGGGCCTGTGCTGAAGATGAGGTGGATTCTCCCCGAGAGCAGCCGGCACAGGGTAGGGGCTGAGAGTCAGAGACGAGGGTCTGTCCTCATCTGGGAAATGGGCGGGGCCCCGCGGGGCCTGGGGTTCGAATGGGGAGCCAGGACCGAGGTGGGCGGCCCCCAGCTCGGGGCCGCCCGCACAGTGTGTCCAGGTGTCCCCTCCCGAAGAGTCACCTCCCCCAAAGCTCCCCGCCAGTACCGCTGGTGCCCTCTCCCTGGACCACCGCCCTTCCTGCCGCACCAGGGCCCCGGGCTGGCCGGGCTTTCCACCAGACAGTGAGGGAGGGGACCGCACAGCCGGGAATGTGCCCTTTGCTCGAGCCCACGGGCGGCCTGGCGGGCAGCAGCCCTGCAGGGTGGGTGACGTCAGCCCCGAGGTGCAGGCCTGGCTGGTTTTGCCGCAGGGCCTCGCCTCCCAGGGGAGAGGATGACCTCACCCCGAGAGCAGTGAGGCTAGCCAGCCCAGGGCAGAGCCTTCCTGGGGCAGCTGGGGGCACGTTCGCAGGGCGGGGGGGCACAGGGTGCCCAGGGCTGGAGCCGGGCCGTGCCCTATTCTCTGCTGCTGTGCTCAGCAGCATCGCACACGTTGGTCTGTGTGTGTGTGAAGGGGCGCCTGGCAGCTCCATGACGGCAACGCTCAGCCTGCATTTCCAGGTGAGCTCGGCTGGACGTTGACTCATCTCACCTTGTCTGAAAAGGGCAGGTTTGCCACTGAACCAAGATGTAGGATGTATATTTTAGAATATGTTTACCACCTAAGACCTCAGCCTCCTCTCTGTCCCCTTTAGGTTACGTATAACACAGAAAGGACTTCCCACCCCAGAGTGGACCCAGGAACTGAAGCAGCACTGCAACTGCCTTGCGGCCGCTCAGCCGCTCAGTCGTGTCCAGCTCTTTGTGACTCCATGGACTGCAGCACGCCAGCCTTCCCTGTCCTTCACCATCTTCCTGAGTTTGCTCAGATTCATGCCCATTGAGTCGGTGATGCCATCCAACCATCTCATCCTCTGTTGTCCCCTTCTCCTCCTGCCTTCAGTCTTTCCCAGCATCAGGGTCTTTTCCACTGAGTCGGCTCTTCACATCAGGCGGCCAAAGGATCGGAGCTTTGACTTTGGCATGTCATGAGCAACTTGAAACAGAAAGTTCTCAACTGGGAAAAATAAAATTCTTCTCCTCAAGAGATGTTGTCCCCCAGGCAATGTTGTGCAGAAAAGAATTTGGCTGGAGCTCTTTTTTTCTCCATAGTGACTCTATTCACATTAGAATTATGTCCTTTTTCAAAAGAAGATTCCTTGTGATTGTTGAAAATTTTAAAAGGGGACTTTTTTTCAAGACACTTGTGGCTCTTGTGTAAATATTCTTTCTTCAGAAATAGATGTACTGACTGTAAAAATTGGTAAAAGGTCCTCCTCTAGCAAGGAAAATGCAAATTAGAGGTTAGAAAAATATAAGATTCTGGACTTAAAGGCGTATATACATATAAACTTAGCAGATTATATGTGTACACACATACCTTGTATATCACATATACACACTCATCATATATTACATGTATACTTCTGTCATATACCTTTATATAGCGTATGTATGAACTATCACATCCAGACGTTTCTGGTCCTCAAGTCTGGACGCTGCCCACCCCCTCCCTGGTGGAGAGGCCCCTCCTTCTGGAAAGTCCTTCACTGTTCACACCCAGACCCAGCCTGGGGGCATCCCAGCCTCAGTCTTCATCTCACAGATCCTGCCCTGAGCTTATCTCCTCCTCTGACTCAGATCCTTTGATACAGGGCACCAGCCACGGGCTTCTGCGTCTTAGCCATGTTGGGCCCAAGTCCCTTGGAGCCTAGGCTTGGGTGCTGCCCTGTCAGACCGGCGGGAGAAAGTGAGCCCTTGGAGGGGCGCCCACAGGCGAGTCCTCGGTCAGCTGCCCCAGGCCCTCGAAGGGGGCTGCAGCCCCACACTGGGCCCTGGGAGCCGCCGGGGCGGCCCCCTGGCCGATGCCCTGAGGGGCCCCTTGCCCCCTCTTCCCTGCGTCCTCCTCGTCCTGTTCCGGCATGTTTGCCGGCAAAGCAGGTCTAGCTCTGGGCTTGTCCTGAACAGACGGGGTGAGCAAGACCTCCGCTGTCCCCAGCTGACGATTTCCTGCCTTAATCACCCCCGGGCAGATGCCCTCAACTGTGACTTATCCTAATGTTTTCCCTGTAAATAGGCTCCCCTTGACGTTATCAGTGAAACAAGCCAGATACAAAATGAAAATGCTGAAAGATTCCACCCCTACGAGGTCCCTGGAGGAGTCAAGCTCACAGAGGCAGAAGGTGAAGGGTGGGGCGGGGCAGGGTGGTGGAGTGTTGATGGGGACAGGGTGTTGGTTCCTGAGATGCTGGTGGTGATGGTTGAGCTGTACACTTTAAAATGGTTGATTTCTTTTTGCGACTATTGTTCCACAGTTAAAAACAAATAAAAAACACAGTTGATGGCATTTTTAAGTGACCCTTGGAAGAGTTTAATTAGATGTGGATTGAGACCTTACAAAAAGACTTTCTTTTTACTTAAAATAATTCAAAAGGAAATGTTTCATCTCTGTGACATCCAGGGTTTGCTGGGCTGGTTGCCGCTTTCCTGGAGAACAGGAGCCTGAATTTGCATCTCTTGGAACTTGGAGACGTTTGTCTACCTCGGTCCAGCAAGGTGCCTGCCCACGGCTCGAGCCCCTGCCTTTCAGGAGGCAGCCTGGCGTGCCGGGGCACAGGCAGTGGCGGCTCCGGCTCCGACCCTAGCGCTGCGGCCTGCGGGCTGTGTGAGCTCATGTGAGCATCCGAACCTCCCTGAGCCTTAGCTTCCTTTGCTGTAAAGTGGAGACGCTAAAGGTTCCTACCTCATGGAACTAGCAAGACAATTAATTGACGTCAAGCACAGCTGGGGGGCTTCCCAGGTACACTAGTGGTAAAGGACTTGCCCGCCAGGGCTGGAGACGTATGTAAGAGAGGTGGGTTGGATCCCAGGACCCCAAAGGTCCCCTGGAGGAGGGCCTGGTAACTCACTCCAGTGTTTTTGCCTGGAGAAATCCCATGGACAGAGGAGCCTGGTGTGCACAGGCCACGGGTTGCTCTGGGTCGGACACGACTGAAGCGACTCAGCGCACGAGCTTGTCAGCCCTGTGGTGCGCGCATCTGTCCTGGAGCCTCCTTTGCTGTTGTTACTGAGCAGAAGGTGAAGCAATCTTTGCTCCAGGGAGCCGTCCCTGACCCTCTGCCATTGTCCAGGCTGGGTTAGGCTCTCCTCTGGGCTCCCCAGGCCTCGTGGGGACACCCTGCCGTGACGTCGTGTCCAGCAGCCGTTGAGGGAGCGGCTGCTGGAGGCATTGCCCACGGGGGTCCCCTGGGTTGGCACTGAGGTGGCTAGCAGCCTCGGGGCTGAGCAGAGGGGCCATGTCCCACTGCCCCGTGGTGAGCAGGCCCCAGCCCACTGCCCACTGCCCCGCAGCGGGCAGGCCCCAGCCCACTGCCCACTGCCCCGCAGCGGGCAGGCGTGTGGTGAGTGGCAGCGGACGATCGCAGGGACTCCATACCAGGATCCCCGCCCCAGCTGAGGACACAGGACCGAGGGCCTTCTGCAAGCAGCCGCACGGTGCTGGGCCTGGGACAGCAGTCGCCCAGGGCGTGGGGCCCGCCTGCCATCCCTGCAGGTCTGGGAGGCAGCTCAGGACCCCTTGGCTCAGGCGAGCGCCCCCGGCCTGCCACTGAGCGTCCTGCAGCCTTGACCTTCAAGCTGGGCTTCACTGATTTCAGGCCAGCTGCTTGGCTGACCCCAGGACGAACCCGAGGGGGTCGTGGCGCTGTCAGCACCCCCTCATGACAGAGAACAAGAAACTAGCCCCGGGAGTGAGCAGAGACGGGGCAGACCTCAACAGTTCCTTCCATGGGAGGCCCCTGGACGAGCCAGTTTCAGGACAGAAAATGGGACAGGGGTCCCGGGCGGAGGCGTCTGATGGGGCAGAGTTCCAGCTTAGGAGAGGGGCTGTCCTGGGGGTGGCGGTGGCCGGGCTGGACAGCAACGTGACACACGCAATGCCACTGAAAGCGGTGAAAGCCGTGAATTTTGGGCCGTGTATGAGTGTGTGTGCTAAGCCGCTTCAGTCGTGTCCGACCATGTTGACCCCATGGACTGGAGCCCACCAGGCTCTTCTGTCCATGGGACCCTCTAGGCGAGAGTGGGCTGCCATGCCCTCCTCCAGGGGACCTTCCTGACCCAGGATCGAACTCGTGTCTCTTGCGGCTCCTGCTTTGCAGGCAGTCTTTGCCATTAAGCCGCTGGGGAAGCCCCATGCTGTGTATGTTGCACCACAATTTGAGAAAATTTAAAACTAGTAACTGACATGTCATAATGATACATTACCTAGTGTGCTAGGGATAGGAACACCTCATTACATATGAGTATATAATATATCCTTGACCTGCACCGAGGGGTCCAGGGAGCTCCGAGTTCAGCTGTGGACTCTCTGCTCGGACCATCCAAGGCTCCTCGTGCAGAGCACCCTCGAAGTCCCTGGGGCCCCGGGCGCCGGGCTTGCTGGGCTCCCAGCTGTCTCCGGCTCCAGACCTCCAGCGGCCTGTGTGCTCTGCCCCCAGCCACCCACCCCGCCCCTTGTTAGCATCTGTGCACGGGGTCTGGGCTCGTTCCTCTGGCCCAGGGTCTATCCTCTGCTGGGATGGGGGCAGGGGTCTGGGCACGTTCCTCTGGCCCAGGGTCTGTCCTCTGCTGGGATGGGGGCAGGGGTCTGGGCATATTCCTCTGGCCCAGGGTCTGTCCTCCCGATGGGATAGGGGCAGGGGTCTGGGCACCTTCCTCTGGCCCAGGGTCTGTCCTCCGATGGGATGGGGGCAGGGGTCTGGGCATATTCCTCTGGCCCAGGTTCTGTCCTCTGCTGGGATGGGGGCAGGGGTCTGGGCTCGTTCCTCTGGCCCAGGGTCTGTCCTCCGATGGGATAGGGGCAGGGGTCTGGGCATATTCCTCTGGCCCAGGGTCTGTCCTCCGATGGGATGGGGGCAGGGGTCTGGGCTCGTTCCTCTGGCCCAGGGTCTGTCCTCCCGCTGGGATGGGGGCAGGGGCAGGCGGGCCCGTGGAGGCCTCGGCGGCGTCGCCCACTGTGGTGGGGGTTGAGTTTCCCAGGCATGTTACCTGCAGTGGCCACCCGCCAGGTGGTGGAGGTGGCCCCGCTTCCCTACTAGTCTGCTGAGGCCCTTTCAGATGCCCCAGTCCCCTGCCCTCTACCCCGTCCTGTGGGGGAAACAAACCGATGGCCCCTCCTCTCCACTGAGCCGGCCCAGGGCCGCCTCTGGCCAGTGGCTTAGCACCTGCCCCGGGACAGCCCCAGGGGAGGGCAAGGGGGTCAGTGGGCAACGGGGGCCCCGGAGGCTCGTGTGGAGCCTCTTGGCGGGGCTGTCCGGGCCCCAGCGAGGGCCTAGCAGAGACCAGGGCTCCTTTGTCCTCCACCCGCCCCTTGCCCTCTGCTTACATCCTTCCTTCCCGTAAGTGCTGGGCCCTGGCCCGCTGGCGAGGAGCCAGGCGCACCTGCAGGACAGGTTGGGCAGAGATCTGGGGGCGTGGGCTCGGGACTGGCGGTGACTCAGGCCTCCGCTCCTCCCAGGCTGCCCTGGGCCAGGGATTCTGGGTCCCGGGGCTGCGTGGGCTGGAGGGTCAGGAGGGTGCAGCCCGGCCCGTCCTCAGTGGGGGTTTCCCAGGGAACTGAGGTCAGGGAGACACAGCGTCAGGCGGGGATGGGAGCCCCTCACCCCTCGCGAGGCCCCACAGGGCCGGGAGCCCTGGGCGAGGCGAGGGGCGGAGGGGTGCGGGGGCCGCTCCAGGGGACCCGCAAGGATACTAGGGTGTCCCCGGGCCTTGTGTCTGGCTGTGGGGGAGGGCCAGGCGCTCGGGAGCCCTGACTCAGGGGGATGGCTCTCTGCCCGACCTCGGTCTCCTGGACCGCTACCCCCAGACAGCCCGGGACCCCCAGACAACCGCGGGGTGGGGCGCCGGGCTGTGGCCCCGCCCTCCCCCAGGGCCCTCCGCCCAGCCCCCTGCAGCCCCCCGACCTGGCCCTTGGCTTCTCCGCCTGTCGGAATAGACGGCCCTGGAGCCGGCAGAAGGGAGGGGAGGGGTGCTTCGCGCGTTAGCTCGTCTAACTCTGCGACCTCGCCCCCACGCCCGAATCCGCTGTCCTTTCTGCGCCTCCGAGGGGGCTGAGGACCCTTGCGGTCAGCAAGTCCCCTCGGGTGAGTCAGCAAGTCCGCTCAGGTGAAGAGATGAATAGCCTCTTCAACTGTTTGTGCTGAAGGACCAGTTTGGTTTTGCTTGGCTTTGTTTTGATTTGATTTTCCAATCTAATGCTCTTGCAAAACAGTAAAAATGAAAGACTAGGAAACGGGAAGGGAGAAGAGCGGCCTGTGACTCACTGCCATTGAGCGTGCCCTCCTGCAGCAGCTGCTATCTGCATGTCTATCAGCAGTTAGAAAGCTGTTTTTTTCTCTTTGTCTGCACCCCCTCCGGATAGAAAGTTACTTGTCAAACTGCTGTAAAAGTTTCTAAACAGGGGCCCGCACTGGTCTCTGGACCACATTCCAGGCGGCAGGAGGAGGGTGAGCCTGGAGACCCTGCTCAGGGCGGTGTCCTGAGGGCTGGCTCACTGTGGGGAGGCCTGTCTCCCGGCACCCTTGAGCCTGGGGGAGGGGGCTTGGGCGTGGGCAGAGGTCTGGGGTGCTAAAGCACCAGCACCACCTGGACTTTAAACGCTCCAGCCTCTGGGGCACGGTGGGGGTGCCCAGGGGGTGCAGCTGAGGGCGCCGCTGCCCATGGCCCTCTGGCAGGGAGGACCCCGCTCCGCCTCTGGAAGAGCTCCGTCAAGGGCGGGTGGGTGGGGGCCTCACCCAGGGGGCCTGGGGATGGTGGGGAAGGCCTTTCGCTTCTCTGAATGCAGCTTGGGCAGCTGAAAGGGTGTGCTTTCTTGCTCAGTGACGTTCAAGAGATATTTTTAAAAGGAGCCAGAAATAGGCGTGTGCGGGAGAATGCTTTATAAACATGGAAACCACCCAAGTCTTGGGGCAAGTGGTTTGTTTCTCGCGGCGGCAGAGAAGCTGGGAGAGCCGGCCAGGCCTCGGGGAACCCGCCGCCACCTCCTCAGTGTATTTGGTCACTCGGTATTTGCTGCTGGTATACGCGCTCTGCGGGGCTCTGGCGAGGAAGCCAGAGCAGTGAGCTGCAGGCCCCACCATCAGGAGGTCCCCGGGCGTTGGGTGCTCCCCTGGAGCTTGGAGGGGGCGCAGGCAGCCCCCGAGGCTTCCTGGAAGAGGTGGCCTCCCTGGGGGCTGTCGGGTGAGGCACACGGCCCCCTCTCCGTGGACTGCCATGTGGGTGGTACCCGAGCTGGGCGGAGCGCCCGATGGCAACCCTCAGGCCGTCGAGATGCAGGGCTGGGAGGAAAGGTCAGAACAAGCTGGTCACAGCAGACAGTCTCTGACGCAGTGCTGTTTATGCGGGATTTATGCTGGTTCTTTGCTACGTCAGAGTCGCCTGATGCCGGGGGAGGGTCTCCTCAAGCCAGAGCTTCCCCACCCCCTCATCACAGTTCTGTCCTGAGCTAACCCCGAGCAGAGGAAGCTTCCCGCCAGACCCTCCAATGTGAGCTGGGTGCCTGAGGGACCCAGTCACGTCTCCAGATCACCTCATCTCAGCAGAGTCGGTGAGGACCGTCCAGCCCCACACGGGCGCCGAGCAGCGTGTGGGGCATGCTCGCCAGGGGGCTAAGGGCCGTTACCTCCAGGGGCGAGCTTTGAGATGACTGCTCGTGTCTCTTTGCTCTCTGGGCACAGTCTGAAACGTGGAGCGGCCATCTAGTACTTTGTAAAAGCAGCAGTTTTTACAAAGGGATGCTGATCCCAGACACCCATGGCGTTAAGCGCAGCCCTTTAAACTGGACAGAGTGGCATGTTTCAGAAACCTCACACGGCTGTGCAGCCGTCCCCACATCTAGTTTCAGGACATTTTATCCCAAAAGAAGTCTGCTGCCACCAGCGGTCATAGCCCCACCCCCCGCCCCCAGGGCCGCCTGTCTGCCCTCGGTCTGCGGGAATCTGCCTGTTCTGGGCATTTCCTTCCCTGTGGCCTCTGTGACCAGCTTCTCGCGTCCAGCACTATCTTTCCAAGGTTCATCCAACTTGTACATACTTCATTCCTTTTTATTTCCTAATATATTTTGTCATATTCCTATTGTATTTATGGAAATATCGAGGAATAATTTCGACTGTCTGCTACCATTAAAAATGTTTTACAGAACCCGGCAGGGCCTGGTTTGCTGTCAGTGTGGGGAAGGGGAAGGCATGTGCACGGTCAGCGTCGCTTGTGTCTCAAACGGGTTTCTATCCAGCGACTCTCGTGTGACACGTGGGACACGTGGAAAGCATCTGTGCTGTTAGGCGCCTTGTGGTCGAGGCAGAAACAGTCGCGTAATAAACAGAGACCCTGGTAGTCTGGGGGTGATGAGAGCCCTGCGGGTGGACGGCAGCACAGGCTGGGGCGTGCCGGCCAAGGCCTCTCTGGAGCGGGAGCCAAGCCAGGACTTGTCTGCCAGTGGGAGGGGAGGGGTGCTGCGCTAAAGCCGTGGGTGCCCGGGCGTGCGCAGGCCCTGCAGGCAGAGCTGACGAGACCTGCAGGTGTGACGCTGCGTAGGGCATCAGCAGCCGGAGGCTCAGAGGTCACACGGCGGGGGGACCCGGCCCAACGACTGGGATCACCGCTGCTGCTGAAACGCTTCCCCAGCCCAGGGCCCAGGCCAGGAGGGCGCGGGGCTGGCACTGGGCCGAGACTCAGGTGCACCTGGCAAGTGTGGACAGGCCCGGAGCGGCTGGACAGAGCCCCAGGCAGTGCGTCCTGGAGAGGGGAAGGGAGGCAGGCAGGGATTCTGTATTCATGGCAACCAGGGCGCGCCCTCCTCCCCTAGTGACCTAGGACCTCTGGTGCTCAGGGGCCCCCGGCTCCCTGCGGGCTGGGGTGTGGCCTTGGCCTCAAAGCGGCCAGGGCAGCTGTGTAACCGAGCTCGCTGCCTGTGGGCTGCCTGGCGGTGTGGCCCACAGCCAGGGCAAGGGGGGTGCACGAAGGGCGGCCGCTGGGCAAATAGACTCCAGGCAGGCACCCGGTGGGGCTCAGCGGGACTGTCCCCAGCAGAGCACCCAGGCCCCTGTGGAGGCGGGGCTGGCCACACCACGCTGACCCAGCGGCCCACTCGGCCTGCTCAGCGTAATCCTGAGACAGGAGGGTGGTGGGTGAAATGAGTGCAGGGGGCTGGGGACCCTGTGGTCCTCCCCCGGAAACGTGTCCTGGGGACGAGGGTGGGGGAAGAGCCAGTGAAACCAACCTGTGTCGCTCTCCTTCCCCTTAGTCCTCCAGCTGGAGAGAGGCTCCGCTAAACTCACAAGGAATGAGTGTGTGGAAGGGCCGATGGTCAGGTGTGGGCTTTGGGAAGTGCCCCCCGCTGAAGATTTCAACCCTGGAGGGAAATCGGAGCTCAGTGACTGGCCTTCCTTGGCCAGGGGAGTGGAGCACAGGCTGAACACAGACCCTGTGGCATTTGGATCCAACCAGGGACAAGTTTTGGAGAAGGCGATGGCACCCCACTCCAGTACTCTTGCCTGGAAAACCCCATGGACGGAGGAGCCTGGTAGGCTGCAGTCCATGAGGTCACTAAGAGTTGGACACGAATGAGCGACTTCACTTTCACTTTTCACTTTCATGCATTGGAGAAGGAAATGGCAACCCAGTGTTGTTGCCTGGCGAATCCCAGGGACGGGGGAGCCTGGTGAGCTGCCATCTACGGGGTCACACAGAGTCCACACACACTGAAGTGACTTAGCAGCAGCAGCAGGACAAGTTCACAGTCCCTCAATAAACTCGCGAACAGCACTCACATGTGTGTGAGACACAGATGCATCAGGAGTCGGTTCCATCCTAGTGGAGCTTGGAGTCCAGTGACATTAAGTCTCAGGCAATAAATTCACTCACCTGTACTTGCCTCCTTCTCAGTCACTGTCTGTCTCTCCCTTTTTCTCCTCTCTCTCCTGATCCACCCACCCATCCACTCAGCCACCCACCCATCCATCCATCCATACACCCACCCATCCACCCATCCACTCACCCACCCACCCATCCATCCACCCATCCACTCACCCACCCAGCTATCCATCTATCCATCCATCCATCCATCCATCCACCCACTCACCCACTCATCCATCCACTCACCCATCCATCCACCCACCCATCCACCTATCCACCCATCCATCCATCCACACACCCACCCACCCATCCACTCACCCAACCATCCACCCACCCATCCACCTATCCACCCATCCATCCATCCACACACCCACCCACCCATCCACTCACCCACACACTCATCCATACCCATCCATACATATCCCACCCACCCATCCACCCTTCCATCCATCCACTCACCCAACCACCCATCCATCCACACACCCACCCATCCACCCATCCACTCACCCACCTACTCATCCATACCCATCCATCCATACACCCACCCATCCATCCATCCATCCATCCATCCATACACCCACCTATCCAACCATCCTTCCACCCACCCACCCATCCATCCACTCATCCACACACTCATCCATACCCATCCATATATATACCCACCCACCCATCCATCCATTCACCGGTCCACCCTTATCCCGTCTGGTCACCTCTACCCTCCGTGACTTTCCCCCGGCCCCCCAAACCCTCTGAGAGCTGCAGCCTGGTGTTGGCCCTCCCGCCTGCAGGGACAGCAGCAGGGCAGATAGGCATCTCTCCCATCTCAGGAGCTGCCATGTCACCTGATTGCTGAGGCCAAATTAAAAGAATTAGCCTGGATTCTTCTGCACCTTTGCACCTTACATTAATCCACTAGAAGTTTCTATCACACTTCAGAACTGTTCCAAACATCCCCAGTTCTCTCCACCGTTCCTCTGACACCCCAGGCCTCACCACACACCTGCCCACTCACTACATCAGTCTTCACCAGAGTTCTCGTTCCCTCACCTGGACCCTCTGCAAACCTCCTCCAGAGTAGCCAATATCTATATCTAGTTATTGAAATGTAGCTGAAGTATTAACACCACACTGCATCAGGGTGACTGAGCCGTAAACATGCTTTCTTTCCAGATTCTTCTCCGCTAGGGCTCACTGCAAGATGCTGAGTGGTTCCCTGTCCATAAAGTAGGCCTTGTGGGATGTCTGTTTCATGCGTAGGAGTTTACATCGGTTAGCTCCATACCCCTCTTCTGTCCCCTCCCCTCTTTAGTAATGATAGGTTTGTTTCTGCATCTGTGAGTCTGCTTCCGTTTTGGAAATATAAAACTCTTTTGAAAGAAAAAATTTCTCTCTAGAAGCCTGTTGCTGCTGCTGCTTGTCACTCACTCGTCTCCAAGTCTTTGCAGGGACTGTAGCCCGTCAGGCTCCTCTGTCCATGGGATCTCCCAGGCGAGAGTGGGTTGCCATTTCCTTTGCCAGGGGCTTGTCCTGACCCAGGGATTGAGCCAGCATCTCCTGCCTTGCAGGCAGGCTCTTTCCCACCGAGCCACTCAGGAGGTCCCATGTAGAATTCCATAGCTAGCCAAATCATCCACTAAGTGTAGGAGCGGGATGCATGCTTACAGTGTTTAGTGACCCCCAAAAAGCTGCCTTCCACATTTTCTTCTCAGAAAGCTACTGGGGATGTCCCTGGTGGTCCAGTCCTTGGGACTTCATCTTCGAAGGCAGGGAATGTGGGTTTGATCCCTAAGACCCGTGTGCCTCACAGCCAAAAAACCCAAAGACAACAGAAGCAACATTGTAACAAATTCAACAAAGACATTAAAGGATTCACATTTTTAAAATCTTTAAAAATAGTTTTGCTTTTTTTTTTTAAAGAAAGTTATGAGGAGATGTATCCACCCCTGCCCCCGGAGGGTCTGGACCCCTTTGGGTTGCTGGTCATTTGGCTGTGACCCCTTCTCTGTATGTCAGGCGCCGGCAAGGCCTCTGCCCCCTGGTGTCCTGAAGGTTAGCTACGCCATGACTTCTGTTTGCACTGTTCCCAGTGCAAAGGAGAGTTGCCCTTTGCACTGGGAAACTGAAGGCTGCTTCCGCTCCATTTGGGGGTTTTCTGAGCTCTTTCCAAGAGGATTTCCCTTACTCCTGTTTCCTCTCTTCTGCCTTCCAAGAGCCCCTGGTTTTCAAGTTTAACTCTCCAGGACTGATTCTCTGACTTTCCTACTTTTTTTTTCTCATATTTTCCATCACATTGTCTATTTGTGTGTGTGTGTGTGTGTGAAGGGGGTGAAGTAGAAAAGAATCTCTTTACTTGCTTTGCCAAGGCTGAGGGGCCCCAGAGGCCTAATGCCTTCAAAGCCATGTGTCCAGACCTGGAGGGGCGGTCGCGGCTCAGGGCCCATGCGACCAGCTCAGGGACACTGTGCTGAAGGGCTGGCAGCGATCAGCTCGGGGACGCTGTGCTGAAGGGCCTGTGTGATCAGCTCGGGGGATGCCGTGCTGAAGGGCTGGCGGTGCGGTGAGTGGGAGTCAGCATCACCCACCTTCCGGTTTCAGCAAGTCTAGGGTCTACATGCTTGCAGGCAGCAGACACTGAACTTCTTCCACCTGGTGGGGGTTCAGCATCTGTGTCTGGACGTACTAACTCTCAGGTTCTTGATGTCTCATTGCAGAAAGAAGTCTGTGAGAGACAAACTGACAGGTAAGATGTGGATTCACTTAGAGAGAAGCACACTCCACAGACAGTGTGGGCCGTCTCAGAAAGTGAGAGTGGCCCACACTGTCCTTTAGCTCCACTTTCTGGAAGATTCTCTCAACTTTGTTTTCTGTCTCTTGAGCTTATCATTTCTGCTTTCCTGTGGATAATTTCCAAGAGTTCTACAAGTGCTCCTGTTTTCATGACGTTCTATGCCTGTGTGCTCTTTCTCTATCGCTGCGTAACAAACTATTTCTAAACTTAGAAATTTTAAAAAATAGTAAACTTTGCTTTCTCACAAATCCTAGGGGTCAGGAGAAAGGTCAGAAGAAAGCCTTCCTCAGTGATCAATGCACAGATACAGGAAAATAATAGAATAGGAAAAACTAGAGATCTCTTCAAGAAAATTAGAGATACCAAGGGAACATTTCATGCAAAGATGGGCTCAATAAAGGACAGAAATGGTCTGGACCTAACAGAAGCAGAAGATATTAAGAAGAGGTGGCAAGAATACATAGAAGAACTGTACAAAAAGATCTCCATGACCCAGATAATCACGATGGTGTGATCACTCACCTAGAGTCAGACATCCTGGAGTGTGAAGTCAAGTGGGCCTTAGGAAGCATCACTATGAACAAAGCTAGTGGAGGTGATGGAATTCCAATTGAGCTATTTCAAATCTTAAAAGATGATGCTGTGAAAGTGCTGTGCTCAATATGCCGGCAAATTTGGAAAACTCAGCAGTGGCCACAGGACTGGAAAAGGTCAGTTTTCATTCCAATCCCAAAGAAAGGCAATGCCAAAGAATGCTCAGACTACCGCACAATTGCACTCATCTCACATGCTAGTAAAGTAATGCTCAAAATCCTCCAAGCCAGGCTTCAACAGTGAACTTCCAGATGGTCAAGCAAGATTTAGAAAAGGCAGAGGAACCAGAGATCAAACTGCCAACATTTGTTGTATCATCAAAAAAGTGAGAGAGTTCCAGAAAAACATCTATTTCTGCTTTATTGACTACGCCAAAGCCTTTGACTGAGTGGATCACAATAAACCATGGAAAATTCTTCAAGAGATGGCAATGCCAGACCACCTGACCTGCCTCCTAAGGAAATCTGTATGCAGGTCAAGAAGCAACAGTTAGAACTGGACATGGAACAACAGACTGGTTCCAAATAGGGAAAGGAGTACGTCAAGGCTGTGTATTGTCACCCTGGTTATTTAACTTCTGTGCAGAGTACATCATGAGAAACGCTGGGCTAGATGAAGCACAAGCTGGAATCAAGATTGCCAGGAAAAATATCAACAACCTCAGATATATAGATGACACCACCCTTATGGCAGAAAGTGAAGAGGAACTGAAAAGCCTCTTGATGAAAGTGAAAGAGGAAAGCGAAAAAGTTGGCTTAAAACTCAACATTCAGAAAACTAAGATCACGGCATCTGGTCCCATTGCTTCATGGCAAATAGATGGAGAAACAATGGAAACAGTGACTAACTTTATTTCTTTGGGCTCCAAAGTCACTGCAGATGGTGACTGCAGCCATGAAATTAAAAGACACTTACTCCTTGGAAGGAAAGTTATGACCACTCTAAAAAAAAAAGAGAGACAGAGAGACATTCCTTTGCCAACAAAGTCATCTAGTCAAAGCTATGGTTTTTCCAGTAGCCATGTATGGATGTGAAAGTTGGACTATAAAGAAAGCTGAGCACCGAAGAGCTGAAGCTTGTGAACTGTGGTGTTGGAGAAGACTCCTGAGAGTCCCTTGGACTGCAAGGAGATCCAACCAGTCTATCCTAAAGAAAATCAACCCTGAATATTCATTGGAAGGACTGATGCTGAAGCTGAAATTCCAATACTTTGGCCAACTGACTCATTTGAAAAGATCCTGATGCTGGGAAAGATAGAAGTCAGGAGGAGAAGAGGACGACCGAGGATGAGATGGCTGGATGGCATCACTAACTCGATAGACGTGAGTCTGAGTGAACTTCAGGAGTTGGTGATGGACAGGGAGGCCTGGCGCGCTGCAGTCCATGGGGTCGCAGAGTCGGACACGACTGAGCAACTGAACTGAACTGAACTGATTCTGAAATAAATAAATGCTGCCCCACTGGATGGCTCTCGACACCCAGCCCTGCTTTCAGCCGTGTTTGTAGTGCATGAGAAACATCAGCAAACCGCACCTGAGGAGTGTCTCACCGGCAGCCTCACGCTGTCGAGGCTGTGAGAGACAAGGAGAGCCTGGGACTCCCTGGCCTCCATGAGTCGGCCTTCCAATGCAAGGGGCACAGGTTCAGTTCGGGGTCAGAGAAATAGGATCTTTTTTTTTTTTTAATGCATCAAGCAAGTTTATTTACAAATGCAGTTGTGCAGAAAGGCTCACTAGTTTCTGAAGAAAACTTCTGGCATACAAACCATGATAATTTTCATGAATGAAAAGAAGCAGCTTTCTACTGAGAACTGCTTAGCAACAATTCTGGTGAAGAAAATAGAACTCCCCTCATCAAGCAAATAAAATGTTACATAAGCTACAAAAAAAAAAATTTAACCATAATATTACATAAATGAAAAGAAGGGTGAATAAATCATAAATCACAGCAGGATCCTCTATGACCCACCTCCCAGTATACTGGAAATAAAAGCAAAAATAAACAAATGGGATCTAATTAAAATTAAAAGCTTCTGCACAACAAAGGAAACTATAAGCAAGGTGAAAAGACAGCCTTCTGAATGGGAGAAAATAATAGCAAATGAAGCAACTGACAAACAACTAATCTCAAAGATATACAAGCAACTTATGCAGCTCAACTCCAGAAAAATAAACGAACCAATAAAAAAATGGGCCAAAGAACTAAACAGGCATTTCTCCAAAGAAGACATACAGATGGCTAACAAACACATGAAAAGATGCTCAACATCACTCATTATCAGAGAAATGCAAATCAAGACCACAATGAGGTATCATTTCACACCAGTCAGAATGGCTGTGATCCAAAAGTCTACAAGCAATAAATGCTGGAGAGGATGTGGAGAAAAGGGAACCCTCTTACACTGCTGGTGGGAATGCAAACTAGTACAGCCACTATGGAGAACAGTGTGGAGATTCCTTAAAAATTGCAAATAGAACTGCCTTCTGACCCAGCAATCCCACTGCTGGGCATACACACCGAGGAAACCAGAATTGAAAGAGACACATGTACCCCAGTGTTCACTGCAGCGCTGTTTATAATAGCCAGGACATGGAAGCAACCTAGATGTCCATCAGCAGATGATTGGATAAGAAAGCTGTGGTACATATACACAATGGAGTACTACTCAGCCCTTAAAAAGAATAAATTTGACTCAGTTCTAATGAGGTGGATGAAACTGGAGCTGATTATACAGAGTGAAGTAAGCCAGAAAGAAAAACACCAATACAGTATACTGACACATATATATGGAATTCAGAAGGATGGTAATGAAGACCCTACATGTGAGACAACAAAAGAGACTCAGAGGTATAGAACGGACTTTTGGACTCTGAGGGAGAGGGAAGAGGTGGGATGGTTTGGGAGAATGGCATTAAAAAAAAAAAAAGAGAAAGAAATAGGATCTTACATGTCACTCTGCAACTAAGCCTGAGGCTGCAGCTGCCGAGCCCAGGGCCTCCAACCAGACAGAAGCCCACGGAAGACCGTGCAGGACGCAGCGAAGACCCCGCAGGCCATGGCCCAGACCTGAGCAGCCAAGATGAAGCCGGTCAGGCGCGCTCCACAAGGGAAGCCCGGCAGGGAGACTCAGTCAAGCGCCTCCACAGCGAGGCGCCCTGCAGGGAGGCGCCCGCACAGCGCAGCTGGGGAGCAGCCCCGCTCTCGCTCGCGGCAGCCAGGGGAGCCCTCGCGCGGCAGCGAAAGGCCCGGCTGGGCCGGAAACAGGAAAGCGAGGAGCACAGCCGTCAGCGCGAACAGGCGGCAGCAAAGCGAGGAGGCCCGAAGCAATGGTGCGGCCGAGGGGCTCTGAGAAGCTGTGCCGCCTAAACGCCAGGCGGCCCCTGGATGGGACCTGGGAACAGGAGAACGGACACAGGCGAAGACTCAGGGCGCCTGCATTCAGCGCGGACGGTGTGAGTGCGGCGGGCGGGCTCCCGCTCCCGACAAGCACACCAAGCGTGGCGGAAGGCGCTGCTGAGGGGCGTGCCGAACTTGCGAGGGTCCCTCATTTTTCTAGGAAGTTAGCATTGTTCTAAACTCCATCCCTGCTAAGTCACTTCAGTCGTGTCCGACTCTGTGCAACCCCATAGACGGCAGCCCACCAGGCTACCCCACCCCTAGGCAAAAGTTGATTCCAGGAAAACAAAAAGCCCACTACATTCTTTCCACTTAACACCCCCACAGCTCCCTATCGCACTTGAAATCAGAATCTTTAGCCTGACCCAGAGTGGCTGGGGCTTCCCAGGGCTCCCTGGGCAGGTCCTGCCGGGTCCTGGGGAGTCCGACATCTGCTGTTCCCTCTGCCTTCCCGTCTTCCCGCTCTCAGTTTAAACATCACCTCCTTAACATTGTTAAGGACACACCGTCCAAGGTGAGGCGTCCCAGAAGTCCTCACCTAAGTAGATGTCAGGACTTCCGAGGTGGTCCAGTGACTAAGGCGCTGCGCTACCAAAGCAGGGGCCTGGGTTCCATCCCGGTCAGGGCACCAGGGCCCGCATGTGGCGGCTAGAGGTCCCGCACGCAGCACTGAGACTCGCTGGGGCCAAACAGCAGAGTCAGCGGCCACCGGGCCCTGCCCGGGCTCTCAGCCCTGCCGACTCCTAACTCCTGCCTGACATTCTTGTTCTGCTTGTCTGCTGTCTGCGAGACCAGGGCCTTAATCCCCAGAACCTAGGACTCGTGGGGCAGGAAAGGCATTCAGTTAATTTTTGTTGAATGAAGACAGGATTTCCCAATGTTCTGTTTTCAGAGCCTGTTGCTCTGTTTTGTTTAGAAAACACGCTCGCTCAGTCCCGCTCACTGGGTGATCGGTCACTCCGCTACTCACCGTCCTGTCTTCTCGGTCATCCTGTGATGCTGCCTGGTCAGTGGCTGACAGAGTGGTAGTTGTTTGGGGAGATCTCGGCGCTGGCGGGGGCTCCGGGTGGATGCCCAGCAGGGTGGCTGGAGCCCCGCTCCCTTCTCGCCCTGCAAAGCGCCCTGACCCCAGCTCTCATACTCTGTTTTGTGTTTTAGACTTTCCGGTACTCTCATCTAACAGTTCTAAGGCTCAAGCAAGTATGAAAACCCCTACAATGGATCATTTTACTTATGAGCCAAATTTTTTAAGGCATGAAAAGACGCCAACATCATCAGCAGGTGGGGAAATGCAAATCAAAGCCACAGCTTCACACCCACCAGGATGGCCTTGATCAAAAACATAGGGGCTTCCCGCGGCGGTCCAGTGGCTAGTGCTCCACCGTGCCCATGTGGGAGGCCTGGTTCCACTCCCGCTCAGGGAACTGGATCCCACAGCTGAGAGTTTACACGTAACAGCAAGAAATCCCACGGCTGCAACCAAGACTCGGCTCAGCCAAACAAATGAATGTTAAACAAAGTAAAACTCCTGGTTGGGAAACTAAGATTCCACGTAGGGCAGCCGAAAAACAGAGCAAAAGACAGACAACAAGCGCTTGGCTAGGATGTGGAGAAGCTGGAGCCTCATGCAGGGCTGGGGGACTGTCTCCGAAAGGGTGCAGCCTCTGTGGGAGAGCCTAGCAGTTCCTCAAAATGGTGACGATTTTGTGATTACCCGACCCAGCAATTTTACTCCCAGGCAGGGGCGCTCCAGACAACCGCGCGCATGGACGCTCCCAGGTGCTTTATTCGCAAGAGGGAAAAGTCTTTCAGTTGATAAACGGATAAACGAAACGTGGTCTACTCATCAAACAATATTATTCAGCCATAAAAGTAGGACACCAGTCCACACTATGATGTGGATGAACCTTAAAATCATTAAGCAAAGTGAGAGGAGCACTCACAGAAGGCCACCCGTTGCGCGACTCCATTGATAAGAAACACCCAGGACAGGAAGTGCATGGAGACAGGCAGTGGAGTCAGGCTGTGGGGCCTGGGGCTTCCCAGGCGGCTCAGGGGTCAAGACTCGCCTGCCAAGGCAGGGGAACGGGAGACACGGGTTAGATGCCTGGGTCAGGAGGACGCCCTGGAAGAGGGTTCGGCAACCCACCCCCAGCATTCTTGCCTGGAGAATCCCACGGACAGAGGAGCCTTGTGGGCACAGTCCAGGGGGTCGCAAAGAGTTGGACAGGACTGAGCGCCTGAGAGCACAGGTGCGCAGGGGGTGGTTGGGGAAAACGGCGAGTGGCTGCTTGTCTGTGCGGAGTTTCTTCCGGGGCTGACGAAAGTGTTCTGAACATGCTGCACAATTCTACGAATAGATTAAAAACCACTGCATTGTGTACTGGATGGGTGACTGAAGGTCTCGTCGTCACCAAGTCGGGTCTGACTCTTTACGACCTCATGGGCCGCAGCTCACCAGACTCCCCTGTCCTTCGCATTCTCCCAGAGTTTACTCAAGCTCGTGCCCACTGAGCCAGCGATGCCATCCAACCTCTCAGCCCGTGTCGTCCCCTTCTCCTCCTGCATCTTGCCCAGCATCAGGGTCTCTTCCACTGAGTCAGCTCTTCACATCAGGTGGCCACAATATTGGAGCTTCAGCTTCAGTCCTTCCAATGAATATTCAGGACTGATTTCCTTTAGGATGGACTGGTTGGATCTCGTTGCAGTCCAAGGGACTCTGAACGGTCTTCTCCAACACCATAGTTCGAAAGCACCGGTTCTTCGGTGCTCAGCTTTCTCTATAGTCCAACTTTCACATCCACACATGACCACTGGAAAAACCACAGCTTTGACTGTACAGACCTTTGTCAGCAAAGTAAGGTCTCTGTTTTTTTAATATGCTGTCTATATTTGTCATAGCTTTTCGTCCAAGGAGCAACCATCTTTTAATTTCTTGACTTTTAATTTAGACTGAAGATATGGGGGTTATAAATCACTAGTTGTTTAGGAAGACGACTGTCAAGCCCTTGCTGCTTGGAGCCTGAATCCTTACTCTTCACACCGCCAAGTGGATCCGTGACCGTCGACCGTGGGAGAGTGCGGCCCTGAGCTTGCCTCCGCTACGTCACCGACTCGCCCTTCCTGAGAGACAGGCTTCGTCTCAGCTCTGCGTGCATGCAGCGCCTGCAGTGGTACTTCTCGGGCACTGTTTGTTGAACCAAAGCCTGTCACACTGCTCGGCCTCTCTCAGAGGAACGAGCTGCGCGGACGCAGGGAGCGAGGCCACCAGGCTGCTCCCAGGTGTCAGCTCTGTGGTCTGCCCCGGTGGCAGAGAGCCAGGCTCACACCCTTCCCAGGAGCCCGGATCCAGATCCGGGGAACAAGAGCGGCGGGGGGTGCAAACACCCGGCTTCTCGGCCCCACGTGGGCCGACCTGAGGGCAGTCCTCCCGTGGAGCAGTCCTCTGGCGCCCGGCGCCCCTGGGCCCAGTCCTTCCCCTTCTGTCCAGAAGTGTCAATTCTAATCAGTTCCCTGCACCCCCGGGAAACTGGGCAGCTGTGGCCCCAGAGCAGGGGACGTGATGCGGTCTGGGGCTGGACGCTTCCTGCCGGCCAGCAGCCAGGGCCACATCGTGTGGGAGTCCTGGGCACAGGTGGGCATGTGACGCTTCCCCCGGTGGCACATCAGGAGGGCAAGACACCAGCTGTGGGGAATCCCGGCAGGAGGGCTTGAGGAGGACGGAGGGGTGGTCCTGGCCCGGGCCGAGGGCTGGAACACAGACACCCCCGGCCTCCTGCTGACTCGGGCTGCTTCACCTCAGTGCTCCCTGTCTCGACTTACTCACCTGTCACGTGGTGGAGATCCGCTTGCGGAATCAGTAATTCTGTTTTGAGAATCAAACAAGGTAAGGCACCGAGGGTGTTTCAGCACGGGAACCCGCTGGGAGCCCTCCCGTGCTCATGCCCACTGTCCCTTTTCACTCGGTGTACCCTGTCTGGATGATAGATGACCTTAACGTGAAATCATTCAAGATCTGAATTCTGGGCCTGGCTGTGGTTGCCCTGATCTGCACGGAAAGAACTTGGGGCACCTGGGCAACCCCATACATTGCTAGCTGGTCAGGCTGAGATCCTGATGACAGGCTACCCTTCTCCTCCAGGGGTCCGACACCCTCAGAGAAGAGGCCCTGAGTGGGGGGCCTGGAAGCCACCCTAAGCTGGGTGGGGCTGTGGCAGCCCTGAGGTTTGGCCACCGACCCCCACCCCCGCCCTCCCCGAGCCTGCCCTGCCGACGGGCACTTCCCCCCAGCCCGCCTGCACCTCTGCTGTTCTCCTGTTTCTGCTTTATCAATTCTGAACAACGCTGTCTTCACTTGGGATCGCCCTGTTCTCTGGCACCCCAGGGCAGCCCTCAGGGTGCTGGGCAGGGGGTTAGGGCCCCCCTCAGGGTGCTGGGCAGGGGTTAGGCCCCTCAGGGTGCTGGGCTGGGGGTTAGGCCCCCTTCAGGGTGTTGGGTGGGGGGCTAGGGCCCCTCAGGTTGCTGGGCGGTGGGTTTAGGGCCCCCTCAGGGTGCTGGGCAGGGGGTTAGGGCCCTCTCAGGGTGCTGGGTAGGGGGTTAGGCCCTCTCAGGGTGCTGGGCTAGGGGTTAGGCCCCTTCAGGGTGCTGGGCAGGGGGTTAGGGCCCCCTCAGGGTGCTGGGCAGGAGTTAGGGCCCCCTCAGGGTGTTGGGCAGGGGGTTAGGGCCCCCTCAGGGTGCTGGGCTAGGGGTTAGGCCCCTTCAGGGTGCTGGGCAGGGGGTTAGGGCCCCCTCAGGAGGCTGGGCGGTGGGTTTAGGGCCCCTCAGGGTGCTGGGTGCTGGGTTAGGGTCCCCTCAGGAGGCTGGGCGGGGGGCTTAGGGCCCCCTCAGTGTGCTGGGTGCTGAGTCAGGGCTCCCTCAGGGTTCTGGGTGCTGGGTCAGGGCCCCTCAGAAGGTTGGGCGGGGACTTAGGGTCCGGGGGTGGAGCAGCCTTGGGAGACCACAGCACCACTTGCTTGGCGTCTGGCCCCTGTCGCCGTGAGCGGCTGCGGCTCCATGTCCAGTGGAATCCACACTATGCTGCTTATTCTGTTTTTTGACCACACAGCGAGGCATGCAGGATCTTAGTTCTCCAGCCAGTGATCAAACCCGTGCCCTCGGCACTGGCCGTGGAGTCTTAACTGCTGGACCAGCGGGCAGGGCCTCGGTCTCTCACTGTCCTGGGTGGACACGGAGGCTGCGGGCTCGCCGGTGGCCAGGCAGCCTGGGCTGGCCTTAGGCGCCGTGTGGTTTACACGGGAGGTTAGTCACAGCCGCACACTGCTGGATGCTTAGCACTTTTTTAACAATAAATTCTGTAATTTAGGTGTGCACAGCATTTCTGTAGAAACGCAATGCCATTGCACATTTAAGAGCCGAAGATCATGTGAACACAGCTGTCACGGGCGCTGGGAAACCAAGATCTCCGTGTGTCTTGCTTTATTGTGATATCCGCCACACCCCCGGTGGTCTGGAAACCAAGCCATGCTGTCTGTCCTGGCCTTGTGGACCGTGAAGACTCCGTTTTCAAAAACAGACAAGAGACACCCGCTGGCCCTCCACTTGCTGGGACTCGGCTTCTGACATCTCCATGCTGAGAGACGCGAGGGCCTCTGCGGCTGCTCCCAGGACGTTGTCTCTCCCAGGCTCGCCGCGCGTCTCTGCAGGCCTGCGTCCCTCCGCAGGTGCTGGTTGAGTTGCTCAGTCGTGTCCGACTCTGCGACCCCTTGGACTGTAGCCCGCCGGGCTCCTCTGTCCAGGGGATTCTCCAGCCAAGAATACTGGAGGGGGTTGCCATGCCCTTCTCTGCAGCCAGAGGGTCTCTCAAACCTGGAGAGCTGGTGCTGGCGGCTGCACTCCAGCGCCCAGAGCTTTCCTCGGCCCCCGGGGTCGAGTCTGAGCTCTGCGCCCAGCTGAGCGGGCCCCAGGATCTGAAACCGACTGTCTCTCCCTCCGGCCTCCCATGCCCTCTCCTGTCTGCTCCAGTCACCCTGACCTTTATTTACAGACAAACTGCTCTGCACAGCTGAGCACACGGTGTCCGGATCCTACCCCTCGGGTGCCTCCTGTCCTTGCTGGCAGCCGCCTGCCTGCCCCTGTGATGGTGCAGGGCCCCTGCCAGCTTCCCCCGGGGTCCCCAGGCCAGTGCGGGGGGAGGGGAAAGCTTCTCCCTCCTCCAGGGCATGGTGGGCGGGGGCGTTCCCACCTCCCGCCCGCTCCTGCCCCTGCCCCTGCCCCTGGGTGTGGGGGAGAGGCCCCACTGTCCTGTCTCAGGGGAGCCCACCTGGTATGCACAGAGGTGAGTCAGGGCCAGTCTTGGCCTCCTGGACTCAATTGGGCTTCTCAGAGCCTGCGTTCCACCTGGGGGTGGGCTGCTCCCTGGGGGCCTGGCCTCCGCTGCATCGGCCTGGGGATCCCATCCACCAGTCCATTCGGCCGCTGGGTCCTGAAAGGGGAGGAGGTCCTGGCGGATGGGGGTGGTTTTTCAGGGCATCTGGCCTCATTTTTCCTGCAAACTCCCTTTCCCCCTCAGAAGCCAAGGTGGACGGTGGTGCTCTCAGAGTAGGCCTGTGTGGGGTCCCAGGGCCCCCAGAAGCCCTCTGAGCCCAGGACTCTGCTGCAGAGGAGGCACCTGGGGCCCTGAACAGGCTCGTTGGACCAGCCGGGGCCCTGGGCCGGATTTCTTTCTCTACCCTGACCAGCTTGAAATGGCTTCGGGGGACATCCCCCACACGCTCTCTCCCAAGACTGAGGAGGGCCTGGAGGCTGGGAGCGTGGCTTGCCCACCGGGCTCCCAGCAACCTGGAGAGCTGTTGTTCCAGAACCTGATAAGTGCCTGGGTGGGGCCAAGATAGGGGCAGCTGTTTGAAGTCCAGAGTGATAACCGCTTCAGAGAAAGCTGATAAGAGCTGGAGCGCCCGGCTCAGGCTCCCGGATGGCGGAGCACCTCCTGGCAGCCACGGCTGTGCTGCCCCTGAGCCCACGCAGTGGAGCGTGTGTCCCGGTCCCCACTGGGCTCTGCTCAGGGCTGCTGGCAGCACCCTTCCCACTCCTCTCTGCCAGCCATGGGGCGTCCTTCCCAAACATACTCACACATTCTTCATCCGCCAAACACACGTTTCCTGGGAGCCCCTCTGCACTGGCACAGCTGGGGCGCGGACCCACCACCAGGCAGGCCCGCACTCAGGGTGTCGGGGACCCACCACTCTCCAGTGATTACAGGGTGAGATGGGCACACGTGTGGAGGGTCACACGGGCGACAGGCAGCTGCAGATACAGCGGTCAGGAGAGCCTCTGCAGTCTTGGAGGACCAGGAATGGTGGTGGGCACGTTTCCGGGAGGAGAGCAGTGCAAAGGCCTGGGGTAGGCGTGTGTGGGTTCGAGGAGTGGACGGGCCGGGCCTCTGAAGGCGGCAGGGGGTGAGTCTGGTGGCTGTGCAGGTGAGAGGCCGCGGGCAGCTGGCCCGTGATGTGAGCACTCCCTTTGGCGGCCGGGCGGGGAGGCCCTCCTGTCTCCTGGGCCTCTGTGTCCACAGATAAAAGCAGCAGCTTAACCCCCTGCCTCCCCTGAGCCCCTGCTGAGCCCGGGGGCTGCTCCAGGTGGAGGCAGGGACACGGCGGGCCTGGCCCCCCACCTTTGGGGGCGGGGAGGGCCCGAGCCCGCAGGAGTTAGGAGAGGATACCTGGGAGACCAGGTGTGGTCAGGGAAGACCCTGGAGGAGGAGGCCTCAGAGGGCCTCCAGGTGGGGGTGGGGCCGGGAGGGCAGGCCCGCGGCCGGGCTGTGGAGCGCTGGACAGAGGGCTTGTGAGGGCGGGGGTGGGGACTCGGGGGAAAGGCAGAGCCCAGAAGAGCCCCAGGTTCTGGCTGCCCAGGGAGTGAGGGGTGTCTCCTTCCGCGGGATTCTGCCTCCTCCGCCCCACGGGGCCTGCCGGCCCTCCGTCCGCAGCCCCGGCCCCGGCCGGGCCTGCCCTCGGGGGCTCCGCGGCCCCAGCGCGGCGCGCGGCGGTCGCGGTCTCCCGCAGGCTCGTGGGCGCAGGCTGCGCTCTGGCCTGCGGCGCTGCCCCAGCCGCGTGCGCACTCCCCGTCCGATCCAGTCCCCGTATCTGCTCCATCTCGCAGGCCCGTAAGCCTCCTGGGGGCGAGGCTGGGTCTCCCAGGCACGTGACTCGTGATAGCTTCGGTGGCGGCCGCGGCGGGGAGACCGGCTGGAGAGAGCGCGGGGACCGACCTCCAGCCTCCGCTGTGCCGGAACGTGCGGGGCCCCCGGCTGAGCCTCGGCTGCCCCCCGCCCCCCGAGCTCGGGCTGTTGAAACCCTAGCGACTCTCGTGCCCCCCCCCCGAGTCCCAGGACGCCGCGCGTGCCGGGGGCGCGGTCACGGGCCCCTCCGTCCGCCCCGCGGGCAGCTTCCCTCGATCATGCGACTTCTCCGCCGGTCCTAGCGCTGGCCCAGGGGCTCCGGGCCGGAGGGGAGGACTGGCTTTAATCTCCACGTGACCTAGGACTTGGCTCGCGAGAGTCATGTGCGCCCCGCTGATGGAGGCAGAGGAGCCTCGCGCGGGGAAGGCCGGGGGTGCGCGCTCCCCGTGGGTGATGCCGGGACGGTGGGGGCTGGAGAAGGTCGGCCACGCTTCGGGACAGGGACTCAGCCGGTGCCCAAGCAAGTGGAAGGAAGAGGCCCCGGAGCCGAGGGCTGCCCCCCCGACGGGATTCTGGGGGCGGGGGGCCCCCGGCCAGGCGGGCCCGCACCCTCCTCGCCGGGCAGTGCCTCTCCGCACGTTCACACCCAGGGCGCTGGCGGGGGCTGTAACCTGAGCGCTGGGTGCCGGTGGGGGTGGGGGCTCCCGCCCGGGCCCTCGCCGCACCACCCCCACCCTCCGCCCGGCTCCCTGCCGCTCCCGGGCTCACGCGGAGTCGGGGGCCAGGTAGGGCCGTCGTGAGGACAGCGCCCGCGGCAGCGCCCTTTGATCCCGCCTCTGAGAGCTTGATAATGAGACGCAGCCCTGTTCCCGCAGAGGGGAGAACAATCGTGTGCAGCCCAGACAAAGGACTCTTTGTGCCGCCCTGGGACCCATGCCCCCGGCTGCTGTGGGAGAGGAAGGAGGTGCCTGGTGGGGAGGGGGCCTGGGCAGGGCAGCCCCAGGCGTGCCCCCCCACTCCTGCTGAGCAAAGGGCATCTGTGCGCCCACTGCCTGTGCCAGGGGCACACCCAGGCCCAGGTGGGTGAGGGGCCCAGTCTCTGTCCCTATGGGGACAGGCCAGGGGCGAGCTCCTCCGAATGGGCCCCCACCCCTGAGCACATAGGCACGGAGGTGAGGAGTGAAGAACTAGGGTGCCGAGGGTCCCAGAAGGAAGAATGAGAATGGGGCTCCTGGGGCGTCATCTTTCAGCAGGACGCACCACCTGCCCTCTAGGCGTCCCTGCCTGGGCGTGAACCACCCGCAGCCTTTGCAAAGCAAATCAGGCAGTTGTGGAGCCCGGCCTCCTCCTCCAGCCCTGCGGGCCCCACTGCCACCCCCCCTCCCTGCCCCTCATGTTTGTTAGTTAAATCCAGCCCCTTCCTCCCAACACCCTCCTCCACAAGCAACCAGACCTGGGTGTACCCGGGCCTTCACTCGCCCTTTCTGTCTCCCTGTCCGGGTGGGCTTTGCTGTTGAGGGTGGGGGGCCGGGCTTGGGGTTTTATTGGGATTGAGCCTTCGGGACGGGAATATGGTTCACTGCGGGGAGCAGATGAGTAGAGAGTGTCCAATGCCCACTCCCCAGACCTCATCAACAGAGTCCCCGCGCACGTGGCTGGTGTCGGAGTGGGCAAGCAGTGGGCACAGCCGGACGTCTGGTTTAGGACTGAAGATGGGCATTTCAGGACAAGGGGCCTGGAGCAGAACTGGTTGAGGGTTGGTGGAAACAGCGGACAAACAATTCTGGTGCAGAGGATTCAAAGAGGTTTAGGGAGTGAACGCTGATGAGCCAATGGGTCCTTTCAGAGCTGTGCTCGTGAGCGAGGAGGACTCTTCCCTGGGTTGGTAACGGCGCGCTGACACTGGGGATGGTGAGGGCTGAGCGACGTGACTCGATCACACGGGGCAGGGACCTTCTCTCAGGTACAGGTTTAGGGTCTCAGTTCTCTAGGTGCTGGCCCGGTTTTGGGTGGGAAGTGGTTCTGATCATCAATGGCCTGGGGGCCTGGAACTCTGGGTGACCCAGGAGAGGCTGAGCCCTGGGCCTGTGGGCTGGAACCAGGCCCGCAGGTGCCAAACCAGTCCCTGCCCACAGACACTGGTGTGTTGACTCTGGCAGCCCCACCCTGGGCCTCCTCCCTCCCCAGAAGGGCCTGGAACTGACACTGGGCCTGTCGGGGGCTGGAGATGTTCCCAGCCCAGTCCTGCTCGAGCCTGAGGAGGCAGGCGGCTGTCCTGGCAGAGGAAGCCAGTGGGCGGGTAGGGGGCTGCTGCGGGGGGCTGCTCAGGCCCGCTTCAGGGCTGGGGCGTCGGGACTGCGCGAGTGACCTCTTCTTGGTCCCAGACTGAAGACCCCGAGGAACACGGCTAGCGGAGGAGGCGAGCCCGGGGGGCTCACCTGGGGTCCCCCTTATTTTTTAAGTTCTACTAGTTTATTGCTACCAAGCCGTCCTCCTCCACCCTCATGCACGCATGCTCAGTCAGGTACTGCGTGGACTGCAGCCTGCCAGGCTCCTCTGTCCACGGCCTTTCCCAGGCGGAAACACCGCTGTGGGTGGCCATGCCCTCCTCCCCACCAGGGCACTGTGGGTGGAGCTGGGGCCTGGGGGGCTTCGGTAGCTCTGGCGACGGCTGGTGGGACTGGCTCTGCCCCCTAGCTGCACCCTCCTGGGACCCCAGACCCCAGCCACCAGGGGGCCCTGGACGGCTCCTGTCCTGGTGACCGAGGAGCTGGGGAGAGCAAAGGGGCAGGGGGTCCCGAGGGACAGACAGGGGAAGGGCGATGGGTGGGGGTGGGCACGCCGGTGGAACACGGCTGACGCTGCAAGTCAAAGTTCGCCTTCCGGTCTGCTGCCCCCTTTCAGAAAGCGGCGGGAACAGCGGGGTGGGGGTGCCAGGCCCTCCAGAGGGGCAGAGAGGGGCGGAGGTCAGCGTGTCCGGGGAGGGAACGGTACTGCTGGCCTTGGGTGGGCCCGGCGAGTCCTTCCCTCCAGGACAGCTCCCCACAGCATCCTCAGCCCTCCAGCTGGCTCCACGGTGCCCCTGGGTGGTCCTCTGGCCAAGGCTTGGTCTCTCACAAGCTGAGAGGTGTGGGGGTTGGGCAGGGGATTAATGGCTTGGAGCTGCTGATAGGAGGAGCAGGCTGGGGGGCTGCAGGGGGCAACAGCTGGGAGGCATGGCCAGCCTTCTGGAGGAGGCCAGTTTAAGGGGAAGGGAGGGCAAGGAAAGGGGGCCAGGAGGGCTGGACCCCGAGGTTCCTCAGGCCCCAGGACCCCACCCCATGTCCCCCTCTCCTCTGAGCCTCACTCTACCCAAAGGGGCGTAATTATAATCAGAAAAACAACAGCAGCTACTGCTTACTGAACACCTGCCCTGGGCCAGCTGCTCAGTGCAGAATTACAACCTGGCAGATTAGACATTCTTGTACCCACTTCACAAGCGGGAAACCGAGTCCCAGACAAGTTACACGACTTGCCCACTTGGCCTGGATTCCTCTAAGGCCTGGGGGTGCTGGCTGGGCTGCTCATCCTCGGGAGACACCGCCCCCGCGGCCCGCAGCGCCTGCCGCCGAGGTGCCCTTGTCCCCTCGCTACTCGGACCGTCCCCTCCCGCCCGCCGCTTCCCTCCCCTCCAGCTCCTCCCTGGCGACACCTGAAGCTCTCAAGCCGTGAACACTGTCAGGCTCCACCACCCCCTTCCCGGGGGCCCTGCCGGTCCCCCACCGCCCTGAGGACGCCTGCCCTCCAGGCTCCTTGGGTCACTTGCCAACGTCACCACCTCGCCACTACCCCAGCCTCACCACCTCCCCGCTCTGCTGTTCTACCATCTACGGTGACACGGCCCCTTTCTGTGTTCTGGGGGCCTGCTCTGGGGCTCTCGTCCTGCCATTATTTGGGTGATTTCACAGACCACTGAGAAACCCTACCCCCCCGGTGACCTCCCCCGTTCCCTGCCCTCAGCCCCGAGGCTTCCCCTCCACTCGCCCCCAGTGGCCCGGCTCCCTGACCACATCCTGTACGTGGTCATCTCTAGCAGCTGCCCTGTTGCTTCACCTTAAATCCACATACCCCGTCACACCCTTCCCCACCCCACTCAGTCCTGCCAACTCCGGTCTGCACCGATCCGCCGCTTTCTGTTCCGGCCCCTCTAGAGGCAACGCAGACCTCTGGGCCTGGCACCACAGCCCCTCCGACCCCCTGGTCCTTAGCTACCCTTTTTGCTTAACTCTTGAGTGTTCTTAACTGCAAACTCGCGTCCGTTTTGCTTTCAGCTAAAGGAGGTCTTTTCAGGGCTAAAGGTGGCTCTCAGAACTGCCGAGAGGCCCCAAACAGAGTCTCGACTCGACTTGCAGGAAGGACCAGCCCAGAGCAGGGCCCTGTGCAGACCTGTGTCAGTGGAGACCCACGGCCCAGGGCTGGGACCTCCCCTTCCTTGGCTGGGCCCAGCGGCCGGTGTTGGTCTGCGAGGAGCCTCCTCTTTGTCAGAAGTGGGATTGGCTTCAGGCTTCACTTCAGATGCTCTAGTGCCGCTCTGCTTTTAATTAAAGCCGGCTGTAGGCAGCTTTGCCCACTGTAGCCTCTTTCTGTACACTCAGCAGGTCCTGCCCAGCACACCACCATCACCCGCCGCCTGGTCTCCAGCCTCCAGCCACGCGCCCACCCTCCTGCAGCCCCCGAGCCTCTGACCTCAGCACCCTCAGCTCCTGAGGGTCTCCACTGCCCTCAGGACCAAGCTTGGACCCTGACTGTGGACCTCTCTGGCTGCCTCCTCCCCTACCCAGCAGCCACACCCCGCGCCGTGGGCTTGTTGGACCCCTCTCCCCGTCTCTGGACTTTTTCAATGATATTCCCTCTGCTGGGAAAGCCCATCTTTCCATCGTTGCTTGGTTAACTCCTACCCTACCCTATGGACATGTCAGCTTAGTGACACCGCTTCCAGGAAGCACACCATGATCACACCTGGATAGAGCTCGGTGCCTCAGTGCCTTGAAATCGCCGGTGTCCCCAGCCAGACCATGAGCAACCCGAATGTGAGGGTGGTGGCTTTGCTGCTTCAGGCCCAGCACCCTGTAGAGCCGGAGGACGTTCAGTGCCCGTGACGTGACTGGATTAATGAGTGCGGCCTGAGCTCACACAGCAGGCGCTTTCCTTTGTATGGGCTGTGTCTCTGCACACTCTGGCTCCAGGATTTTTAAACAGTTTTATTGAGGAATCATTGACATCTGATAATCTGCACACACGTAAATTGTACAAACTGAAAAGTTTTGACATTTGTATACACCCCCGGAACTAACAGCACAACCGAAGCTGTGGACAGGGACTTCCCGGGTGGCCCAGTGGTTAGGAACCCACCTTGCAACGCAGGGGATGCGAATTCTATCCCTGCTTGGGGAACCAAGGTCTCACATGCTGCAGGTCAACTAAGGCCTCAGGCTGCACCTAGAGAAGCCGGGGTGCACCATGTCAGGCCTTGAGCAGCCTGACGACGACAAACCCAAACCAGCAACGCGCTGGGCTAGAGCCGAAGGCACGGGCCGCAGACACTGACCCTGACGTCGAGGAAAGGAACGGATTCGCCCAGATGCTTCCGTGTACGAGCCAGCTGCATCGCTCCTCCATTAAAACGCACTCGCAGGAAACTCACCTCAAGCTTACAATGTAAACGCCAGGGGAAAATGAGACTCTCTGCGGCTGCCACCATCGGGAACTTCAGGGGGGTGGGGGGAGGGGAACGAGGCCCCAGGGCACCCGCCGCGCTGTCTGCACCGCCACCCCCGCGCCTCGGGCCTCGGACCAGTCAGCTGGCGAGGCACGGGTTCGCACTGGTTCTAACCAGATAGCCACAAGGCCCTTATGTATTCTCCTCTTCCAGGGTGGAGTGGAAAAATCCCTGCAGGAACAGTGACCACCTCTCTTTTTCCAGGAAAATACAGACCTACTTGTCCTCTCGCCTCTCGCCTCTCAGTGTCCACCACCGTGAGGGGGTGCAGCAAGCTAAGCGGCATCCAGGGCAACGCGCCGTGCAGTGGGGAGTTCACCTCTGCCATCGACCATCGTGTCCACCCGAGAGTACTGCTTATCTTTCTGGATCTTTTCTGGATCTGGAATCATTCTCACATCCGTCAACACGTAGCTGCTGGGCTGTCGGGCTTCGTGCTGTGGGGTTGTGCGGCTGCAACCGGTCCGTGAACCAGGCCTGCACCAGGGCCGAGCCAGGGACGCCGTGATCACCCTGGCCTGGTCACCCAGCCGTGTCTCTTGGCAGTTCCCCAGCCAGGGCTCAAACCTGCGCCCCTGCGGTTAGAGCACAGTT
The DNA here is from genome assembly GCA_917880005.1 of Nanger dama. Lineage (NCBI taxonomy): Eukaryota > Metazoa > Chordata > Mammalia > Artiodactyla > Bovidae > Nanger > Nanger dama. The sequence goes on along the minus strand of CAKJTW010000013.1, from coordinate 48,336,169 downwards.
AACCCAGACTCAGCCCCAGAGTCTTAGCCACTGGACCACCGCAGAAGCCCCCCGGCCTGCACTGGTGGCCTGGCTCTTGGCCCCTAACCTCTCCACTTTTCTTTTTTAAACTTGTTATAATTTTCCTTATTTTTGGCGGCACCTCATGGCATGTGGGATCTTAGTTCCCCAGCCAGGCTTGAATCCTGCAGTGGAGTCGTGAAGTCTTAACCCCTGGGCTGCCAGGGGAGTCCCTTCACTTCTTTTGTGAAGAACTTCACGCACATAAAAAATAAGATGTTGACACCAAATAAACTGTGTGTGTCGTCTCTCCTGTGATCTGTCTGTCTTTCCCTAGTTTGAGTTGCAGATGCCAGTCGCTGAATGTAAGAAAGCAGAGGAAGAATTTTCCCTCCCCTACGCTGTGACCTACAGCAGCATCAGGAGCAGCATACCAGACAGCCCAGAGAGGCAGAAAATGCTGCCAGAAAGCATCCCTGAGGCTTAAATCCTTTCCTTTAAAGACCTCTCAGAAAGGCTTAGCCTTCCTCCTGTGGGATAAGACCTGCCCCAGAGGCTGTTAAACTGAAGCACAGGTTAGGTCCTTGTCTTCAAGGAGTTTATAACAGGACCTGCCACACGCAGGACTGAAGGAGCCTGTGGGGGGTGGTCAGGGCCCCAGGAAGAGGCCTCACCCACGGTGGCCCCTGCAGTGAGATGCTCTTGCTTGTGCTTTCTGACAGTCCTCACGAGTCCTGTGACAGCCAGCAGAGGTGGGGTTAAGACTCGTGTTTCCAGATGAGGAACCTGGGACTTAGTTTCTGGGAGTCGACCATCGGTGGTGAAGATGAGAGAGTGTCCTTGGGGGTCTGCATGGTGTTCCTTCTGAAACACTGGGTGATCCGCCTCACTGAGGAGGTGGGCAGTTTAGACACAGAGCAGAGAGTTCACTGTCCTGACCTCAGACCTGGCCCACCTGCTGCCGGCTGCAGAGGCCGCCAGCCCTTCCCTTCCCCACCCATCTCAGCAGGGCCCTTCCCCGCCTCTCCCCTGCACCCCACTTGAAGCCCTCGCGGGAAGGCCTATTCTGCACAGTGACGTGCCTTCCCTTCCAGTGTGGCTCCTGCCTGCAGTGTACACACCCTCACTACCAGTTACAGCATCTCCACCAGCCCCTCGGTTTCCCTGGCGACGTCACCCAGGACCCTGCCCAGGGTGTGACGTCACAGGGCTGGACCCACTCTGCCAGGAGGGTGGTCCAGCCTGGTGCCCAAAGGCAGGCGCTTCTCTCCCTCCCCAAGCCTTCTCCTCCTTCAGGCCTGAGGTCGAGGGTCCGCTGTCCCTGCTGCAGGTCTGGACGTGGGCACTTTCCAGGCTCCGACAGCAGCCCAGCTGCCCTGTCCCGGCCGCCGTCTTCTCAGTTCTGTCTCCTGGGGGCCTAACCCAGTAGCCCCTGCCGCCACCACCCTGCAAGGCTGATGACTCTCCTGGATACAGTGGGGTCCTGGCTGGATCTTCCGAGAGGTCCAGGGGGTGTGGTTGCCATGGTCACACATCGTCAGCCCCTGTCCCCTGCTCCCCCACCTCAAGAAACTCCTTGGGACAGAAAAGGTCCCCTCAGCTGAGTGCGGGCTGGGAACCACTGAGCGCCCCCACTCCCGTGCTGGAAGCCCTGGGATGCCCTGCGGGCTTGGGGCTCAGGTCTGCTACTGTTTTGGAGGAGCAGCGTGTGCACTGGTTTCGGGGTAACAGAAGCTCCGCCCCCCCCGTCCCCCTGGAGGAGGGCAGAGGGTGCCCGGCTGTCAGAGCCAGTGGTAGGGTGCACGGAATCAGGGACCCTACCCTGTCTTTCTGAACTCTGGCTTATTAATGCGAGTCCCCTTCTGGAATATTCGATGATCCAAACACTGAGCCTCAGTTGCCACATGCCAGGCCCCGGGCCAGAGTTACACACACCGTTCCGCGGAGTCTGCTCAGCAGCCCTGCGGGGGCGCGTTTACGCGGCCTCCAGGAGCCAGACACCGGCCCAGGGCTCGGCCAGGCTGAGCAGCTCACAGAGCTAGATGAACCGGAACGCTGAATTCTCTGGATTCCACGCTCCTCACACAGCAGCGCAGCAGGGAAGGCCCGCCTTCACGCTGCGCGTGACTCAGGCCGCGCGGCGGCAGCGCCGCAGGTTTCGGGGCGGAGCCAGGCCCGGCGCAGAGGCGGACCCAGACCGGGCCCCGCCCCGCCCTCCCGGGGGCGCTTCCTCCGGGGCCTCGCCCAGCCCCGCCGACGGCGCCGCGGCCGCAGGGCTTCCGGGAGGTCGCCGCCGGGCAGCGCGGGCTGGAGCCCTCCCGTGGGCGGCGGGCCTGGGGCGCGGCAGGACCCCCTCCCCGTGGGCGGCCGGGGCAGCGCGGGCTGGAGCCCTCCCGTGGGCGGCGGGCCTGGGGCGCGGCGGGCCTGCCGAGCGCGTTCCGGCTCTGGGGTCACGAGCGCTGTGTGTCTGTAGACCAGCCACTTGGCCTCTCGGGGCCACCTCGGGGGGCGCAGCCTCCTAACTCGATGGGGTGAAGAGGTGGTAGCAGAGACTTCCGAGCCCCGCAGGAGCGGGTGCGGGCCTGTCCCCCCACCGGCGGCGTGGAGCGAGAGCGTGACTCAGACGCCCTGGGCACCCAGTTCAGGCTCGGCCGCCCCAGCCCCCGGCCTCCCTTCGCCGTTTGCTCGCAGGAGCCCGTGTACCTGGGTCACCTCACCGAGGGCGGGACGGAGGCCTGGCTCCCAGCCCGCGGACCCAGCTGCCCTCTGACCCATCTGACCTCGCCCTGAAGGTTGCCTAGAGCCAGGCCGGGGGTCTTGGGGTCCCCAGCAAGGCAGGAGATCGGAGGGGCAGCAGAAGGCCATGCCCCGCCCCCGCGGAGGCCTTCCCGCAGGTTCGCTTCCCCCGCACTGCGGAGTGCACAGTCCCTGCGCCCTGCCTGAGTTTCTTCCGGGGAGGCTTCCAGCCTCCGTGCCCACCCGCGGCTTCAGTCGTCAGAAGCACAGGCTTGGCCCCACCCTTAGGCCTGGCCGGCCGGGGCCAGGGACACACACACGCACACACACACCCAGAGCTCCTCCACACGCACGTGCACACACACACACACACACACAGGGCCAGAGATATGTGTGCACACGCACACTGACACCCAGAGCTGCTCCTCACACACACACACACCAGGGCCAGGGATATGTGTGCACACATGCACACACACTGACACACCCATGCACCCAGAGCTGCTCCACACACACCTTGACACACACACCCAGACACACACACACACACAGGGCCAGGGACACATGCATGTGCACATATACAGACACACTGACACACCAGGGCCAGGGATTCGCACACATGTGCACGCACACACACACATACCCAGAGCTGTTGCTCACACACAGCCCCCCAACACACACACACACTAGAGCTGCTTTACACACCACCAGGCCAGGGACATGGACATGTTCACACACACACGCACCCAGAGCTCCTCCACACACACATACACCAAGTCCAGAGATGTGCGCGCGCACACACACACACACACACCAGGGATATGTGTACACACGCACACACTGACACCAGAGCTGCTCCTCACACACACACACACCCCAGGGTCAGGGATATGTGTGCACACATGCACACACACACTGACACACCCACACACCCAGAACTGCTCCACACACACACCCTGACACACATAGACACCAGGGCCAGGGACACATGCATGTGCACATATACAGACACATTGACACACACCAGGGCCAGGGATACGCACACATGTGCACGTACACACACACATACCCAGAGCTGCTGCTCACACACAGCCCCCCAACACACACACACACCAGAACTGCTTCACACACACCAGGCCAGGGACACGGACACATGCACACACACACACCGACACACACCAGGACCAGGGATACATGTGCACACGCGTGCACACACACACTGACATGCATGTAGAGCTGCTTCTCACATCCATCTGGGGAGGGCAGACCCACTGAGCTGTGCTAAGAAGGGAGGTCAGGGTGTGTGGGAGGGGGGTGGGGGTGGGGGTCAGCCCAGCCATCCTGGGGTGGAGGGGAGTAGGGGAGAGACCCGTGCTCCTGCTCAGCACTCTGCGCTGAGGCTGTGGCCCGAGGCCTTCTCACGCCACCTCTCCCTTGCCCTTGGTGGTGTCATTGCTCTCTCGGGCCTCCGTCTGTTCAAGGTGGGGCTCACTGGGTGACCTGGGGATCCTCATGACCCAGAACCAACAGCTCCTCTGACACTGCCGGCTGTCATGGGACTCAGTGGGCGTCGGCCCTTCGGGTGTGTATGCTGGAGACCCGCTTGGCTCCAGACCACAGAGCAGACAGCAGGGCCAGGCAGGTGGAAAATTCCCCCTGGCGTGCAGCCCAGGCGCTGTGCCTGCGGGTGGGCCCCAGCTCAGATGCCCCCACCCAGACTCCAGACCCCTGTCTGCTCAAGCCGGCGGGCGGGACAAGGAGCTGGCCGGGGCCTCCCAGCTCAGCTGCCCCCACCCAGACTCCAGAGTCCTGTCTGCTCAAGCCGGCGGGGCGGGACAGGGAGCTGCGGGAAGCTTGTGGAGGTTTGTTGGGACCTTGGAGCTTCTCAGCAGTTGCAGCCCTGGGTGGAGGTGGCTGTGCCAGCTCCTTCCCGTGCCCCGGCCGAGGGAGTGGTCCCAGGACCCTGGTGGAGGGCTGGGGGCTGCAACTGTCTGCATGGCCAGGCGTGCAGAGCTCCGGCAGGTGTGGTGGCGCGGATGCCCCGTGTCTGCTCCTGCTCACTGCCAGCCTCCACCTGGTGCCCTTGGGGGCATGCCCTGGCTCAGGCCTTGCTGTGTTCCTCTGGGACTGTTGGGCTTGCCTCCTGGAAGGACATGAAGCCACACCCACCAGACCTGGGAAGTACAAACTCTGCAGGCCCGTGGGACTGGGGCTGGGGCTGGGGGGCAGGACACGTCCCAGGGTCCCTGGTGCTGGAAGCCAGGGTGGGCTGGTGCCGCCATTGCTCCCGGCCTGTCTCCCTGAGGCCCTTCCCAAAGCCTGGAGCTGCTTTCTGGAATGTTTACCCACAAACGTTTTTATGTTGCTAGTCGGCTCAGTGGGGCTTTGGGAACCAAGGAAACTCCTTTGTGGCTTTGCCAGGTTTCGTGTAGACAGCCGGCCAGTCCCTCAAATCCCTCCCACTTGGGGCCGTCGGACCCGGGAGGGCTGCCGTGCCAGGTGGACTCACGCCCCACTGGAAGGCTACTCAGAGGGCATGACCCACTGACCGCGCGTCACTGCCGACACGGGCGGGGAGCACCGTCCGTCTGGGCAGAGGAGTGGTGGAGATAAGACAGGCCATGACCTCAACTCCATGGCAGCCAGCAAGCCCGCTCCAGGAGCCCAAGTGCCGTGACTCACAGCCTGCCAATCAGGACGCCAGGCTGCCTGCCTTTTCCAGCCAAACACACCTGTAACCTGCCAGCCATCTGTCGGGCCACACCCCTGCCCTAGCCGTTCCCGAGAGAAACACAAACCTCCTTACACGGGTGTGTGTGGGAGCTCTGTGGCTCTGCCACACCACGGCAGCGCGCACGGCCATGTGCTGAGTACAGAGAGCACAGAGGCACACAAGCACAACTGCCCGGGGAGCCGTGCACCCCCCTCCTGCCCCTGCCAGACTTGCCACTATCTCCCACCCCCCGCCCCCAGTGGAGATGACAGAAGAGGCCCAGCAGATGGGGTGTCCAGGGGGCCAGGAGCTCCCTCGCCCTCAAGAGAGCAGACAGACAAAGACACTTGAGCCTGCCTCGGCCCTGAAGTCCCTCAGGGAATACTGCAGTGGGAAGAGAATGAGAGGTCCCTAGCAAAGCCACGGGTCATAGGTGAGGGCCCACCGTCCAGGGCAGCCTGGCCAGACTCTGGCCTTGTGGGCCCACCCAGCTTGGAGGGCAGCCTGGCAATGGTGGGCAGGCAGCCCCAGGAGGCCCGGAGAAGGACAGCATGCCCCGGGACCCGAGGGCTGGGAGGACCGTCAGGGGAGGGGGTGCATGGGGAGAGACGTCTGGGGGATGAGGGCTCACCCTGGAGGGCGCAGAGGAGACCCACTCAGCCCTCCTCACCCCCACACACGGTGTGTCTCGCTGCGAGTCCTGGGCAGTGGTCTGGGCTGAGCCCAGCTCAGCCCCACGCTGCCGGGTGAGGCGTGACACACATCAGGGCCTCGGCAGCCGCGCGGGGGCTGGGTGCTGGGTCAGCCAGGCGCCCACCTTCCTGAGTCAATGTTCAGGTCTGCAGTTTCAGCAAAGGACCCCCGCTCAGCTCCCAAGATCAAGGGCTTGTTCCAGGCCAGTCTGCAGACCCACAGACTCCGACTGCTGGTTTGGACAAGAGAGAAAAAGAGTGAGTCCCGTGGAGAAGCAGAGAAGGGCAGGACCCAACCCTCACGACCAGGGATAGCTGGCCGGGGCGGGAGGGGGAGGGTGTCTGGCTGGGGCAGAAACCGCCTTCTCCATCCTTGGGTGAAGCCGCACCCAAGGTCCGGGCAGCCTGCCCAGCCCTGCTCGCTGCTGGCAGAGGCTGGGCTGCAGGACGGGGCGGCTGGGGTGGGGGCCTGTCTGTCCTGTCGCCTCTGCATGTGCGGTGACATGGCTGGGGCCCTAATCCCCTCCTGGGAAGCACTCCTGCCTCTTCACCCCAATCCAGGGCTGGCAGGTGGGCACAGAGTACTGCTGTCACACTGGAGGGCCCCGGTGCTGGGCTCCTGGACGCAAGTCCCAAGGACCCCCACCTCTGGGTCACAGCCCATCGCCAGACTGGCTGAACGGGAGGCCCAGGGCCCTTCCCCTGGGGGGTCCCAGGGGCCGCACAGCGTGGACGTGAGCATCCGGGACCACTTGAGGGTGGCTCTTAGGGGCAGGGGATGAGGCCAGTGTGAAGGAGGAGAGACGTGGGCATTTCTGAGGGACCCTCTTTGTCTTGGAGGCGCCGCTCAGCGATGTGGTTGGATGTCCAGGGCGAGCCTTCTAGGCAGGGCTTACTGCCAGGAGAGCTGAGGGTCAGAAGGTAAAGGGCCCTGACCTCCCGGACCACCCAGCGCCAGCAGTGAGGGTGGGACTCGGAGCAGCGGCGGGCGCAGACCGACCCCTGCCGGGAGTCCAGCCGCTCCGCCTCAGTGCCAGCCCGTGCCTGCTGCCGCCCGGACAGGCGCCCCTCCACGCAGGGGGGGGGGTCGCGCCTCCCCTGGTTCCCCTCTGCACTCTTCTGGGCTGAGCCTGGCTGGCGGCCCTGCCAGGACATCACGGTGGGGAAGGACATGGCGGCAGGGGCGCCTGGCAGCGAGTGATCTGCTTGTCCCCGCCCGCCACCTGAGGTGTGGAGGGAGGCGAGACCGTGCCAGTGGTTGGGGCGAGGGGCTGGGCTGTCTGGAGCACCCCTCGCCTCCTGCGCTGGCCCCTAAGCAGAGGGGCTTCCTGCTGGACCCCCAGGCTGGAGCCAGACCCTGCCACAGTCATAGCCCATAGCCGGGGGCTTGGCTGTCCCCAGAGATTTCTCCCTGGCCCTCCCCACTCCCCCAGAGCTCTAGAACCTGTTCCTGGGGTGCCAGGGGCCTCCAGGTTCCCCAGAGGGGCAGCCTGACGGAGCCGCCTGCAGGGAAACCTACAGGTCACTGGGGGAAGGGGTGGGCAGGGCAGAGCAGGGGACCGCCCTCCATGGGCTTCCCGGCTGTCTCCAGCTTGCCTGCCCCGCCTGGCCCCCAGGCCTGGTCCTGAGATGCTGGCAGCAGCTCTCTCCTCTTCTCTGTCCCGGCTGGGTGACCCTCCACTCCTCCCGCAGGCCGGCTCTTCCTGGAATCAGCCTGTCTCCCTGCACGCCGCAGGCCTGCTGGACCCGCGGCCCGCCTCCCATCTGAGAACCAGCACCCTCTCTGCGCCCTTAGTCTGCTCCTGGAGGAACCCCTGCGAAGGCTCGCCTCTAGGAAGCCTTCCTGACTCATCCAGGACCGCCCGGTGGGCCTCCGCATCCCGCCCCAGCGCCCTGCCCCCCCGCCCCACACACGCCCGTTGCCAGGGCCCTGCTGCTCCTGCGGAGGGGGAGTTTGTCTTGCTGACCATGGCCCACTGGAGCCCGACTGTGTTCAGTCTCCTCCAGTGGGTTTTCCTGGAGTCACATTTCTAATAAAGGAGCAACTTCCATGTCCAAGCTGTCTGGAGCTGGACTGAGTGGCCTGGGATGGCAGTGACCTCTCTGAGGATGGAGCCTTCAAACGATAGTCGGTCGTTAGTAACAGGAGCTTCTAGTATCACGTTTGTATCCGTCACAATAAACAGGCAGAATAAACATCTGTTAAATAAATACTAACACAAGTCCCTCCCGTCCTACAGTGGAGACGGCGACGGCACCCCCACTGCAGTCCTCTCGCCTGGAGAATCCCGGGGGCGGAGGAGCCTGGCGGGCTGCAGTCCACGGGGTCGCGAAGAGTTGGACACGACTGAGCAGCTTCACTTTCACTTTTATGCACTGGAGAAGGAAATGGCACCCCACTCCAGTGTTCTTGCATGGAGAGTCCCGGGGGCAGGGGAGCCCTGTGGGCCGCCGTCCGCGTGGTTGCACAGAGTCGGACACGGCCAAGCGGCTCAGCAGCAGCAGCGGCACAGCTCACTCCCCCTACAATGTGCGCGCTTCTCATCACCTCGGGGGCTGTTCTGACGGGCCAGCCAGTGAGTTATCCTGCTGCTGGAGGCTGCTCACTGGGAGACCCTGGCGTGGAGGGCCGTCTTTGGGTAAGAGGCACTGCCTTCTCCACGGGGAGAGGGCAGTGTCTGTGACGAGCTCGGGGTGCTGGGTGCCAGCCGGAGCTCCAGGGAGCACTCTGGGGTCGGGAGGGCAGGGTGACATCTCACAGGCCAGATCGGCTCCTGGTGCCCAGCTGCCGCCCTGACACCTCGTCCTTGAGCCTCCCCTGGGCTGCCTTGGCCAGGCTGTAGGAGGGGCGGGGAGCTGGTCAGTCTGGCGGCCGGGCACCACGCTGGGGAGTAGCAGCATGAGTCCCCAGGAAGGAGCACCTTTGGGTAGCGGAAAGTCTCCCCCAGCCATCTGAGTCCTTGTCGAGGAGGGGTTTCCTCTCCCCCTCCTCCATCGAGGGGGCTTTGGGGTCCCAGGGCAGGAAGGCCGGGGTGGGCAGTTCCACGCCTTTGCTGACCGTGTATCCCAGCATCTCCCGATGCCAGGCACGGAGGAAGGGGACAGAGACAGGCCCTGCTGGCCTGGCCTAGGTGGGTCCCAGGCCCGAGAGCCCCTCACGGCCAGCACTGCCTGCGCCCACTCCACCCGCAGCCCCGTCTGCTCGCGCCGCGCTGGGGTCCTCTGGTGTGTTTGCTGGAGCGTGGTGCTGGGCCTTCCCGAACGTCTGCTCAAGCCAGCATGTCAACTGGCTCCCCAGGCTGGCGGTCCAGGGGCCACAGGTCGAGAAGCACTGTCACGAGTCGCCGTGGAGGCCACACCGTGGCAATGCCCACGTCCCACCATAACAGGCCCCAGGGTACCACTGACCTTTCCCCAGGAGCAAATTGAAGGGCAGAGATTCCTCAGTGGCACGGCGCCTTCTCCTTTGCCCATGTCCTTCCTCACGATGCATACTCACGGTCTCTGGGGCTCCGGTTTCTCGACGGCTGCCTCCTTCCTTGAGTGTGGGTCCTGGCGGGCAGAGCTCATGTCTGTGCAGCTCACTACTGCTCCCGGGGTGCCTGTGCAAGCTCTGGATTGATGAGCGCAGGGGAGATGCTCAGCCAGCCTTTGGACCATGAGGGTAAGTGATGGCGGGTTGTCTCTGAGCCGGGAGCGGGTCCTGAGCCTCTGACCTTCGGGAGCACACCTCACCGTGGTCCAGGAGCCCAGAGCCTGCAGGGCTGGCAGAGTGGGGTCCAGAAGACTCGCCACCCGGCTCGGTGCCACCTGTTGGGGCTGGGAGTGGGGAGGGCTTGTCTCGAATTTGCCCCCCCGCCTGCCTCGCGCATCTCTGTTCTTCAGTTCCCAAACCTGTGACGTGAAGACAGTAACCGCACCTGCCTCCAGAGGCCGTGGTGAGTGGGAAGTGGGTCGCCGTGGAAGCCGTGCGCCTTCGCCTAGTGCTTCCCAGGTGCCACACGCTGCTCTAGCGATGGACGTAGACAAGCCCACTTAGCCCGTCACTGACTCCTCGCTACAGATGAAGCAGAGTTTCGGTGCTTGGCTGGAGTCACAGCTCGTGAGCGGCAGGAGGCAGATCTGGGCGGTCCGCTTCCCTTCACAGGACAGTGCCGGCCCCGGACTCGCTCCGGAAAATGCCAGATTCCAGCCATCTCGGGCAGCTTCACAGCTGCCGCGAGGTCCCAGCCCCACTCCACCCCGACTCGCCTCAGGACCGTTCCTGAGGCCAGCCCTGGGAATTCCCCAGACCGAGGACGGGGGATTTCTGGGACAAAGGAGAGAGACTCCTAGCAGCTAGGAAATGGTCGCCTTCCACGTGGCCCGCGCTGGTGGGGCGCTGCTTCAGTGTGGTCCTGGAGAGGGGTCTCTGTTGGGGAGGCCGACCCACAAGGGGCCCAGGAGGGTGGGGTGGAACAGCAGGTGCATGGCCTCAGCGCTTTGGGATTGCCCTGGGAACCCACACGGTCTCCTGAGACCACCTCCCCCAGCAGCTGCCGAGGGTCTGTGGGCTGGGCTCTGGCAGGTGGGCTGGGCCAGGGTCACGGGCCAGGCAGCCGTGAATGTCCGTCTCTGAGCATCTGGTTCCACCTAGTGGCCTCTGATATCCCCACGGCCCCAGAGAGCCAGGGCTGTGGCCAGCAGGGGGCCGCCTTTCTTCACTTGAGTCGCTCAGTCCTGTCCGGTTCTTCGCGACCCCATGGACCGCAGCACGCGAGGCCTCCCTGTCCATCACCAACTCCCAGAGTTCACTCAGACTCACGTCCATTGAGTCGGTGATGCCACCCAACCATCTCATCCTCTGTCGTCCGCTTCTGCTCCTGCCTTCAATCTTTCCCAGCATCAGAGTCTTTTCAAATGAGTCAGCTCTTCGCATCAGGTGGCCACAGTGTTGGAGTTTCAGCTTCAGCATCAGTCCTTCCAATGAAGACCCAGGACTGATCTCCTTCAGGATGGCCTGGTTGGATCTCCTTGCAGTCCAGGGGACTCTCGAGAGTCCTCTCCAGCACCACAGTTGCGTTCCCTGGGTCGGGGTTGTGGCCCACCCCCTCCGAGGTGCAGCCGACGTGCACACGCAGCGCAGGGGAGCAGCGGGCTGCCGCCTCGTCTCCTCGGTCACCGACCGCTTGTCCTGTGTGTGCCTGGCCCTGGCACTCGACCTCTCTGGCCGCGGTTCCCATGGTTTCCACATCTGAGAAAGAAGACTGTGGGTGTAGACCGTCTTCAGGATCCCTTTCCTGCTGCGTGATCAAGGGGCTGAGTTTCAGCTCTGGAGTTGGACACACCTGTAATTTGGATCCTGGCTGTGTGTCCTTGGGCAAGTTACTTGGCCTCTCTGAGCTGCGGTAGCAATGTAAACACACAGTATGATGGTTCTATCCAGCAGCCTGGCCCAGTGAGTGCTCGCGAACTCTAAGGCTAGCAGCGGCAGCGGTGCCCTGTCCCCTGAGGCGGGGCGGGAGCCCTGTCCCCTCAACCCCGTGTGCACTGCCAGGACTGAGGGTGGGCGGCCCCCGAGGGCCCCACAGGTCTGAGTGCTGCTGCTGGTGGGGCCTGGGGAGGCGTGTCCTGCGGGCAGCAGAGAGCGCCCTGTGTCCAGCAGAGGGCCCTGCCCTGTCCTGCCTGGCTGCCGCGGGCGGAGGGACGGGGGGGTGACCACTGGAGCCGGCTGGCGTGCCAGACGCCCGCTGGGGCGGGCCCAGCAGCCAGCTGCCCATCGAGCTGGGCCCGCACTCGGCCCGGCCTCGCCTCTGTGTGCAGGCAGCTGTGCTGCTCGGCCGGCCATGCGGTGGCTGTGGCCGCTGGGCGTCTCCCTCGCCGTGGCGCTGGCAGCCGGGCCCGAAAGGGCCCCTGAGGAGGATCCGCCTGCAGCAGGGTGGGCATCAGCCGGCGGCCCAGGAGCCGCCGGACCGGTCCAGGCGAGGAGCTGAGCGGGAGGACGCCAAGGGGTTGCAGCAGTACGTGCCCGAAGGGGGGCTGAGTACCCCCGGCCCATCCGCCCTGCCGCCCTGCAGCCCACCCAGCCCCGGGTGGCCGCCAGCCCCTCCTCCAGACCAGGCCAGAGCCACTGGGGGCAGCGGGCAGGAGCCCCAGGGCAACGCGACGGGGCCGCCCGGCCGGCGCCTGCAGGGGCAGAACCCCGCTGTACCCGGTGACCGGGCGCTCCTATGGGGCCTACGCCGTCCTGCTGCTGGCCCTGGTGCTGTTTGCCGTGGGCATCGTGGGCAGCCTGGCGGTCATGTGTGCCGTGTGGCATGACTACTACCTGAAGAGTGCCTGGAACGCCGTCCTGGCCAGCCTGGCGCTCTGGGACTTCCTGGTCCTCTTTTTCTGCCTCCCCATCGTCACCTTCCACGAGATCACCAAGCAGAGGCTGCTGGGTGCCGTGTCCTGCCGGGCGGTGCCCTTTGTGGAGGTGAGTGTGTGGCCGAGGAGAGCCCACGGGACGGGGGGCGGGGGGGCTGCCAGCGTGGGCGGAGAGGGTGTGCAAGGGCCCCCAGCCTGTCTCGCTCTCCCCCAGGTTGCTCAGGGAGGCGCACGCAGCACGGCTCCAGCAGCTCCCAGGGCCCCCCCGCCCCCAGCCCGGCTCCCACCCTGCAGCCTCAAGGCGGGCCCCCCTCTCTCCATGCTGAGTGCTCCCTCCCCTGCCTTAACCTCTCTGTCTTTCCACCCAAGAAATGGCTCTGCCCTGTGCCCTCTCTGCCCCTCAATTTCCTGCCCCCTCAATCGGTGCCTGAAGGGAGATTCAAATTCCCTGCAGAGCCCCACCCCCCTAACCAGTCAGGTTGGTACCCACTCCTGGGAGTGCAAACATGTAAGGGGAGGCCCTCCCTCCCGCACGACCCTCGTCCCTGCCCCTGCCGTCACCCTCGCCGCCTGCTCCGTGCTCTGAAAGTGGAGCCCTGGCTCTGGGGGCTGCAGCTGAGGCTGAGGCATGTTGGGGTGATCCTGGGCAGGTCAGACCTCCTTTCCCGTTTCCCTGTCTCCCAACCAGGGGGTAGACCAGGTGGCCCTTCACCTCTGGGCCCCTCCTCACTGGGTGCTGATGGATGTGCATACCAGAAGGAGAAAGTGCCATCAAAACAATGCTAAATTCACCAAAATGAGTGCGCTTGTGTGAGACACAGGAGGCCGCCGTGTCTGCGCAGCGGCATGAGATCAGCCAGCAGCCTCGGATGCCGTTTACGGGGGGCTCGGGGGAGTCATGAGGGCTAGAGAGGCTGTGCCCCCAGAGCCGCTCTCCTCCCGGGGACTGAGTGAGTGGGTGGCCAGCCTGAGTGGGGAAGGAATCAGGATGAGCATCTGAAGGCTGCTGTCTTCCCGGGTCTCTCCGTGTCCCATGAACTAGGGATGAGTTCTCATCCGGACAGACTCGCCAAGGCTCAGCAGCCTTTCTGTGCCCTCCCCAGCCCAGGGCGACCACCCAAAGGTGCTCAGACCTGAAGGAAGCCGCCTGGCTGGGCGCGGCTTTGCATCTCAATTACCTGGAGCTCGGAGCCCTGCTGAGCCACAAGGGTCAGACACGGGGCCTTGGAGGCAGGCAGGCCAGCAGAGTGACCAGTGACCGGGGTGGGGGCGCATCACTTGCCCCAGCTTGGCCCCCTCATGGGTGCCAGGCGGTCTGCGTCACCGTGACTGAGTGCACTCTCGAAGGGCGACAGGTGTGACAGCTGGGCCAGCCTGCTTCCCCGGGCGGCCCGACCCTGGGCCTCTCTGGCAGGGCAAGGCAAGACAGAGAGCCTGGGTCTGCCCCCCACCCCCAAGGCTACAGTGTGCTTGGAGTTAAAACGATTCAAGTGATGGTTTTTACTGGGAAAGTCTCAGGGGAGGGAGAGGGCGGCTCCCTGTGAGGCCTGTCTGCAGAATTGTGGCCGAGGGGAGCCGGGCCCCGCCCAGCTGGGATCCCTCGAGCCTGCCCCCTCCACAGCCTGGATGACAGGTGGCCATGAGCCGTCCCTGCAGGCTGGGTGTCAGTGAGAGGTGAGGGGCAGATGTGCTGCTGGGCCTTTTCACAGGGGCCCCGGAGGCCCTGGAGTGGCAGAGTGAGCTGCAGGGTTCCCAGGGGCTGTTCTGGGAGGAGAGGAGGGACTGTGTTGTTTTCCTCCCGGCCTGGCCTGGCCCGGGGCCTGCCTGCCAAGGGGCAGGGCCCCACAGCACGCCCCAGCGGGGAGGGGAGGTTTGAGGGGAGCCTCCCTCTCCTGGCACTCGCCTCCTCTCTACTCACAGGGCAGTCGTTCTGCGCTGGGTGAGCAGGCTGAGCCCAGGTGGGCCTGTCTGCTTCCCTGAGTGGCCTGACCCCGGGCCTCTCTGACAGGGCAAGGTAGGTCAGAAGCCAGTGTCTGCACCCCTCAAGGCTACCCGCCCCCTCCCCCATGCACGTGGGGGACACGGGCATCCACAGCCCGGCAGGCCCAGGACCCCTGCATCCCTGCGTTCATCCTCAGGGACGACTCCTGAAGCCCCAGGCGTGTGGTGCTGACCCCTCTCCCCACCCTGTGCCCGCAGGTCTCCTCCCTGGGCGTGGCCACCTTCAGCCTCTGCGCCTTGGGCATCGACCGCTTCCACGTGGCCACCAGCACCCTGCCCAAGGCCAGGCCCATCGAGCCGTGCCCGTCCATCCTGGCCAAGCTGGCAGTCATCTGGGTGGGCTCCATGACACTGGCTGCGCCCGAGCTCCTGCTGTGGCAGCTGGAGCGGGAGCCCAGTCCCGCGGCGGGCGCCGTGGACACTTGCGTCATGAAGCCCTCGGCCCGTCTGCCCGAGTCCCTCTACTCGCTGGTCCTGACCTACCAGAACGCCCGCACGTGGTGGTCCTTCGGCTGCTACTTCTGCCTGCCCGTGCTCTTCACGGCCACCTGCCAGCTGGTGACGTGGAGGGTGCGGGGCCCGCCGGGCAGGGAGCCAGAGAGCCGGCCGGGCCTGCAGGAGCTGCCGGGGGCCCGGCCCAGCAGCACCGTGGCGGGCCTGGCTGCCGTGCACGCCCTCTGTGCCCTCCCCCGAGAACGTGTGCAACGTCGTGGCCGCCTACCTGTCCGTCGCGCTCACGCGCCAGACCCTGGAGCTGCTGGGCCTGGTTACGCAGTTCTCCACCTTCTTCAAGGCTGCCGTGACGCCGCTGCTGCTCCTGTGCGTGAGCCGCCCGCTGGGCCGCGCCTTCCTGGACTGCTGCTGCTGCTGCTGCGGCGAGGGCTGCAGTGGGCGGGCGGCGCCCGGCGGCCCCCGCGCCAAGCTGCACACGGAGCTGTCCGCCTCCGGCTACTTCCACAAGCCCCGCGAGGCGCCGCCGCTCCTGGCCCTGGGCACTCCCTGCTGAAGCCCAGCCGGCCGAGGTGGGGGCTCCGCCCAGAGGTGGGCTCGGCTCCCCGGCGGGGGTCTGGGCCTGCTGGAGCCCCTCTCTGCTGCGCGGCCCGCCCGCCCATGCACTCCCTGGGGTGGCGGGCCTGCGGGCCCCTCAGAGCTGCCCCGAAACTCTCCGGAACCTCACCTGGCCCCGCCCCACCCCCTTAAGCAATCTGGAGCCTGACCGCGTCGCCCGTGCCACTCTCCGCACCGTGCCCCCAGGACCGGGCTCCTCCCTGGGCACAGCCGGCCCCCACGCTGCACGCCTCCTTCGGGCGCCGTCCCCCGGGAGGACTTGTCTCTTCGTCCGCCTCCTCCTCCGATGTACCCCGGTTGACCTGTCCCCCCCCACAGCCCCCCGCCCCCTGCCCCCTGCCCCCCACCCCCTGCTCAGGCACTCCCCTGTAGAAGGCCCTTCTTGGAAAACAATAAACTGGGTAGGACCAGCCCTGTGCCCATGGGCCTTTCTTATGCCACATCCCGGCAGTGCCCAGATGCACCTGGGCCACTGCCGGCCCCTCTTGGCCTGTGGCTGGTGTCCTGTCCAGCCTGGGGCACCATGACTTTGAGGACAGAGTGAATGGAAGGGTTTGGGGGCTGGGGCCCTGTGCCCTTGGTCAGGCCTGAACCCAGCCATCCCCAGTAAGAAGGCTGGAAGCTTATCTCCCATGGAGCACCCTCTCGCTGCTCCTCCCTCTGCACAAAGCCCCCATTCGAGGGTCTGCCTCTGAGAACAGCTCTTGTCTGGCTTCTTAGAACGGACTGTTCAGCCCACAGACGACCCAGCCGCCTGCCCTCCGCCTGCCCCCACCCCCAAACCCTCCTCGCCCCGAGTCTTCTTTCCTCTCTCTAGCTCCCCCGCCAACGAGGGGCCTTCCAGAGGCCCTAGGAATCTGCCCTCCCCGTCTGACATGCAGCTCTGGGTCTCCTGGAGGGGAGTCCCTGCTGCCAGCTGTGCCCCATCACCCATGGGCCCAGGAGGGTCCCCAGGGCAGGGGTGGGATGGTAGCGTGCCCGAGGCTCCCTTCTCCGCTGGTCACCCCACCCACAGCCCTTGGCCTCAGCCTCCTTCCCCCCGCGCCCGGGATCTTAGCGGCCTTGTTCTCTCTCCCTGGCACCCACCCCCAGGACGGGTGACGCTGAGGGAGAGGGAGGCCGTTGCTAGGTGATGGCGCTGCCGGGCGCGCACTCTGCCGCGAGAGGCAGGCGGCCACCACAGTGACTGAAGCCCCCAACCTCTGCAGCAGCTTAGGACGGAGGGGAGCAGGCTGGGGGTGGGCCAGGGGCAGGCCGGGTGCTGGGTGCCCTCCCCCACCTCCTCTCCACCCCCCACCCCACCATGCACCAGCAGCTTCCTCTGGGATATGGGGGGCGGTGAAATGGGGATGAGCAGGGCGGGGGCCCACCACATCCTGTCTGGGGGCTCTGCCAAGGGACACCCTTGCCTCTCTCAGCTCAGAGCCATTCAGGAGACGGCAGCCCCGAGGCCCGGCTCGCCCTGCTGCCCCAGGCAGCCAACGTGAGTGGCTTGCAGGATTAGTCAGCCAGCAGACCAGCGGGCCAGCGGGCCTTGGGAAGGAGCCACGGTCCCTCCGGCCTGGCCAGCTGGGGGAACAAAGCGGCATTTGTTGCTTAGGGGTCCTGGGCTGGTTGGCAGTGGCGAGCAGTGGCCTTAAGCTGGGTCTTTAGGGGATAACAGCCAGCTGGGAGGGGCCAACTCACTGAGCCCCCCATCCTCCCCCCACACTTGCAGGGAGAATTGCCTCCCTTGGGCAGACTGGACACAGTTCCTGAACCCCAGTGAAGCGGGACGAATCCCTCACAGAGGCCTGGAGTCACTTGAGGCCTGAGACAGGACTCCTAGAGCTCCAGGCAGGAGGCCCAGCATCCAGTACCTTCCTTCCTGTCCTCCCCTGGGGGTGCAGTTCTGCAGGGCGGCGGAGAGCCCCACCCCACCGCAGTTCATGAATCTGCAGTCTGTCCTATAGGCGCCTGCTGGCTGGTGAGCAGCTCATCCTGTCTCAGGTCAAGTCCTGCCCTTCTCGGAGGACACGAGAGGCCAGAAAGGCAGGTCACCGGGTCCCCTCATCCTGTTCCCCAAACCGTGGGGTGCTGGTCCTGCCCGAGCGCCCCAGGCCACGGCATCACCAGCCACCGAGGAGCCAGGAGGACCAGCCTAGCCCTGGACCCCCTTGTCCATTCCCGAGGGGCTGGTCAGCGCGCATGCACGCTCAGTTGTCTGACTTTGCACCCGCTTGGATTGCAGCCCACCAGGCTCCTCTGTCGGTGGAATTTTCCAGGCAAGAATACTGGAATGGGTGGCCCTTTCCTCCTCCGGGGGATCTTCCCGACCCAGGAAGATCTAGTCTCCTGCATTGCAGGCGGATTCTTTACCACTGAGCCACCTGGGAAGGTACCCCAAAGTCATCTGGCTCCATTTGCCAAATCCCATCAAACTCCGCGGCAGTGGGAGTCCCTCTCCAGGCAGGACACTCCTCCCCTTCGTTCTGATGACCGGAAGGAGCCTCCAGGAGAAAGCACGGAGGGGACGTACCGAGCTCAGAGCCACCAGGGGAGGCCCGCCTAGCAGGACCCTGGAAGCTTGCTTTCTCTCAGCAGAGGATGGATGAAGCCTGCATGTAGGGCCGTCCCATTTCTGGGCGGAGGGGAGCCCAGTGGGGCGGGGATTACGGTAAAACTGGGTCAAGATGGCCCCGGATTCGGGAAGGATTTTTGCGTGGTGCAAGGCTCTGAGCTGCTTTGGGGTGGGGGGGCGGGTCTTGGTGGAAGGAGGAAGGGCGCGGCCTCTCCTGGGAAACCAGCCGCCCCGACACCAGCGGCGGAGCGGGTCGGCTGCGGGCTCCGCTCGCCCCAGAGCCCTTCACTGGTTCCGCCCTCTCGGGCTGCAGGCAGAGCCCTGGACACACTGCGCGGAGGCGAGGCCAGGCAGGGGGTGACACCGGCGCCCTCGGGCCGCTGGCAGCTCAGAGCGGAGGACCAGAGGAGGCGGCGGCAGGCAGGAGCCGGGCCGCACGCAGGGGCAGCTCTGTAGAGCCACTGTGTGTCGGGGCAGCGCGTGCCTCCCGCTGGCTGGGTGCGCACGGGTGGAGGGCTGGAGTCCTGAGCCTGCTGGGCCACCTGGAGCAAAGAACCCACACCGTGCAACCCCCAACACAAAATTGTCGTTTATTCTTGTTAGGAGGCAAAAAAATGTACAGTTACAAGAATCATCTTCCAAACAGAGGTTAAATATGAGCAGAAAAGTGTAAAAAGGAAGAGGGACATCACTTTACAAATCATTAAATTAAATAAACCAACAGAAAACAAAAATCCAAAGAACCAACCCCCCATGCTGAGTTCTCTCCTTGTGCAACTCTGCAAAATGAGAACAGAAAGTGAGGTGGCCCGTGGAGGAGGGGACCTGAGGAGGAGCAGGAGCTGGAAGCCGGCCGGCCCAGCGGGGGGCACCTCGGAGGCGGCCCCTGCCCTCTGCCCGGCTGGGGCCGAGAGGGGAGTCCCTGAAGGCTCCGTCTGCCTGTGACATCCAAACACTGCAGGGATAGACGAGGCTCGGGGACGGCCGCCCCTGCCAGGCTGGTGCCTTTCCGGGCGGACCGGCCCTAGCCGACCCCGCGGCTCCCTCCTGCTCCCTCCGCCGCCCCCTCCCTGATCCTGGCTGGGCTCTGCAGCATCAAATGGTTGATTTTAGTCTTTGCTTAAATTAAAAAATTAAAATATATATACATATATATACTGTACACACAGGACAATAAAGAGTGTGGGAAAGGGGAGCGGAGAGGGGCGGGGCGGAAAACGGAGCGGGGAGGGGAGGTTAGGGGGCGGGCGGGAGCCATTTATTTTACAGTCAAATCAGGAGTTCAAACCTCAGCAGAACGGGGCTCTGGGGCCCCCGGAGGACCCTCCCCGCACTGAGTAGGGAGGGTGGGCTTGGGGGCCGCAGGGGAGGGGGGAGCTCGGCTTCAGGCTGGGAGGCGGCCCTGGTCCGAGGGCGCGGCCACGGCCTCAGCTTCTCCGCGACTTTGAGTGCTGGATAAGCCACTGTAGGGTGATGTCTGGGGGACAAGGGAGCGGGTTACAGGGCTTCGGGGCTGCTTCTCTTGGGAGAGCGCACACGGGGGCAGGGGGCTGCAGCTGGGGTCACCCCGAGGGTTCCAACGTCAGACCTGCTCCGAGCAGCGCAGGAGACAGAGACGGAGCCCGGGGAGCTCGCCCAAGACCGCACACCAGTGGAGGCAGGGCGGCGGCTTCCTGTCGCCGGCCCCACCCGGGGAGCCCGGGGCCTCCCCTCCCGCCCCGCCCCGTGGACCCCCGCACCCACCGATGTTGTCCTTCTCTTTACAGGAGATGGAGTAGCAGCAGATCTCTCGGTCCTGGATGGCCGACAGGTTCCTGCGGGGACCACACAGTCTCCTGAAGCTGCCGCCGCGGGGACTGGGGGCTTGGGGCCGGCAGGGGGTTTGGGACTGGCGGGGGAGGCGGGGGGAGGCGGCGGGGGGAGGGGGCGGGGAGGCGCCCGGAGGGCGGGCCCGCGGGCGCCACCGCGCGGCGGGTGCCGGAAGCGCGCGAGCCCCTCGCTCCGCGCCGCGGGCAGGGGCGGGGGCCCACTCACATTTTCTCGATCAGCTCCTTCTCATCCAGCGCTCCCGGGAGGTCTCGTTTGTTCCCCAGGACGAGCACCTGCCGCGAAAAGAGGACAGGGCTCGGACCAGGGCTGGCTCGGACCAGGGCTGCCGCGGCCCGGCCGCCCTGGAGGGGGGTGGGCCCAGGGGCCCCCACAGCCCCACCCGCGCAGGGCCGGGCCCGCCCGCCCACTCCACGCGGGGCTGACCGGGATGCCCTGCAGCTGGGGCTTGTCCAGTAGGTTGTGGAGCTCATTCTTGGAGGCCTCAATCTTCTCTTGGTCAGCGGCGTCCACCATGTACCTGGGGACGGCATGTGGGGATGCAGTTGACCCCAGAGGCCGGGGTGGGGGTGGACGCTGCCACCTGGGTGGGCTCAGGAAGGGGCTCCGATGGGACAACCTGCAGGGACCGCGGGGGGGCCTGCCCGCGTCCCGCCCCCACAGACCCCCGGAGGCTGCGCTGGGCAACAGGGGTCCTGTGAGATGAGACCCGAGTCCTTCCAAGAGTGACCCTCCTCTGTTCTCTCGGGAGGACTAGGGGAGGGGGGAGAGAACCGCAGAGGGGCTCTAACGGACTTTATGCTCCAAAAAAAAAAAAATGCTTTTAAAGAAACAGAGTGGGAGCTTCCACTGCAGGGTTGCCAGTTCCATCCCTGGCCCAGGAACTGAGATCTCGCACACCACGTGCCCCCAAATTAAAAATAACAGTAATAAAACATAAGGCTGGCCGCCTAGTGGTTTGGGCTCCACTGCCAAGGGCCAGGGCTAGGGAAACGGAAATCCTGCAAGATGTGTGGTGAGCCAAAAGGAAAAAGGAAAAAACGGTGAGGGAATGAACCGCTAAATCACATAAAATGCAGGACATAGGTGAGTCTGAGTCGGGGAGGTTCACGCGGAGGCTTCCGCACGAGGCGGTGGTGACTCCGGTCTCAGGCTGGACGGTGGGCGTCCAGAGGGTCCGTCTGAGCAAGGCGAAGGCAAAGCGGCCACAGGGGCTCACGCCGCCGGCGAGGCCCGCGCACTCACACGATGGCGCTCACTCCCGCGGCAGTAGCGCTCCCACATGCTGCGGAAGCGGGGCTGTCCCCCGATGTCCCAGAGCTGGAGAGAGGGCGGGGCGTCAGCGGCGGGCTCCCCCCACCCCCGGGCTCCCGGCCCCCCAGCTGCCCTCTGCCCGGGGTCCTCTGCCCCCGGGCGCCGGGCTATTTTCCGTAACTAAGCGAGCCCCGGCTGCTCCCCTGCCCGCTCGCACCTTGATGGTCACGTTGCCCTTGGTGATCTTGCGCATGTTGAAGCCCACAGTGGGGATCATGTCTTCGTTGAACTGTCCTGACTGGAAGGGAGAGTCAGAATTAGGAAAGGGGCAAAAATGGCAGGCGCCGGTGGGTGGACCGCTGCGGGCCGCGGACCAGGCAGTGGGGAGCCTCTCTTGCCTCCACCTCCCCCCACCATTTATCCTCTGCTGGAGCAGGTGGGGGTAAACAGTCCAGATTCACACTGGCACCGGCAGTGACCGTTCCTGTGAAACCCCGGAGGGCAGGCCAGCCCCACCCGACGGGCGCCGCATGGTGAGCGTTTTTGGGCGTCTCTGTCCTGCGCCCATTTGCAGGATGGGTGGCTCTCCCTGGGGCCTCGCCAGGCCGAGCGCTCCTCCGGGACTAACTCCATTTCCCATGACCCAGTTTCAGATTCCAAAATTCTCACTTCTCCCCTCTAAACTGTCTCCATGATCTCTAGCTTGTTCTAAACTAGCCACAGGCCTCTAACAAGGCCAGACGGAACTCCGCCCAAGGCCATCTCCAGAAAACAGCCCTCTGCTCCCCCTGGACACAGGCTGAAGGCGATGTGGCTCCCTTAACCTTGAGCCTGAGGGGACAGCCTTGCTCCTCTGTGATGCCACCTTCGGTGGTGGCCAGCGTCACTTGCCTCCGGCCACACCAAGTGGCCAGGGACTCCTGGTCACTGGCCACAGTGGGGACACGGTGTCTTCTTGTTCAGAGCCTGCGAGCATGAACCAAGTCCCCTGGGCCCAGCTGAGTGAGACAGACAGATTCCCTTTCATCTCCAGGAGTAATCAAGGCCCTCAGACATGAGCGGGGACTGCCCAAGACGCGTGCTAGGGACGAGGCAGATCGAGGGCTTCAGAGACCCTGCGAGAGCACACAGTGTGTGCACTGTCTCTCGCACACTGGCGAGAGGGCCTCTGGTCACAGTGTGTCCACGCACACTGGTGAGAGGGCCTCTGGTTTCTGTCAGATATCAAAAGGGTCCAACAGCCTCTAAAAGTGAGGAGACGCAGGGAAAGGGATCGCCCTGAGGAGGTGGCTTTGCTTTTGGCTGAGGAGGTAGAAGCATGTGTGGCTAACCTCTGCAGACCCTGGCAGGGTGTGTGGGGCGCACCCCCACCCCGGGCAGCTAAGAACAGAGAGACCGAGGAAGGGAAGCCCACTTCTCATTTGCCACTCTTCATGGAGGTGCTTGGACAGACTTCTGACCGCTCTGGGCCTTGAAGTTTCCTTATGCGAAATGGGCAGAGGGGTTTGGTTTCCTAGAAAGTGGCCAAGAGGGCTCACAGAGTTTGGAAATGGTTTCCACACATGAGGAACCATCATTGCTCCCTGGAGACCAGAACACCCACAGGCTCTCATAGAAATAAAAAGCCCAGCCTGGCAGAGGCGGGTGCCAGGAGGACCCTCAGGGAGGCAGGCTCCCTGCCCCGGGATTTCCAGGTCAGCAGTGAATCAGAGCTAAGCTGGTACCAGTCGCAACTCCATTCCCCGGCTAAGGCCTCAGATCTCACAAGCTCCTCCTTCAAAGCCAGCAGGAATCCTAAAGTTGTCTAGTGGAGTGGCCCCTCCGACTTGAATCCCCTCTAGCTCATCCTTCCTGGGTTAGCTGGAGCACTCTGAAGTTCTTTATGAGTCAAAAAACCATCTTCCCAAGTTTACCCCTGGGCACTCCAAGATCAGTTCTTCCATTGGACAGCCATTCACACTTTAAAGTATTTTAAAATATTTGTCCTCTAGTTTTCCTTGGGCAAAACACCTTCTACTTGCCGGCAGCACAGCCTTTTCAGAGCTTGGGAAGCTGAGGTTCGGGTTCTCAGGAACATCGGAAGTCTCAATGACGCTGCCCAGCTCACATTAGCCGGCTGAGCAGCTGACGCATAAACTCAATTTCTATCTACAGTCAGAGTGAGCAGAAAAATCAAATGCGGAAAAGCTGAGACAAAGGCCAAATGAAGATGCCAGCGGGATTCAGGTCAGTGGTGGGCACAAAGGTCCGGACTCTGTTTCTTTCTGAAAGACACTCCACTGATATCATACCCGGGTATGGCCCCAGAGGAGCTGAGAACTCTGGACTCGCCCAGATGTGGGCACTCCGATGCAGCCCACGAGGATAGGTGTTCCTGGGAAGCCTCTTTCCAGGGAAATCGAGGTGGCACACTTCACGTCCTGAAGGTGAAGGTGTGGCCGGGGGCGGGGGCAGCCTCCCTGTGCTCCTCAGACACTCCTGACCCTGCTGGTGGAATCTGCGACTCTGGGATTCCGTTCTGACCTGCCAGAGCCTCCTGCTCTCTGGGCACGATCAGGACACAGGGGCACCTGCCGAGAACACGGCTTTGTAGCCGCTCCAGGAGGAGCGCGTCCCCGGGGACCGGAGCTGACGCCCAGGCTGAGCCACGAGAGCAGTGGCAACCGGCCCCTCCCGGCCTCACCGCGCTCATCTCCCAGCCAGACCCCTGCCCCTGCTCCTGGAGCCCGAGTCCAGGGCAATGCCAGGTCTAACCAGGGGTCTCCCTCGGAGGGCAAGAGCCTGGACAGACAGGAGCCTAGACACCATCCTGCCAACAAACCCAGCCTGGGCCCCACAGGCTTGTCCTGCTGGGTGAGCAGCCAGGAGCCCCTGGGCAGAGGTCATCACAAACACGTTTAGGAAAGGGAGCCAGTGCCCAAACACACCGTCGTGGGGAATCTAACCCCAGCCTCCCTCCACCCTTCTCTTCGAGGGTGCGCAGAACCGGCAGGGGAGGTACCCAGGCCAGCAGTCACACTTCTCCGCTGACCCATCTCATGCACGCCTAGTCTACGGTTCTCAGAAAATCCAGGCAGGGGACAAGCCGAGCCCTGCCCAAGCCTCCCTCCGTCCCATGGGGCCCAGCGCAGCCGGCTTACAAACGCCTGCCAGGCCGAGGCCTCCACTGCAGCTCAGCTTGTCTTCCCCTTTTCTGAGACACATTTTAACTCCTTCCCCCACCACCGCCTAGACTCTGAAAGGCTCACACTCGCCCACTCGGGTCCGGGAGCCACTCATCCCTCTGTCCCCAGAGTGGGCCTGCCCCCACCTCCACCCCATCCTCTGGGTCCCCACCTTCTCTGCAACTTCCGGGCCACGCTGGGGCTCCGAGCTCCTCGGCGTGCCGTCCATGCCCCCCCCGCGGACCTCCAGCTAGGCAGAGGTTCCCGTAGAGGAGGCGTCTGGGCTGGAGCCCTGGGCCCCGGGCGGATTCCACTCCCCCTGGAGCATCCCTCTCCCCACCACCATCAATAGCGCCGGGGTTTCCCCTTCCGGCCAGGCGGGGTTAACCCCTCGGGGTGGGGCCTGGGCCGCCGGGCCCCCTGCCCAAGCCGCAGGGCGTCCCATCCCGCGACCCTCCCCGCGGCAGGCCCTGCACTTTCGCCCCGTCATGCGCCCGGCTGCGGCGCGGAAGGCGGGCCGTCTCCGCGGGCGGCGGTCCCTCGGGCCTCGTGACACCCTCGGAGCCGCCAGTCCCGGGCCTGGGCCGCGTCCCCTGTCCCCCGCCCCCCGCGCCCTCGGTGCCATCCCGGCCCGTGCGTGCGCCGCCGGGGCCCCGGGGCCGTGCTGGGCCCCGCGCCTCCACGCCGGGCGGGGACCCGCTCAGCCCGGCGCGGCGGGGGCTCGGGGCCGGCGGCCGTACCGCGATCACGTTGACGAAGGTGGTCTTGCCGGAGTACTGCAGCCCCACCAGCGTGAGCTCCATCTCCTCCTTCCAGAACAGGGCCTTGAACCAGTCCAGCAGCTTGTTGAACAAAGCGATCATGGTCGCTGCGCCGGCCGCGCCTGGTGCCGGCCCCTCGCCGCCCCTGGTGCCCTCGCGCTGCGGCCGGAGCGGCCTTCCCCGGTGCGGCCCGGCTCCGGGCTCGGTGCGGGCGGAGGCTCGGCAGGAGCGCGCGGCGGCCGACGACTCGCTGCCGGGCTCGGCGCGCCGATGGGTGTGGCCTCGGCGCGTCCTCCCCCCGCCCGGCCGGCGTCCTCCTCGCCGCCGTCCTCCGGCTCCGCCCGCGCGGCCGGCGGCCCTGCTCGCCCCCGAGCGAGCGCGCTCCTCCGCGCCAGGCCGGCGGGCCGAGCCGGGGAGCGTTGGGCGGGGCGCGCCGGGCCCGCGGGCGCGAGGGGGCGCTGGGGAAATGCGCTCCGGTCGCTTTTCCCCTTCGCGAGCTGCCGCGTCCTGATGGGCGCTCGTCCGGTCTTCCAGGCAGTGGGTCGGGGGGTGGGCGAGGGCGCCGTCCAGCGGGGGCATTTCCAGCGTGGACGAGGGTGGAGGTCTCGCAGAGCTTTTGTTCCCTGGGTCCTGGCCTCTGAGCATCTTTGGGTACCAAGCCCCGATCTCTCAGAGGGTACCCCGCGGGGAGGAACAGCCGCCCGTTGAGCGCTTTGTCAACCACGGGGTACCAGAACCCCCTGCTTATAAGCCTCTGGCCCAGAGCGGCTTTTACTGGGACCACCGTATACTAGAGAAGATCCTGCCAGGCGGCCTCTCGTGCGGCAGGCTCGTGGCAGATGGAAAAGTTGGCCTGTGCTGGGTTAGAGCCACAGCTGCGCTCGGCAGAGCCGCCGGCGGGGGCGGGGCCCGCGAGGTGCTGCCCCCTCCCCCCCGCCGCGCCAGCTGCCGCCCCGCCTTGGCCGCATCTTAGTGCTGGTCTCCATGTGTGTTCATGTGCGTCGGTGCTTTTAATCAAAGGTGCGTAAACGTTCAAATAGCAACCATACCTGCCGAATCCGCCCGAGGTGACCCCATGATCAGTTGCCAGAATGGGGGAGTCGCGGGGTCTCGCCTGCGTAACGGCCCGAGCGGTTTCGTGGCCTTTCTAGTCCCTGCTCTTGGGAAGCTCCTCTCTAGCTCCCAAGGAACACCTCCGTCTCCCCCGCCCCCACAGGCCCACTGCAGGGTCGCTGCTCCCCGTGTCCCTGGAAGGGCTGGGACAGGGCACGGTCCGGGGTGAAGAGCAGCCGCCTGTCCCTGCTCTGTGGTTCTTACCCCAACTGATGTGAAGGGGCCCCGAGGCCTGAGGACAAGAAGAAGCCTTTATTTCCCCACCTGATATTCTCCAAGGCCTGTCCTCGGGTCTGCACAGGGTTTGGGCAGCAGTGCCCACGGAGGGGGCCCCCTCGCCACCTGGCAGCGTCTCTCCTGGGGAGTCTGAGCTTCACAGGCGGGGGAGTGCCTCCGGAGGGCAGGAAAGCTTCAGGAGGACTGAGCTCACTCCCAGGTGGTGGTCAGCCCTGAGACTAGATCTAGGGGGCCTGGGCCTCGTGCTAACGAGAGACTCGGAAGGCAGTTAGCTCTCCAGGGTAAACTGTGGCGGACCCTGTCCAGCCTGAGCCCCTGGCCCACGGAGGTGCTTTAATCCAGGATGCTGGTGGAAACAGGCGTGCGGTCCAGGCGTGCTCTGCAGGGAGAAGGCTGTGGCGGGGCTCTTATCTGGAGTCAGGCAGTGCTCTTGGCTCCTTGCTCAGCTCTGTGTTCTCTTCTGAGGCCGCAGGCAGGCTGAGGACGTAGGGTCTCCCAGGGAGTGGGTGGGGCAGGTGGCTGGCAGGTTCAGAGGCAGGGGCAGCAGTCTGGACCCCAAGGAGGTGTTCCCACACTTTCCTTCTAGAGACTTTAACTGGTCTGGTCCCTTCCGTAGCCTGTTCCCCAGACCCCGGGGTGGGCACGGGGCTGGTCTGGTTCTTGCTCTCCTGGGGGTGTCCGGCCTCTGATGGGTGAGAAGGCAGAGTCCCTGGCAGGATGCTGAGGACGTAGTCAAGGCAGCACCAGGCTTTTCCCAACTCCCGGCCATCGGCCTGTTCTCGGGCTGGGCTGGGGTGGGTATGATCCTGGGGTCACGCTCTCGCCGGGGTGGGTATGATCCTGGGGTCACGCTCTCGCCGGCCCCAGGAAGGGGCTGCGGCTGGAGCAGCTTGTGGGGACCCTCAGGGTGCTCTGCCCTGGTGGTCTGAGGAGGAGACCCAGGCTCCCGCATGGGGGTGGCCCCTGTGTCCACTGGGGCCCTCTCCAGGGGGCAAGGGTGTGGGCAGTGCTCAAGAGCTGGTGTCTGGCCTCATCCTCACTGGCCAGCTTCCGGGACTCCAGACAGGCCCCCTGGGGTTCCCCAGGTCTCGGGGCCCCCTCCCCAGGCCTGGGGAAGTGGCCCCGGGCAGGGAGGGCTCCGGGTCAGGGGCTGGGCTCCTCCGGCAGCTGGGCGGCGAACAAGGCCAGGGTGTGGTGCAAGAACTGGTACTGCTCTGCCGTCTGGATCATGCCTCCCCCTGCGGGCAGAGACAGACGCCCGAGCTGAGGCGGGCGGGGGCAGCCCGGCCCTCCCGAAGGCCTGTGGGGCCTCCGCGTCCTCTCTGCGGCAGACTGGGACTCCCCCACTGCCCCCGCCTTCCCCACCCGGGAGGAGGGCCCCAGGTGGCAGGGGTCTTGGAAGCGGCGATTCCCCGGATCTCCTGTTCCCAGTGCTTTCCCATTGCTGAGCTCAGGCCTCATAGCAGCTCTCTGGGGAGGGGCCACTGTGTCTCTGGGTAAAGAAGTGGGGGCCTGGGAGGCACAGAGATGCTCAGGCGGTGGACCTGTCTCATCTCGGCACCAGTGAACTTTTACAGTGTGGTTGTCTTGCTTCCAGAACCAGCCATCCACTGTCTCCCCACCTGTTCCCCCTTGAGAAAGGTATTTGGAAAAATGGAGTCAAGAAACAAAGACTGAAAGCTCAGGTGAATCCTATTTAATAGTGTCCTATTTAACTGTGGCATCCCCCAGCTAAATTCTAGATGGAGATTCTGGCCTGGGTAGAAGGTGCTAAGCTCTTGAAGCCCAAGGGGCCCGTTTTCTCCCACAGGAAACGCCCAGAGCCTAAGGGCCTCACCCCGCTTAGCCAAGCACCCACCTGTCCAGCCGAAGCTGGCACACGATGCCCAGGATGTCCACCTCCCCTCGGGCCTTCAGCTGTTGGCAGCCGATGCGGGTGGCGATGAAGCAGCCAGTCCGGCCGATCCCTGCGCTGGGTCCAGGAGTCCAGGGCAGGGCAGGGCGGCGGTCACAGGGGGCAGGCGGGCGGGGAGGGCGACGGCCAAGCCTCCCGGACGCGCCAACGCCCTCTGATGGCGCTGTTTGCCCGTTGCCTGCCCGTCCTGCCCCGAGTCCTCTCCCCCTGCTCCGCCCCCTGAGCCCTCCCTTCTCCCCTCCTGCGTGAACCCGACCCCCAGCACCCACCGGCTGCTCCGGAGGGTCCACAGACCCCTGCCTGTGCTTGCAGCCATGTGCGCTCCTGAGGACAGGCTCCCGAACGCTCTGCCTGCCTCTGTCCCTGCCTCAACCCTCCATCCGCCCGCCTCTTAGCCCGAGGTCCCGGGGTCTCTGGGCCTGTCTCGTGAGGCCCCTCATCCGCATGGCGGCCCTCACTCTCCAGACTCTCAAGCCCGCCCGAGCGTCCTCCGCCCCGCGCCCTGACTGCCCCTAGCCTCCCATCAGGCCTCAGGAGCTGCAGCCCCACCCACAGGGCTGCTCCCTGCTCCTCTTTCACTTGGCTCATTCACCTTCCAAGTCTTAGCTTGGCCTAGAGGTCCTTCCTCCCGGAAGGCCTTTTCTGGCCAAAGTCTGGTGGAGGTGGCTGGGTTCTGTGCCCCCCACCACCACCCTGTCACGTTTCATCACGCTCGTCCTGTTCATCTGCTGTCTTTCCAACCAGACTGTAAAACTGGGCAGTAACCAAACGGTCTTTTCACGCTGTCTCCTTAGCATCGAACTCTGCGCCTGGCAGTAACAGGCTTTGAGTGAACATTTGTGGACTGCATAAACGCGCCCTGGCGG
This sequence comes from Nanger dama, assembly GCA_917880005.1. Taxonomy (NCBI): domain Eukaryota; kingdom Metazoa; phylum Chordata; class Mammalia; order Artiodactyla; family Bovidae; genus Nanger; species Nanger dama. The sequence goes on along the minus strand of CAKJTW010000013.1, from coordinate 48,306,914 downwards.
CAGGGAGGAGCTGCCTCTCGACTGTGCCTGAGTACCCGGCCCACACATCCGTGTTCTGCACTTGTTGGATGAGCTGGAGATCGTGGTGTGAGTAAGGCCTGGGCCAGCCCCCCGCTCCCCTTGGAGCCCCTCTGAGGGGGCCCATACCTGCAGTGGACCACGATGGGCCCAGGGTGGGCAGCGATCTCTGGGCTGTCCTCCACCTCGGCCACCAGGCGCAGCAGGGGCCCCGCCGATTCTGGGGTCTGGTGGTCTGGCCAGGCCGAGAAGAGGATGTGCTTCAGGGCCCGGCGCTGCTCCTGGTGCTGGGCGGGGGCAGGACGTGAGAAGGGGGGCAGCAGAGACCTGTGTTCAGGTCCTGGCCCTCACTCCCACCAGCACAGGCCTGTGGACGCGTCCCTTAGCCTCATGTTCTTCGCCTCGAGCACAGGGCTGTGATGCTCAGAGGCCAGAGAGCCGCTTTGGAGAGCAGAAGGCGCCTCTGGTGATGAGCCTCTCATCAAACTGCCGGGCGCCCTCCAGCAGCGACTGGCCCGCCCTGCTTCCCACAGGGATGGTGGCGCCTGCCCTGCCAGCTGGAGGGGCCCCAGAACGGCACCTGTGCCCCTCTTCTGGGCCCAGGCAGCTCTGCAGGCATGGGTTCAGGCAGGTCTCTCTGAGCAAACCCAAGACTCCCAGGGGACGTCCAGAGAGGGGCAGCCCGGTCCCTGCGGCCCTGGGTACCTGGATGGTCAGCGTCCGCACGGTGTACTCCGGGCACTCTCTCACGTCCTGGACGCAGACGCGGAAGGGCCCGTAGGTCTCCTCCTCGGTGGGCCAGTAGTGGACGCACTTCTGGGCAGGGGGAGCTGGGAGTCAGGGGCTGGGGTCTATCAGCTGGATCAGTGGGGTCTATCAGCTGGATCAGGGCCCCCGAGGCATCTCCCTGCCCCCCAGTGGGCTTGACGCCTGCCTGACACCTGCCTCCTCGCCCCCGCCTCCTCGCCCTGTGGCTCAGGGGCTGGCCGGGTGCCCTCGCCCGAGGCCCGGCCTGGGGCCGCCCACCTCCTCGCCCTGTGACTCAGGAGCCGCCCACCTCCTCGCCCTCTCGGAGCTGCGTGAGCATCACGATGAGGGCCGCCTCCTCCTGCCACACCATCTCCCAGAAGTCCGACACTGTGTTGGGCATGGGGCCCTGGGTGGCGATGTAGGCCTTGTCCTGCCCGCCGTAGCCCTGTAGGCGGGGAGGTGGGCAGTGAGCGCGGGCGGGGTGGCCGGGACACACGCGTCAGGGACGCACACGCCGGAGCCCCGCACCGGCCGGGACAGCCAGCAGACTGCGCGTCGGGCCCGCCCAGCTGCACCGGCCGCACGCAGCGTGTCGCGCTGAGTCTTTCAGGGCCTCTGTGAACGGTCCCTTCCTTTCTCTGCCTTCTACTGGCACCAAAGGCGGGGAAAACCGTTGCCCTTTGACATGCTACTTTGTGGAGTTTGCCGCAAGACGTGGCACACCCCAGCCAGCCCTTTTTCTCCCCTTTCAGGATCTTCCTGCTTCTTAGGGGACGGGGGATCCAGACCATTCCCTGGCCCACGTGTCACCCCTCAGGCCCTCAGTTCAGTTCAGTTCATGTCTGACTCTGCGACCCCATGGACCGCAGCACGCCAGGCCTCCCTGTCCATTCCCAACCCTTGGAGTTCACTCAGACTCATGTCCGTCGAGTGGGTCACGCCATCCAGCCACCTCACCCTCTGTCATCCCCTGCTCCTCTTGCCTTCAGTCTTTCCCAGCATCAGGGTTTTTTCAAAAGAGTCAGTTTTTCCGCATCAGGTGGCTGATGCGGGCTATTCACCTCTGCTCCCGGCCGGTGTCCCACCCACTCAGAGCCACGAGAGAGCTCACATCTGCGCCTGCCGCCTCCCACCCTGCAGGCCAGAGGCTGGGCACTGGGGACAAGTCTAGGTGTGGCGTCCACCTGGCCTCCCAGCCTCCGGGTTCCTTAATTCCCTGACTTAAGCTGCCTCCAAGAACGAGGAGCCACCTGGAGTAGCAAGGGCAGAAGGGAGGGAACTGGCTGGATGCCTCACTGGGCTGCGGACCTGGGAGTCTTGGGCTGAGGTGGCCAGGGCAGCTCTCCCGGAGAGGCTGGCAGGTGTGGGGGCCAGGGGCAAAGGGGACTGGGGTCTTCCTTCCAGCACCTGACATCCGCTGCATGCATCCTGGCATCCTGGCCCGTTCCAGCAGCTCACGGGGTTGGAGCCAGGACACCAGCTGCCCCGCTGCGCTGGGAAGTGTCCTGGGGCGGGGGGTGGCTCTGGACACAGCACTCCCTTCCCTGCCAGGAACTCACCCGAATGTAGTTGGCATTGATGTAATCCCCCGTCCTCCTGGCTCTGTGCCCGACCCAGACAGACTCGGCTCTGGGGGTCTAGAAGGGAAAACCAGCAGAGGTCAAAGGGCGACCAGCAAAGCAGCTGCATGCAGGGCCAGCCCTGTGCCTGTCGAGGTGCTGCGAAGAGCAGGGGGTCGCAGGGCATTCCTGAGCAGCAGAGGCCTCGGCCAGGGCGGTGCCAGGAGGCCTCAGGCGGTGCCGGCAGGACGGACCGGCAGGAGGGGCCAGCTACTGAGCATTCCAGCCTGAAGGTCAGAGAGGGGCAGAGAGGGGTCACAGCAATAAAAACGGAGAGAGATGTTCAAGGAAGAGCTTCTCCTGAGCGACCCCACTGGAACTCAGGCTCCACCCTACACCCACCCGACCCCTTGAGTCAGCCTCTAAGAGGGTCTTTCTTCAACTCTAGTCCAGGCCTGATGAAGACGCTGGCTCCCAGGGGCCAGCTGGTCTGGGCAGAGGGCACCTCGGGGCCCAGAGCAGGCTGCCCCCATCCCTTCCATGGGCACTAACAGGCTGGCAGAGGGCTGCAGCCTCCAGACTGGGGGCTTCTGGGGGTGGTTGGTCAGATAAGGCTGCTCTGCGCTGAGCAGGAGGAGACCTCATGGTCAGCAGGCCCCGTGCATGCCTCCAAATACAGGAGGTGCTGACCTGGGTCTGTCAGCCCCATGAACCCTGCCTGCCGCCTCCTCCTCCGTCTGAGATCCTTAGCATCTCTTGGGAGCCGTCCAAACAGGGCTCGTCCCCTGCAGACAGTGTGGGCCATTTCCCAGGCGGGGGGAACAGGAGGAAGGGGTTGGTGCACCTGACTGTGTGACCTCAGGCGAGCTATGCGGCTTCTCTGTAACTCGGTTTCCTCATCTGGAAAACGGGGGTCAGAGCAGCAGACTCCGCCCACCCGGGCCTGTGCTGAGCAGTGCGGGCCCACGGCGCGGGGCTGGTCTCAGGCTGGCGTGCTTTCTGCCCCCACGCAGGGCAGCCCTCTCCTGGCTGAGGCTGTGTCTTGCCCTCTGACTACCTCCACCCCAGCCCCACTGCAGTCCTTACTTGGCAAGATGGTCTTATATCGGTCCTTGGAGGCATGGCCAGGAATATCCAGGTCTTCGGGGCTGACGAAGTTTGAGGGGATCCTCTGGTGGGGGTGGGGGAGGAGGTGTGTGAGCAGTGGCCCCCTTGCTGGCCTCCCTTCCCCCACTTCTCTGGTGGCGGGGCCCCGTTCCCTCCTGGCATCGGGAGGCAGGTCTGGATGGGGTGCAGGGAGAGGGTGGAGCCTTCTCCTTCCTGGAGCCCCTGGGGTTCTGTCTCCCAAGGGCCCATGGGGACAGGCCTGCCAGGTGCTCCTGATCCAGAAGGGCACAAGTCGGGGGCCCTCGTCCTCACCAGGAATTCCTCTTCCAGCTGCGTGGGGCTGGGCGGCCGGCACTGCAGGGCCTGCCGGCTGAGCGGGCGTCCGGCGGTGCGCAGGAAGTGCAGCGTGGCCTCCTGGGGCGTGCGCACGGGAGCAGATGGGCTCCACGGCGCCCAGCGACCGCACGTCCAGCATCAGGGCCACGTTGGAGCCGCGCCTGCCGTAGACAGAGCGGTCGGCCTCAACAGTCCCGGCTGTCCTGGCACCGCTGCCGGCGGGCTCCTTGTCTTCTCTCGACCCTGAGGCCCAGGCCCCCGGCACCCCTACCCCTTGCTGGCCAGCGAGGAGGCTCCAAACCCAGCTGCTGCCTCCAGCTGCCCCCACTTCCCATTCCTGGCTGGGCCCCTAAAGCTCAGACCCACACCCAGGCCTGGAGGCTCCGGGCCCCTCGAGGGGTGCTCAACCCAGCCTGGGACTTGGGGCGCAGGCGCAAAGCTGACACAGATATGCAAATGAGCAGTCTGGTTTCCTTTGCCTGGGGAGGCGTGGGGGTCCTGCTGGAGGGGCAGCGGAGGGCAGGCAGGCTCGGCCAGGCCCTCCTGAGACGGTCTCACCTCTCCTGCAGCCGTACGTGCTTCCTGGCTGGGGCCTGGTCTGGCAGAGGCTGGGTCATGGCTGCCCCGAAGGCGACTCTGAAGGCGCCGGGGAGGCCGGGGCGGTGCTCTGGAGGGACCCCCGGCCTGGACCATGCTGGGGGCGGCGCCCCCGGGAGCTCACTTGGCCGTGTGGCTTGGCCTCTGGGCTGTCGGGCGGCCTTCTGCCCTCGGGCACCTCGGGTGTGCTCGCTGTCTTCCGTTGTTCCCCAGGAAGTGGCGGAGTCGCTCTGTGGGAAGGCCAGGATCTCTGCAGGGGCGTGGAGTGGCGGCCGCCTGGGGTTAGCGAGGGCGAGATAAAGGGTCACGACAGGGGCCGAGATAGGACGGGATCCGGAGGAATCTGGAGGGGCAGGGGCTGGGGGGGCAGCAGCTGAGGGGCGGGCGGCGTGCAGCCGTTCTGGGTGGAGGGGGGGCTCCTCTGGACAAGAAGGTGGACCTCCGGTGTGCTTGGGGCAGCTGGCCCTTCTAGCCAGGTCCTCCCAGCCTCTGGGGTCTCCGGCCCGGGAGGGGGGCTGGGGGTGCTGCCTTCCTCCCGCCCATCCCCCGCCCGCCCGCCCGCAGTAACCGTCGCAGGAAGTGGCCTCACCGAGCCGGGAGCGCAGGGCCTGGGGAGGCGACAGTTGGGGCACAAGCCGGGCGCCTCGCTGAGGGCACGGCCCACCTCCAGGCCAGGGCCCGGCCGGGAGCCGCGCTGCGGTGTTGGGGTCGCCACACCCATGGGGTCTGAGCGGGCAGGGGCGGTCACAGCAGGACGCCTGTCTGCCCTCCCTGCCCCGCCATGCCCTGCCCACCCCTCGGGGCCATCAGCGGCGTCGGCGCCCCTGCCCACCTGGCACATGACCCCTCGGGCGCCCTCCTGCTTGCCCTCCCGGGCCGCCCTCCCGGCCCTCCGTGTCCCCCAACCCGGGGCCTCAGGGCTCCTCCCCACCCCTCAGGTACTTACGAGGTGGCTGTGTCTCCAGGCGCCTCTTGCCAGCTGTCTGTCTGTCGGTCTGTCTCTGAGGGCTGGGGAGGCCTCAGGAAGCCCGCTTCCTCCCTCCGCCCCCTCCTTGCTGCCACCCACGCGCACCCAGCTGCCTGTTGCCACCAGCAGGGCCAGCTGCCTCCTGCCTGTGACCCCGTGGCCCAGCCTGTCCACACCTTGGCCGCAGCCCGGCCCTGACCACTGCCTGCCCCGCAGGGCTTCTCTTCCAGGCCCTGGTCGCCTCTTGCCTCTGTCTGCTTGCTGGGGACGGCGGGGCCGACCCCCACCCCAGGCTGCCCCCGGAAGCCCCTTGCCCCTTCAAGCTGTGGGAATCCCACCAGGAACAAGGAGAGGCAGGCACACACGGGGATGGGGAAGGGGGGCAGGAGGCTCTCTCCATGAAGGGAAAGGCTCAGGCCAAGCCACAAGGGTCAACCTCAGGCCCCCCAGCTCTGGGCGGGTCTGAGCCAGGTCAGCCACTCTGGAGGTGGGCAGTAGAGACACCTTGTAGCAGGGTCTGGGGCCTGCCCCTGCTCCCACAGGCCTTCTTCCAGAACCCTGACTTCTACTCAGCGACCCACAGAGGGTGGACTGGCTCTGGCTCTCATACAAGGCAACCCCCATGTCTGCTGCTGCTGGGCGCCTGGAGCCTGGGCCCTGGGTAGGGGAGATCCCAAGTCCAAGACCCTACTGGCCTGCCCCTGGCTCACCCGACAGGCCTCCTGTTGGCTCCCTGCTGGGCTCCTGTCCCCTGGAAACATCCCCGACACCTGCCCCTCCTCTCCAGGCGCCCACAATCCCGTCCTCACCCTGCCACCCACTTCCCTGATTCAGACTTCAGAAGGTGACAGCAGAAAGCGCTGTGTACAACAGGCCTGAGGTGGCATGCAGGAGGTGGGGGCCTGCCTTCAGGCAGGGCAGGGTGGCCCTCTGGCGCTCAGGGGCCGGGCCAGGAAAGCCCAGGTGGAGGGCATGGGGCAGGAGCCTGGCGACCCCTGGCACACTGGGGGTATGGCCTCCAGCTCAGCTGGCCTGAAACCCACCCGTATTTCCACTAGTGGGTAGCGGGGGGCCTGGGAAAGGAAAGGGGGCAGGAGGGGGTGGAAAGAGGGCCACCCTCTCTGGGGCAGGGTGCTGATTCTTATCACAAACAGGAAGCTAGGATACCGCAGGAGTCGGGGGAGGAGGCGGGGATGTGTGCCCCGCACTGCACCGCCAGCGCCCCTAGGACATCCCCGCCTCCTCCCCCAGGCCCCCAAGGTCTGAGCCTGCGGGCTGTGAGCGCCCCTCCCCTCAGGGTTTGAGGGGCTGGAGGCTGAGGTTTTGGCTGGAGAGCTGGGGGCCCAGAGGTGCAGAAAGTGGGTGGGTCGGGGTGGGTAATTGTTGGGAGCCAGGTCAGACGCCAGGGACAGCTCAGTTCCCTTTGGCTGTATTTGGGGGCAACGCTCACCTTGCTTTCTGCTCACCCCGCTCCCCTTTCTGCTTAAGAGATGCCCGGACATCGCTGGAGGTTCAGACACAGCCAGGGGGGCCAGGTGCCAGCAGAGGCCTCAGAGAAGACAGGGCCCTGCCACACCCCCAGCCTGGCCTGGGCCCTGTCCAGGGTAGGCTCTGCCCATCCAGCCTGCGGGGTGCAGGCGAAGGCCTGGGGGCTGTGGGAGTGGCTCCCGGCCTGGGCCCCCTACTCCCGGGTGGACCTGCCCACTCCCGGGTGGGCCTCCCCACTCCCGGGTGGACCTGTCCGACGGCGGCTCTCAGGCCGCTCACTCCACCTGCCAACACGTGTCAGAGCCGGGCGGGGGCGCAGGGAGCCAGGACACCCCGCTGAGCCCTTCTGGACCGGGGTCTCTGCTCCTCCCTGCTTCTCAGGAGCCCTCTCCCCAGGGGCGAGGAGCGCCCCTCCCCCATTGGTCAGAGGGCGGGCCCGGGGTGCTCGGAGCCGTCCAGTGGCTCCAGGAAGGGGTGGCCGGGCTGAGGTCTCGGAGCCCCAGCTCAGCAGAGCCCCAGCCCTTCCTCTAGCCCTCCCCAGGCCCGGGCCGGGCGCCCCAGGGTCGCGGGTATCGCTGCTGTGCTGGTGTATTGGGAATTTCCTGTTCCTGTAGCACCTGCCTGCCCGGGGTCCAAGGCCAGGCCCTGACAGAGCCCCGAGGCAGCCTCAGGGCTGGCCCCCTGTGGGGGCCCGGCTGCCCGGCCTGTCCTGTCCTCTTTGCTCCCCTGAGAGGAGAAACCCTGATCCCAGGTCCCTCCCACACACCTCCAGATCCTAGGCCAGCAGGCTTGTGTCCCTGGCTGTGTGGGGGAGACAGAGAGACAGAGAGCTGGAGAGGTCCCGGGGTGTGGGAGGCTGGGCCATCCAGAGCCTCTGGCCCTTCTCCTCCAGGAGACTATCTTCCGGGGCGTGGGGGTGCTCAAGGCCAGGCTGCCGAGGTGGGCGTGAAGGGGCGGGCCTCGAAGACGGACGCCAGGATGCAGCAGGGGAGGCTACCATTGGCACTCAGGAGCCAGGGAGCCAGCACCCCCAGACTGCCCGCCACCTGCCTCTGCGTCCAGCCGGCTCTCCCCAGAAGGAGCGGTAAGGCAGGCTCCGGGAGGACCCCTGGGGCTCCAGGTGGAGGATGTGGGTTTGTCTGGGAACAGCCTCAGGGAGCAGACGGAGCCCGCTGGGTATTTTCTGCTGAACAGAGACGCTGGGCTGGGAGGCTGCTTCCTACGTCTGAGTCTTCCTCACCTTCTCGAGCGTTCCCACTCCCCGACCCGGCCAAGGCTGCCCCCCAGGCTGCTGGGGGGCTGACAGGTGTGTCCCTACGGCCAGGTCCCATCCACAGGACTAGCCATGGGGTCTGTGCTGACCCCAACAGGCCCCCCTTTGTAGGGACTACTGGGCACAGTCCGAGACCTCACCCCTTACCCAAAACCCTGTCCTGTGTACTTTTTTACTCAAATTCTGAATTAGGCTGACTCCATCCCACTGCTGGAGAAGGCAATGGCAACCCACTCTAGTACTCTTGCCTGGAAAATCCCATGGATGGAGGAGCCCGGTGGGCTGCAGTCCATGGGGTCACAGAGAGTGGGACACAACTGAGCGACTTCACTTTGACTTTTCACTTTCATGCATTAGAGAAGGAAATGGCAGCCCACTCCAGTGTTCTTGCCTGGAGAGTCCCAGGTACGGGAGCCTGGTGGGCTGCCGTCTATGGGGTCGCACAGGGTCGGACAGGACTGGAGTGCCTCAGCAGCAGCAGCAGCAGCCCCCTGCTGCGGGCTCTGTCGGCTCAGCTAAGGGTGGTGCCGCAGGTGGGGGGAGGGGGAGTGGCCAGACGGGACCTCCCCCTTTCCATCAGTTTCCCTAGTTGTTCCCCCACCTCCTCTTTTGAAAGAGTGCATGTGTGCACACATGCACATACACACAGGCGCGCACGCGCGCGCACACACACACACACACATGCGAGCAGCCTGGACAATCTGATGGGGCTGCAGCGCTGAGCTTCCAGGCAGGCACACACACAGACACAGACACACACAGACACAGACACACACACACACACACACACACACACACACATGCGAGCAGCCTGGACAATCTGATGGGGCTGCAGCGCTGAGCTTCCAGGCAGGCACACACACAGACACACACACACACACACACACACACATGCGAGCAGCCTGGACAATCTGATGGGGCTGCAGCGCTGAGCTTCCAGGCAGGCACACACAGAGACACAGACACAGACACACACAGACACACACACACACACGGCTGAAGCACTGAGCTTCCAGGCAGGCAGGCACACACACAGACACACACACACGTGTGAGCACAATCTGATGGGGCTGCAACGCTGAGCTTCCAGGCGGACACACACACACACACACACACACACACACACACACACACGGCTGCAGCATTGAGCTTCCAGGCAGGTGGGCACACAGACACACAGACAGAGCTACAGTGCTGAGCTTCCAGGCCCCATCCAGAGGCTGGTGGGCAGCTCTGAGGTTTGGGGCTGGCCGATTGGGGCGAGAGAAGGGTCCGCAGAAGTCAGCTCCTCGCCCAGCGTCTCTGTACCTGCCTGTGTGCTACAAGTCCCCCTCTCCACTTCCAGCTTGGGGACCAGGGCCCTATTCTTTCCTCCATCTCCCTCCCCACCTTTCCCCATGTCAGCTGCCTTGGGCTGGGGGCTCCAGGGAGTGCTTCCAGGTGAGTCCTTGGCTCCAGGCTGCAGGAACCTCTCGGCTGCCCTAGGCCTCAGCAGCACCTGCGTCCACAGGGGGTGGCCGGGGGTGGGGCGGGGAGAGGGTCTAGGTGGAGCAGGCGGGGGTTGGAGGCAAGCACGTGTCCCAGGCGTCAGGGGTCAGGAGCCGAGGCTGGAGGCCCAGGTTCACCCTGGGGCAGGGCTCGCTCTTCCCTCTGTGGACATCGCTTCCTCACCAGGGGTGCAAGGGTGAGAAATTGGAGGGCTGTCCTGGGCCCACCACCGCTGCAACAAAGGCCTTTAGAACATGCTCCTCTGTGTCCGTAAGGGGACACTCGCTCACAGCTGTCCGTGCACCCAGCACCCAGCCCCCAGCACCACCATGTTACCAGGAACCTCCCGGTAGGAACACGAACGCCATGTCCTTCTCTCCCCAGGGCAAGGCATCAGGAGTCAGCCGTCTCTGCCCACCCCGGGCGTTGCTTCTCCAGGTCTGGGTCTCTTCCTGCCAAGAAAGCCAGCTGCTGAAGAGCGTGGAGGTAGGGCCAGAGTGGGAGGCAGGTGTGTCTGCAGCCAGGGGTCACAACCCCCTATCCCTTCCTGGGGCCCTGCTGGGAACAGACTCTGGGTTGGAAAGGCAGCCAAGCTCTCCAGGGAGCCAGGAGCTGAGCAGGGCAGGCAGGACGGCCCCTCCTGCTACCTCCCAGCTCTCCCTGCAGACGCCCCGGGATGAGACCCCAGTCCTGCTCGTGGTATTCTTCTGGCTCCCAGGCTTCTTGGCCAAGGTGAGGTGGGCACTGGGCCGCGGCGGGGTGGGGGCTGCTCTCTGGTGTTCAGGCCTCCCGCTGCCCTGAGGGCCCCGGCTGGTCTGCACGAAGTTGGGCAGACGCAGCTCCTGCCCAGTCCCACAGGACACAGGGCAGCTGCCCCGGCTGGGGGGCCTCTGCACCTTGGTGTCCTGCCTGCTGCCCTTAGGCCACGTCTGGGGTGGGGGGACGGACAAGTGGACAGCCTTTCCTCTGCTCTCCCCGACCCTCATACCCCCTCCTCAGGAAAATGAGTGCCAGCTCCCAGAAGAGGGTCCCGGTGGGGCGAGTGGAGGTAGGTGGCGGGGTTTGGGTGGACAGGGCTGTCTCTCCCTGGACCGTCTCTACTCTGGCCCTCCAGCCCCCGCCTCCTTTAGGGCACAGGGCACTGGGGCTCCTGACGACCCTTGCTCCCCAGGACCGCCTCTGAGGGTGACGGTCAGCAGCCAGGGCAGGTCTGCCAGCCTCACGCTGAACTGGGATGCCCCGGCGCCGGGCGGGCCCGGCCGCACCCTACGCCTCAGCCGGCTGAGCCCACGTGGCTCCCCTGAAGGGCAGCTGCTCCAGGCCCACACCAACGCGTCCAGCTTCGAATTCCGGGACCTGGTACCAGGAAGTCGCTACCAGCTGGAGGTGACGGCCGTGGGCCCCTGCGGGCAGAACGCTAGCCTCAGCCTCACTGCGCTCACAGGTGCGCGGCCTGCGGGCGGGCGGGCGGAGCGGGGCCTGGGGCGGGGGGCGTGGTCTGTGGGCGGGGGGCGGGGCCTGATTGCGGGGGCGGGGCCTGCTGGCAGGGGGCAAGTCTGCGGGCGGGGTGGGGCCTGGGACGGAGGCGTGGCCAAGCAGGATGGTGGCCCTCGGAGGGTTGGTGAGGTCTCTGGGGACCACGCTGGTTGGATGACATCACCGACTCGATGGACGTGAGTCTGAGTGAACTCCGAGAGTTGCTGATGGACAAGGAGGCCTGGAGTGCTGCGATTCATGGGTCGCAAAGAGTCGGACACGACTGAGCGACTGAGCTGAACTGAGAAGCAGAGGGAATGCCCGCTCCAGAACCTAGCGCTGCTCTCTGCCCCACCGCAGCCCCGTCCACTGTCCAGGACCTGCAGCTGCACAGCTCTGAGAGCCCGTCCAGCCTGGAGGCCTCATGGGGCTCTGCTCCTGGAGGGCAGGATGGCTACCAGCTCATCCTCTGCCACTTGGAGTCCCAGACCGTGGTTCACAATGTCTCCACGCCTGCTGGCACCCTGTCCTATAATTTTAGCCACCTCTCACCAGGCAGTGAGTATGTCTTGGAGATTACCACCTGGGCCGCCCACCTCCAAGCGAAGACCAGCACCCGTCAGTGGACAGGTAGGGCCCATGCCTGGCAAGGCCCCAGGTGACAGCTGGTTGGGGGTAGGAGGTGGTCCAGAGCCACATGCCAATGTGACGGGGCTCCTGGCTCCTGTGCAGGGTTGGTGCCGGGTCCCTGGTTGGGCCCCTTCTCCAGCCCCCTCTGCCCTGCCCACTCTCCTCTAGCTCCTGTGCCTCCAGGGCAGCTGGCGCTGCGTGCCCTGGGCACTAGGGCCCTGTGGGCCTCCTGGCACAGCTCTGGGGGGGCCGCCTGGCTGCATCTCCTGCTCGCCGACCTCCTCAGTGGCTCCAGCCTGACGGCGGGCGTCACACGAGGCGTCTCCAGCCACACCTTCCCGTGCCTCTCTCCTGGAACCCCCTACACGCTGACACTTGGTGCTGTCGCTGGCCCCCATTGGGCAGTGGGGCCCAGCGCCACCGAGTGGACCCGTGAGTGCTGCTGGGGATTTTCTGGCCATTGCCGAGGTCCCTCAGCCAAGTGGGCTGATCCGGCTATGGGGGGCGTCCAGGGTCCTGCAGGGAAGGGGTGAGGCCCGAGGGTACCCACCTGCAGGCTGGTGGGGAAAGCCCCCACCCCAAAGGTGACAAGTGATGATGAGTGCCGTGTGCCAGCCCCATGCCAGGCGCTTCTGTGTGGCACATCATTTAACCCCCTAAATCGTGCTGTCCCCCATGACGGTGGGGAGACCAAGGTTCAGAGACAGGGACCAGCCCGGGGCTCGGGAGAGTCTGGGCTGGGCTGGGCCCCGGGACCCGCTGCTGCCACTGCCTGCCTGTGGGTCTCCAGCCAGAGTGCTCGCTCTCTCTGTGCTTCGGCCTCCGCCCCTCGAAGGGGCCGCAGCGGCTGAGCTGGGGGGCCCCTGTTTCCGTGTCCTTGGCTGGGTCTCAGGACTCGCCCAACATGTGGCCTGTCCAGGGCGCACAGGAAGGAGCTGGCCGGCCGCAAGGACTTTCTGCACGTGTCTCCCTCCCCTGCAGGTCCCTCCACGCCTCTGGACCTGGAGCTCACTCCCCCAGCCCCCCAGGGCTCAGGGCCAGCTGGAAGGCAGGCCTGGGCGCCCGGGAGGGCTACCTGCTCAGGCTGAGCGGGCCCATGGACAAGACCCTAAGTTTGGGCCCTGGGGCCCTCAACGTCACGTTCCTGGGGCCCCTGCCGTCTGGACACTATACTCTGGAGCTGAGAGTTCTGGCGGGCCCCTACGAGGCCCGGGCCCAGGCCGCTGCCTGGCTAGGTGGTGAGTCTGGGCTGGTGGGGAACAGGCTGGGGTCCTGCCCAGGGGCGCCTGCCTTGAGAGGGGTGGACCCTCACACTCCAGGGCCCACACCCCTCCAGATGCTGTAGCCCAGCGCCCGCAGGGCAGCAGTACCAAGCTGCCCATGGACGGGCTGGGGGCCAGCAAGGAGCCTGGGAGCCAGACACTGCCCTACACAGACGGGGGCCCCTGCCTCCTCAGAAACGTCTCGGGGCCACCTGGTGCCGCCCTGGTCACGCCCCACGGGCCTGGGGCCCGCTCCCATGTGGGTGTGGTTTCCCCTCTGGGCGCTGCCACCGCAGGCCATGCAGGTGAGTGCCCGCCACTAGTGGCCCGGGGGGCTTTGCCTTGGGCGGAGAGGGGCTGTCACAGGCCCACACACCATGCGCGGCCTCCTTACCGCCCTCCCCCTCTGTCAGGGGCCCCGCGCCACAGTCACTGGAGGTCACCGGCAGGGACAGCCCTTCCACCTTGACCGTTGGCTGGGCCCCGGCAGCCGGGCCACGGGAAGGCTACCGGGTCAGCTGGCACCAGGAGGGCAGCGGGGGCCTCCCGGGCGGTCTTGTCAACTTGGGCCCAGACAACACCAGCCTGACGCTGCGGGATCTAGTGCCTGGCTCCTGCTACACCGTGTCTGTGTGGACTCGGGCGGGGAACCTCAGCTCCAGCATCCAAAGGGCTCGCGCCTGCACACGTGAGTTCCCGGCTGCGGCCCCTGGGAGGCCAGCCCTGGGCAGTGGGGTGGGTACCAATATCCTTCACACGCCTTCCTCTCTGTGCCTGACTCAGAGGCCATGTGTCTAGTCAGGGCACGGCATTTCATGACCTGTTCGAAAGCATTCCCCACCTCGTGCCATTGGGTCAGTGCCAGGGGCCAGCCCCGGTGGAGCCAGGGTGATTCGAAGGTAGGGACGGAGTAGGCCCAACAAATGAAAATCCTTTCACCAATGTTCCCCTTAAGATCTATTTAGTCTTAAGATAGTGATACAGTTACATTTTTACATAGCAAGCACACAGTGATTTATAACAAAGTATAGTGATCTATTACAAAAGAGAAAATTCATTAACTCAAAAAGTCTAGTATTGCTAACCTTAAAAACTACTATATTTCCTTTTCTATATCCCAAATACATTGATTAATATATTCCCAGGTGCCTAAGGATATGGAGGCCTGGCAGCAATCATTGACTCATCAATGAGAAAAGCCCTATGCTAATACTCCAAACTCTCTATGCTGTTTATGGTTGAGAGGTTGTCACACAAGCTAGTCTGTCAGCAGAGAGGTTTGACCTGAGACATCCTTGTCACACCCAGGGCAGGGAATTAGCAGCAATTATTGACACAACAAATGAAAAACCCTTCACCAATATAATTCCTAAACAACCCACTATACCAATAATTTATAACTTCCCCAAAGAATTTGCCTTTAGTAAGTCTGAAACATCTCGTGCCTCTCACAGTTGGGAGGCTGTAAACCATCACATGAGGCTGGACAAACTTATACAGGCAGGCTAGATAACCTTCAGAGGAGTTCGTAAGTTGAAACACTCTTGTCAAGCCCAGGAATTTTTATTAACTTGGAGCTGCAAGTTAACTCCTTCTCCGAGAGAAATGGTTATGGGGGAGAGCCCCCCGTAAAGTCAGAGGTGTAGGTGAGAGCACAAAACAGACTCTGGTTTTGGGGTAGATGCTAGGGAACAGGGGGTTTCCTGAGGCTTGATCATGACTTTGCGTATGCCTAAGCCTCCTTCCTCATGACCTTTGCCATGGGCGGAGTTCCTCACGCTGGCCCCCAGCAGGTCAGTCGTCCACCCATCCACCCATTTACCGGGGTCCAGCCCCAGTGGATCCAGGGTGATTCGAAGGTGGGGACAGAGTAGGCAGCCTAGGAAAAACTTATTTAATTACAGATAGAGAGGGATTAGGAATTTAGCAGAGGAAAAGAGGCCAAACAACTTGGTTAACACAGGGTACCAATCACCACCTACGAAGGCCGCAGGCATCTTCCTGTTCTCCCGAAGGAGAGGAGGCACTGAGGCCCTCCCTGGTCCGATCTTAGAAGCCCAGGCAAAGTTAGTAGGCTTGGTGGGAATTCGGCCAGAAAATAGTAAGAGAGAGAGAAAGGGGCTGAATAACTTGGCTTACGTGGGGTACCAATAAAATTCCGGACAAGGAATTTGCACCATCTGAATGGCGGGCACCCACGCTCCAGATGGGAATTCAGCCAGAAGATTGGGGAGCAGAAAGGAACGACATGAGGGAATCAGTCTTTCCGGAACTGATCCGATTTCTTTATTTTTCAGGTTTGTTTATATACCTTTTGTTACACATAGGGATGAATACAGAGTCACGTGGGGGTCAGCAGACCTGACCCTTGTCACAATCAGGTGTTTCATATAAAATTATACAAAGGTCTTATGAGTTTTTACAATATCTTCTGACCATGAGGTCCGCTGACATTTTATGGCCCTTTCTGATACTGGTCAGTTAACCAGAAAGTTTACTTTTCCAGGAGTGATTTTTTCAGGCACCACCCTCCAAATAAAGTTGCATTCCTATAGGGTGAGGGTGTAGTGAGTTACCATCAAGAAAGGAATTTACTTAACCTAAGGTTTAACATGATTAGTCTTAAAGGTTAATACTTATTTCTCTTATATGCTTAAAGGTTAATACTTATTTCTCCTATATGCTAGTTATATTCACTATAAGAGCAGGGAATATGGAGATTTAGCAGCAAACATCAGTCCAGCAAATGAAAACCCTTCACCAATGTTCCCTTTGCAATCTATTTAGTCTTAAGATAGTGATAAGGTTACAGTTTTGTATAGCAAGGACATAGTGATTTATAACAAAGTACAGTAGTCTATAACAAAAGAGAAAATTCATTAACTCAAAAAGTCTAATATTGCTAACATCAAAAACTACTATATTTCCTTTTCTATATTCCAAATACATTGATTAATATATTCCCAGGTGCCTAAAGATATGGAGGCCTAGCGGCAATCAAATGAGAAAAGCCCTATGCTAATACTCCAAACTCTCTGTGCTGTTTATGGTTGAGAGGTTGTCACACAAGCTAGTCTGTCAGCAGAGAGGTTTGACCTGAGCCACCCTTGTCACACCCAAGGCAGGGAATTAGCAGTAATTATTGGCATGACAAATGAAAAAACCCTTCACCAATATAATTCCTAATCAACCCACTAACACTATACTAATAATCTTCTAACTTCTCAAAAGAGTCTGTATTTAGAAAGTTTTAAAGCATCCCATGCCTCTCACAGCTGGGAGGCTGTAAACAACCACATGCGGCTGGACAACCTGATCAGGCAGGCCAGAGAACCTTCAGAGTTTGTAAGCTGAAACACTCTTGTCACGCCCAGGAATTTTTATTAACTGGGGCTGCAAGTTAACTCATTCTCCGAGAGGAATGGTTATGCGAGAGAGCTCCCTGTAAAGCACTCTGGTTTAGGGGTAGATGCTCGGGAACAGGGGATCTCCTGAGGCTTGATCACGCCTTTGCATATGCCAAGCTTCTTTTTCCTCATGACCTTTGCCATGGGCGGAGTTCCTCACACTGGCTCCCAACACCCATTCTTCCATCCATCCAACGATCCACCCCTCCTTCCAACCATCCATCCATCCACCCTTCCTTTCAACCATCCATCCATCCATCCATTCTTCCAACCACCCATCCATCCACCCATCCACCCATCCATCTATCCATCCTTCTAACCACCCACCCATCCATCCATCTGTCCTTCCAACCATCCATTCATCCATCCACCCACCCATCCATCCTTCCAACCATCCACCCATCCACCCCTCCTTCCACCCATCCATCCATCCTTCCAACCATCCATTCATCCATCCACCCACCCATCCATCCTTCCACCCATCCACCCATCCTTCCACCCATCCATCCATCCTTCCAACCATCCACCCATCCACCCCTCCTTCCACCCATCCATCCATCCTTCCAACCATCCACCCATCCACCCCTCCTTCCACCCATCCATCCTTCCAACCATCCATCCACCCTTCCTTCCAACCATCCATCCATCCACCCTTCCAACCATCCATCCATCCACCCTTCCAACCATCTATCCATCCATCTGTCTTTCCAACCATCCATCCATCCATCCTTCCAACCATCAATCCATCCATCTGTCCTTCCAACCATCCATCCATCCATCCATCCACCCATCCATCCATCCATCCATCCTTCCAACCATCCATCCATCCTTCCAACAAATATTTAAAGAATGCCTTCCATGTTTAGGTATGGGGTTACATGCCAAAGCTAAAAATTATGGAGAAGATAGCATAGAAAGGCAGACAGGCAAGTAAGCACATGGTCAGTGTGTCTGCTGAAGTGGTTTGCGCTGGTGTGCGCATCACAGGGTGAGTGTGCACGGACACTATGTTTGCACCGTGAGTCTCTGTCCTCATGGGTTTAAGATCGAGGACTATGAGGAATGTTCTGTGGTTGTGGCTAATCTCACAGAAGGGCCACCTTAGGGGGTCAAGGAAGGTTTCCCCGAGGAAGGAAGTGGGCCGAGGAGCACATGGGTCTGAGGAAGGTGGGCAGAGAGGGGCCTTAGTGAAGGGGAGTGTGTCCCCAGGCCCTGAGCTGGGGAGAGAGAGGGAGGGAAGGGAGCTCGCAGCGAGGCCCGGTCCTGGTGTGAGCCTGGGGCGGCTGGTGCTGGGCCGGGTCAGGCAGAACAGAGTCGGCCTTGGAGCTGCGGCCTGGGAAGCAGGGGGAGCAGGCATGGGGCAGGGACCGAGCTAGCCAAGAGGTCTTCCTGGGCAGCAAGGGGGTGGCTGAGTCCGGGGCTGGCCGCGTTGAAGACCAGCACTAAGGGTGCGGCCTGGGGCTGGGCGGGGAGCTTGAATCCACCTCTCGCTCATTCTGCAGTCCCTGCGCCCCCTGCCAGCCTGAGCCTGGGCCTGGCCCCCGGCCCCCTGCCCTGAGGGCATTCTGGAGCCCCCCATGGGGGGGCAGGGATGGCTTCCTCCTGCGGCTCTCACCGTCTGCAGCCCCCCGACTCTGGAGGGCCAGGAGACCCTGGGCCCTGAGGCACAGACCTTCTCCTGGGCCCGGCTGGCTCCGGGCACCGAGTTCCTGGTGTGGCTGGGCCACCTGCGGGGCCCCGACGAGAGCAGCGGTGTCAACGCCACGGGCTGGACACGTGAGTCCCCGCCTGCCCCACCGACCGTCCTTGCAGGGTGTCCCAGGGACTGACCCCCCAAGCCCTGTGGCCCGTGAGCAGGCTGCTGGGTTGATGTCAGCTGCTCCCCGGCCCTGGGGCACCAGGATACCCCTTGCTAGCTGGGAGCCCCTGGGTCCTGCCCTCCTGGTGAGAGGCGGGTGGGCGGGACCCAGCTTTGCTTTCGTGCAGCGCCATGGTGGGTCCCCACACTCTCTCAGGGCCAGCGTCAGGGACCCCTCACCCCACTGCCGGGCCCCTCGCTCAGCGTCCTCTCACTTAATTCTCGAAACCGCAGCCGGGCAAGGGGGCCTCCGTCTCAGAGGGTCTCCTGTGAAGCGTCTCGATTACTGGAGCGCTGGGCGTGTCCCTCCTCCTGGAGCCATGTGATGGGCCGGGAAGCCCCCGGGGCCCACTCCCACCCGGTGCAGTCGGACAACAGTGGCCCCTGCCCAGCTGCACCCCTTCCACCGTGGTGGGCCCACCGCCTTCCCGGTCCTCCTGCCTCTGGGACCCTGAGGCTCTAACCGGCTGAGCCCCGAGCAGGCCTGTTCCTCTCTGTGTCTCTCTGAGCCTCAGTTTACAATGGAGGTGTCCGCCATGCAGCCCTGGGCCCTGGGCTCAGGGGAGGGGGCAGAGGCCCTGCTTAGACCCCAGACCCGGCCTCTAACCTGAAGCTGGAGCTGGGCTGGGGAAGGTGCTGGCTTGAAGCCTTCGGGTGGTGCCGGGTGGGGTCTGTCCAGACCCTGGACTCAGCTGTCTGGAAGGGTTTGGGTGGGGGTCACCTGAGCCAGTGTTTCCAACTCTGTCAAGGGTGGAGGACAGGGGCCCTTTCAGGGAGGAAGGAGCAGAGACTGGGCTGAGTCTGCAGAGGGGCCTCAGGCAGGCCCCCGCAGTTCTGGGGGGCACAGGCTGAGGCCCTCTCCTCCGGGCCCCCAGGGCTGCCCCTGCGTGTACTCTCACCCCAACCCCCTCTGGGCCAGGACTCACCCCAGTGACTTCCTTTGGCCTTAATCCCCTCTTTCAAGGCTGCATCTCCGAGCACGTTCTGAGGTCCTGAGGGTCAGGAGGTGAACGTGAATTTGGGGGACACAGTTCAGGTCCTACACCTTCCTTCTCCCCTTCACCCTACTCTCCCTGCAGGCCCCCTCGCCCCTGCCCTGGTGAACGTGACCAGTGAAGGCGCTACCGGGCTCCGGGCGTCCTGGGTCCACGCGCTGGGGGGCCGGGACGGCTACCGGGTGACCCTGTACCGGGCGGGCGTCCAGGTGCGCTTTAGCCGCGTCGGGGCCCAGGTGGACGACGCCAGCTTCTCGGCTCTGACTCCGGGCACTGAGTACGAGGTGGAGGTGGTCACGCAGGCCGGGCCCCTCCGTGCGGTGGCGGCCAGTGCCGCCGGCTGGACCCGTGAGTGGGCGCGGGGACGAGGAGGGGAGGAGCGGTGGGCAGGGCCGCCCGGGCCCCTCCCCGGGGCCGCCCCCGCCCCAGCCCCTCCTCTCGCCTGCCGACCCGGGCCCTGCGTGGGCTCAGAGCGTGCTTGCTCTCCTCCCACAGCCCCAGCGGCGCCCGCGGAGCTGCTGGGTGTCCATGCAGGCGGGCAGCGCCGTGGTCAGCCTGGCCTGGGCCAGCGGCCCCCTGGGGCACGGAGCCTGCCACGCGCAGCTCTCGGGGGCCGGGCTCCTGTCCCGGGAGCAGCCCCTGGCCCTGGGCCAAGCCCGCCTGGTCCTGAGGGACCTCACGCCTGGACGCAACCTGTCCTTGACCGTGCAGTGCCGGGCGGGGCCCCTCCAGGCCTCCACACACCCTGTGCTGCTGCCCGTGGGTACGCGGGCGTCTGTCGAGGGGGTGGGGCACCCTGAGCGCTGAGCCGTCCCACCCCCGCCCCTTCTCGTGCGCGGGAGCTCTGCCCTCCCGCCCTGGGCCGCCCCTCGCTCTCCAGATGGGTGCGGGGAGAGGGCGCGGTCTGGAGGAGCGCTTGTTTCTCCCTGTGGCCATTGCCCCTTTCCAGGGTCAAAGCGTCCAGCGCCTCTGAGCCTCTGCATTCGAGCCCCTCTCAGGTGCACTGACCCCCACTCAACACGGAACTCCTGAACCCACAGAGCCTGACCCGGTGGAGGACGTGCAGTGCCAGCCTGAGACCACGCGCCTGGCCCTGGTCTGGACAGTGCCTGCGGGAGACGTGGACACCTGTCTGGTGGTGGCCGAGCAGCTGGCGGTGGGAGGGGCCGCCCAGCTCGTCTTTCGGGCCAACACCTCCGGGGTGCCCTCCTCCTGGCCCACCTGGCGCCCGCCGCATCCTACCGCCTCAGCCTCTCGGTGTTGGGCAGGAACGGCCTGTGGAGCCGGGCAGTCAGCCTGGTGTGTGCCACCATGCCCGAGGTAGGTGCTCCGGCCCGCTCCCCGCCCTGGGCCCTGCCCCAGAAGCCTCTGCCCTGTGGGGCTCACGCCCGGGCGCCCAGCCCAGCCTGGGCATGGCCCTGCCCTTGGGGGTGGCTCCAGACACCTCACTCCCCCTCCGCTCCCAGCCTGGCACCCTCCGGAGCTGGCCGCATCCCCCAGTTGGAGCCCGAGACGGGGATGGGTGTGCTGATCGCCCAGGGCATGTTCGGCGAGGAGGACGGGCATATCCAGTGGTACGGGGTCATCGCCAGCACCAACATGTCGCGTGAGTCCCAGCCACGCGGTGGGCCCCAGCTACCGCCTGGCAGGGCTGGTGGGGGCCCGGGGCGCTGACACGGGCAGAATGGATGTCGGGGTCGGGGGCGTCCTGGCACAGGAAGAGGTGGGGCATTCTGGAGAGCGGGGCTGGCACGTCTGGCAACATGGGGCAGTCTGGGCCGCACCGTGCGCCTGCTCCTCTCCCAGAGGCCCGGCCTCCCCGCGAGGCCATCAGCTGCACATGGTATGACCACTGCTACGGGGGCCGTGACACCTACCTGGCCGTCCTGCTCCCCAACCCCCTTCCACCCTGGGCCCTGGGCCGTGCCCACATCCTGGCCGGTGCCCGTGGGCACAGACGACTGCGGCCGGACCCGCAACATCTGTAACGGGCGGCTCAGGCCAGGCTCCCGATATCGGTGAGGGCCGCGGCTGACAGAGGGGGGTACTCCGGGTTTCACTGGGGCTGTTCGCGCCTCATGCCAACCAGAGCCCGTGCTGATGCAGGGGAGACGTGTGGGGCTTCCTGGCAGGCAGGGCATGCCCGGAGCGCCCCCGTCCCCAGCTCCTTCCAGGCGGGGCAGGGTGGGCTCCGTTGCACTTTGCTGCGGGAAGTGGTGGGCACTCTGCAGGTTCAGGGACGGGATCGGAAGCCTCCGCAGGTGGAGGGCTCCTGCTGCTGGAAGCTGGGGCGACTCAGCCCCCTGCTCCTCTGCCCCAGGTTCAGCGTTGTGGCCTTTTCCAGGCACAGCCCTGACACCGTCATCGCCTTCTCAGCCTTTTCAGGTAGGCAGGCGCCCGGAGGGTTCCCCAGTGGATTCCGGGTGGGGGGCTGCTGCTGGAACCTCTCTTCTGAGCCTTGTCCCAGCCACCGGCGGGGACCCGTCTTGCGAGGCAGTGCTAGGAGCCCCCGGGCCGGGAGGCAGGTGGTCCGGGAGGGCTGGGTGGGCTGGGGAGTGGTGGGCAGGCAGACGTGGAGGAAACGGTCTGCCCTCCTGCCTTCGCCCTGTGAGATTCTGGGGCAGCGCTGAGCGGTAGAGACATGAGGAAGCTGCGAGTGAGACACTTGGGAGTCAGCGTGCCTGGCAGCACGTGAAAAAGAAGAAAACAGACAAATTAATCTCGGCAACATCTTCTTTAAACTGAGATACTGAAAATCTACCAACATGTGATCAATTCTTAAAATAATTAATGAGATCGTTTGCACCTATTTTTTTTTTTATCAGTAAGGCTCTGCGCTCCAGTGTGCGTTTCACACTTGTGAAATCCAAACTCTGAGCCACTCCATTTCCAAAGCTCTGCAGCCCAGGGCTGTGAGGCGAGCCGATGGACAGGGCAGCCAGGCCCTGCTCTCCTCTCCCCGAGGGGGTCCAGGGTGGGCGGGGCACCCAGCATGTCAGGGGCTGGGGGTCCCCTTACCGGAAGCTGGGGGGACTGTGCTCGGTCCCCATCCAGGGCGCCCCCTCCCTTCTGGGGGTCTGCCTCTGTGTCCTCCCCAGGGGGCCGCAGGTCCGGTGAGCGGGCGTGTTGCTGCAGGACAGCTCCAGGCCCTCAGCTCACCCCTACCCGCCATCCACAGAGCCCCGGACCAGCCCGTCCCGGGCCGTGCCCCTGCCGGTGACAGTGGGCATCGTGGCCAGCATGCTCGCCCTGGTCTTGCTGGGCCTGCTGTGCTGGAGGCGAGTGAAGGGGCAAAGGTGAGTGAGGGGAGGGCTGCCCGCCGCTGGGGGCCCCAGACAGCCTCCCACCACCCCGTCACCCCTGCAGGGCGGAGAAGAGCCTGCACTCCCAGGAGCTGACGGCTTACAGGTGAGCACCCACCCGCGCCCTCAGCCCCAACCTCGACCCCGCCCATCCTCACCTGGGCTTCAGGCCGAGTCGCTTTCTCCTCCTCCTTCTTCCTCTCGGCCTTGGGCCGTCATCTACCTGCAGTCACTCCTCTGCCTCCTTGGAGTCACACTGAGCGGACTCCCAAAGCATCCTCAGGGCCCAGGGCCTGGCCCTCTGAGACTCCCACCCACCTCCACGTGTCGTCCTGTCTGCCCCCCGCCCCCGCGTCCCCAGCTGGAGCCCAGGTCTGTGTGCCCACGCCCGCTGGCACCAGGGCAGGACTCCGCACACCCAGGCTCTCTGCCTCCCCCACCAGGCGGACCCACCGGCCCATCCCCGCGCACAGCTTCCAGCAGAGCTTTGAGGCCAAGAGTGCCCACGCCTACCAGGCCTTCTTTCAGGAGTTTGAGGTGAGGTCTCTGGCCACCTAGGGCTCTGGGGGACCCCTGTCTGGTGTGGGGGGCAACGTGGGTCTGTCCTGCCCCTGATCTCTGCAGGAGCTGAAGGAGGTGGGCAAGGAGCAGCCGAGGCTGGAGGCTGAGCACCCTGCCAACAGCGCCAAGAACCGCTACCCTCACGTGCTGCCCTGTGAGCTTGGCGGCGGTGGGTGGGGCTGCAGGTGGCCCGGAGCGGCCTGCCTGTGCCCGCTCCCAACACAAGCCTTACGATCTGCAGATGACCACTCCCGGGTCAGGCTGGTCCTGCTGGATGGGAAGCCCCACTCCGACTACATCAACGCCAGCTATATCCCGGTAGGGCGGCCCACGGGCTGCTGTGGCATCCACTGCGTTTGCAGGGGGTGCTGTCCTGCCCTGGCCGTGCGTGGAGACTGCCAGCTTGTGTGTCTGTGTGTCCTGCACTGGGCCCGCAAGGGCTGGGGCAGGGCTACTCGGACTCCATCTTTCAAAAGAGCACATGTGTGTGTGTGTGTCTCTCTCTGTGTGTGTGCATGTGTATGTGTGTGTGCATGTCTGTGTGTGCACGTGTCTCTCTGTATATGTGTGCACGTGTGTACACGTGTGTCTCTGTGTGTCTGTGTGCACGCACATGTGTGTGCATGTCTGTGGATCTGTGCGTGCACACGTTTGTGCATGTGTGTCTGCGTGTCTGTGCACATGTGTCTCTGCGCGTGTCTGCACGTGTGTGTCTGTGTGCACGTGTGTGTCGTGCATGTGTGTCTGTATGCGTGTCTCTGTGTGTGCATGTCTTGTGTATCTGCACGCGTACGTGTGTGCATGTGTCTGTGTGCATGGGTGTGTGTGTGGCTGTACGTGCGCATGTGTGTGCATGTCTCTCTCTGTGTGTCTGTGTGCGTGTGCGTGCATGTGTGTGCACGTGCATGTGTGCACGTGTCTGCGCATGTGCATGCGTGTGTGTTGTGCACGTGTGTCTGTGCGTGTGTCTCTGTGTCTGTATGTGTGTGTGCACATGTGTGTCTGTGTGCGTATGCATGTGTGTGTGTGAGACACGTGTGCTCAGAAGAAACATTTAGTGCACCAAGGACTAGACGTCAAGAAAGACTTCCTAGAGGAGAGATATCTGGGCTCTTGTCACAGGACCCTGACAGTGAGAGGGGTGGACGGCACTGGAAAGAGCCAGAGAAGAGCCAGGGGGACCTGCAGACAGAGCCAGGCGGGTTGTCGGGTGGAGGCAGGAGAGGCAGTGGGGCTGCTGGAGAGGGGCGACCGCTGGGTGGGGTGGGGGGCGCTGGGGGGGCAGTGGAGTCCAGAGGGATGCAGGTGGTGTGGGCAGCTGGCCTGGGGAGGCTACTTGGGGCCCTTTCAGTCTCGTCATCGTCCCTTCCAGGTAGGGCTGTCCCCAAGCCACCTTCCTGTTTGGGTTCCTGGTGCACGTGTGTTCACATGTGTGCACACGTGCTGGCATGCACACGCAGTTCTCACTCGCGGAGATCACGTGTGGACACACAGCTGCGTGCCGGGGGCCCCAGTTTACGCCTTCTGTCCCCGTGCCAGGGTTACACCCACCCGCAGGAGTTCATCGCCACTCAGGGGCCTCTCAAGAAGACCCTGGCGGACTTCTGGAGGCTGGTGTGGGAGCAGCAGGTCCGAGTCATCGTCATGCTGACCGTGGGCATGGAGAACGGGCGGGTGAGCATGCCGCAGCCCCAGGCGGCCACCAGGTGGCAGGGTCTGCCCGCAGGCCTGGCTGTGGGTCTGGGAAGTGGACAGGAACGGGGATCTGGCACCCAGGCTCCCAGCTGGACTCGCCTCTGCTGCCTCTGCTGCCTCTGCTGCCTCTGCTGTTGCTACAGTGCCCCTGGTGCTCCGCGCCCAGGGCCGGGGGCGGGGGTGGGAGGGGACCGGGGGCGGGGGGTTGTGGGGGCCTGGGGGGGCGGAGACAGGGCAGTCTGCGTGTTTGCCTTGGACACACCCCTGAGCCCTCCTGTGGAGTGGTGTGGCCCGGCCAGGTGGCCCCGAGTAAGGCCATGCAGTTGCCCCAGGAGCCTGGCCGCCGCCTGGAAGCCCCAGGGGCCACCTGAGGTCTGGGGTGGGGGGCGCTGAGGCCCGTTTGGGATGAAGCGGCTTCTGGACGAGGAGGGCGGCCGAGATGGAGGGCGGGAGGGATGCCAATGGAGCAGGGGTGGCTGGGCCCGCCCCGCCCCGCCCCCCACGCCCCGCCCCCCACGCTGCTCTCTGGCCCCGCCCCGCATCCCCACCTGCTCTCTGGCCCCGCCCCGCATCCCCACGCCGCTCTCCCGCCCTAGGTGCTGTGCGAGCTCTACTGGCCGGCCGACTCCAGCCCCCGTCACCCACGGGCCCGTCACCGTCTGCCTGCTGGCCGAGCAGCCCCGGGACGAGTGGACCACGCGGGAATTCCAGCTGCACCACGTGCGTGCCCGCCAGGGGAGCGGGGCCACTCTGGCAGGAGGGTCAGCTCACCCCTGGGTCTCTGCCCTCCTGCCAGCCCAGGAGGCTGGTGGTGATGGAAGGGCCGGGTGGCAGAGGGGAGACTCAGGGTCACCCAAGGCGGGGAGAGAAGGGACGTCTCCGCCTGTGCTGCGCTTGGCTCAGGCCCCCGAGCCCCATCTGCCTCCTGGGCCGTGACCTACTGGGGCAGTGGTGCCCCTTGCCTGGGACCCCCAGCAGGCAGACTCCCGGGAGGCTGGAGGAGGTGAGGGCAGCGTCCCGGGGTGGAGGGCGGGCCGAGCCTGCCCGCGGGGTTCTGGTGGCAGGACGAGGGCTGAGGGAGGACCCCGCCCCGCCCCGCCCCCAGGCTGCCCAGCAGCGGCCACGGGCGGTGAAGCAGCTGCAGTTCACCACCTGGCCGGACCGCGGCGTCCCCGAGGCCCCCAGCTCCCTGCTGGCCTTCGTGGAGCTGGTCCGGGAGCAGGCGAGGGCCGCAGCGGGCGCGGGGCCCCTCCTGGTGCACTGCAGGTGAGGCGGGCGGCGGGTGGGGGCGCGGGGGCCCTGTCCTGGGCCCTCCGTCCTCCAGGGCCCACCCTGAAGGCGAGCCAGGCCCTGGGCTGGGGGCACGGGGAGGCCCCTCACGGCCTGGCCCTCTGTCCCCGCAGCGCGGGCGTGGGCCCGCTCGGGCACCTTCGTGGCCCTGTGGTGGCTGCTGCGGCAGCTGGAGGAAGAGCAGGTGGTGGATGTGTTCCACGTGGTGCACACGCTACGCCTGCACCGGCCACTCATGATCCAGACGCCGGTGGGCCCGCGTGGGCGGGGGCGGCGGCGGGCGGGGGCGGGGGCGGGGGCGGGGACTGCGGCGGGCACCCAGGGCCGGTGGCCTGGCCTCAGGATTCCAAGGGGCAGGGAAGGGCCTCGCAGGTGGGACTGGGACAGCCACCCTCCTAAGGGGGGCTTGTTTCCCTTTGGGCGGGGGTCCACAGGGGTGGGTGGGTGGCCCCCTGGCCTCCCCCAGCTCTCACACTGGGCCCCATGGGAGGACTCCCAGAGGTTCTCCCTTGTGTTGGCCGCCAGGCTGGCCGGGTCCGGAAGTCAGGAAGCCATCTGCCGGGTCACAGCCCCTTAGCCAGCCCCCCCATCCCCCACCAGAGCCAGTACATCTTCCTGCACAGATGCCTCCTGAGCAGGGTCCTAGAAGGGCCCCCAGCACCCGGCTGCCGAGTATGTGCTCCCTGGGGGCTGGTGGGGGTGGGGTCCCCCTCCCTCCTACCACCAGGCCGCTGACTCCATCCACACAGGGTTGCAGAGACCCACAGCGGGTACTGGGCAGCCCCAGGCACCCCCGACGTGGCCAGGGCCCCCTGCAGGCCACAGCCCATCCCTGTGAGGAACTTTGCCCGGGTGTGCGCGGAGCGGGCTGCCGACGGCAATGCAGGCTTCCTGGGGAGCACCAGGTGGCTCGGGGCTGGGCAGGGCGGCGTGGGGTCCCCTCGAGCCAGCACTTCCGCACTCTGCCTGCCTCACGGACCCCCCCTGCACCCCAGCTCCTGCTCCAGGCCCTGAAGGACGAGGCCGGCTCTGGGATGCCCCCTCCCGGGGTGAGCAGGACGGCACGGGCTCCAGTGAGTGCCGGCGGATGCTTGGGCTCGGGCAGACTGGGTATGGGGCTCGGGCAGGGGTTGGGCCTCCGGCAGCCTCAGCCCTGCCCCCCCGCAGATGGCTGTTGTCGCCAGTGGTCCCCTTCGGCGGAGAGCGGCCCGGCTGGGGAGACGCTTGAAGCCTGGCTCTTCCCTGTGAGCACATGCCCTCTGACCGTGTGGGCAGGCCTGGGGGCTGGGGTCCCCAAAGCTGAGGCGGTGGGGACCCTGCGCTCTGCAGGGCGGGCCCTCTGGCCGTGACCACGTGGTGCTGACTGGCCCCGCGGGCCAGCTGAGCTCTGGGAGCTGGTGTGGGAGCATGGGGCTTGCCTGCTGGTCTCCTTGTGCCCACTGGACCCCCAGGAGAAGGTGAGGGGCCGAGCAGAGGGTGGGGCCGCCGGGGCTGGAGAGGGGCGCAGTGTGGGCCATGGGCGGGGTCAGGCCGGCTGGCTGAGCAGCCCGGGTGGGTCCGCTACAGGAATTCTGGCCCACGGAGACGCAGCCGGTCGTCACGGAGGCAGTGACTGTGTGCTGGGTGGCGGACGGCAGTGCTGCAGGCTGGCCCTGCGTCTTCTTTCACATCACACACGTAAGCCGGGCTGTGGGGCTGGGGGCTGTCGGGTGGGGGGGCTCCACAGGGCCGCGGGTCCCCCGGCAGCGGTGCCGATGTCTCTGCCCAGAAGGCGAGCGGGAAGGAGAGGCCGGTGCAGCGGCTGCGGTTCCCATGCGGGGAGCCGGGCCAGGTGCTCCCCCCGAGACCCTGCTGCCCCTCCTGGCCGCTGTGGACCAGTGCTGCCCTCGGGACGCCGAGCAGCCAGGCGTGCTGCTCAGCCACTGCAGGTGCCGCTGGACCGCCCCGGGGCGGGCGGAGCACGTATGGCCTCCTGGCTCGTTGCAAGGGCCAAACAACACGGCCCCCTCCTCGCTCTGTCCCAACACCCTCTGGGAACCCGTGCCCCTCGGCCTGGGCCCAGGCTGGCAGTGGCTCTCCTGGGTGTCCCTCCCCGGCCCAGGCCCCCAGGTGCCCCTCCAACTCGAGGTCAATTGCAGCAGGGGTGCGGCCCAGCTGGGCCCCTTCCTGGCCCTGGAGCAGCTCCTGCAGCAGGCAGGGGCCGAGGGCGCCGTGGACGTCTTCACTGTGGCCTTGCAGCAGTCGCAGGCCTGCGGCCTCATGACCCCGACGCTGGTGAGTGCCCCGGGGCTCAGCCTCGGGACGTGGGGGCGGGAGGGGCGTGGGAGGGGCGTGGGAGGGGGCGTGGGAGGGGCGCGGGAGGGGCCCGCCCCAGGCCTCCGGGGCCCTGCTCGCAGTGGGGGCCCTGCTCACCGTGGGGGCCCTGCTCGCTGTGGGGGTCTCGCAGCCTCCCCGTCCTCACCGTGGCCACTCGCCTCCCCCAGGAGCAGTACGCCCACCTCTACAACTGCCTCAACAGCGCTCGCGGATGGGCTGCTGTGAGTCGCCCCGTCCCCGCTGTGCAGGAGGCGGTGCTGGCCCAGCAAGCCCGCGGCTGCCTGGCTCCCGGGAGGGCGGCCTGCACGCAGCCCCGCACTGTGAAGGGCAATAAAGGGTGTGGTACAGCCTGAGGTGGAGTGTGTGCTGTCCATGGAGACTGGGGTGCTTTCGGCCTGGCTTCCCCTCCCGCCCTGCCCGTGCCCAGGGCCGGGCGCTGGAGGGTGGCTGCTCCCTCCACCGGTGAGGGAACCTGGTTAGGGGAACCAGGAAGGAGGGCACAGGAGCCCACAACGGGGACACGGTCGCTCACAGCCTCCCCGCAGCCGGCCGGGGGGTCCCGCATCAACTGCAAGGCCGCGAACGACTCCTGGGAGAGAGTCTGGGGGACACAGAGAGGCCGGACAGGGCAGACCAGGAGCCTCAGTGGGGGGCAGACCCTGAGGCGGGGAGGGGCGGAACCCCGCTCTGGGCTCCTGGTGAAGGCCTGTGGGACAGGAGCAGAGGCGGGGCCTCCTCAGGGTGGGGTGCAGCTCCGGGGCCCTGGGCTAGGTCACACGCTCTTCACGCGTGTTTATCAAGAGTGGGACTGGCCCACATGACCCTCCAGAGGCTGGACTCACTGAGCCACCGCTCCCCGCTGCCCAGGGGCCACAGGGCTCCCGCAGCTGGAGCCGACCAGCCAGGCCTTCCCGGGGCTTGTTTACGCCAGGGCTGTGCCCACCGCGAGGCCGCACGTCAGCTCTCCCCCTTCCTGGCCCAGCGGTGCAGCCCCGGGCCTGGCGGGGAGAACACTAGCAGAGAACGGGAGAGGTGGTGAGCGGCCTGTGGGGTGTGGGGGGGCCAGGGGGGGATGGTCCTGGCGAAAGGACCCCTGGCCGCCCTGAGGCCTCAGGCTGCTGCTGTACACTCAGGGGCAGTGCAAGACGAGAGAGCGGGAGGGGCCGGAGTTACCTCGCCAGCCAGGTCTGGCCCCCACGGACAAGCCGGCTTCAGTGGCCCACTCTGCCCCTCAGGCCTCTGTCCTGGCCTGGCCAGCCGGACTGGCCTCCGTGGGTTGGGGGCGCTGACCTGCCGGAGCTCAGGCGGGCTCTGACTGCCAGGGGGGTCGCCTGCCCAGCCCCGGCCTGTGGGAAGCAGGTCAGAGTTCCTAAGGCTCACAGCTACTGGGCAGGTGGACATCACCCCTTCTCTGGTGGCGGCCTGGGGCTTGACGGAAGGCTGCTCCTTGTAGCCCCAGTGACTGCCCCGCAGTCTCAGCCCCTCACTGCTGGGCTTTGAGGACCAGCCCTTCCCGGGAGACGGGTGCGGAGGGCAGCCGGGCTCCAAGTCTGGGACCGCCACCCGCCCCGCCCGCCGCCGCTCCCCCCACCCCCAGCCAACCACCGCTGCCCCAGGGATGAGCTTGAACAAAGCCCCAGCTCCCCGCGGTGGGAATGGTGCTGGAGGGGCTGGGGAAAAGCTCTGGGTGTCCGGGGCGGGGCTCTTCCAGCCCCACCCCCACCTGCTTCCGGGCGGTCCCCCAAGCAGCAGGTCCTGCGCCCAAACGCCTGCAGGTCCGCGCTCCGGGCAGTTCGCAGTTTCCTTTCCCGGATGAAACTCCTGCCAGTTTGGGAGGAAGGGGAGCGGGCAGACGAGGTTTCCCTGCCTCCTCCTCCGTGGCCTCGCCCTCCCTTGCCAAGCCCAGCCCGTGAAGCTGGGAGCAAAGAGGTGAAGCCTGCGCCTGTCCGACCGTGCGCCCCGCCAGCGCCCGCCACGCCGAGCCGGCACTCCCGCCAGCTGCCTCTGCCGCGGGCCGCCGAGATGCCCCGCGCGCCCCGGCTCCTGCCTCTCTGGCTCTGCGCCGCGGCGCTCTGCGCCCCGCCGGCCGCCCGCCTGCCCGGCCCCCTGCCGCTGCCGCGAGGCTGGCATCCTGCTGTGGGTGGACTGCTCCGAGCAGGGGCTCTCCACGGTGCCAGCGGGCCTGGACCCCCTGACCGCCTACCTGTGAGTACGCGCGCTTCCCTGGCACCTGCCTGGCTGCGCGGCCGCGCGGTTGGAGCCCCTAGGCGCAGCACCCTCTGCCAGTCCTGGGGTGTGGGCCTAGGGGTGGGGAGCGCAGTCCCGGGCAGACAGGGCTGGGTCAGCTGGGAGTCTGGGCTCCCCTGGCTCATTCCCACTCGGCCCCGGCCTTGGGGCTTTAGGACGGGGACCTGTGAAGAGGGCAGAGGGGGCCCCGGGCCCTGAGCGGAGGGGCCAGGGCCGGCAGCCCCTTGCCGTCCTGCTGGCCTCCTCTCCGGAAGAGCAGCGCCCAGGACAGTGGCTGGAGTGGACTCGGTGGAGGAGACGGGAGGGCCCCCTGGGGACGAGGCCAGCAGAGCTGCCATCCGAGCTGGGTGGCCTTGGTGGGCATCCCAGAGGCCGGGAGAGGGGTCGCCCACTCTCAGCTCCTGCGAGAGGCAGCTGCGGCACCAGCCCGGCTTTCGGTGGCCTCTGGCTCCCCAGGGCCTCCCTGAAGTGGGTCCCAGGAGGCCGTGCAGGGAGACACTCATTTGTGAGCAGGCGCCAGGCTGAAAAGCAGAGGACTGTTTTCAGTTGGGATGAAGGGGACTGTGCGGGGCCAGGGGAGGGGCTCTGGCCTATCCCTGGGGCCAGAGGTGGGTGAGGGCACACTCCAGGCCCCCGGCCTCCCGCAGCTCTGGGAGGAGTGTCCTGGCTCAGCCTTGTCCAGGCCCAGTGACCTCTGCCAGGGTGAAGAGAGCCGGTGGGTGAGTCTGGGCGTCTGTCTGGGGCCATCTGTCCCGGGCAGGGCCTCCCGAGGCTTTGTGGCCCCGAGGGCGAGTCAGGCAGGTATCTGCTGGATTGAATGTCCAGGGCACTCCCTCTCTAGCTGTTTTGCATATGTGCGGGGTGTGGGTGAGGACATGGCTTACTGTGAAGACAGGGTTCCAGGGCTCAGCTGAGTCTCGGAGAGATTTCTGGGGGGCAGAAGAGAGGCCCTTCCTCCAAGTTGGGGGCCGGCTGGTCCCCCCTCCTTCACCAGGCCCACCCTCTCTCAGGGAGCCCCCAGCCACCCTGCTGGAGGGCTGTCCCCGCTGTCTATCAGAGTCCCCCTGGAGTAGCATCTGGGGTTTTCTTAGCCGACCCCACACCTCTCGGGGGGCCTAAGAAATCCCTGCTCTCCCGGGCCCCAGCCCGAGTTTCCGGGGATGGGACAGAGGGTCGCACGTGGCCTGGGGACCTTAGCAGGGGCCCTGCAGTGTCAGGAGGAGAGGTGGAGGCCCTTCCCCGCTGGCCTGAGTGTTGTGTGGGTGGTGAGTGCAGCCATCTGCCTCTCTGGAGGGGAGCCCCGGCATCCAGGGGCCACAGGGGCGGGGAAACGCCGGTCCAGCCTCATTGGGGACCGGCCAAGCTCGCATCTGATGCCGTGACCAGCAGGGCCTCTCCAACCCTGGCCCCCTCCTGCTCCACCCTCAACAGGGTCACTCAAGTCCTCTAAGCCTGGGGTCCTCATCCGTACGTGAGGACAGGTGTGTGGCGGGCAGCGTAAGTGAGCTGATGTGTCCTGTAAAGACGTGAGCTCCTGACATGTCCTGAGCAGCTGTCCTGCCTCCTGTCGAGTGTCCGGGGGTGGGGGAGGGGGTGCGAGGGAGAGCCTGGAATCTCGGTGGGAGGGAAACTGACCCCCAGGCGGTAGGGGGAGGAGGGGGAGGTGGCCTCGAGGCGCTGGCCTCAGTCAGGACTCGGGGTCCAGCCAGCTGTGAACACTGGGAGGTGGGGGAGTGGACGCGAGTCTTCCTGACACGGGAGGAGAAGGCAAGAGGTCAGATCAGGACACTTGGATGCGCGGGGAGCGGCCGGCCAGAGGGTGCCCTTGAGGACCTTGAAGGAGCCAGAGACCGGGCCGTAGGGGTGCCAAGGAGCCCGGGCTTGGGCGACAGCCCACTCCTGCCCACCCAGGGGCCCTTCTGCCTGGTCGCCTACGCAGCACACACACTTCTGGCCCCTCTGTCTGGGCTCCAGGGGCGCCGGAAAGCCTTCCCAGTGCCCCTGCTGTCTCTGGCTTAGCTGCAGAGACGACACCGCCCTGGGGTTGGCTGCCAGGCTGGTCAGGTGGGAGGGGCAGGCTTTAGCACCGCAGGCCCACGGGCGTCGCTCCGGCCTGCCGCCTCAGTGAGGCTTGGTGTGGACATCCTCCCTGGAACTCGCCTGGGGACCAGCAGCCCCGTCTCTGGGGCGACCGGAAGGTGGGGTGGCCACGCCGCAAGAGGCAGACATACAGGTGTGGGCAGTGCCCAGGGCTGTCCCTGACTCGCGGAATCGGGTGGTATTCTAAGTCCCCACTTTGGTCAGGAAGCAGGAGAGGAGCAGTGCTGCTTGGAGATCGGACCTCTCAGCCCGCGTTTCCACCATCTACCGCTACGGCTGGGGGCCCCCCTCCAGGATGGGCAGCAGTGGGCTGACAGCCCGCCGCTGTAGGCAGCCCCTCGCCGGCTGCTCCCTGAACATCCAAGTGGCCTGATCTGACCTCTTGCCTTCTCCTCCCGGGTCAGGAAGACTCGCGTCCACTCCCCTGCAACCCCACACTCACTACTGGCTGGACCCCGAGCCGGGGCAGCCGAGTCCTGACTGAGGCCAGTGCCTTGAGGCCACCTCCTTTTCTCCCCCAACGGCCCAGGAGGCACTTTCCTTCCCACCGAGGCTCCAGGCTCTCCCTCGCACCCCCCTCCCCACCCAGACACCCAACTGGAGGCAGGACAGCTGCTGGGGACGTGTTGGGCGCTCAGCTTCCTGCCCCCTTCGGGTCTCACCTGCTGCAAGGCTGCTGTGATGACCCCTGACCCGCTGACCCTGACCGAAGGAAGATGCTGGGCAGTCCGCGTCCATCACTGCTGGGGGCACGGGTGGAGGCGGGGGTCAGAGCAGAGCAGGGCTGGAGTCATCTGAGCTGGTGACCTGGCCCCATTCCTTCTTGTGAACGGAGCTCACGCCTGCCTCACAGGGACGAGACCTGGATTCAGTGAGGCACAGTGCCTGAGGATCTGGCACAGTGCCTGGCCCCTGGGGAGAGCCTGGTGTTAGCAGTGTGGTTATTAGGGTGGCCAGGGCCAAGAAGTGTTGGTCAAAGACGTCTTCCTGGAGGAGAAAGTGTGGGGTTAGCAGGGGGTGGGTGGAGAGGTGTGGGGTAGATGTGTGTGCCTGGTGGAGGCTGAGAGGGCAGAGAATAGGCGCAGGGAGCCGCGAGGAGCCCCGGGACCTGGGCAGGCTTAAGTTTTCTCCTGGCTGGTGCGGACGCAGAGATTTGCAGTGGGGTGGCATGGGGTAGGGTGGGCGGAGCAACGGCTGGGAGACCCCAGCTTGTGGAGTCCAGCAGGGCATATTGTCTGAGGAGGCAGAGAAGCACATGGCCCAGGGGAGGACAGCAGCCTTGGAGGCTGAGTCTGGGGGACCCATGGGCCTCCTCTCATTCTGGAGCCCAGAGGCCTCCCTTTCTGGGCCAGCCCGCACTGTTCTTTTCTAGAAGGTTCTAAGGGCTTGAGGTGCCCCCACAGAACTTGGGGTGTGAGCTCTAACCGCCAGCCAGTCAGCTGCTTGGGTGCACGTCCTAGAACGTTTTGGGACTGCGGTGCCCAGAGGTCTTGTTGAGAAAAGGGGTGGGGGACGCGGGGAGCCCCTCCCAGAAGCAGGGTCCCCCGGGGACCTTTGGGGGCAGGCCTGGGGGTCGCTGGAGGAGGGCGGGCGTGTCGTGTTGGGGAGCCCACACCCCAGTTGAAAGGAAAGGCAGGAGGCAGCCCCAGGCAAAACAAAGAGGAAACCTCTGGGGCAGCGGGTGGGGCACTGGCGGAGAAGGAAGGCTGGCTGCCTGGGGGTGCCGCTGCCGCTCTGAGGGGCTCCCCTGCAGCAGCGCTTCCGTGTGCGTCGTACCCGCTGGCTGGCAGGGCCAGGTGGGCGCTGGGCCCGGCGCCCAAAGCGGAGGCCCTGCGCCCTGTCTCAGCCCCTTTGCCCATGGCCCGCAGCTCAGCCCCGCACGGCTTCCGACTGCCACTCATCCGCGGGTGGTCCTGTGCACAGCAC
Organism: Nanger dama; assembly: GCA_917880005.1. Lineage (NCBI taxonomy): Eukaryota > Metazoa > Chordata > Mammalia > Artiodactyla > Bovidae > Nanger > Nanger dama. Next base: position 48,272,266 of record CAKJTW010000013.1, on the reverse strand, counting down.
CCAGGCTGGAGGGCTGGTGGGAGGTGTCATCAGGCAGAGGGGCCAAGCCTGGGGCCACTCGTGCAGCGTCTGCTGTGAAGCGTTGACAGTGGGTCTTGTTTTTCCTGTGACGGGGGAGGGGGGGCTCTGGGGGACCTCTGGGGTCTGGGGTCTGGGGTCCGAGGTGCGGCCCGTCGTCCACCCCCACCTGGGGACCTCAGCGCAGGGCCTTCCCCGAGCCTGGGCTCTTGGGTTCCTGGCACGGCGGGTGCTGGGGGATGGAGGAAGTGACCAGTCTCTTGTGGTGCCTGGAGGAGCGGGACACCTGGGGATATTCCAGCAGGAAGGGCTGGGACTTCCAGGAGGCTGCAGTCTGCAGGATCCAGCTTCTGCTAAGAAGCCAAGTTCCGTGGAGCACGCGGGTCCTGAGTGCAGCACCGGGAAAGCGTGGCCCAGGGGCGGGCCGAGGCGTGGGCTCTCCTTCTGCCCCAGGACAGACCCGGGGCCTCTGAGGACCCTGACTGCCCCCAGGAGCAGGGCTCTGGGTGCCCGAGTGGGCTCGGACCCCTTGGGAAGCTGCAGGAGACAGCAATGGGAGATATTTCCACCCTCTGCCCACAAGCTGGAAAAGACAAGGCTTTTGAGCCCAGCTGAGATGGACTCGCTGACTCAGGGGCTCTCCCTAGTGATGGGGCCTCCTCTGTGCTCAGTAGTCCCCTGATAACGGGGGTGGCTCCCAACGGCTGATACCACTTCAGCCCTTGCCTCTCCCGCGGACGTGGGAGAACAGGTTTCCCGAGGGGAAGGATACCCCCGGAGGCCCAATCTGGGCAGAATCGTTCTGGAAGCCGCAGGAGGTCACAGTGCACAGGAGAGCTGGGGGCTGGCCTTGCGGCCCCTCCCCGCCAGCCATGCCAGCAGGCGCGCGCCGGGCAGTGGCCGGCTGGGTGGGCTGCTGTCCTGCGACAGGAGCACCCGGGACAGAGGCCCTCGGTCCCGCCTCCTGCCCTCGGTCCATCTCCCGCCCCCGGGTCCCGCCTCTCGCCCGCGGGTCCCGCCTCCTGCCCCCGGGTCCCGCCTCCCGCCCCCGGGTCCCGCCTCCCGCCCCCGGGTCCCGCCTCCCGCCCCCGGGTCCCGCCTCCCGCCCGCGGGTCCCGCCTCCTGCCCGTGGGTCCCGCCTCCTGCCCTCGGGTCCCGCCTCCTGCCCGTGGGTCCCGCCTCCTGCCCTCGGGTCCCGCCTCCTGCCCTCGTTCCATCTCCTGCCTTCGGTCCATCTCCCGCCCCCGGGTCCCGCCTCCTGCCCTCGGTCCATCTCCCGCCCCCGGGTCCCGCCTCCTGCCCTCGGTCCATCTCCCGCCCCCGGGTCCCGCCTCCTGCCCTCGGTCCATCTCCTGCCCCCGGGTCCCGCCTCCTGCCCGCGGGTCCCGCCTCCTGCCCTCGTTCCATCTCCTGCCTTCGGTCCATCTCCCGCCCCCGGGTCCCGCCTCCCGCCCGCGGGTCCCGCCTCCTGCCCTCGGTCCATCTCCTGCCCCCGGGTCCTCCTCCTGCCCGCGGGTCCCGCCTCCTGCCCTCGGGTCCCGCCTCCTGCCCTCGGGTCCCGTCTCCGGCTCCCGCCCCCGGGTCCCACCTCCTGACCCTCTGGCCCCGTCTCCTGCCCCCGGGTCCCGCCTCCTCCCCTCGGTCCGGTCCATCCAGTCTCTCACCTGTTTCTTTGCCGCCCTCCCTCCTGGCTCCGCCGCGTGGGGGGAATGCCCACAGTTCCCGTTCTGTACACTCCCAGGAAGTCCAGAAGCTTCTTTGGGAAAACACTGGGCCATTCGTGGGGCCTGCGGGCCTACCTGGGCCCTTGCCACCGCGGGGCCGCCTACGCGGCTGTGTGGACCATGAAGGGGCGTCGGCCTGGCCCACCTTACTGCGGGAGAGCGAGCTGCCTGCCTTCCCCCGCTGTGACCACGCCTTGCAGCGCCCGGGGGTCGGCTCAGGGGTAGGCAGATGCCGGGCACCTGAACCCCCGCCGAGCAGTCCCTGGGAGCCTGTGTCCTTCCAGCCTTGGGGAGAGTCGGGGTTCCCTTCGCCACCTGCCCGCCACGGCCCTGCCGGGGTGGACGTGGGGTGTCTCTGGGAGACCGGCGGCCTGGAGCAGCGGGCGGATGGCTGCCGAGGAAGGCGCTGTGGCGGGGAGCCCTGGCCGCTGGTGGACGGGCGATTCAGACGGGCAGGGGCCGGAGGCGGCCGGACGAGCTGGGGAGGAGAAGCACCCTCGGCGTCCTGTCCCTCCCGAGGCGGGCCTTCCAGAGAAGGGCTTTCTGCCTTTTCCTCCTCAGGTCATGTTAAAAAAAAAAAAAGAAAACAAAAGCCTGCTCAAGGTGTCGGGCAGCTGGGTAACTCTCCAGCCTCCTCAGGCAGCTTCCGGCCAGGCAGGACGACCCTGTACCCCCCAGCCGCCTGCGGGGAGGCCTGGTACCCCTGTGCGGCAGGCAGGGTGACCCTGCACCCCCAGCCCCCTGCGGAGAGGCCTGGTGCCCCTGTGGGGCAGGCAGGGCCCTTCTCAGCCCTGCCCCGTTTGTCTGTGTGCGTGCCCCTGCCATGCCTGCTGCCGGGCCCGCCTGCTCCTCCGGCCCTCCGGGGGAGGCGGTGCCCAGTGTGGTGCCCAGGATGTGGCCACCGCCTCCTCTCCACCTGGCCTCCGGGGTCCTGGGAGGGAAGCACAGCCAGGTGTGTGGCACCCTGGCGCCTGCGGCACAGATGGGGCTCGCCCGGGGAGACCAGAGGGTGGGCTCTGGGAGGACCACTGCCCTCTCCCCCCCCCTAGGCCTCTGGGGGTGCTGGAGGGGCGGGCGGCACTGGGGTGTCCGGGTGTCAGGGGTCTGTGGGGTCCCAGGCTCAGAGCCAGGGCATGTGGCATCCCGGAGGGGCGGGGAGTGGTGGGGCCAGGGGGTCCACAGGGCACCTCCCTTCTCATACACGCAGAGGCACAGACACAGAGACACACACAAACACACAGAGACACACATGCAGAGTCACACACACATGCACACAGAGACACACGCAGAGTTACACACACAGACGCACACAAAGACACACAGAAGGACACAGACACACACACAAAGACACAGACACATACAGTCACACACACACATACACAGAGACACATAGACGCACAGAGACATAGACATACATAAATACACACTGATACACACAGAGACACAGACAACACAGACTCACAGACACGAGATGCACACAGACACAGACACATACGGACACACACAGGCACAGACATAGACAGACACACAGGTACACACATGGACACACAGAGAGACACGGGGGCAGAGACACACACAGACACACATGCCCCTGCGGGGTGGGTCTCCTCCTGCAGGGGTGTCCTGCATGGCATGAGTGGCACCCAGGGAGAGGACTTGTCCTGGCCACCCCTCCCCCAGCTCAGGCCTGGCCTCCCGGTGGGTGTTGGGGATGGAAGGATCTGGATCGAGTGTCCGGGCTGTGAGCACCGAGCCAAGAAGGACTGAAGCGAACGCCCTGCCTTTGTGGTGGACGCCGACCAGCAGGCTGGGAGAACCATCGTCAGGGACAAAGCGGGAGCGAGTGGGGACATGCCGCGGCCCCCAGCCACCTGGGGCCGACTCCGCGGCCGCAGCTCGGCGCCCGCGCGGGGGTGCTGGCCCGGGCCCCGGCCAGGGAGCTGGGCCCTGCGCCTTAGGGGCGGTCTTGGGCTGCCACCCCACTGTTGCCACCTCCAGGGTCTTGAGTTCTGAGTGAGGGCCTCGTGTTCATTGTGCTCTGAGTCCTACAGAGTGTGTCTCTGGCCCCGCGCTGTCCGTGGATGAGGGTCTCTACCCGCAGTGGTCATGGGCTGAGCGAGTCCCCTCTGTGTCTGTGCCCTGGACTCTCTGCCTCTGTGCCCGGGATCAGTGACCATGAATGACGCAGGCAGAGCAGACCGGAGGATGCGGCGGGTGCCCTTCTGAGGGGCATGGTGGGGGCAGGCCCTGTCCAGACGCACTTGAGTGGACATTGCAGGGCGGGTGGGCCTGTGCACAGGGTCTGCAGGGCAGGGACCATGGCCGAGCTGTGCTTCTGTGAGTCAGTCAGGCATCCGACTGGTGGGCAAGGCCTCCAGGGGAATGGATGGGGGCTCCTTCCCATCTTTAGGGTGGACAGAGCAGGGGCCTACTGCAGAGCTCGGAGCGACCCACCTCTACCAGCCCCTTCGACGTGGGCGACCAGGACCCCGAAGGGGTGTGATCCTTGGGGCTCTCCGCCCTCTCTGTAACTCCTCCAGTTCCTACCCCCCACCAGCTCTGTGAGGAGGGGGAGAGGCGGCTCTCCCTGCCCTGTTGGTCCTGAAGGCTGGAGATGGAGGTGCTAGGCAGTCCCTGTCATCCCCCAGGGCCACGCAGCTGCGCAGGGGGCCGAGGGAGGAGGCCGAGGGCCTGGGCTGCCCCTCGTGGGACTCACACAGCATCACAGCGCCTGCCTGCAGCCAGCCCACCTCGCCTCATGGCCCCACAGCCTGGAGGGGGCAGGGCTGGAGTGGGGAGGGGGCAGGCCCCTACACCGGCCATCTTGTCCAGGCCGGGCAGCAGCTGGACGTCTCCATCAGCCAGTGTGCTCAACACTTAGCAAGGAAGTGGCTGAAAGAATAGGAGAGCTGCGCAAGGGAGAGTCACACCTTGCAGACCCTTGGATACCCTGAAGCCCTTACTCCACACGGGGCCAGCAGTCTCCGTCTGGGACCTGTCCGGGTGTGGGGGCTCAGACTCCATCCCAGACCTACTGGGTCCACTTCAACTGTGCCCAGAACCAGCCTCCAGCTTCTCTGTGGAATAAATCAGATCCTCGGCAGGCCAGCCAGCCCTGCACCCTGCCTCCGCCCTGCCCGGGGGTTGTTTGACCCAAGTTGTACTTAGATGGGGACCCATGCTCACCTCTGTGACTGATTGCTAGGATGTGGTGAGGAAAGGCATTTGAGCTGGAAGCCTGCCGCTCTGGAGGCCGTCTTCGGAGGGAGCCAGGGAAGTGTCAGCTTGATTCAGGGTCTGCTGTTCTCCGGGAACTTCCCTCCCGGGTTCTGCCTGCCGTTCACTGTCTTTCCCAGCTGGCTGGTGTCACCCTTTACGTGGTGCCCAAAGCCGTCGCTGGGATGAGCAAGGCCGTAAATGAACACACAGGTGGCATGGAGCGCTCTCGAGAGCCAGCTGGGCCGGAGGGCAGCCTCCCACCTGGGGGCGGTGTGGCCTGGCCCCTCTGCAGGCCCGAGGGGTGGCGTCCACATGCGTAGCCGCGCTGAGGATAGAGCCAGACTCAGCTGCCAGTCGGCCAGCCTGCGGCCGGGCTCGGGTTTTGTGGGAGTGAGACATCTGCTCCATAAACCCTGCCACTTGGGGAGTGTCGGCCTGTCCGTCATACCCTTCACTGCTTCTTAGAAAAGGAATCTCCACCCCATGACCAAGGAGCAGGGACAGAGTGTGGGTGCAGAGAGGGCTCCTCCAGCCTGGGAGGGGCCTGGGGCTCCTGGGCTCGAGTCTGCTCCGCGTCCAGCTCTGAAGGTCCTCGTCTGTGCCCAGGGAGGTTGGGGGCTGGTGGGCTGGCGGACGCCACCCTGCAAGGGCCAGGCTCAGGGCAGGGGGCCGCTGTGGGGAGGGTGTCCCCACAGGGGCCCCGGGCCCCCAGGGTGCTGGGACCCCTGGCCAGGGCCCTCTGGGGGGTGACTCAGAACAGCATGCCGCTGGCACTGCAGCAAGTCTCGGCAGGTACGCGGGGGACACACAGGTGAAGGAAGTGGACACACAGAAACACGCTTCCTACTCCAGCCCCATGAGCTGAAGGCTGGGCAGGATAATCAGGAAATCCAGCGGGAGCCGTCAGCCAGCGCTGCCTCCTGGAGGGCTTTCAGAATGAGTCCCCCTCTCTGTTTACCTTCTGTTTACGTGGAGTGTACTCACAGAGAAGTGTTCCTTTGGCAGATGTATCCTGGTAAATTTCCACAAGCTAAGTACACTTGGGTAAGCAGTGCCCAGACCAGGAAATGGAGTAGCAACAGCCCCCCGCCCCATTCCAGCTCTTCCCGAACCCCGGGGCAGCCTCGGCCGCGGCCTCTCTCGCCTGCGTTTGGCGTGTGGACGGAGCAAGGCTGTGTCTGGCCCCGGGCAGCCTCGGCCGCGGCCTCTCGCCTGTGTCTGGCCTTGGTGTGGACAGAGCAGGGCTGTGTCTGGCCCCTTGTGTGAAACCCACCCGCCCCTGCTCCCATGGCTGCCCAGTCTTCACCGCGGGTGGACACGGGCGCCATGGACAGACCCTGTGGTTTGGGGCTTTCGGGACATGGCTGCTGGGGCTGTTCTGGACAGGCGTCTGGGCCACACGGACACACAGGACTGCCAGGTCATGGCAGACCCCAGAGGCCGCTCCAGGCGGAGGGGGGTTGGGTGGGGCTGCGGTCCAGGGCATCAGGAGGGCGCCCCCGGGGCGGGGAGGACGGGGAGGGTGTGGGGTGTACGGAGACTCATCCGAGTGCTCCCCGCATCACGCCGGGCTCCTGTCCCCGGGCCCGGAGCCGGGCGGTGTCCGCAGGGCCTCGGCCTCTACCTCCCAGGGCTGCTGGTCCCCGGGCCTGGGGACACACCGCTCCAGCTGCCGCCGCCCCCGTGTGTGTCTGCATCTCTCCTGCGGCATCTGCAGCCGGGGCCACCCAGAGGCTCCTCCAGCTCAGATGCTTCACTTACTTTCACGGGGAAGACCCTCCCCCACAGGTCCTGGGGATCAGCACCCCAACACGCCTCTGAGGACCTCACTCGGCCCACAGCACCATCTCTGCGGCTGCCCGGCTGCCGCCTCAGCCATGCTCTCCAGCCAGGCCGCTTTCTCAGGGCTACCCTGTCCTCCATGGCCTTCCTCCAGGAAGCCCTCCCTGCCTGTGTCCTGGTTCCCAGGCATGGGGTTCCTCCAGCACTAATGTCCAGCTGTGCCTGTGTTCTGAACGTGTCCTAGGACTGCGGCTTCCTGAGGGCAGGGTGTGCCAGCCCTCCTTGTGTGCCCACCCCCTCCTCATGTGCACAGCCCCTCCTCGTGTGCCCACCCCCTCCCTTGTGTGCACACCCCAACACACAACCTCCCGAGCTCGGCTCAGCTCTGCACGTGAGGTGCTGGAGCAAGGAACGAGGTCCAGTGTGTCTGGCCCAGGGCACCACGCCCACTGGGGGCCCAGTAGTCAGCCCTTTCCCATGCCCTCTTTCCTCCAGACAGCCCCCCTCCCTAGGGACCGGGCTATTTCTTGGGCCCAGGGCCTCTGCAGGAGTCCTGGCTACGCCCACAACACAGGGAAGAAGGAAGCCTGGGGGACAGGGGTGCCCAGCCGTTTGCTCTCCTTAGAGAAGCCAGGAGACAGGAATGCCTTTGGCTGGGGACCCAGGCCAGAGATCGGAAGATCAAAGGTGGGAAGATGAGGGGGTGAGGCAGGCGGCACTCTCTGGAGGCTGCAGTGGCAGCTGGCGGCTCCTGAGGGCAGGGCAGGGCCAGAGCACCCTCCTGTATCTCCCCGAAGGAACCCAAGGAGCAGCTGCTCGGGACGAGGGCTCTGGGGGTGAGGGCGGCTGAGGGTGGGAGCTGGGCACCAGTGGGCAGGGCTGATCCCCGCACAGCTCCCCCAAGAGGAGCTGTCGTGTGACAGGTGTCGGTGCAGAAACTAAAACACAGGGAACATGACTTGGTCACATCGAGCACCTGGAAAGCAGACAGGCCAAGGTCAGACCCGGAGCCCACAGACTGCGTCCCCCTCGGGAGACGGCCAGTCCAAGCGCAGCACGAGAGAGCGAGCTGGACATGCGGTGGGGCCCCCTTCCTCCGAGGGGGCTGCTAGTCGACCCTCGTTTCCCGAGCCCGTGGCCCGGATGGGCAGGAGCTGGGAGGGGTCGGGTTATCAGAGGCCCTCCAGGGGATGAAGAAGGTGGCAGACGGGCGACGGGCGACGACCCACACAGGACACGGTGGGATCCGCTGGGCCAGGCTTGGGGACTCAGGGCTGGGGGTGCTGGGCGGAAGGACAGGAGAGGCTCTGTGGGCTGGCAGGACCTCCCTGAGGAGACACAGCAGGGCTGGGCTCTGGAAAGTTCCACTGGTCCTGGCACCCGGGTGAGCGGGACTCAGAGGCCCAATCCTTCCTTTGTTCCTGGCCGCCACCCCCACCGCGCACCTTTCAGCCTCGGGCAGTTGGGGCAGGCGTGGGGCCTGGCTGGGCTCAGCAGAACCAAGCCTCTTACTGTGACTAGACGGGCAGTAACTTGTTATTTCCGAGTCTTCCTTTCTGCACTGAAAAGGAAATAAAGAACTTCTCTCCCAGCCTGATGAAAGGATTAGATGAAATGAGGCCAAGCCCGTGCCAGCAGCTCCAGACGGCACCTGCACAGGCGGGGGACCTCCAGGTGGCCTTGGAGGGTCCCCGCCTGACCCGCGTCTGGGCGGCCTTGGAGGGTCCCTGCCCTGACCCGCGTCTGCACAACGGCCTTGGAGGGTCCCCCGCCTGACCTGCCTGACCCACGTCTGCACGACGGCCCCTCCCTGCAAAGGTGGCCTTTGGTGCTCTGAGTTCATCAAACTCGAGCTGAGACTCTAGAGGACCATCTGGCTGGGATGGACGAGGGTGGCCAGGGCAGCTGCTGGGTCAGCGGTCCTGGTGTGAGAGGAAGGCGCCCAGCTGGGAGGTGCGGGGTGGGGGGACTCTGAATATGGGGCCTCTCCAGCTCCCCCAGACACACCTGCCACTGTGTCAACGCAGCTAAGTGCGACGGAGCCAGTGAAACAAAGGCCGGAGCTTCAGCTCCACAGCGGGGCCCAGGGCTGCCTGGTCCTCAGCCTGCCCTCTGCCCTGCCCCACCCCCGTCTCTTGGTTGCCCTGGAGGACCTCTGACCTGATGGGCTGCCCCAGCCCTCTCTCTGAGGGGCTCTGGGCCCACAGGGAGGACAGATTCCCACCTCACACCTCCAGAGACAGACAGAGGGAAGGGCAGGGCAGGGCTGGGAGGCAGCCTGATGAGTGGAGGGTGCTGAGCTGGATGGGATCTAGGGGGACCCCCAAGTGGACTCGGCTCCGGGTCAGTCTTGGTCGGGGCTGCCTGGGGACGAGGCTGCGTGTGTGATGAGGGTCTCCTGGCCGCCATCGTGTTGGGAGACCACCCACAGGGGATGACAGTCTCTGCTGAGCCCGCAGGGGGCAGCGACCACACCTGGGCCCTGTGAGGTCCAGCCCCGCCTGTGCCACCGCCCACCGTCTCACTGTGCCGCCTGACTGGGCTCTGAGGGGGTCCCACACTGCTGGATGGGCAGCTTCAGCGCGTGGCGCTCAGCGGCTGGGGGTCGGAGGCATGTGCGCAGGGCCACGGAGGGCGGCTGCACAGGCACAGAGTTGCTTTCAGGGTGCCCAGCGCCGGTGAAGCGCTTTCCTAGGGAGGAGACGGAGCGGGAGAGCTGAGGTCTCTCGCCCAGTCACGCGGCCGGCAGAAAGCAGAGATGAAGGGGGACGGGCCGACGGAAGGGCCACCCCCAGGACCTCTGGCAGGACACCAAGGATACGCCCTGTGTCTGCTCAGTCCGGTGTCGCAACTGCTAGCCACGTGTGGCCAGTGTAGACGAGGCACTGGATTTCCACTCTGATTTAATGACCTGAAGTGTGAACAGTGCAGGCGGTGGAGGCCTGAACCATCTCGCGGGGGGGCGGGGGGGTCCGTCGCCCCCTGGGCTGCGTGCGGCTGCCCTGAGGGGGCCCGTGGCTTCCCCGCTGGCCTGTGTGTGGGTGGCCCGCACAGGGAAGCAGCCAGCCAGGCGGCCTGTCCTGACTGCTCTCTGCAGAGCCCTCGCCTGTTCCAGGCTCAGTGGAGGGAGGCCCAGGAGGTCAGCGCTGGCCGTTGGGGCAGGGAAGCACCTCTGACTGGGCAGAGGCCTTGGGACCCCCCAGCCTCATCACTCTGAGCCTGGGACAGCCTGGCTCCCCCACTTAGGGGTTCCCCGCAGGGCTGAGGGTCAGGTCAGCCTGGGACCCTCTCCACCTCCGAGGCTGCCCTCCTCCCTCGCCCAGGCACCCGCACCCTCCCTGCGGGTCCAGGCACTTTCCCTTTTCCAAGAAGAGGTGGAAATGAGGGTGTGGCTTGAAGCTGGTGCCAAACCTCCATCTCCGCCTGCAGCGCCCTTGAGCAGGAGGCACCTCTCTGGCCTCTCCTGGCTCTGTCTCCTTCCTCTGCTGGCGCTTGGAGGAGACAAAGTGAGCACCATTCCCTGACTCCTGTGGGTTTTACAATCCAGGGCTGAAATCTACTTTCTCCCCTCTCATCTGACCTTTAGGAATGACCCCTTCCTTGGCTTTCCTGCCCGCCTGAATTAACTGGGTCACCTGATGACCCTCTGGGTTTCCTGTCTCTTCCCGGTTCCATATGACATGCACAAGCCTTGTCTTGGCTTGGAAACCACGGGGACCCCCCATTGACCTCCAGGTCAGATGCCAGCGCTCCCCATCAGCATCTGTCTTCCCCACCCCCGGCCGCCCATGTCCTCCTCGAACCCTAGCTGAGAAGCTGTTACAAAGGAGCCAAGACAGGCGGGAATCCAGCAATAGCCCCTTTGTTTAAAAAAATACAGCACTGTTCTCACACAGGAGTCTGTGTGGAGCGGAGAGCCTGAGGTGGTGCTGTGCTGTGCCTAACCGCTGCGCTCTTTCCCTGGCTGGAGTCACGCCCTTGTTGGGAAATGTGCAGAACTCTGAGACCCCCTCTGTGTCGGCTGGTTCGGAGCCTCCAGGAAGACAGTGGGGCCGGGCTGGGGTCCTTTCAGCGTGCGCTGCAGCCCCTGTGTGCCAGGTGCACCAGGCCTGGGAGTAAGCCCTCCCCGAGCAGGCGCTGGGGTCACAGGCACTGAGCCCTGAGCATCGTAACTCGTCCGGGCAAGGATGTTATGGAGGCCTGCTGAGCGAGCCCTGTGTCTTACTAACTGGTTTGTTGATTGACTCCTGTGTGTGTCACTCAGCTCCAGCAAGTGCATCCCCGTCTCACATATGGGGAGGCTGCCGGGAGTCGCCTGCAAGAGCAGGCCCGCAGGCTGGTCAGCGCAGCCGGCTGCTGGTGGGGCGGGGCAGCGCCAGGGGCAGGGTGAGAGCCCAGCGAACGCCCCTGCGGGAGCCTGAACAGAAGTGCAGGGCGCAGGACGCTGCTCAGCTCTGGCGGGAGGGCCTCAGAGGAGACAGCCCGGGGGCACGGCCGGGGGCGAGAGACTCATCTCCTGGTCCCTCCGGCTGCCCTCTACTTGGCTGCAGAGATGGCCCCTGCGTCCCGGCCTCTACCCCCAGTGGGGACAGTCCTCCCAGGCCCGCCTCGCAGGGGCGTCTGCTCACAGGAAAGACGCACACTGAACAAGTACTGCGGGGCACTTGGGTGTCGGCCGATGACCCCAGCGGCGGGCTTCCTACTACCCCAACCCGGCCTGGTTTCGGGCCCTCCTGCTCTCTGCCCCCGAGTCCCCGGCTCCTTCTGGTCTCCAGGGCGACGCTGCCTCTCCCAGCTTCCCTGGTGGTCGAGCGCTGAGAACGCTCCTGTGTGCAGGCTGCAGGCTCGCCCGTCGACCCTCTCCTGGCCCTGCCCCGAGTGAGCACAGCCAGGCGCGGAGCGCCCGAGGCTGCTGGGAGAGGCCGCACGGCGGGTGACGCCCAGCCTCGCCCTGCTTTCCGGCTGAGCGAGGCAGCGGGCAAGGCCCAGCGCGCGGGAAGGCGGTGCGGCGCGGCCAGAGCGCAGGCTTCAGCCAAACCCGTGCTTCTGAGTAAAGCGCATCCCGGAGCCATGCGTGTGCGTGGTGCGTGCGCGCTGCGTGCGGGTGTGCGTGCTGGCTGCATACGCGTGCTGCATGCGCGCGCGCTGCCCACGCTCGTGGGGCAGCGGCGCTGCAGTGGCGTTCGCGGCCGGCCGTTGGTGTCCAGTCCGCCCACGAGCTGGGCCCCGAGCCCCACCAAGCAGCCTGAGCTTTTTTGTCGGAGCCCCTCCGCTCACCCGGGGTCACAGCCAAGAAGGGTTCAACCCGGGGGTGGGGGGCGCGGGGCGCGAGACGGCTGAGCGTCCCCAGAGGGCGTCCGTCGTGGTTAAGGCGGGCACTTGGAGAGCGCGGACTTGGAGTGCTGTGCACGCGCCCAAGCACGCGCCCGGCGCCCCACGGCCCGCGCGTGCCCCGCGGCTCTCGCGGCCCCGCAGCGCTGCCGCAGCGCCCCAAGGCCCGCGCGTGCCCCGCCCTCCTTCGGCGCCGGCCCCGGAGCCCTGCAGCTGGGCTGCGCGCGGTCCCGGCGGGATGCGGGCGGCGCGGGGCGGGCCGCTCCTCCCGGGGAGAACAATGAGGCCGCTCTCGGGACGGGCCCGGGGCGGGTGGGGGCCTGGAGCCACATCAGAGCCGCAGAGCTGCGGCCCCCGAGGCGACGGCTGAGTCACATACCCCGAGTCACACAGCCCGCGAGCGCGTGTGGAGGCACGTCCAGAGGCGCTCGGGCGCGCGTTCAGGGGTGCCGGCTCCGCGGCTCCTCGACTCTTCCCGTCGGGCCGACCGGCCCGGGTCCCGCAGCAGGCTCCGTGCCTGGGCTCCCGGGCCGCGCTTTCTGCTCCCGTCGCGGCTCTGGCCGCCGGCCCCCGTCTTGGACGGTGGGTCGGGGCCTCGGGTGCGGCGGGACGGGAGCCGCCGGCCCCTCGCCTCTGCCCCCACGGGGCGCCTGCCTTCCTCAGAGGATGTGTCCCGCTTTACTAGGGATAAAACCCTGACGCCTCAACAGCCTTTTCATCGGAGAAGCTGGGCCCCCACTCCCCCAGCCGCTGCCCCACACCCCGTGCCCAGCACACACCTCAGCACAGGCTTTTCTTGCAGGAAATGGAGACCCCGGGGTTTGCGGTGAAAGTGCATCCCTGGGAGGAGGGAGCTGACGGAGGCCAGGGGCTGCTCTTAGGGCTTTGAGCCGGCTGATCCCAAGATTGAGACGCACACATGCAGTCCCCGCGCGGGCTGGGAGGAAACCCCGGGGCCTGCGGCCGCAGCCGGTGGGGCTCTTGCCCACCGGTCACTGAGGGGCAGGAGGCGGAGGAAATGCTGTGCACGTTCTGGCAGGCAGTCTGTAGGCACTGGCTCACTTAATCCGTACAAGGACCCTAGGAGTCTGGGGGCGTTCCCCCATCTTTACAGACGAGGTGACTGAGAGTAGTTAAGAGCCCTCAGTCAGGTTGGTAACTCAAGGAGAGAGCTGACTTCAGTCTTTCCTCTGCTTTCTCAGAGTAAAGTGGACGCAACATTGGCATCCACCTTGGGGTCGCTGGGAGAATCCAGTAGGATCGTCTGGATAAAGGGCCGCCAGCGCTGGACAGAGTGGACCTCCAGCAGATGCCGGCTGTTCCTGCCGCGATCCTCTGCGTGCAGGGTACCTTGGAGGCGTGGCGCGGAAGCCACCTCAGGGCCTCTCGTAACGTGGGCAGGCAGCTAGTCTAGGCGGGACTCGGCAGGACCCCGTGCCCTCTGGATGGAGAAGAGGAGAAGGGCCTGGGAGGCAGCAGGAGAGAGAGCTGCAGGCCTAGAGGGCCATGGAATCCCGCGGGCCAGTCTGGGGATGGTCCCAGGAGCCTGTGGGGTCTCGGACAAAACGTCCACAGGGGTCCTGCGTGTTGAGTAGCCCATCCTGCTCTGACGCTCTGTGAACTTTTCTCTGGCTCGTCCGTGTTGGCGGGTCAGCTTCCTCCTCGGCTCCCATCATGGCCCATCTCACTGAGAGGAGGGAGCCCCGGGAGCACCGCGTGGGGCCTGGGGGACACGGTCTGCTCATCTGCCTGCTTCTGTCTTGCAGAGACCTGAGCATGAACAACCTCACGGAGCTCTGGCCTGGCGACTTCCGCCACCTGCGCTTCCTGGAGGAGCTGTGAGTAGAGGCCTTGGTCGGGGGGTGGGAGGGGCTGGCGGGAAGGGCTGGAGGGGGTACTGTGACCTCTGACACCAGGGCACAGGGCTCCCTGGGGGAGGGAGTCCGGCGGAAGGAGCCGTTCTGAGAGAGGGGTCAGCGCCACCTGCCGAGGTGTGGGGCTGAGTGGGGGCAGCGTGGACATAGAACTCGGACGTCAGCCTCCACCTCCCTGAAGCTGACCAGCTTTCTGTCAACACTCCTCCTTTCCTTGAAAGTGAGAGTCGCTGAGTTGTCTCCGACTCTTTTTGCAACTCTATGGACTATACAGTCCATGGAATTCTCCAGGCTAGAATACTGGAGTGGGTAGCCTTTCACTTCTGCAGGGGATCTTCCCAACCCAGGGATCGAACCTGGGTCTCCCAGATGGCAGGCGGATTCTTTACCAGCTGAGCACCAGGGAAGCCCCCTTTGCTTGGGGCTGTCCTTGACCTGCCCTTGTCCCCCAGTCTGGCCGCTGGCCACGTCCCTGTCCTGGTGGCTGTTGCTCTGCAGTGAGTGCGTCCTCGTCCCCATCCCCACTGCTGCCGCTGCCCTGGACGTCCCCTCCGCCGGGGGCTGCCCAGCACGTAAGGACACAACTCTGCTCCCTCTCTGATACACTCTGTCCATTGTGGGCGGCTCTCACCAGCTTACAAGCCTTCTCTAGTTCGCCACAGCCCAGAGAAGCCGCTTCAAGAACCCTCCCTCACCTGGCCCAAGCCCACCAGCCAGCTGTGCTCCGCGGGAGCCAGTTTCCCCTCCAGCCCAGCAGGCTATCTCTCTGCTCTTATCAGGGCCAACGCAAGGCCCACTTCCTCCAGGAAGCCCTCTCTGGTTGGTCCCTTCCCACAGCCTGGAAGCCTGCATGCTGGTCTGACACGCTAGTGCCGTGCATGAGTGAGTCAGCCCCTCGGCCGAGCGCCTTCTGTCTCCTTGGGGGAGCCAGGCCACCCTCTCCCACCCCACCCTCCTCCTTGCCTGGTCCCCAGGACCCTAGCCTGCTGGCTCATGTTGGGCACCATCAGTCTCGGGGTTCTGCTGGTTTTGCTTAAACTCTCAGATCACAGGCTCCCGGTTCCAAACACTCACCACTCCACCTGCACCCTGAGCCCTCTCCCTCGCCGCACAGCTCTCCCCACTGGCCCCTGGACAGGCCCCCCGAGGGCACCCTGCCCTGCCCGAGCGCATGAGCAGCACCTCGTGGACGCTGGCTCTCGGGGTCAGGATGCGCGGCGGCCCAGAGCAGGGAGAGGCCTCTCGGAGGAACCGTGGGCAGTTCTCAGGGGAAGAGACAGCGAGGCCACGGAGGGGCCTGCCTGGTGGGAAGGCATGGCAGGACAGGCCACGGAGTCGGGCTGGTGGCGCGCAGCCTGAGCCGGGGCTGGTCCTCTGCCCTCCACTCCCCGAGGGGCTTGTTGGCCCATTTTGGAGGCAGAAATGCCCTCCTGCGGAGCCGAGCGTGGAGCCCCAACGATCACAGCACCTTTTCTGAAACAGGAAGTTTTGAGAGAAGCCCGCATGCCGCAAAATGAAGACTCCACTTCCTGTGACAAAATGAAAAGGAGCCAAATAAAGTGAAATAAAATAAGATAAAGTAAAATAAAGCAAAATGAAAGGAAAAACAATAAATGTCAACTGGAGACTCTCAGTGGAGATTAAAAAGACGGCCTCTGGGCCGTCAGCAGAGTCGGAGCCGAGTCCCGGCTCCGCCCGTGGGGACTCGAGGCCTCCAGGCGCTGTGCAGACCCCGATGGGGACGTGCGTCAGGCGCCCTCTGTCTCATCTGTTCCTTTTGGAGTTGACGGTCACTCGTGACCAGTGTGGAAGTGCTTGATTAGACCCCAGTGTGAGATTCGTCCGTACAGCCCGTTTCTGCTCCAGAGTAGTGGGCTTGGCTGTGCAGTCTGGGGCTCAGGGAGACCCACGCATCTACCCCCTGCCGACAGCACAGCACAGGGCAGGCTGTGGGTGGGCGCGGCCCAGGAGATCATCGGGTCTGGGAGATGCCCACACACTGAGCTGAGCCTCGGTTTCCTCCTCTGCAAGTGGGGGTCCTTGTGAGGTCAGCAGGGCAGTCTCACCACCACCCTCCCCACCCACGTCCCGGGACTCTGCGTGGGGCTACCACCCTGCCCGGCCGCCCGCCAGCATCACCCGCCCTTCTCTCTGGTTTGCAGGCGCCTCTCAGGGAACCGCCTCTCACACATCCCGGGACAAGCGTTCTCTGGCCTCAGCAGCCTGAAAATCCTGTAAGTCTAAGTCCCACGTTACGTGGAGACTCAGCTTTGAGGACTCTGGGCAAATGGAGGCTTGGAGCCTGTGTCTTGCTTTGCCACTGGCTTGCTTATTTCCGTATCTTCACTTTTCCCTTTAATTATTTCCAGGCCTTTGCTTTTGCCTTATCCGTAAGAAAGTTGGTGGTTCCAAACAAACGTTTAACAGCCCCGATGCTCGCACCACAGTGTCAGGGAGTGCGATGCACCGTGAACATGGCCCGCGGGCCAGGGCAGGTTCAGGCGTCTCAGGCCAGGAGGAGTTGGACTGTTCCTGCAGGGAAGACTCCACACTGGTTTAACTGCCTTCCCTTTGAGCCCTGGCCCTACTCCCTGGCCACAGTGCGGAATCCCCCGCTCCAGTTCCCAGGCATCTGTGTCCTTGAAGCAGAAGGAACATGAGGATGGAAGAGGACCCTGCGTGGCTCTTCTGTTGACCCCACAGCCCCCTTGAGGGAGGGGACGTGAAGGCAGCCTCTCCCAGAGCCTAGTCCCCGCCCTTTCCCTGGGAAGAGTGTGGGTGAAAGGAAGTACGAGTGGACGCAGGGGATCCGAGGGCAGGCTGGGGAGGGTCCTCGGAGGGCCTGACCCTGGGCTGGGGGCGAAGTGGATCCTGGGGGCCGACCCCGGAGCGCCTGAAGCCCCTGCAGCGGTGAGCTGCCCCCTGCCTGCTGCCCCCTCAGCCCCGCCCTGACCTGCTGCCCCCCTCAGCCCCGCCCTGACCTGCTGCCCCACAGCCCCGCCCTGACCTGCTGCCATCTTTGCACAGGGGCGGCACCAAGGCATCAGTTCAGTTCACTCGTTCAGTCGTGTCCGACTGTGCGACCCCATGGGCTGCAGCACACCAGGCCGCCCTGTCCGTCACCAGCTCCCGAAGTACACTCAGACTCACGTCCATCAAGTCAGTCATCCAGCCCTCTCAACCTCTGTCGTCCCCTCCTCCTGCCCCCAATCCCTCCCAGCATCAGGGTCTTTTCAAATGAGTCAACTCTTCTCATTAAATGGCCAAAGTATTGGAGTTTCAGCTTTAGCATCAGTCCTTCCAATGAACACCCAGGACTGATCTTTGTTAGAATGGACTGGTTGGATCTCCTTGCAGTCCAAGAGACTCTCAAGAGTCTTCTCCAACACCACAGTTCAAAAGCATCAGTTCTTCGGCGTTCAGCTTTCTTCACAGTCCAACTCTCACATCCATACATGACCACAGGAAAAACCATAGCCTTGACTAGACGGACCTTAGTCTGCAAAGTAACGTCTGTGCTTTTGAATATGCTATCTAGGTTGGTCATAACTTTCCTTCCAAGGAGTAAGCATCTTTTAATTTCATGGCTGCAGTCACCATCTGCAGTGATTTTGGAACCCCCAAAATAAATCAGCCACTGTTTCCACTGTTTCCCCATCTATTTCCCATGAAGTGATGGGACCAGATGCGATGATCTTTGTTTTCTGAATGTTGAGCTTTAAGTCAACTTTTTTACTCTCCTCTTTCACTTTCATCAAGAGGCTTTTAGTTCCTCTTCACTTTCTGCCATAAGGGTGGTGTCATCTGCATATCTGAGGTTACTGATATTTCTCCTTGCAATCTTGATTCCAGCTTGTGCTTTATCCAGTCCAGCGTTTCTCATGATGTACTCTGCATAGAAGTTAAATAAGCAGAGTGACAATATATAGCCTTGACATACTCCTTTTCCTATTTGGAACCAGTCTGTTGTTCCATGTCCAGTTCTAACTGTTGCTTCCTGACCTGCATATAGGTTTCTCAAGAGGCAGGTCAGGTGGTCTGGTATTCCCATCTCTTACAGAATTTTCCATAGTTTCTTGTGATCCACACAGTCAAAGGCTTTGGCATAGTCAATAAAGCAGAAATAGATGTTTTTCTGGAACTCTCTTGCTTTTTCCATGATCCAGCGGATGTTGGCAATTTCATCTCTGGTTCCTCTGCCTTTTCTAAATGCAGCTTGAACATCTGGAATCTGGAAGTTCACCGTTCACATATTGCTGAATCCTGGCTTGGATAATTTTGAGCATTACTTTACTAGCATGTGAGATGAGTGCAATTGTGCGGTAGTTTGAACAGTCTTTGGCATTGCCTTTCTTTGGGATTGGAATGAAAACGGACCTTTTCCAGTCCTGTGGCCACTGCTGAGTTTTCCAAATTTGCTGGCATATTGAGTGCAGCACTTTCACAGCATCATCTTTCAGGATTTGAAACAGCTCAACTGGAATTCCATCACCTCCACTAGCTTTGTTCGTAGTGATGCTTTCTAAGGCCCACTTAACTTCACATTCCAGGATGTCTGGCTCTAAGTGAGTGATCACACCATTGTGATTTTCTTGGTCGTGAAGATCTTTTTGTACAGTTCTTCTGTGTATTCTTGCCACCTCTTTTTCATATCTTCAGCTTCTGTTAGGTCCATACCGTTTCTGTCCTTTATCGAGCCCATCTTTCATGAAGTGTTCCCTTGGTATCTCTAATTTTCTTGAAGAGATCTCTAGTCTTTCCCATTCTTTCCCTCTATTTCTTTGCATTGATCGCTGAAGAAGGCTTTCTTATCTCTCCTTGCTATTCTTTGGAACTCTGCATTCAGATGCTTACATCTTTCCTTTTCTCCTTTGCTTTTTGCTTCTCTTCTTTTCACAGCTGTTTGTAAGGTCTCCCCAGACAGCCATTTTGCTTTATTTCTTTTCCATGGGGATGGTCTTGATCCTTGTCTCCTGAACAATGTCACGAACCTCATTCCATAGTTCATCAGGCACTCTATCAGATCTAGGCCCTTAAATCTATTTCTCACTTCCACTGTATAATCATAAGGGATTTCATTTAGGTCATACCTGAATGGTCTAGTGGTTTCCTCTCCTTTCTTCAGTTTAAGTCTGAATTTGGTAATAAGGAGTTCATGATCTGAGGCACAGTCAGCTCCCAGTTTTGTTTTTGCTGACTGTCTAGAGCTTCCCATCTTGGCTGCAAAGAATATAATCAATCTGACTTCAGTGTTAACCATCTGGTGATGTCCATGTGTAGAGTCTTCTCTTGTGTTGTTGGAAGAGGGTGTTTGCTATGACCAGTGCATTTTCTTGGCAAAACTCTCTTAGTCTTTGCCCTGCTTCATTCCATATTCCAAGGCCAAATTTGCCTGTTACCCAAGGTGTTTCTTGACTTCCTACTTTTGCATTCCAGTCCCCTATAATGAAAAGGACGTCTTTTTGGGTGTTAGTTCTAAAAGGTCTTCATAGAACCTTCATAGGTCTTCATAGAACCGTTCAACTTCAGCTTCTTCAGCATTACTGGTTGGGGCATAGACTTGGATTACCGTGATATTGAATGGTTTGCCTTGGAAACGAACAGAGATCATTCTGTCGTTTTTGAGATTGCATCCAAGTACTGCATTTCGGACTCTTGTTGACCATGATGGCTACTCCATTTCTTCTGAGGGAGTCCTGCCCGCAGTAGTAGATATAATGGTCATCTGAGTTAAATTCACCCATTCCAGTCCATTTTAGTTCGCTGATTCCTAGAATGTTGATGTTCACCCTTGCCATCTCTTGTCTGACCACTTCCAATTTGCCTTGATTCATGGACTTGACATTCCAGGTTCCTATGCAGTATTGCTCTTTACAGCATTGGACCTTGCTTCTATCACCAGTCACGTCCACAACTGGGTGTTGTTTTTGCTTTGGCTCCATCCCTTCATTGTTTCTGGAATTATTTCTCCACTGATCTCCAGTAGCCTATTGGGCAGCTACCGACCTGGTGAGTTCCTCTTTCAGTGTTCTATCATTTTGCCTTTTCATACTGTTCATGGGATTTTCGAGGCAAGAATACTGAAGTGGTTTGCCATTCCCTTCTCCAGTGGACCATGTTCTGTCAGACCTCGCCTCCATGACCCGTCCGTCTTGGGTGGCCCCACACGGCATGGCTTGGTTTCATTGAGTAGACAAGGCTGTGGCCCGTGTGACCAGACTGACTAGTTTTCTGTGATTATGGTTTCAGTGTGTCTGCCTCTGATGCCCTCTCGCAACACCTACCGTCTTACTTGGGTTTCTCTTACTTTGGATGAGGGGTGTCCCCTCACAGCCGCCCCTCCTGACCTTGAACATGGAACAGCTCCTCTTGGCCCTCGGCGCAGCCCAGTGCTGTGCCTGTCCTGGGCTGCATCCGTCTAGAAAGAGGTCTCTTCTCTGCTCCAGGTTGTCTGTGGGTGGGTGGCCCTGTCCGCTCTGCCCGGGAGATTCCTGCTCACAGCCGGTCAGCAGCCTCACCACCTCCAGGCGCCCTCCTGCCTCCGGGCCCTGGGGCCCTGGCCCCCTCCCCACCCTGCTCCTGCTCCGCTTGCGGGCGCGCCATCCCGGCCCTACCTGCCTCCTCTTGGCCTCCCGCTGGCCCCTCAGTCCTTCTTGCCTCCTCTCTCTGACTGTCTGTCCTGCTCCCCCAGTGCTGCTGCCCCCGGGCAGGGGAGGCACCCCCAGGCCTGTGGCCAGATTGGAGAGCGGGGGTCTGTCTGCTGGGCCTTCAGAAGATGAGACTCACGTCCCATGTCTAAGCCTCCAGCTTATGGACGCGCCTTTCTGCCTCGCCTGCCTTAGGCAGCTAATCAAAGCCTCCCGAAGCTGCAATCCCGCCCCCTCAACATGGTGCTGGCCCTGCGATTGGGTGGCTGGAGGGGCAGCAGCTGGAGCTGAGGGCAGCCCTCCACTGACACCCAGTGGCGCACCTGAGACCCCCCAGTCGCCCACAGCCTTCGCACCTGCTCTTTGCCTGCAGGCCTCCTCTGTTTCAAGGTCTGGGGGTGGTTGAGGAAGGCACCCCCCTACCCAGTGCCCTCAGAGCGGAGGTGCCGCCCACATCTGGGTGAAAAGGCAGGTGTGCAGGCCTGGGGGCACCTTCCTGCTCCCAGCTCTTCCCTGCCCTCCTCTCTGCCCACATACTCCCCCAGAGGCCAGCAGGGAAGGACTCCCCAGAGACAGTGGCCACCCAGAGACAGTGGCCACCCAGACCCCCTTAGAGCCGGGTGAGGTGGGCCCTTGCCCAGTGCCACAGGGCTCTGGAGTGGCCTTCTGACTGTTCTGAGCACGGCTCCGGGGCCTGGGGTCAGTTGGGGTCCCCATTTCTCCCCCTCTCGCTCTCAGACTCACAGCCCTGCCGGTCTAGGAGGGCAGTCCTCTGAGCGGCTCCTGTGCCTGGCTGGACGTGCCTGCTTTTGCAGGGTCATATGTGCCGGTTTGCCGACCTGGGTGCCGCAAGTTGTCCCTGCAGACACGCACACCACAAAGGTGGTTGCCTGGGCGCCGGCACAGCCTCCCCTTCCCAGGGAAGCCGCAGGCTCTCAGCTGCAGAGGAGGCTGAGGCCTGGGGAGGAGATGCGGCATCTTCTGGGCCGGGATGCCGGGGTGGGGGGTGGGAGCGAGGGGCCCTGCCCTGCTTTTCCGCCTTGCTGCCCCGAGTGTCGACTCCATGTCTTCTTGGGCGCCTCGTCCCCGAAGCCCCTGAGAGGTGCCCTCCCAGCCCTGTGGACCCCTGGGGACAGTTGGGGCTCAGGCTCAGGCTGGGCTCTGTGGGCTCTGTGGGTGGGGTCCTTCAAGCCCTCTCCTCCTCACAGGATGCTGCAAGACAACCGGCTGGGAGGGGTCCCCGCGGAGGCGCTGTGGGAGCTGCCCGGCCTGCAGTCTCTGTGAGTTGGGGAGCGGGCTGGCGCCTCTGCCTGGGCCTGAACCCCCGGGTTCCGACGGGGCGCTCCTGGCCTTGGTTTCTGCGAGGGGTGTGTACGGGCAAGCAGGTGCCCAGCCCCTGAGGAAGGCTGCGGGGGCGGGCCTCCTGGGTGCCCCAGGCGCCACCCTGGGCCGTCTGGCCTTACGCCACGGAGCCTGGGCGGGCTTGGAAGCTGCCGCCCCAGAACCGCGGCCAGACGGGGCTGTCTCCTGACCTGGCCAGCTCCCGGGCTAGGCGGGGCTTTGAGCTCAGACACCTCATGGGCCACCAGGGACCCGTCCAGCCCTGCCCAGAGCCCTGCGGTGTCTGTCCGTCCACTGGGGCTGTCGCGGTTCCTGGGCGGGAAGCAGAGACAGGTGGAGTGAGGGAGGGCCCGGCCGCTCGGTGCTCAGGGCAGGCGCTGGGGTGCACAGGGCAGGCCTGGAGCTGGCCGGTGCCCAGTGTGTGCCTGTGAGCCGGCTGAATTTGACCAGAGACTAGGTGGCTGGGCGGACTCAGAGCTGGGGCCGGGCCTGGGGGCCCTGAGGCAGGGTGGCACCTCCCCGCCTGTGGGTCCTCACCCTGCTCCCCAGCTGCCCCTGCCCCCTCACCCGCCCGTGTCCCCTCATCCCTGCGTGTGCTGGGCCTCAGGCCCCACCACCTCCTCTCTCTCCGTCCAGCTTAATGCTGGCCAAGGTCAAAGGTCAGTGACTAGGAGGCCTGTGTTGCTCCCGCTGCCCGTGGGCAGACTAACAGCTCCTCAGGGGGTTTTCCACGGGGTGAGGACCTCCGCTGGCTTCCTTCACACTCAATCCGAGCTTCCTGTTGTCCCTGGGGCTCTTGTCTTCTGTGTGCCTGGGGACCCCGAGGGTCACTCTTGCGCTCTCTGAGCAGGGGCAGCCCCGCGGCCAGGAGTCTCGATGGCCAGCTTCCTTGGCAGCCTCCCTGCTGTCCAGGGGCTAGGGTCAGATCAGGCCCCTGGCCCACCGCACACGCATTGCCTCTAGCAGTCCTCTGGTGAGGAGACCTCTGGCCCGCAAGGCAGCTGGCTCCAGTCCTGGCCGCCACCACGCTGACCCTCTGCCCAGCAGCCCATCCGCCCGTGGGGCACGGCCCCCCGCCCACCTCGCAGGGGTTCAGGAGAGCGGGCGCTGCTCACTTGGCTCCTCCAGCTGCCTGTCTCGCGTGCACTTGAGGCTTCCCTGGGGAAGGGGCAGGGAAGGGCGTCCCTGGCACAGGGAACAGCACGAGTGGGGACCCGGGAGGACTGAAGGCTGCCGAGCGCGTGCCCGGGGCCACTCTGGTGGGCCGTGCGTGTTGCAGGGGAGCTGGAGGGAGGGGGCAGGAGAGGAGTGAGGTCTGGAATCAGCACGAGGCTGGGGGAGGGCCTTGCCAGGGATCCAGAGTTCATGCTTCGGGCCTGGGAAGCCATCAAAGGCCCTTCAACGGGAGCTTGCATCATTGAAAGTCAACCCAGCAGCAGTCAAGGAGGCCAGCCTGGAGGCGGCGCTGAAGGAGCAGTTGGCCGACTCTGGGAATATCAAGATGCCGACTGTCAGGGCTCTGGGGCAGGGGTTGCCTGGCTCAAGGCTCGGCTCCTGCCCTCACCCTGGTAAGGCCCCGGGCGGGCTGGGCCTTGGTGCTCCCGCTCTCTCCAGAGCCAGGGAGGCCCCTGCTAGCACAGGAGGAGCTGCCGGCCTTGCAGACGCATGTGGCACGCCTGGTGCTGCCACCTCCGCGGTCCCTCGTGTGGGCGGGCGCTGTCGACACGCCGTGGGTGAGCACGGGTCGTGGTGGTGGAGAGGACTCCCGGCTGGACGGCCAGGCTGCTCACCGAGAGCCCGGCACATGGTAGGGGGCTCAGAGAACGTGCTGATGGAGGGGTAGGTGAGACGGGCGGGCAGGGGTGGAGCCGGGCGGGCACAGGGCCCCTTGGACTTGCTGGGTGTGCGGTACCGCGGGGAGTGGCCGGCCTCTGGGACAGGACGGAACGAGGGCCTCTGCTTGCAGGACATCAGGGCGTACTTGTGCGAGCGTGCGTGTGTTGCAGAGAAGGGCGCCTAGCCCTACGTGAAGGTCCTGTTTCGTGGCTGCTCCATCAGAGTGAGAGCCTCCACCCGACTCAGGCGCCCCGTCACAGGTGGGACGCGGAAGCCCAGGTTGCCGGGCTGAGAGGCGAGGGCTGGGCCGCCGTCGGGTGCCCGCGGGCCTGCGCTCCCCGCGAGGTGTCTCGCGGGTGTGACCCCGACTCCGTGTTCATGAGCCCCCGTAGCAGGGGTCGTCTCTGCTCTCAGAGGTGCGAACAGAGGCTTGGACGAGCTCAGAGCCTCACGCAGGGGTTCTCTCCAAGGCTGTGTGCTCCATCACAGCTGCAGGGAAGCCGCCGTGCCTCCCTCCTTCTCCATCGGGGCCAGGAGAAGGCCCCCGGTCTGTGGGTCCGCCTCCCGGGCCACCTGTCCACAGCGAGCCAGCCCCCGTGGGATCGCCTGGCTCGGGTTCCCAGGGAAGGCTGCCCTGTCCCCTTTTGTAGACCCCCGGGGATGCCCCTGGACTATGCATGGAGGCTCTGTCCTGTGCTTCCAGGACAGGAAATGGGCTCGGGAGGGGAGAGAGCAGTGGGAGCAGGGGTGGCCAGGGCACCTGTCCTACCTGGCACCCAGGCCATCTGGGCCCACAACCCCCCCCACACACTTGCTTCCTCCCTGACCTGTGTGGGGGCCACCAGGCTGGACGTGTCACGCCAGGGAGGAGCCACGGCCAGGAGGAACCATGAGCAGCCTGCCTGGGGGAACCAGCGCCTGGGTCTGGGGAGGCCCAGAAGGGCTCGGCCTGGGCTGAGGGGGGCCCCAGGTTGGCGTCAGAGGCGCCCAGTGGCAGGAGTCCTGCCCGCACAGCCTGGGGGCACGCCCTTCGGCACCCCGGCTCTGTGCAGAGCTGGGAGACGAGGGCTGACTCCAGTCAGAGGCCCCGCCAGCAGCAGCACAGCATGCCCCTGCAGCCTGCTGTGGGGGTGGAGGGCGGGGGGAGGGCCCGCCCCGAGCGCCTGGTCACTGGGGGCATTTGTGCGGTGGGTGGTCCCTCCGCGAGGGGACCCGCCAGGTGGGGTGGGGAGGAAAGCTGCTGGGTCACCCTGCCGGTGCGCAGGCTCTCAGGGGCAGGGATCCAAGTTCTTCTTGGGGGTTTCCAAGCAGGGCCCGCCGTGCTCCATACGACTGACCCTCCCCCGAGGGACCGCGGCCCCCAAACCTGCGGTGGCTAGCACTCGTGGCCCTTTGTGTGCGTGAGCCACCAGGACACACACCTCCCTGCACCTGGCAGCTCTGCGGGCGCTTTACCCCCATGTCACAGATGGGTAAACTGAGAGAGAGAGGTCTTAGCAGGGCCGTCCCTTCGCGGAGCCTCTTCGGGCCTGTGGCTGCCACTCTGTGGCCGCACCCCTGTCCTCGCGTGCTCTGTCCTCGCGTCCCTGTCCTCTGTGTGCTCTGTCCTCGTGTCCCTGTCCTTGCGTCCCCGTCCTCACGCACCCTGTCCTTGCATACCCTGTCCTCACGTGCCTGTCCTCGCATCCCTGTCCTCTGTGTGCTCTGTCCTTGCGTCCCCGTCCTCGCGCACCCTGTCCTCGCGCACCCTGTCCTTGCATGCCCTGTCCTCGCGCACTCTGTCCTCTGTGTGCCCTGTCCTCGCGCGCCCTGTCCTCACGCGCCCTGTCCTCGCGCGCCCTCCTTGTGCGCCCTGTCCTCTGCGTCTCTGTCCTCGTGCGCCCTGTCCTCGCGCGCCCTCCTCGTGTGCCCTGTCCTCACGCGCCCTGTCCTCGCGCGCCCTGTCCTCGCGCGCCCTGTCCTCACGCGCCCTGTCCTTGCATGCCCTGTCCTCACGCGCCCTGTCCTCGCGCACCCTGTCCTCGCGCGCCCTGTCCTCACGCGCCCCTGTCCTCGCGCGCCCTCCTCGTGCGCCCCTGTCCTCTGCGTCTCTGTCCTCGTGCGCCCTGTCCTCGAGCGCCCTCCTCGTGTGCCCTGTCCTCGCGCGCCCTCCTCGTGCGCCCTGTCCTCTGCGTCTCTGTCCTCGCGCGCCCTGTCCTCGCGCGCCCTCCTCGTGTGCCCTGTCCTCGCGCGCCCTGTCCTCGCGCACCCTGTCCTCGCGCGCCCTGTCCTCGCGCGCCCTCCTCTTGTGCCCTGTCCTCGCGCGCCCTGTCCTCGCGCACCCTGTCCTCGCGCGCCCTGTCCTCGCGCGCCCTCCTCGTGCGCCCTGTCCTCGCGTGCCCCTGTCCTCGCGCGCCCCTGTCCTCGCGCGCCCCCTGTCCTCGTGCGCCCTCCTCGTGTGCCCTGTCCTCACGCGCCCTGTCCTCGCGCGCCCTCCTCATGGGCCCTGTCCTCTGCGTCTCTGTCCTCATGTGCCCTGTCTTCGTGTGCCCTGTCCTCACGCGCCCCTGTCCTCGCGCGCCCTCCTCGTGCGCCCTGTCCTCTGCGTCTCTGTCCTCGTGTGCCCTGTCCTCACGCGCCCTGTCCTCGCGCGCCCTCCTCGTGCGCCCTGTCCTCTGCGTCTCTGTCCTCGTGTGCCCTGTCCTCGAGCGCCCTGTCCTCGCGTGCCCTCCTCGTGCGCCCTGTCCTCTGCGTCCCTGTCCTCGTGTGCCCTGTCCTCACGCGCCCTGTCCTCGCGCGCCCTCCTCGTGTGCCCTGTCCTCGCGTGCCCTGTCCTCGCGCGCTCTGTCCTCACGCGCCCCTGTCCTCACGCGCCCCTGTCCTCGAGGGCCCTCCTCGTGCGCCCTGTCTTCTGCGTCTCTGTCCTCGCACACCCTGTCCTCGCGCGCCCTCCTTGTGCGCCCTGTCCTCGCGCGCCCTCCTCGTGCGCCCTGTCCTCGCGTCCCCTGTCCTGTGTCTCTGTCCTCTGCGTCTCTGTCCTCGCGTCCCCTGTCCTCGCGCGCCCTCCTCGTGTCCTTCCTCGTGTCCTGTCCTCGTGCGCCCTGTCCTTGCACGCCCTCCTCGTGCTCTGTCCTCACTTCCCTGTCCTCACGCCCCCTTGTCCTCGCGTCCCCTGTCCTGTGTCTCTGTCCTCTGCGTCTCTGTCCTCGCGCGCCCTGTCCTCGCGCACCCTGTCCTCGCGCGCCCTGTCCTCGCGCGCCCTGTCCTCGCGCGCCCTCCTCTTGTGCCCTGTCCTCGCGCGCCCTGTCCTCGCGCGCCCTGTCCTCGCGCGCCCCTGTCCTCGCGCGCCCTCCTCTTGTGCCCTGTCCTCGCGCGCCCTGTCCTCGCGCACCCTGTCCTCGCGCGCCCTGTCCTCGTGCACCCTGTCCTCGCGCGCCCTGTCCTCGCGCGCCCTCCTCGTGCGCCCTGTCCCTCGCGCGCCCTGTCCTCGCGCACCCTGTCCTCGCGCGCCCTGTCCTCGCGCGCCCTCCTCGCGCGCCCTGTCCTCGCGCGCCCTGTCCTCGCGCGCCCTGTCCTCGCGCGCCCTGTCCTCGCGCGCCCTCCTCGCGCGCCCTGTCCTCGCGCGCCCTGTCCTCGCGCGCCCTGTCCTCGCGCGCCCCTCCTCGTGTGCCCTGTCCTCACGCGCCCTGTCCTCGCGCGCCCTCCTCGTGCGCCCTGTCCTCTGCGTCTCTGTCCTCGTGTGCCCTGTCCTCGTGTGCCCTGTCCTCACGCGCCCCTGTCCTCGCACGCCCTCCTCGTGCGCCCTGTCCTCTGCGTCTCTGTCCTCGTGTGCCCTGTCCTCACGCGCCCCTGTCCTCGCGCGCCCTCCTCGTGCGCCCTGTCCTCTGCGTCTCTGTCCTCGTGTGCCCTGTCCTCGAGCGCCCTGTCCTCGCGCGCCCTCCTCGTGCGCCCTGTCCTCTGCGTCCCTGTCCTCGTGTGCCCTGTCCTCACGCGCCCCTGTCCTCGCGCGCCCTCCTCGTGTGCCCTGTCCTCGCGTGCCCTGTCCTCGCGCGCCCTCCTCGTGTGCCCTGTCCTCGCGTGCTCTGTCCTCGCGTGCCCTGTCCTCGCGCGCTCTGTCCTCACGCGCCCTGTCCTCACGCGCCCTGTCCTCGAGGGCCCTCCTCGTGCGCCCTGTCTTCTGCGTCTCTGTCCTCGCACACCCCCTGTCCTCGCGCGCCCTCCTTGTGCGCCCTGTCCTCGCGCGCCCTCCTCGTGTGCCCTGTCCTCGCGTCCCCTGTCCTGTGTCTCTGTCCTCTGCGTCTCTGTCCTCGCACGCCCTCCTCGTGTCCTTCCTCGTGTCCTGTCCTCGTGCGCCCTGTCCTTGCACGCCCTCCTCGTGCTCTGTCCTCACTTCCCTGTCCTCACGCCCCCTTGTCCTCGCGTCCCCTGTCCTGTGTCTCTGTCCTCTGCGTCTCTGTCCTCACACACCCTGTCCTCGCACTCCCTGTCCTCGTGTCCCCTGTCCTCGCGTCCCTTGTCCTTGCGTGCCCTGTCCTCACGCGCCCTGTCCTCACGCGCTCTCCTCGTGCGCCCTGTCCTCGCGTCCCCTGTCCTGTGTCTCTGTCCTCTGCGTCCCTGTCCTCGCGTGCCCTGTCCTCACGCGCCCCCTCGTGCGCCCTGTCCTCTGCATCTCTGTCCTCATGTCCCTGTCCTCACGTGCTCTGTCCTCGCATGCCTGTCCTCGCGCCCCCTGTCCTTGCGTCCCTTGTCCTTGCGTGCCCTGTCCTCACGCGCCCTGTCCTCACGCACTCTCCTCGTGCGCCCTGTCCTCTGCATCTCTGTCCTCATGTCCCTGTCCTCACGTGCTCTGTCCTCGCATGCCTGTCCTCGCGCCCCCTGTCCTCGCGTCCCCTGTCCTCGCGTGCCCTGTCCTCACGCGCCCTGTCCTCACGCGCTCTCCTCGTGCGCTCTGTCCTCGCGTCCCTGTCCTCGCGTGCCCTGTCCTCGCGTGCCCTGTCCTCGCACGCCCTGTCCTCGTGCGCCCTGTCCTCGTGTCCCTGTCCTCGCGTGCTCTGTCCTCGCGCGCCCCCTCATGCGCCCTGTTCTCTGCATCTCTGTCCTCATGTCCCTGTCCTCGCGCGCCTTGTCCTCGTGCGCCCTGTCCTCGTGTCCCTGTCCTCGCGCCCCCTGACCTCACGCGCCCTGTCCTCTGCATCTGTCCTCGTGCGCCCTGTCCTCGCGTGCATCTCTGTCTCACCTCGGGGTCCATAGCTTATTCACCCTTGCAAAGACCCTTTTTCCTCTAGGATTCCCTCCACAAGTTCTGCGGGTTATGACAGCGACGTGCCTGCTCGGGAGGCACCACCCAGCCAGCAGGGGGTCGGGTGGCAGAGGAGGGTGGGCAAGGGTCCTGTGGGGAGCGGCAGGGAGCTGAGCACTGAGGAGGCTGGAGTCTCGGTGAGGGCAGTGGAGCATGAGCCAGCCCCGCAGGGAGGGTGGCGTCCGCACAGCGGGGCCAGGAGCTGGCAGGAGGAGGGACGCGGCCCGGAGGTCTGGGCGGCTCTGACCCTGGGGGTGCTCAGCCATAGGCCAGCCCCTAAACTGGTTCTGAGATCTCAGGTGACCTGCTGGGTGTGCTTAGCATGGCCGAACTTGCCTGCCCACCAGAGAGGGCCCATGGCCCAGCCACGCTGTGGGGCGTGCCGCGGGGTCCCAAGGGATGCCCGAGGTGGCAGATGGCCTCCCTGGCATGGCTATTTTGGGCCCTGTGATTATAGGCTGCTTTATTTGGATCTCCCAAGGTTCTGGGAGTTGATTACTACGTGCGTCTAGGGTAGAGGCTGCTTCGAAGTGGGTGATGGGCAGGCATGCGGGCAGCCCCCTGCACGTGATGAGGGTCTAACATGGGTCATTGGTCTCTCAGAGACACTAGGTGATTGTCTATGTGGTGGAGATCCTGTGGGGGTTCTTTCAGACGTAAATGTAGGTCTGGGGTAGAGTTGGCCCCAGCTGGGCCACCCAAGAGCAGAGTGGTGGTGCTCAGCATTCGAGGGCTCCTCAGCCCTGCAGAGCTCCTACAGGCCTCGGCCTGAGAGGGCAGGGGCGCCTCCGAGTGGGGGCTGACCTCTCAGACTGAGACTGAGTGCACATGGACCCCAGGTAGAGCCCAGAAGTGGGGTGACCCCTCCTCACAGGGGAGACGACCGAGGCTAGGTTCCTTCCTCCTGCTGATGCCAGTGCAGAACCCCAGCCTGGGTTCTGGTTGCATCTGGAGGGAAGAGGAGACCCAACTGCCGGTGTCCGTCCATCTGCTCACCCACCCACTCATCTATCCATTCACCCATCTACCCATCCATCCATCCACCCATCTATCCATCCATCTATCCATCCATCCACCCACCCATCCATCCATCTATCCATCCACCCACCCATCCATCTACCCATCCATCCATCCACCCATCTATCCATCCATCCACCCACTTATCCATCCATCTACCCATCCACCCACCCATCCATCCATCCATCCATCCACCCACCCATCCATCCATCCATCCATCCAACCAACCATCCACCCATCCACCCATCCATCCACCCACCCATCCACCCACTTATCCATCCATCCATCCACCTATCCATCCACCCACCCACCCATCCATCTTTCCATCCACCCATCTACCCATCCACCATTCATTCACCCACCCACTCATCTGTCCATCCATTCATCCACCCATCCATCCATCTTTCCACCCATCTATCCATCTAACCACCCACCCATCCATCCACCTATCCACCCATCCATTCACTCATCCATCCGTCCACCCACCCACCCACCCATCCATCCATCTTTCCACCAATCCACCCTTCTACCCATCCACCTATCCAGCCATTCACCCGCCCACCCATCCATGCATCTGCCCATCCATCCTCCAACCATCCATCCATCCAACTGTCCACTTGCTTGTTTAAGCCTTGCCGAGTGCCTGAGCTCAATAATGAAACAAGGGCCTTGCCTTTAAGCAGCTCCTGCTTGTTGTGGGAATATCATACCCAGATCCCCATTCTTATCCCTCCCTTCCTGCACACTGTGGACTTAAGCTCCTGAGACAGAATGTCAGTGCTGGTGAAAATGATATAAATTCAGTGGAAAAAAAGTGAAGAGGGGGCTGATGGACATAAGGAAGACCAGGTGAGGTGGCGTGTGAGATAAGCATCAGGCTTGTGGTTCGTGTTTGAGGGCTCAGTGTGGCCCAGGCTTGGCCAGTGCTCAGCAGACATCAGCTCATCCGTCCTTGCAGCAGGTCTCTATGTGAGGTCCGATGGTCCGCATTTCGCAGACGCGGAAGTGAAGGTTCAGGGAGTCAGTCAGCGAACTGGCAGATGGTGTGTCTACACATATGCTCTTAGCCACAGCCGTAGGTCATGCAGACGGGCAGCTGGGAGAGACCCCGGGGCCTGGTCCCCAAGGCTGCCTGCCATACGGCGTGTGAGGAGCTCACAAGGTGCGGGGCCTTGGGCCCTTTCTCAGACCTCAGTCAGCATCTTGCGGCCTGGGGCCCAGGATAGTGGGCTTGACAAGTCTCCCTGGTGGGATCCAATGCACAGCCGGGTTTGGGAACCACGTGATGATCCTGGTGACTCAGCGTGTTTCCTACATCGGCAGCCCTGGCCTCACATGGGCTGGTGGTGAGTCGTGCAGAGGCTCGAGCTCCCCTCTAGACTGAGAGGGTCAGACTCTGCCTTTTAACAAGACCCCGCACCATCCCTGCTGTGAGTATGCCACTGAAATCTGGGACTCAGTGTTTTTTGGTCAGGAGCTCCTGGGACACCTGCCTTCTCTCCCAACCCCAGTTCTGATGAGCCGCCATCATTATTGGCTCCCTGTCCCCCATGCCTTGGCCCTACAGACTTTGCAAAATCATCAAGCCTTAACCCCCTATCCATCCCTGCACGCATGGGATGGAAATGTGAGGTTGCGACATTTGGTTGTGGACCTGCCTAGAGCTGATGAGATGTGCCAGATGACCTTGAGATGCAGCTGGAGACACGGAGGTTAGACTTCAGGAAGAACTTTCCAGCTGCCTTTAACCACAGGGAGAGAGGTCAGAGTGCCTTGGGAAGGCCCCCAGTCACACTCCCCTTGTCTGGCCTGGGGAATCTCCCACGCTGCTCCCCAGGATGTTTTCTCCTGTCCCACCAAAGCCTGAGAGTGCCAGAGGGAGGTGAGGGGTGGCTGGGATCCCAGCCAGGAAGAGGTAGAGAGCACTGTGTGCCAGCACCGGCCTTCCCTCAGCGCCCCAGCTCGCAGCCCTCCGTGGTCAGGGACTGGGAATGTGGGTCTGTTTTGAATCTGTGAGTCACCGTCCACCTGTTTCTGAGCCTTTGGAGCCCAGGTGGCTGCCAGCCACTCATCGGCGTGTGGGAATGTGCATACCAGCTGGAAGAGGTGGTGAGCGCCCAGCTCCTGCTCTGCCCACCGCAGAGGCTGAGCGGGCACGAGGAGGCATGGGCGCCTGGCCCAGGGAGGGGGAGGGCATCCTCTCAGTGTCACCAGAGGAGCCACCTGCAGACGCTTTTCTGCTGTTTCCTGAGAGGGAGGTGTCCTCACGCGTCCCTGTGACCTCTGGCTGGATGACTCTAAGGTCGCTTGTTCTGGAATGTCCCCCCACCCCTGCACTCTCACCAAAGTGGCTCCCGCTGCACTGACCCCAACACCCACCTCTTCCACCAGCCTCCCCTGAAATAAAACCATTCCTGCTCCAGCGAGGCCTGGGCGCTGTGGACCCTCGGGAGGGCAGTGGGAGCCTAGGGGTGAGTCTCTCGAGGGCCTGGCAGCCACAGAGAGGACCAGGGGCCGTCTCTCCTGGAGAGGAAGGGCGGGTCTAGCGTCCCTTCCTTGGGAGGAACCTTTCCCTGGAGGGTTCACAGGGAATCCCGCCCTGATGCCCCGAGCACAGGGCTGTCTGGGGCTAGGGTCCCAGAGGAGAGACTAGGGGGAGGGGAGGGGGGAGGGGCTAAGGGAGGAGGCGGGAGCAGGGGAAGGGTGGGGGAGGAGAGGGGGAAGGGGTGGGGGAGGGGAGGGGGAAGGGATGGGGGAGGGGGAAGGGGGAGGAGCTAAGGGAGGAGGCGGGAGCAGGGGGAGGGGTGGGGGAGGAGAGGGGGCAGGGATGGGGGAGGGGAGGGGGAGGAGCTAAGGGAGGAGGCGGGAGCAGGGGGAAGGGGGTGGGGGAGGGGCAGGGGAGGGGCTAAGGGAGGAGGCGGGAGCAGGAAGGGTGGAGGAGGGACAGGGGAGGGGCTAAGGGAGGAGGCGGGAGCAGGGGGAAGGGGTGGGGGAGGAGAGGGGGAGGGATGGGGGAGGGGAGGGGGGAGGAGCTAAGGGAGGAGGCGGGAGCAGGGGGAGGGGTGGGGAGGGGCAGGGGAGGGGCTAAGGGAGGAGGCGGGAGCAGGGGGAGGGTGGGGGAGGAGAGGGGGAAGGGGTGGGGGAGGGGAGGGGGAAGGGATGGGGGAGGGGAAGGGGAGGAGCTAAGGGAGGAGGCGGGAGCAGGGGGGGGGGGGTGGGGAGGGGCAGGGGAGGGGCTAAGGGAGGAGGCGGGAGCAGGGGAAGGGGTGGGGAGGGGCAGGGGAGGGGCTAAGGGAGGAGGCGGGAGCAGGGAAGGGGTGGGGAGGGGCAGGGGAGGGGCTAAGGGAGGAGGCGGGAGCAGGGGAAGGGGTGGGGAGGGGCAGGGGAGGGGCTAAGGGAGGAGGCGGGAGCAGGGGAAGGGGTGGGGAGGGGCAGGGAGGGGCTAAGGGAGGAGGCGGGAGCAGGGGAAGGGGTGGGGAGGGGCAGGGGAGGAGCTAAGGGAGGAGGCGGGAGCAGGGGAAGGGGGGGGGGAGGGGCAGGGGAGGGGCTAAGGGAGGAGGCGGGAGCAGGGGAAGGGGTGGGGAGGGGCAGGGGAGGGGCTAAGGGAGGAGGCGGGGAGCAGGGGAAGGGGTGGGGAGGGGCAGGGGAGGAGCTAAGGGAGGAGGCGGGAGCAGGGGGAGGGTGGGGGAGGGGCAGGGGGAGGGTGGGGGAGGGGCAGGGGAGTGGGAGGAGCAGGGGCTTGGACGGTGGGGGAGGGGGCAGGGGCAGGGGCGGCCCTGGGCATCCCCAGGGCACAGCACCAGCCTGGGGCCCTAGGCCCTCCAGGTGCTCGCTATGTCAGGCCGCGCTCCTGGGCCCTCACGGCCGTTCTCACTGCGGCCTGGGCCTCCCCTCCGTTCAGCGGGCCCTTCCCAGGCCCCCGCTCGGGATCACGGCTGCGCGTGAAGCGCTGTCTCGGGCCCCAGGCCCCCCGCCCCTGCACACGGAGCTCCGTCCGGCCCTCCTGCCGGCGCCTCTTCTCCGTCCTCTCCGCACTTCCCCGGCCTCAGCCCTCCTGAGCCCTCGCCTGCAGCCCGGGCTGCCGCCTGAGCTGCCGGGGAGTCTCCCTTGGGGGGCTGGGCCAGCCGAGGGTGAAGGTTCACCGGCTCCTCACTGCCTTGTCTGTCCGCTGACCTGGGCCTCGGGACCAACTGTGAAACCCTCCCACCGAACCTCTGGAGCTGGGAGCCGGGGCCGCTGGGCGCCGGCTAGTCCCCCCACTCTCATTCCTGCCTCCTGGACGGAGTGGGTCAGAGGTGCGGTGAGGGCGGGTCCAGGGCTCCCGACGCTGGGTAGCTCCACTTCTCAATAAGAAGCCACAGACCTCAGGGCCCGCCGGCCAAGCTTTCCTGGGAGTTGCACCTGCTCTCAGGTCGTGAGCCCACCTGGCTCGCCATTCGTCCAGCTGGGCTGTGCACCCTGTTGTGCCCCTCGCCCCCACGCCAGTGCCCTTCTGCCTCCAGGCCTCGGCTTGAGCTGTCCTCAGTATCTGGTGCTTTTCCTTCTTGCCAGGCTTTGCCTCTGCTGAATCAATGCAACACACTTCCTCCAGGAAGTCCTCCTAGATTTCCATCCGACTCTGAGTCACTGAGTACACGAAGTACCAGAACCAGACACCGTCGGTTCTGGCAGGCTGGCAGTGGGGAGGCCCTAGCCGGAGCAGAGCAGGGAGGGGCCGGGTGGAGCTCTGTTGTCTCTGCTGTGCTGGCCTGGAGCCTGTCCGCTGCTGCCGGGCCGGAGGACACTTGCCTGCATTCACTCAGCCGACAGGTTGAGGTGGGGGGCAGGGCTGGGCACAGACAGTAAACGGCCTTTGTCCACAGGTCCGTTTGGCATGCTGAGTGGTGGACTTCAGGCCAGTCTGGAGAGCTCTGAGAAAGGGCTCCAGGCGATCCCAGGCACACGGGACCCTTCATGGCCCAGCTCTCCTGACCGGCATCCTGGGCCTGACTGTCCCAGCCGCTCGAGTCCGGGAGTCAGAGCTGGAAGGGCAGTGAGGCTGGTGAGGCGTGGCCGGTGGTCACTGTGCTCCCTGTGGTCAGGGCCTCGCCTCGTCTGACGACCTGGGGTGGGTGGGGCTCCCGGAGGCGCCCCTTTCAGCTGTGAGGGATGTGTGAGTCCAGCCTCTCTGTCCGAAATCGCTGCTGCTTGCCCGTGTAAGCCAGCCCTGCCTCTTTTGGGGTGAGAGTTATCTGCGCCCCGGAGCCTGGTGCTGTGAGCTGTGAGCTGGGGCGATGGGGTGACTGCCCTGAGGGTCCCTGCGATGCTCCGTGCCCTGCCACGCGGGCCGCGGTGCTCACGCAGGCGGTGCTGGGATGAGGGCTGTTGTTGGGCTCACCTGCGGCTTCAGCTTTGCGGCAGAACCCGGCGGCATCCTCCTGAGGGGCTGGGCACCCCTTGCCCTCCACGGCCCTCAGCAGCCCCCCAGCAGGCCGCTGAGCTGCCAGCTTCAGGACGTGGTCACAGCAGGACAGGCGGGGTCTGCAGGTCCGTGCAGGCCCGAGTTTCAGAGTCGGGGTCCTGAATTCGTGCTCACCGGAAGTCCAGCTCCTTCTCCCTCCTGTGTGGGGACGGAGTTTGACCGCTAGTTTCTTTTATTTTTATTTATTTATTTTTTTGTAAATTTATTTTCAAAGAGCAAAACAGCTGGGGAATTTACCTAAGAGTCCAACAGAATGTCCCTGATGAGGTCAGCCATGTGGCCAAGATGAGATCTCGTGCAGAGGCTCCCCGGGACCGCGCGTCCTCGCGGTGGAGGCGAGGGCCGGCCCCTCGCGCGAGCACACCCTCCTGCCCGCAGCGCCGCCTGCAACTTCCTCTGCTGTGCGCACACGCCACCTGTGCTTCCGTCGTGCCCGACTCTTTGTGGCCCTGTGAATTGTAGCCCACCAGGCTTCTTTGTCCAAGGATTTTCCAGGCAAGAATACCGGAGAGGGTTCATTCCCTTCTCCAGGGGATCTTCCTTACCCGGGATGAAACCCGTGTCTCTTATGTCTCCCGCTTTGGCAGGCGGGTTCTTCATGCTAACGCCACCTGGGAGATGGGCGCGTTAACTTTCCACGTCTGGACCAGGACTTTCAAACCCATATCCACCCTCCACAGCCACAGCCATCTTTACTTGGCCCAAACGAAGGTCTCCATGAAACAGGAATTTACTGGGCACTTCACTGGGTCTGTCTTGTCATGGTTTCCAGACAACACGGTCCTTGGCCCCGTCCAGCATTAGAGGAGGTGTAGCTGGGTCGGCGGCTCAGCCGTGAATCTACCTGGAGCCGAGAGCGAGGACCTGACAGAAACTGCCTTGGAACAGATGCCGTCGGTGTTCGGCCTTGGAAGACCCCAGCATCTGATTCTAGCTGTGGCTCTTAGGAGGATGGGCTATTGGTGACACCATCCTGTTCGTATGCTGTTAACTGGAATACCGGTACAGTTGAGTCTTGTTGATAGTTTATGGGGTCGTCAGGTCACAAGGCTGCTGGTCTCAGGCCTGGCAGCTGGCTTCTGCAAGGCCTGGGACCTCTTTTGGCTGGAAGAGCAGCAAAGCTCCGTGAGAAGCGCCCCCTGGGCTGAGCCGGGAGGATGAGAGGTGGAGAGTGGAGAGGAAAAGGCAGCCCTGCTGGGACGGGGAGGGGCTGGAGCAGAGAGAAGGCTGTGACCTGGGTGTGCTCAGGCCCTCAGGCGCGTCTGTCTCTGCGGCTGCAGGGACTGTGGCCGCCAGGCGCCCCTGTCCACGGGGGCTCCCCAGGCAAGAACACTGGAGTGGGCTGCCATGCCCTCCTCCAGGGGGTCCTCCTGACCCAGCAATCAACCAGGGTCTCCTGTACTGCAGGCAGGTCCTTCACCATCTCAGCCACTAGGGAAGGCCAAGAATACTGGAGTGGGTAGCCTATCGCTTCTCCAGGGGGTCTTCCCGACCCAGGAATTGAGCCAGGGTCGCATGCGTTGCAGGTGGATTCTTTACCAGCTGAGCCACCAGCCGCAGGGGCTGGATTTGAAGGCAGTCTTGGCTCAGCCTAGTGGGCAGCCTGGAGGGGGCTGCTCTGCAGGAGGGCCGGCCCTTCCGTGAGGCCAGGCAGCACAGGGCCTGGACCACAGCAAAGCCCGGGAGGGGCCCCAGAGAGTGGCTTCTCCACTCACCCCCAGGCCTCCCTTCCCCACACCCCGCCCCCTGTGTGTGCCATCCCCAGCTGAGTGCTCCAGAGCCTGGGGCTTAATTATATCCTGACTCACTTTGTTTTTTAAAAATATGTTTTTGTTCTGATTCATTGTAGAAAATTTAGAAAATACAGAGAATGTGAATAAAATGGAAATCACCCACAATTCTACCACCCAGACACAATGCTTATTAACATGCCTCTCTCTCTGAACTCTCGTGCTTTTAAACTCATCCTTCCTTTGTGATGCGTTGAATCTTTACAAATTGTGTTGGGGCCTGATTTATGGTCCCTTCAAGACTAGCACTGGCGTAATCATGTTAGCTTTAAGTACTTGAAAAATTTGAGATATAACTCATAGAGCATGATTTGCTCTTTAAAAGTGGAGACCTGAGTGGCTTGTTGTTTTTTTTTCAATCCTGTTTACAAACTTGTGCAGACATTAACATCTCTGATTTCAGCGTATTCTCGTCTCCCTGTCCTGGATCGCTCTCACTCCCCACAGCACACAGCCCCTGAAGGCATTAACCTACATGCTCTCTGCATTTGCCTATTGTGGACATTTCACATAAATGCAATCATGCAAAATGGAGCTTTTTGTGTTTGGCGTCTTTCAGTTTGCATGTTGTCAAGATTCCCCCGTGTGGGTGTCCATTCGTCTGTCAGTTCAGTCCAGCTGCTCAGTCGCTTCTGACTGTGACCCCATGGACTGCAGCGTGCCAGACTTGCCCATCCATTACCAGCTCCTGGAGGTGGTGACATCCGACCCTCCCATCCTCTGTCGTCCCCTTCTCCTCCCCTGCCTTCAGTCTCTCCCAGCATCAGGGTCTTTTCCAGTGAGTCAGTTCTTTGCATGAGGTGGCCAAAGTATTGGAGTTTCAGCTTCAACATCAGTCCTTCTGAAGAACACCCAGGGCTGATCTCCTCTAGGATGGACTGGTTGGATCTCCTTGCAGTCCAAGGGACTCTCAAGAGTCTTCAACACCACAGCTCAAAAGCATCAGTTCTTTGGCGCTCAGCTCTTGTTATAGTCCAGCTCTCACATCCATACATGACCACAGGAGAAACCGTAGCCTTGACTAGACGGACCTTAGTAAGCGAAGTGGTGTCTCTGCTTCTGAAAATGCTGTGCAGGTTGGCCACGGCTTTTCTGTCAGCACTCCTTTCCTTTTTAAGAAAGTCTCCATTTGTCTGGCTGCCCTTGGGACCCCAGGCCTCCGCTCTTCTTGGTGGCTGAGTGACATTCCCCTGTGGGTTAGCCCAGGTCTGGTTGCCTGTTGCCAGCTGGTAGACACTGGGATGTCTTCACTGTTTGGTTATTGTGAATAATCCTGGTGTGAACACTTGTGCAGATGCGTAGTCAGTCTCTCGAGTGTGTAGCCAGGAGTGAAGCTGCCGGGCCGCGTGGTGACCATGTGTGCTGGGGACCAGCCCCGGTGGATCCAGGGTGATTCGAAGGTGGGGACGGAGTCTGCGTCCTAGAAAAAAACTATTGAATTACAGATAGAGAGAGAGCTTAGAAATGGATAGTGTGGTAGGAAAATTAGTGGAGAAAAAGAGGCTGAATAACTTGGTTCACATGGAATAGCATCCATGTTGCAGATGGGAATTCAGCCCGAAAAAGGGGGAGCAGAGAATGAACGACATGAGGGAGTCAGTCTTTCCAGGAACTGATCCCATTTATTTTTCCGATTTTCTTATATATACCTTTTGTTACATATAGAGATGAATACAGAGTCACGTGGGGGTCAGCAGTCCTGACCTTTATCACAATCAGGTGCTTTACATTAAAAAAAAAGGTCTTAGGGGTTTTACATCATCTTTAAGCCATTTCTGCCTGCTGACATTTACAACCCTTTGTTTCTGATAACCAGAAAACTTATTTTTTCCAAGCGTGTTTTTCTTAAACCAGGCACCACCCTCCAAATAAAGTTGCATTCCTATAGGGTGAGGGTGTAGTGAATTGCAGTGAAGAAAGGAATTTATTTAACCCAAGGTTAACATGATTAATCTTAAGGTTAACACTTATTTCTCCTATATGCTTAAAGGTTAATACGTATTTCTCCTATATGCTAGTTATATTTATTATAAGGGCAGGGAATATGGAGATTTAGCAGCAAACATCAGTCCAACAAATGAAAATCCTTTCACCAATGTTCCTCTTAAGATGTACTTAGTCTTAAGATAGTGATAAAGTTACATTTTTATGTAGCAAAGACACAGTGATTTATAACAAAGTACAGTGATCTATTACAAAAGAGAAAATTCATTAACTCAAAAGTCTAATATTGCTAACATCAAAAACTACTATATTTCCTTTTGTATATTCCAAATACATTGGTTAATATATTCCCAGGTGTCTAGAGATA
This sequence comes from Nanger dama, assembly GCA_917880005.1. Lineage (NCBI taxonomy): Eukaryota > Metazoa > Chordata > Mammalia > Artiodactyla > Bovidae > Nanger > Nanger dama. The sequence goes on along the minus strand of CAKJTW010000013.1, from coordinate 48,232,637 downwards.
TGGAGGCCTGGCGGCAATCATTGACTCAACAACAAGAAAAAGCCCTATGTTAATTAAGACTCTCAAAATACTCCAGGAGAAGGAAATGGCAATCCACTCCAGTATTCTTGCCTGGAGAATCCCATGGATGGAGAAGCCTAGTAGGTTACAGTCCACGGGGTCACAAAGAGTCGAACACGACTGAGTGACTTCACCTTAAAGTAGCATCACTTTCTCTTCAATTCCACAAATACCGAGAGTTGTTTTTTAAAGGAATGGTGTTCTAAGTAAGACTTTTCATATTGTGGCTTCCTGGGGGCTTATAGCAGGTTTTGTGGGGTCTAGAGCAGTGACGACCAACATCCCACTACTCGCCTCACTTCTGCCCAGTAACCTCTGCCTGAAAGATCATCAGGCAGCTCCTATTTGCATTTCTCTGGCTTAGGAGAGCAAAGCCAGGCCAGGATCTAGGTTATAAGCAGGTACATTTTTGGAGACACATTTTGGAAAATAAAAGTTAACAGCCTGCAAACGTTTTCCTCAGGAGTCAGGAAGGTCCCCTGGAAAAGGGATCGGCTGCCCACTCCAGTACCCTTGAGCTTCCCTGGTGGCTCAGATGAAAGATGAATCAGGGCTTTGCTGGTGGCTCAATGGTAAAGAATCCACCCACCAATGCAGGAGACAGTGTCTGTATGCCACAGGACAACTAAACCCGTGAGCCACAACTACTGAAACTTGTCCACCAAGAGCCCATGCTCCACAAGAGAAGCCACCACCGTGAAAAGCCAGTGCACTACAGCTAGAGAGTAGCACCTGCTGTCCATGACTGGAGAAGAAAGGCCGTGTGCAGCCAAGACCCAGTGCAGCAATAAATCAATATATTTTAAAAAGGAAAAAAAAAAAAAAAAACTCCAAAACTCTCTGTGCTGTTTATGGTTGAGAGGTAGTAAACAATCATGTGTCCGCAGAGAGGTTTAACCTGAGACGCCCTTGTCCCACCCAGGGCAGGGAATTAGCAGCAATTATTGACACAACAAATGAAGAAACCCTTTATCAATATAATTCCCCAACCAACCCACTGTACTAAGAATTTCTAACTTCTCACAAGAATTTGCCTTTAGCAAGTCAAAACATCTCGTGCCTCTCAAGGCTGGAGGGCTGTTGTGGCCGGAGGAACCTATACAGGCAGGCTGGGTAGCCTTCAGAGGGAGTCCCGTAAGCTGAAACACTCTAGTCACGGCCAGGAATTTTTACTGCCTTGGAGCTGCACGTTTACTCCTTCTCGGAGAGAAACGGTTATGGGGGAGAGCCCCCGTAGGTGAGAGTACAGGACAGGCTCTGGTTTGGGGTTAGATGCTCGGGAGCAGGGGAATTTCCTGAGACTTGGTCACGCCTTTGCGTATGCCCAAGCCCCCTTCCTCATGACCTTTGCCAAGGGCAGAGTTCCTCACGCTGGCCCCCAACACACGTGGACAGCCTTGTGCAGACTCACTAAGCCGTCCCCTGGTGCCCACCGGCCCCGGGCGCCCACTGCCCCCCGGCGCCCACCGCCCCCCGGCGCCCACCGCCCCGGCGCCCACCGCCCCGGCGCCCACCGCCCCGTGGCGCCCACCGCCCCGGCGCCCACCGCCCCCGGCGCCCACCGCCCCGTGGCGCCCACCGCCCCCGGCGCCCACCGCCCGGCGCCCACCGCCCCCGGCGCCCACCGCCCCCGGCGCCCACCGCCCCCCGGCGCCCACCGCCCCGTGGCGCCTCTGTCCGTTCCACACTCGCTGCCCTCTGTGTTACGGTCTCCTCCTGGGTGTGACGTGGCACCTGGTTTTGATTTACACGCCCTCGTGACTGATGGAATGGAACCTCTTCTTCCGTGCTTACTGTTTGCCTTGTTTGGGGAAATCTCTGTTCAGAGACTTTGACCATTTCAAGACCTGGGTTACCTTTCCCTATTGTTTTCTATAATAGTTCTTCCAGCATTCTAGACACTAGTGTCTTATCGGATGTGCGGTTTACAAATATTTTTCCCATTCTGTGACTTGTCTTTTCATTTTCTTGATACCATCCTTTGAAGAACAAAACTTTTAATTTTCATGAAGTCCGATTTTTCTGCGTTTTGTTTTTGTACTCTGGCGTTTTATGTAAGAAACTATTGCCTAGTCCGAGGTCAGGAAGGTTTATGTCTTCGTCTAGTAGTTTTATAGTTTTGAGTGTTTGACCTGTTTTAAGTCCCTTTTTGTATGCGGTGTGAGACAGAGCTTCCATTTCATTCTTTTTCTCTCGCAGATGGCAAGTTCTTTCAGCAAACTGTTTCATCACAGCAAAGGCTGTTCTTTCCCCTATTAAACTGTCTTCAGTTCAGTGCGGGTGAGTCGCTCAGTCGTGTCCAGCTCTTTGTGGCCCCATGGGCTGCAGCACAGCACCTGTTGACAGTCAGCTGACCACAAGTGTGGGAATGTACGGGCCTCCCAGGTGGCACCAGTGGTGAGAATCCACCTGCCAGCTCAGGAGACAGGAGACGCAGCTGCAATCCCTGGGTGGGGAAGGTCCCCCGGAGAAGCAAGTGGCAGCCCACTCCAGGGTCCTCGCCTGGAGAATCCCAGGGACGGAGGAGCCTGGAGGGCTGCAGGCCACGGGGTCGCACGGAGTCAGACGCGGCTGAAGTGGCGCTCGTGTGGGGCCGTTCCTGGGTTCCCAGTCCTGCTCCTTCGGCCTGCCTTCCCTGACGCCAGGACCATCCAGCCGTGACGGCTGCACTTACTTCGTAAGTTGTGAAATCAGAAAGTGTGAGTCCTCCATCTTTGTTCCTCTTTGTCAGGATTCTTTTGACTATTCTGGCGCCCTTGCGTTTCCAGATGCAGTTTTAGGATCTGTGTCAATTTCTGCAAAAAAAGAGAGGACACTGGGAGTTTTGATCGGGTCCTGTCGAATCTGCAGGTCAGTTTGCGGAGTGTTGCCATCTTAAAAATCCATGGGTATGAGATGTCTTTCCATCTATTCAGATAGTCTTTAATTTCTTTCAACAATGTTTTATGGTTTTCAAAGTATAGACTTTGAACTTTTGTTGAATTTATTCCTAAATATTTATGTTGATGCTATTATAAATTGAGTTGGTCTCTTTTTATTGAAATACGCAGTGCTGTGTTAGTTTTGGTGCACAGCAAACTGGTTCAGTTATACATGCATGTATATATGTATATATTTCTCATAATAGATTATGAGACGATACTGAGTATGTTCCCTGTGGTATCAGCAAGTCTCTTACTTTATACACACGCTTACCTGTTCTGCATATACTAGTGTGCACATATGCTTTATACACATGCTTACCTGTTCTACATATACTAGTGTGCACACACGAATCCCAAGCTCCTGATATGTCCCTCTTCTGGTAACCATGAGTTTGTTTTCTGTGCAACTGAGTCTGCTTCTGTTTTGTAAAGAAGTTCATTTGCTTCATAGTTTAGACTCCACGAGTAGGGGGTGCCGTGTCTCTGTCTTTCTCTGGCCGGCTGACCTCACTTGGTGTGATGATCTCTGGGTCCGTTCGCGTTGTTGCTGACACCGTTTCATCCTTGTGAAGGCTGAGCAGCATCCCGTTGTGCATACACCACTTCTTTACCCACTCGCCTGTCGCTGGGCACTCAGTGGCTTCTGCATCTTGACTGTTGTAACCAGGGCTGCAGTAGACCCTGGGTGCGCGTGTCTCTCTGAAGGTGGACCCTGGGTGCGTGTGCCTCTCTGAAGGTGGACCCTGGGTGCGTGTGCCTCTATGAAGCTGGACCCTGGGGTGCGTGTGTCTCTCTGAAGGTGGACCCTGGGTGCGCGTGTCTCTTGGATAGTGGACCCTGGGGTGCGTGTGACTCTCTGAAGGTGGACCCTGGGTGCGTGTGTCTCTCTGACAGTGGACCCTGGGCTGCGTGTGTCTCTGTGATAGTGGACCATAGGGTGCGTGTGTCTCTCTGACAGTGGACCCTGGGTGCATGTGTCTCTCTGAAGGTGGACCCTGGGTGCGCGTGTCTCTTGGATAGTGGACCCTGGGGTGCGTGTATCTCTCTGAAGGTGGACCCTGGGTGCGTGTGTCTCTCTGAAGGTGGATCCTGGGTGCCTGTGTCTCTCTGGAGGTGGACCCTGGAGTGCGTGTGTCTCTCTGAAGGTGGACCCTGGGGTGCGTGTGTCTCTCTGAAAGTGGACCCTGGGGTGCGTGTGTCTCTCTGATAGTGGACCCTGGGGTGCGTGTGTCTCTCTGACAGTGGACCCTGGGTGCGTGTGTCTCTCTGACAGTGGACCCTGGGTGCGTGTGTCTCTCTGATAGTGGACCCTGGGTGCGTGTGTCTCTCTGATAGAGGACCCTGGGTGCGTGTGTCTCTCTGACAGTGGACCCTGGGTGCGTGTGTCTCTCTGATAGTGGACCTTGGGTGCGTGTGTCTCTCTGACAGTGGACCTTGGGTGCGTGTGTCTCTCTGACAGTGGACCCTGGGCTGCGTGTGTCTCTCTGACAGTGGACCCTGGGCTGCGTGTGTCTCTCTGACAGTGGACCCTGGGCTGCGTGTGTCTCTCTGATAGTGGACCCTGGGTGCGTGTGTCTCTCTGAAGGTGGACCCTGGGTGCGTGTGTCTCTCCGACAGTGGACCCTGGGTGCTTGTGTCTCACTGACAGTGGACCCTGGGCTGCGTGTGTCTCTCTGACAGTGGACCGTGAGGTGCGTGTGTCTCTCTGACAGTGGACCCTGGGTGCGTGTGTCTCTCTGACAGTGGACCCTGGGTGCGTGTGTCTCTCTGACAGTGGACCCTGGGTGCGTGTGTCTCTCTGACAAGGACCCTGGGTGCGTGTGTCTCTCTGACAAGGACCCTGGGTGCGTGTGTCTCTCTGACAGTGGACCCTGGGTGCGTGTGTCTCTCTGACAGTGGACCCTGGGTGCGTGTGTCTCTCTGACAGTGGACCCTGGGTGCGTGTGTCTCTCTGACAGTGGACCCTGGGCTGCGTGTGTCTCTGTGATAGTGGACCCTGGGCTGCGTGTGTCTCTGTGACAGTGGGCCCTGGGTGCGTGTGTCTCTCTGACAGTGGACCCTGGGCTGCGTGTGTCTCTCTGACAGTGGACCCTGGGCTGCGTGTGTCTCTCTGACAGTGGACCGTGGGGTGCGTGTGTGTCTCTGACAGTGGACCCTGGGTGCGTGTTTCTCTCTGAAGGTGGACCCTGGGTGCATGTGTCTCTCTTGATAGCGGACCCTGGGGTGCGTGTGTCTCTCTGATAGTGGACCCTGGGTGCGTGTGTGTGTCTCACAGTGGACCGTGGGGTGCGTGTGTCTCTCTGACAGTGGACCCTGGGTGCGTGAGTCTCTCTGACAGTGGACCCTGGGTGCGTGTGTCTCTGACAGTGGACCCTGGGTGCGTGTGTCTCTCTGACAGTGGACCCTGGGGTGCGTGTGTCTCTCTGACAGTGGACCCTGGGTGCGTGTGTCTCTCTGACAGTGGACCCTGGGTGCGTGTGTCTCTCTGACAGTGGACCCTGGGGTGCGTGTGTCTCTCTGACAGTGGACCCTGGGTGCGTGTGTCTCTCTGACAGTGGACCCTGGGGTGCGTGTGTCTCTCTGACAGTGGACCCTGGGTGCGTGTGTCTCTCTGACAGTGGACCCTGGGTGCGTGTGTCTCTCTGACAGTGGACCCTGGGCTGCGTGTGTCTCTCTGACAGTGGACCCTGGGTGCGTGTGTCTCGCTGACAGTGGACCCTGGGTGCGTGTGTCTCTCTGACAGTGGACCCTGGGTGCGCGTGTCTCTTGGATAGTGGACCCTGGGGTGCGTGTGTCTCTCTGAAGGTGGACCCTGGGTGCGTGTGTCTCTCTGAAGGTGGATCCTGGGTGCATGTGTCTCTCTGGAGGTGGACCCTTGAGTGCGTGTGTCTCTCTGAAGGTGGACCCTGGGGTGCGTGTGTCTCTCTGAAAGTGGACCCTGCGGTGCGTGTGTCTCTCTGACAGTGGACCCTGGGGTTCGTGTGTCTCTCTGATAGTGGACCCTGGGTGCGTGTGTCTCTCTGAAGGTGGACCCTGGGTGCGTGTGTCTCTCCGACAGTGGACCCTGGGTGCTTGTGTCTCTCTGACAGTGGACCCTGGGCTGCGTGTGTCTCTCTGACAGTGGACCGTGAGGTGCGTGTGTCTCTCTGACAGTGGACCCTGGGTGCGTGTGTCTCTCTGACAGTGGACCCTGGGTGCGTGTGTCTCTCTGACAGTGGACCCTGGGTGCGTGTGTCTCTCTGACAAGGACCCTGGGTGCGTGTGTCTCTCTGACAGTGGACCCTGGGTGCGTGTGTCTCTCTGACAGTGGACCCTGGGTGCGTGTGTCTCTCTGACAGTGGACCCTGGGTGCGTGTGTCTCTCTGACAGTGGACCCTGGGTGCGTGTGTCTCTCTGACAGTGGACCCTGGGCTGCGTGTGTCTCTGTGATAGTGGACCCTGGGCTGCGTGTGTCTCTGTGATAGTGGGCCCTGGGTGCGTGTGTCTCTCTGACAGTGGACCCTGGGCTGCGTGTGTCTCTCTGACAGTGGACCCTGGGCTGCGTGTGTCTCTCTGACAGTGGACCGTGGGGTGCGTGTGTGTCTCTGACAGTGGACCCTGGGTGCGTGTTTCTCTCTGAAGGTGGACCCTGGGTGCATGTGTCTCTCTTGATAGCGGACCCTGGGGTGCGTGTGTCTCTCTGATAGTGGACCCTGGGTGCGTGTGTGTGTCTCACAGTGGACCGTGGGGTGCGTGTGTCTCTCTGACAGTGGACCCTGGGTGCGTGAGTCTCTCTGACAGTGGACCCTGGGTGCGTGTGTCTCTGACAGTGGACCCTGGGTGCGTGTGTCTCTCTGACAGTGGACCCTGGGTGCGTCTGTCTCTCTGACAGTGGACCCTGGGCTACGTGTGTCTCTGTGACAGTGGACCGTGGGGTGCGTGTGTCTCTCTGACAGTGGACCCTGGGTGCGTGTGTCTCTCTGACAGTGGACCCTGGGTGCGTGTGTCTCTCTGACAGTGGACCCTGGGTGCGTGTGTCTCTCTGACAGTGGACCCTGGGCTGCGTGTGTCTCTGTGACAGTGGACCGTGGGGTGCGTGTGTCTCTCTGACAGTGGACCCTGGGTGCGTGTGTCTCTCTGACAGTGGACCCTGGGTGCGTGTGTCTCTCTGACAGTGGACCCTGGGTGCGTGTGTCTCTCTGACAGTGGACCCTGGGCTGCGTGTGTCTCTGTGATAGTGGACCCTGGGCTGCGTGTGTCTCTGTGATAGTGGGCCCTGGGTGCGTGTGTCTCTCTGACAGTGGACCATGGGTGCGTGTGTCTCTCTGACAGTGGACCCTGGGCTACGTGTGTCTCTGTGACAGTGGACAATGGGGTGCGTGTGTCTCTCTGACAGTGGACCCTGGGTGCGTGTGTCTCTCTGACAGTGGACCCTGGGTGCGTGTGTCTCTCTGACAAGGACCCTGGGTGCGTGTGTCTCTCTGACAAGGACCCTGGGTGCGTGTGTCTCTCTGACAGTGGACCCTGGGTGCGTGTGTCTCTCTGACAGTGGACCCTGGGTGCGTGTGTCTCTCTGACAGTGGACCCTGGGTGCGTGTGTCTCTCTGACAGTGGACCCTGGGTGCGTGTGTCTCTCTGACAGTGGACCCTGGGCTGCGTGTGTCTCTGTGATCGTGGACCCTGGGCTGCGTGTGTCTCTGTGATAGTGGGCCCTGGGTGCGTGTGTCTCTCTGACAGTGGACCCTGGGCTGCGTGTGTCTCTCTGACAGTGGACCCTGGGCTGCGTGTGTCTCTCTGACAGTGGACCGTGGGGTGCGTGTGTGTCTCTGACAGTGGACCCTGGGTGCGTGTTTCTCTCTGAAGGTGGACCCTGGGTGCATGTGTCTCTCTTGATAGCGGACCCTGGGGTGCGTGTGTCTCTCTGATAGTGGACCCTGGGTGCGTGTGTGTGTCTGACAGTGGACCTTGGGGTGCGTGTGTCTCTCTGACAGTGGACCCTGGGTGCGTGTGTCTCTCTGACAGTGGACCCTGGGTGCGTGTGTCTCTCTGATAGTGGACCCTGGGTGCGTGTGTCTCTCTGACAGTGGACCGTGGGGTGCGTGTATCTCTCTGACAGTGGACCCTGGGTGCGTGTGTCTCTCTGACAGTGGACCGTGGGGTGCGTGTGTCTCTCTGACAGTGGACCCTCGGTGCGTGTGTCTCTCTGACAGTGGACCCTGGGTGCGTGTGTCTCTCTGACAGTGAACCGTGGGGTGCGTGTGTCTCTCTGACAGTGGACCCTGGGTGCGTGTGTCTCTCTGAAGGTGGACCCTGGGTGCGTGTGTCTCTCTGATAGTGGACCCTGGGTGCGTGTGTCTCTCTGACAGTGAACCGTGGGGTGCGTGTGTCTCTCTGACAGTGGACCCTGGGTGCGTGTGTCTCTCTGACAGTGGACCCTGGGCTGTGTGTGTCTCTCTGATAGTGGACCCTGGGTGCGTGTGTCTCTCTGATAGTGGACCCTGGGTGCGTGTGTCTCTGTGAAAGTGGACCCTGGGTGCATGTGTCTCTCTGACAGTGGACCCTGGGGTGCGTGTGTCTCTCTGACAGTGGACCCTGGGTGCGTGTGTCTCTCTGACAGTGGACCCTGGGGTGCGTGTGTCTCTCTGACAGTGGACCCTGGGTCGTGTGTCTCTCTGACAGTGGACCGTGGGGTGCGTGTGTCTCTCTGACAGTGGACCCTGTGGTGCGTGTGTCTCTCTGACAGTGGACCCTGGGGTGCGTGTGTCTCTCTGACAGTGGACCCTGGGTGCGTGTGTCTCTCTGACAGTGGACCCTGGGGTGCGTGTGTCTCTCTGACAGTGGACCCTGGGTGCGTGTGTCTCTCTGACAGTGGACCCTGGGGTGCGTGTGTCTCTCTGACAGTGGACCCTGGGTGCGTGTGTCTCTCTGACAGTGGACCCTGGGTGCGTGTGTCTCTCTGACAGTGGACCCTGGGTGCGTGTGTCTCTCTGACAGTGGACCCTGGGGTGTGTGTGTCTCTCTGACAGTGGACCCTGGGTCGTATGTCTCTCTGACAGTGAACCCTGGGGTGCGTGTGTCTCTCTGTCAGTGGACCCTGGGTGCGTGTGTCTCTCTGACAGTGGACCCTGTGGTGCGTGTGTCTCTCTGACAGTGGACCCTGTGGTGCGTGTGTCTCTCTGATAGTGGACTGTGGGGTGCGTGTGTCTCTCTGACAGTGGACCCTGGGTGTGTGTGTCTCTTTGAGTGGGTTTTGTTTGGATACATGCCCGGGAGTGGGATAGCAGGGCCACATGGCAGCGCGGTTTCTAGTTTTCTGAGGAACCTCCAAGCGGCTTTCCAAAGTGGCTGCACGAATTCACAGTGGAAGAGGGTTTCCTTTTCTCCAAACCCTCTCCTGTGTTCATTGTTTGTAGACTTTTTGATGACGGCTGTTCAGACTGGTGTGAGGTGATGTCTCCCTGAAGTTTTGATTTGCATTTCTCTAATGATTAGCAGAGCTGAGCATCTGTCTCTTCGTGTCCTGTCGGCTCTCGTGTGTCTTCTTGTGAGAAATCTCTGCCCACTGTTGCTTGGGTTGCTTGGTTTTTGTTACAGACGTGAATGAGCTGCTTGTTACTTTGGAAATTAAAGGCTTGTCGGTCACGTTGTTCGCAGACAGTGTCTCCTAGCGGGAAGCTGTCTCTTTGCTTTGTTTACGGTTTCCGTTGCTGTGCCAGCGCGTGTGGACTGGAGATCCCGTTTGTTTATTTTTGGTTTTATTTCTGTTGCCCTGAGAAACGACCTAAGAAAACACTGGTCCAGTGTGTGCCAGAGAATGCTTTGCCAGTGTCCTCTGCTGGGAGTTTCTTGGTGTCCTGTCTCATATTTAAGTCTTTACGTCATTTTGAGTTTGTTTTTGTGTGTGGTGTGCGGGTGTGCTCTGACTTCACTGATCCACGTGTTGTGTCCAGCTTTTGCAGCAACACTCACTGAAGGTGAACTGTCTTCATTTCGCCTCTGGCCTGCTGGTTGCCAGTGTGTAGAAGCGCAGCTGGTTTTGCTGTTGATCTTGAATCGTGCGCTTTCGCTGCACTCATTTATAAGCTCCAGTAGTTTTTAATGAGGTATTTTAATGTCTGGGGTTTTTGGTCTGTTTGTTTTGGTATTTTAATGTTCGGGGTTTTTGTGGGTTTTTTGGTATTTTAACCTTTGGGGTTTTGGTCTGTTTGTTTGGTATTTCAACGTTTGGGGGTTTGGTCTGTTTGTTTTCGTATTTTAATGTTCAGTGTTTTGGTCTGTTTGTTTTGGTATTTTCATGTCTGGGGTCTTTGGTTTGTTTTTTTGGTATTTTAACGTTTGGGGGTTTGGTCTGTTTTGGCATTTCAACGTTTGGGGGTTCAGTTTGTTTTTTGGTGTTGCAATGTCTGATGGGGAAAGCTCCAGTCCACGTTTGGGTTACATTTTGCTTGTCTGTTTATTTTATAACATGGATGTGAAAGTGCTGGCTGCTCAGCTGTGTCTGACTCTCTGTGACCCTATGCACTGCCACCTGTCAGGCTTCTCTTTCCGTGGTGAGAATGGTCTTTCCATTCTCCAGGCAAGAATGGGAGAGGGGCGTCTCTCCTGGTCCAGCATCAAACCCCGCTCTCCTGCGCTCTGAGCCTCCAGGGAAGCCAGCATGACACGGACTTTAGCTTTGATTTGTGAAGATAGCCCGACCCCAGCCCCCCAGCTCCCGCTCAGTCAGCCTTCTGATCCCTCACGTGTCTGAGAACACGCTTTGCGGGCTTCACATGCACTTGTCAAGCTGTCTGAAGACAGAGTCCACGGATCTCTTTTCTTAGGGTGCTGCCAGTGTGGCTGTATTTTACCCTGGCATGTGGCTGCCGGGAAATTCAGAGATGGCCCTCATTGGTTTGTTCCTTAGAGAAGAGCACGCGTCTTCTTTATGAACGCTCACAGTTCCTCCGTGTATCATCTTTAGAGTCTGGCCAGAATGTGCCCAGGTGTGAATCGCTTTTCCTTCAGTCTGTCTGAAACCCAGTACGCATATGTAAAGTACATTTTTTGCAGCTTCAACAGATTTCAGAAATGACTGCTGTCGCGCTTGGGCTCCAGTCATTTGCCCTCGCCCCTCGCAGCTCCCTGCCCGCCCAGCTCTGCTTGCATCCACCCTTATTTCCCGCGTTCCGGGCTGCCGCCCCTCTGCGTCTGCCGCCATGGTTCCTTGTACGTTATTGAAGATGCTGATGAACCACCTGCACCTTACTCCCGTTCAAGGAATAAATCATGTTTAGAAATTGCATCTTTTCCTGGGTTTCGAGATGCTATTATCATGTTCATGTTCTTCAGAATTTTTTTAAAAGTTGTTGCTTTAAAGTTTTTCCTTCTCTTTTTAATGATGTTGTTTAAACGTGTAGCATGAAATTTCCCGGCTTCGTGTGGTCACGTGTGCGTGCGTGGCACGAAGCGCCTCACATCCCTGGGTCAGCATCCCCACCGTCCGCCCCAGGCCTCCTTCATCCTGCAGAACTGAAACTCCGCCTCCGCTGAGCCCTCCTAAGGCGACCGCAGCCCCGGCCCCCACCCCTCCCCTTCCCGCTGTGAGTTTGCCTCTAGCGAGCTCGCTTAAGCGGGATCACACAGTTTGTCTTCTGAGTCTGGCTTACTTGAGGCGGCATCCCGTACGCGAGGTGCATGCCCTGGGAGCCGTCCTTGCCTGGGCACAGTCGTCCGCTGGGCACAGCCGGGTCGCTCCCGCCCTCCGTGATTGGTTCTCCTCGGGCCGAGCACGTGTCAGGTTCCGGTGGCGCGTTGCTTCTGGTCGGGGTCTGAGCTTTCATTTCTTCTGTGTCTTCATCAGTGTTTTAGTGGGAAGGTGGGTGCACTTTGCTCTGTTTTAGCTGAACTTGCTTGGCTATTTGACCTGTTTCTGGGGCCGGAGGACAGGCCTCAGCGTGAGTGGGGCGGGAGCTCAGGGGTCGCCGAGGCCCGAGAAGGCGCGGCGGGTGGGGGACCGGCCTCGAGGGGAGGCGCCGCGGGCCCTGGGGAGAGCGGGGCGGCCCCACCCCGGGCAGGGGGCAGGGGCAGGGGTGTGTCCCGCGGGCGCCGGCGCAGGGCAGAGACGTTCCCGGTGCAGTGGAGGACGCGCCCTCCCGCGAAGCCGGCGCGTGAGGGTCACTCCGTGGAGGCGCTCTTGAAGCCCCCGCCGCGGGGTCCGAGGGGGGCGGCGAGGCCAGAGGTTCCGGGGACGCGGGCAGCGCGCCGGGGACAGGGCCACGGGGGGTGGGCCACGGGGCGACCGGAGGCCTGGGCAGGGGAAGACCAGCCTGCACGCGGGGCGCCCCGCGTCTGCCTGAGCGGACGGACGCGCGGACGCGCGGGGACGGGCCCACAGACGGAGGGGTCGGTGGGGGGCCTGCCAGCTGTCACCCTGGTCCGCGGGAGTCGGGGGCCTGCGCCAGGACGCCCAGCCGGTGGCCTCCTCCCGTGCCCCCGGGCACCCTCTGCTCGGTGCCTGCCGCACAGCCCCTGCCGGGCTGCCCAGGACCCTGCGCGAGCTGGCGGTCCGTGAACCTCTGACGTCACTGCCCCTCCCGGGGGGCGGGGCAGGGGAGACCCCGGACGCCCCTTCCTCCGCCGGCCCCAGCACCCGTGCGGAGGGCGGGCGCCCGGGTCCCGAACGGCCGCAGGACCGCAGGACCGGCGAACGGCTCTCTGAAGGCCCGCCTGCCCTCTGGATCTGGAACGGTTGCCTCTCATGGTCCCCACCCCGGATTCCGGGATTGTCACCCACAAAGCTGGCCTTCTGCCCGGATCTTTAGGTCTGTGTCTTCAGGAGAAGTTGGTAGAGGCTGCCAGGCTCCTCCCCGCCTCCGCCTGGGGGGTGGGTGATCAGCTTTATACACCGCTGCGATTAAACGCAGGAAGGGCCCGGAGGCGCGCTCAGGTGCCCCTTTGATGCACACAGAGGGAGCGCTCCCCGCTTCTGGACTTCTGGCCCATCCGCCACTCTCGGGGGTGGAGGGCAGGGCAGCGGGGCCTTCTCAGAGCCTGGAGGGCAGGTGGGGGTTGGCTTCATCTTAAGTCTCGCTTTGATCTGCCGGGAGGTTGCCGGCAGGAGGAAGGATCTTATTAGATGGCATAAATAGAACTGACGAAACCGCTTTCTTCCTGTGTAGGGCAGGGCGGCGAGTGGGGGCCCTGCCCCTCTGTTGGGTGGGACCTCACAGCCCCTCTGTTGGGTGACCCCACAGCCTCTCTGTTGGCTGGGGACCCCACAGCCCCTCTGTTGGCTGGGGACACACATGGAATAAGAATTCCTTTCCTGCAGCCCCCCACTCCCACCCACCCCTGCAGCAAAGTGTGACTGGATTTCTGGGGGCCTAGCCATCAGCGTCCACTCTACCCCCCTTCCATCGCCTCGAGGCGCTTCCCCTCGGGGTGCTGGTCCCAGCCCCCTGGACTCAGCATTGCACACCTGGGAGACCAGGCGAGGGGACCCCAGCTCTTCCTAGACATTGTCTGTGGCTGCTCCCCAAGGGACCAGGGGCGGGAGGGCAGGGACACCGGGTCCCAGGCCAGCGGCCTTCTCCGGCTCTGCCCTTTCTGCACTCTTGACCTTGACTGTCTCTGAGCCCTCTCCTCCTGGGTTACAGGGTCCCTCTCAGCTCTCACTCCATGCAGGTCTCTTCATGGCATACCATCCTATGAACAGTGCTGGACGCACCCCAGACCCCACGAGAGCAAACCAAAGCCACACAGGCTGAAGGCCCCCTCACGAGTTTCAGGAGAGCGCACACTGGTGCCCCGCGGCCTCGCGTTAATCAGAGAGAAGCGTGGCGACGGCCCAGGGCCCAGCGCTGACCTGGGTCTGCCTTTGACACTTACGCACGCTGAGCATCTTCCTTGGAGCCCTGTCATTTTGGCCAAAGGTCCCTGCGTTCCAAGCCCGTCCCAGAAGTTTCTCTCGGAAAGCTGTTCTCTCCGTTAATCTAAAGGCTGCCAAGTAGTGTGTACCTGCATTTCTAAAGTCACCACGGGCAGCTCCCGTCCCAGCTACCTCCCCGGTGGATCAGTGCTAAGAGTCCACCTGCCCGTGCAGGAGACGTGAGCTCAGTCCCTGGGTGGGAAAGATCCCCTGGGGAAGGAAATGGCACCCCACTCCAGTATTCTTGCCTGGGAAATCCCATGGACAGAGGAGCCTGGTGGGCTGCAGTCTGCGGGGTCGCACAGAGTTGGACACGACTGAGGGACTGAGTGCACACAACGTCCATACTCTGAGAAAGGGCTGCCGCCCCAACCTGCAAATGCAGTCACCCCGAAACACGTGTGGGCTGCGGCGGGGGTGGCCGCCCAGAGCGTCCGCAGGAGGCTGCACGCGTGCTCAGCCAGGCCTGTCCTGGCTCAGAGGGCACAACCAGGAGCCACGTCTACAGAAGGCCCGGCCTCCCTCCCTGGCCCGGCCCCGGGCCCAGGGCTCTCTTCTGCATGCTCCTGCCCCCGAGCCCTGCTCCCCAGGGCACGCACCCCCTCTGCTGCGTGGACACAGCCTCGCACGCACTCCCCGGGCACGCACCCCCTCTGTGCTGCGTGGACACAGCCTCGCACGTGCTCCCCAGGGCACGCACCCCCTCTGCCGCGTGGACACAGCCTCACGCGCTCCCCACGGCAGCGCCTGCTGCTGCTTCCTCTCCTTTGTGCCCCCAGCGCGTGGCCCCTTGGCGCGCGCTCCCCATGGCGGCACCTGCTGCTCTCTCTCCTTCGCGCCCCCAGTGGGTGGCCCCTTGGCGCGGGCACCGGTGTGTCCTGCACAAATGTGGCTGGGTTCTTAGAGCTGGGTGCTGCCAGGCGCGCGTGCCAATCCAGGTGAACGCACTGTAGAGACCGTTCCTCAGGCACAGTGGCCTCCCCAGCTGGTGGAGGGTCCCGGGGGCCAGGGGCAGTGTCTTCTGCCGTGCTGTCTCAGGCCCAGAGGTGTCCGCCGCCCCGGTGCAGGAGAGGGCCTAGGAGCCCTTTGCCGCCCCGCCCTCAGTGCTTGCTTGGAGGAGGGGCTTAGGGGGCACCCCAGGAACAGTCTGGGGTCCCCTCCCCTGGACTCGAGGCTCAGTGGCTACTCCCAGGGCAGACGTGCAGCCGCAGCCCCGGGGCCCCCGTGGGACTGGCCTCTGTGGCCCTGCCCGTCCTGGTCAGGGGTACTGGCCGGTTCACAGGAGGCTCTGCTCCAGGCAACCCGGCAGCACTCAGCCTGTACGGCTGCTGCGGCGTCTGCTCTGTGCAGCTGGGGTGGGGAGGGGCCCAGCTGGGGGTTGACATGCAGTGTGCATGCGGGCAGTGTGTCTGAAGCAGTGTGTGTGGGGCAGTGTGTGTCTGAGGCAGTGTGTGAGGCAGTATATGTGGGGGCCGTGTGTGTATGTGTGTGTGCATTGTGTGTGTGCAGTGTGTCTGGGGCCGTGTGTGTGTGTGTGTGTGTGTGTGTGTGCAGTGTGTGGGGTGTGGGGCCTTGCTGGGGGCCTCAGGAAGCACTTGCTGTTTCTCGCTTACCCGCCTGTGTCCCCTGACCGTGGCCTCTGCCCCTCAGGAGCCTTCTCTTCGGGGGCTCTTGGCTTGTGCACTGGGGCCCCACCTTCTGCCTTCACCCCTGCCCCCCGAGCCCCTGGGGACCCACCCGCCTCACCCTCAGGCCCTTCTCTCACCCCCAGGCTTAGTCCAGGCACCCGACACCCTTCCTGCCTCGGGCTTGGTCCTCCCGCCCTCCTCCAGCACTGCCTCTCAGGAGACCCCTCCCCTGGGAACCAGCTCAGATGTCACCTCCTCCGTGAGGCCTTCCTGGGTTTCCCGCGGGCAGAGGGCAGGCCCCAGATGCAGAGCGTTTCTCACATACTTTGTTACATCCCAGCCGTGGGTTTGGAGCCACAGACTCCTTGCTGCAGGCGAGGAGGCAGACACGGCAGCCCTCCAAGGGTCTGGGTGGGGGTTCTGTAGGAAGGTGCGTGTGAAAGTTTGGCCTGCCTGGCGAGGAGCCTGCACGGGAGTCGATGGCCGAGATCTTTGTGTTGCTGATTAAGGGACAGACATGTCGTCCAGGAGCTTCTGCAGAGACGGGCTGTGTGCAGCTCATGCTGGAGCCCAGTGCCGAGCCTGGCGCTCGGAGCCTGCAAGCGCTTAGTGGGTTCCGTCAGGCCACCAGGCTGCGTTTAATCCAGCCTGACTGAGCTGAGGGCTAAGGGGAGATACTCAGTGACTGAATAGATGTGAGGGGCCTTTGTGGGGCCCGGTGCTTAGTTGGGGGCACGCCAGGGCTTTGTGGGAGCCGAGTGAGAGCAGAGAGGCCTTTGGGGGCAGGGCGTGGGGAGGGGGGTCAGTGTGCAGGGGCACCTCGGCGTGAGCTGGCCGTGTCTGCTTGGACCCAGGTGGGCCAGCCCTCCTCCCAAGCCCAGTCCCCGGGAGCCGCACTCCCTCCTCCTAAGCCCGATCCTCCCCCCTCCCTCGGGAGCCGCGCGCCTTTCTCCCAAGCCCGACCCCCCGGGAGCCGCTCGCTCCCTGGAAGCTGTGCGCCCTCCTGCAGAGGCTGGTGCGGCTGACGAGGGTGGCCCGGGCATGTTCCCGCCGCCTGGCTGGTGCCAGCCTGTCCCCAAGCCCCCGCCTTCCCTGTGGCAGGCCCCCAGCACCCACCTCTGCCAACGCCGCCTCAGGCGCAGGGTCGCTGCTCCGAAGCGGCAGCTTTCTTTCCCCACCGTGAGGACCTCCCCCAGCACCTCCCCTGCCCTGCCCTCCCTTCCTTGGCAAGGCCTGTGTGGGCCCCACGTGCCATGGGTGTGGGGCTGGGCCCAGGGGGCCTCCAGCAAAGAGGCTGCCCTTGGTGTGGCTGCAGGCGGGGGCTCAGCAGTCTGGTGCCGGGAAGGGGTCCTATGCTTAGGGCCTCCTGCCCCCCTGCGTCAGGGCGGCCGCGGGGCGGAGGGCTTCCGGTTCAGGGAGCAGGACACTTGTGGGTGTCCCACCCAGTGGCCCCCCGCAGCCACCTGGACTCTCGGGGCTCCCCGCCCGCCTGCCCTTCTGTGTGTGCGGCTGGAGGGCTGCCTGCAGGGAGGAGGCGGCTGCCCGCAGGGGCTCCTCTGTGGGAGGGGCGGGGCAGGCCCAAGAAGGGACCCTCCCGGCTGGCCGGCCGGGCACTGCTCCGGGGGAGGGCAGCCCCGGGGGTAGCCCTGGGAGCGCCGGCTGGAGGAGGCTGGCTGCCCTCTGAGGGCTGCCGGCTTCAGCCAGCGCCTGCTCCTGCCCTGCCGCCCCGCGTCCTCTCCTCCACGTGCCTGCCTTGGAGCGGGAAAGGCCCCTCGCCTGGAGCAGCGTGGACTGGGGCCTGCCCTGCTGCCCTCCGCCCTCCGCCCTCCGCCCTCCCAGGGTCCTGCTGGCCTGCGCTCAGAGCTCGGGAGCAGGCAGCGGGTCCTCGCCTTGTGAATGGATCCCTGGTGACGGCATGGTGGCCCACTAGGACTCCCCGATCCGCTCCTCTGGTCTCGTCTCTGACTGAGATCTGGTGGGATGTAGGGAGGATCAGAGAAAGGCAATTCCAGAGGGTCTGTGGGCTGCAGGGACTCTGGTTTCCAGGGGATGTGGCCCCTGGGCTCAGAGGTGCTTCCTGGTAGGGAGCCAGGCTGTGGAGAGGCTCTGAGTGTGATTCTAGCCCGGCCACTGACCCGCCTGGGGCAGCCCTCTCTCCTCCAGGCTCCGGGCCCCTTGGGCACAGGGGGCGAGGCTGGTGGCTCCTTCAGCTCCGAGGGAGCAGGACCGGGAGTCTCCACCTGCTCTTCTGGGGGCTGTGGGTGAGGCAGGTCGAGGACAGCCTCCTGGAGCCTGGGCCCCAACCTCCTCGCCTGCCCTGGCTCCTGGCTGGGGTCTTCCTGAAGGCGGTGTTTGTCCTCACAGCCAAAACCACCAGGAGGATCTGCAGTTGCCAGATGCCCCGCCCCTCCCTGGGGCCCCCTGCCCCTCCCTGGGGTCTCCATCTCCTCCTTGAAGTCCCTGGCCCCTCTGGATGTCCTCCTTGTTGTAAGGGGTGCTGGGGGTAGCCTCTGAGCTGTGCTCTGTGTGCGAAGGGAAGTGAGAGTCACTCAGTCGTGTCGGAATCTTTGTGACCCCATGGACTACAGAGTCCATGGAATTCTCCAGGCCAGAATGCTGGACTGGGTAGACGCTCCCCTTCTCCAGGGGATTTTCCCAACCCAGGGATCGAACCCAGGTCTCCCGCATTGTGGACAGATTCTTTACCAGCGGAGCCACAGGGAAGCCCAAGAATACTGGAATGGGCAGCCCATCCCTCCTCCAGCAGATCTTCCCGACCCGGGAACTGAACGGGGGTCTCCTGCACTGCAGGCGGATTCTTCACCAGCGGAGCCACAGGATGCCCCCACATCAGGGAAACGCTTGGGTGCATTCCGTCTGGAAACGGTCTCTCAGTGCTCAAACTAGTCAGCTGAGGAGACCCACCCAGAGGTTAGATGAGGGATGTGTGCCTGCATGTGTCTGCTCACAGGACCCCAGGGGGAGACCTGCCACGTAAAACGCACACACTACGTGGGACCTGTGTACTCTTAGAAGTTACCCCACTGACTGGGCCCAGGGCAAGGGCTTGTAAATGGGAGCGGTGACATCTCGGGGTCCTGGCTGTCACGGAGGGGGTGCGCCTCCGCCCGGGGGGCCCAGACGCCCTTGAGAGGCAGGGCCTGAGAGCCCAGCTCCAGCCCGCTTGGCCACCCCTGTCCCGCAGTCGCTGGACCTTTGGATTTGACCTGAGCCGTCTGAGGTCTGTGCCCACTTCCGGCCCACGCTGGCCCTGTGTCCTGCCTGCGGCCCTCACCCATAACACCCCGCCCCTCTGTCCTGGTCTACGTCCCACCTTTCCTTAAGACCTTTGGTGTGGGCTGTGATCTGGGGGACTCGGGGCTCCGCTCCCTGTGCAGTCTCTGGGAAAGCTGGGACGAAGGTGCCTCCCCTGGAGTCTCCCCAGGGCGTGAGGGGTCTCTGGATGGAAGCGAGGTGGAAGTTTGCGTGGAACAAACATCTGAGCGAGTCACCGGTGCACACACATCCCAGGAAGGGCTGCCCGGGTCCCCAGGCTAGGGGTGCTCCCCTGCTGTCTGTGAGCCGCATGGCCTGGAGGTGTGGGGGATTCTCCCCGAGGGCGGCCTGGAGCCCCGGGCCTGGGGTGGCGGGTGCGCAGACCCCAGAGCAGAGCCCCAGGCCCGGCCCCACACGGAGCACAGGAGGAGGCTGCCTCGCTGTCCAGGCTCCTCCTGCCGGCTGCTCTCAGCACTGGTGGATGGCCTGCAGTCGTGCTGGGATTCAGGTTCTGGCTCACCAGTCTGGGACGGGGCCTCAGACTCTGCCTTTGTGTCGAGGTCCCAGGCAGTGCTGAGCTGACGATCCACAGACCACCTGCCAGAGGAAGGTCTGAGGTACCTAGCGATGCCCTGGAGGGGATGGCGGAGCAGGTGTGGCCAGCCTCGACCGGGCGGGCGGCAGGCTCTGTGTGAGAGGGGGAGGTGGCGGGGCGCGGGGTGAGGAGCCAGGGCCGGGGAGCGCGTGCTGCATGCCGGCGACCCGCACAGTGGCTAGGGGTGTGCCTCATGGAGCCGCCGCCAGGCTGGAGGCCCAGTTGTGCCGCTTACTGGGCGTGTGACGGGGCCGCACGTGGCTTTTCTCCTTTGGGGAACGTGAACCTCACAGGTGAGGATTAGACGGCCTGATGCGTACAATGCCCCAGGACTCAGGGGCACTCTCGGTACCCTGGGCCCTGAACGCTGGCAGGGAGGAGGTGAGGCCTCATGGGGCCGCAGATGCCGATCCCACAGGCCTGCTCTGCGAGGGTCTGTGATGGACCCTGAGGTGGGGGCGAGGCAAAAGGCATGTCTGTGTGGGGCTGATCAAGGTGCCTGAACTGCCAGGTGACAGTCCTGTGCCAGCGAGCCTGCAAAGCCGGCCCCTTGGTGGTCCAGGGACATCCCAGGGCAGGGCAGCAGGGGCGCCATCAGGAGGGGACTCTCCAGGACCCGACCCTGCAGTAGCCAAGCTCACCCTCGAGCTTCCAGGACGTGCCCATGCCCGCTTCTGGGTGAGGGGCTGTGCAGAGCGCCTGTCCTCTTGCTGACACGTTCCCCTCTGGAACGGCCCCTTCCTAGCACCAGAATCCTGGCCACGGCCTTCTTCGCGTGAAGCCCCCCGGGTGAAGCCCCCCGCGGGTGACCCCTCCCAGGTGACCCCCCGGTGAAGCACCCCGGGTGACCCCTCCTGGGTGGAAGCCCCCCGGGTGACCCCTCCTGGGTGAAGCCCCCGGGTGAAGCCCCCCCGGGTGACCCCTCCCGGGTGAAGCCCTTCCTGGCTTCCTGTTTCCCTGAGCCCCAGCCCCGGCGGCCCCGCCAGCTGCCCCTGCCCTGCCCCCTCCCGCCTCTCACCTTCCTGAAGTCCCTCGTGGCCGCTGGTCTCCCACAGGCCTCCCTCTGCCACCGCCCTCACTGGCTAATCCCTCCTCTTCCGGCAGGCCGCTGCATGGCACCCCCTTCTGGGGCCCTCCTAACACGTCCCTGGCCGTCACACTGACGCGGGAGGGTGGGGACGGAGCTGATGCTCGTCCAGCCCTTTCCCCCTGCCTGTGCGTGGAGACAGGCCCCTCGGGCCTTCTGAGCCAGGCATCCTGGGTGGGGTCTTAGAATTTGCTTCCACCTGTCGCCCCCGGGTCAGTAGCCACAGTTGGATCGTAGGGGCCTGGGGATGGTGACCAGAGGGACAGGCCCTCACCGAAGGTCTGGTTGCCATTGGGTCAGGTGTGACGTGCGTGGAGGTCTCTGCCGCTGCAGGCTTTGGGGCCTGGCTCGGTCAGTTTGCCCTCCCATCCAGGGCTCTGGGATTGGCCTGTCCACCCACAGCCCCCTGCTGGCTGGCCTGGAGTCCTCCCAGGGATGGGGAGGATGGTGAGCAGCTCAGAGCCTGAGCTCTGCCGGCCCCGGCGGGTGTGCTCACGCTGCTGGGGCGGGAGAAAGGCCCCCACCACCCAGCACCGCAGTCTTCCTTGGGGCCGGGAGGAGGGGGGCTTCGGGGCTGTGTGGTTGGGGGCCGGGGTTTCCGTGACATAGCTGCCACATGCCCGTGTGGAGAACCAGGCCTCGGTGCAAAGCCCCTCAAGACAGCAGAGCCCGTGGGCAGATCCATGGCCGCCGGCCAGCTTGCCTCGACCCTAGGGGACCAGCTGCCGGGTGGTGGGGCTTCAGCCCAAGGCCCAGGCCAGGATGCATGGGGGGAAGGCCTGGCGCAGCCCTGAGGAGCCAGGACGAGCTGCTCAGCTGGCAGTCCTCCTGGACTCGTGTCCGAGGTCCTCCACCTCCTCTCACGCTCTGCTGTGGGTGGGCGGCCTGTCCCCTGTCCGCCTGTCCAACATCAGCAGCCCCCACAGGTGTCAGCCAAGCAGGGAGCGCTGTCTGACAGCTGGTCCTTGAGCCAGGGGGCAGGGTCCCGGGGGCAGGGGCACCGGGATCTGGGTGCAAGAGTCAGGCGCTAGGGAACAGGGGTGCTGAGAACAGGGGTGCTGAGAATACGGGTGCTGAGAACAGAGGTGCTGGGGAACAGGGGTGCTGAGAATAGGGGTGCTGGGGAATAGGGATGCTGAGAACAAGGGTGCTGAGAACAGGGGTGCTGAGAACAAGGGTGCTGAGAACAGGAGTGCTGAGAATAGGGGTGCTGAGAATAGGGGTGCTGAGAACAGGGGTGCTGAGAACAGGGGTGCTGGGGAATAGGGGTGCTGAGAACAGGGTGCTGAGAACAGGGGTGCTGAGAACAAGGGTGCTGAGAATAGGGGTGCTGAGAACAAGGGTGCTGAGAATAGGGGTGCTGGGGAACAGGGGTGCCGAGAATAAAGGTGTTGAGAATAGAGGTGCTGAGAACAGGGGTGCTGAGAATATGGGTGCTGGGGAACAGAGGTGCCGAGAATAGGGGTGCTGGGGAACAGGGGTGCCGAGAATAGGGTGCTGGGGAACAGAGGTGCTGAGAATAGGGGTGCTGGGGAACAGGGGCGCCAGGGTCAGGTGCCAGGGGTCGGCCTGTGGCTCTGAGAAGGTCTTTCCCTGGCCGCGTCCATGGGTGGAACTGTCCCCAGGTCAATGGGGGACCATCGTTGCTTTCCGGCCCAGCCCGGAGCAGACAGGGCTGGGAGCCAGCGTCCTCAGAGTGGGGAAGCCGCGGCGCAGACAGGGAACCTGGGCATGAGGGGCACCGTGGTCCGGGCAGCGCTGGGTCACCAATAGGCACACAAAGCACAGAGGGCCTCGGGCTGGAGCGGAGGGGCACCCTGGGACCTGAGGGGCTGGGCTGTGGAGCCCGGGGGACCTGCTGCCCCGGCCCAGACTCTCCATGTCCCCTCCTGCAGGCGCCTGGATGCCAACCTCATCTCCCTGGTCCCAGACAGGAGCTTCCGAGGGGCTGACCTCCCTCCGCCACCTGTGGCTGTACGACAACGCCCTCACCGAGATCCCCGTCAGGGCCCTCGGCCACCTGCGCGCCCTGCAGGCCGTGACCCTAGCCCTGAACCGCATCAGCTGCGTCCCCGACTACGCCTTCTGGAACCTGTCCAGCCTCGTGGTGCTGTGAGTGCCCGCCGGCTTTGCTCTCAGCGATGCCCCTGGGGTTTCCGTGGCACAGTGAGGTGGCCGTCCCGGGCTGTTGGGAGGCGGGTGGCACTGGGGGTCCTTTGGGAGGCTGGGAGCCGGGCTCAGCTGCCGTTCTCTCTGCTGCTCTGCACACAGGCTGTGACTGTGCCACGCTTGGGCGTGCCCGCCGGAGTGACTTCCACCGTTCTTGAATCGGGTGACGGGTGGGTGCAGGGTGGGATAAATTCACGTCATCTGCCAGCCTAGAGAAGCAGCAGAGAGCCAGCGTTTAGATTAGCGAGCAGAGTGCTGCCGGGGGAGCGCCCCGGGAGATGGGTTTGCCGGGCAGGGTCTGCGGCTGGGGCTCACTGCCCCGCCCCGGGACCTGTGGGCACAGCTTAGCTCCCGGCTAATTACCGTGGATGGTTATCCAGTTCGTAGGGCAATTACCAAGGGCTTGGAGACCGTATGTAATTGCTCTGGGTTACAGAGTTAACGTCAAGGGAACGTCCAGACTTTGTTAAATGGGCGTGAGGCCTCCTCTGCTCTTGGAAATCTGGTTTGATTTTTCAAACCAAGGAGTGGACAAGACCCAGTTTCTTCTGAGAGAGGGAGGAGTGGCATGTGTCTGTCTGATTCTCTGTCCTGGGAGACGGGAGACGCGGATCAACTGCTTCGAGCCTCATCCTGTTGGGACGGCCGCAGCATCCTCCCTGGGTGGCCGTGGGTTGGCAGAGGGTGAGCAGGACGGGGGGCCTGATCCCAGCTTTGGTGATACCCCTGTGACGTCCTGATGCTCCCTGTGAATCGTGGGTCTCTGAGAGACGGAACTCCTGGAATGAGGGGTCCTCACAGTGGGCCCCTGACTGCTGAGCACCAGAGCGCTTGCTCCCACAGGAGCAAGTGGGAGCAGGAACCACGTCCTGAGGGACCCGCAGAGCCAGGAGTGAGGTCCGGCCACTGCCTCAGGCCTGAGGGAAGGACAGCAGTGCTGCCCGGGCGCAGGGCGAGGGCACTGGGCGCTGAGTCAGCCTCGGCCCGGGCGCAGGGCGAGGGCACTGGGCGCTGAGTCAGCCTCGGCCCGGGCGCAGGGCGAGGCACTGGGCGCTGAGTCAGCCTCGGCCCGGGCGCAGGGCGAGGGCACTGGGCGCTGAGTCAGCCTCGGCCCGGGCGCAGGGCGAGGGCACTGGGCGCTGAGTCAGCCTCGGCCCGGGCGCAGGGTGGCCGGAGCAGCTGGCGGGGGACAGGGGCCTGCAGGGCGGTCGTGGCTGGAAGGACAGATGAGAGCTGGATTAGAGCTAGATGGCTGAGGAGTGGGGGACAGGCTCTCGGCAGGTGTCGGTGAGGACGCGCCAGCGAGTGGGCCAGTGTGGCTGGAGAGGGGGCTGGAGGGTGAGCTGGGGCCTCGGAGCGCAGGTTTGACTCCTGACCTGCCAGTGGGGACCTGGAGGAGGGAAGGGGCCCCAGGAGGGGTGACCTGAAGGACACACGGGGACACGGGAGGGCGGAGGCGGACGCACGGGCCTGAGGGACGCTGTGGAGGAAGACTTGGGGTCGGAGGCCAGGGTCTGGTCGAGGAGTGGGGTGCGGGAAGCTCAGCCCGGGATCTCAGGTCTCCAGGGCGGCGGGGGCGGGAGAGCTCAGGAGAGCCGGGCCAGGCAGGCTGAGTGAGGCAGAGAGAGAAGGCCTGGAGGCACCGATGCCACCCTCTCCAGCTTCCAGCCTCGGTGGGGGAGGGGCTGCTGTGGCCAGGCCGTCCAGGGCGAGGGGGGCCGCAGGAGGCCGCCCAGGGCTCCGGGCCAGGCTGCAGGAAAGCGCAGAGGAGGAAGATGGGTGCTCGAGGCTCATGCCAGAGGCGTGGGCGACCAGCTGGCGGAGAGGGGCTTCCCTTCAGCCCGAGCCCTGAGCCTTCACCAGGCCGCCCTGCGGGGACCCCTGGGAGGGCCTGGGAGGACTGCAGTGCTCGCCTGGGTGGGGGTCGCATCCCTTCCTCCGGACCAGAAGTCCCAGGAGGCTGGGCTGCCAGAGGCACTCAGGACGCCAGGGTTAGTGCAGTGGTCTGCAGGCCTGAGGCTGGACGTGCAGAAGCAGGAGGCGCTGGGATGGCAGAGCGTCAGTGGGATGGGGGCGCAGGGAGAAAGGCTGGAGTGTGCTGAGAGTTGGAGGAAGTGGGGAAGCCCAGGGCTCACTCCTGGAAGCGGGGGCTGTTCCCCGTCAGATAGGAAGCCCCCCGCGGAGCCTGGGGCCTCCTGATGGAGGAGCGGGGAGCATGCAGTCCCTGCCCGCCACGCCCGCCACCCTGCTCCCTGGGCATCTTGGAGGCCAGCCTCATTGCTTCCCTTGTCCGCAGTTTCCTTCTCCTGCACAAAGATGTTTTTAATCTTTGAACTTGAATAGCTTCGCTAGGATGTGACACAGTGTGGGATTTTCTTCATCTAATTTTCCTGAAACAATGTGTGCTTGTCACCTCCAGATTCCACTCTGTTTTGGAGGGTTTTCTTCTGGGTCGCACTTCTGAATACACCTTTTGTCTCCCTTTGGATCTGGCCCCGGAGCCGTCAGCGCCGTGTCTGTCTCGCAGGCCATGTCTCCTTGGCCCTCTTCAGCTCGGGCGTTTCTCCGACACCCCTGTACTCAGCAGCACCTGTGCTGCTCCTGGTTGCAAACTTACTGCCTAGCTTTCAGTGATGCGCAATCTACAGCCTCCTTCCCTTTATTTACAGTGCTGTCTCTGGGTGCTCACGGGCCTGCTTTGTGGCAGAAGGGGCTGGTGAGCGTCCTGCGCCCCTTGCCCCGGCGGCTCCCTGCAGGCTGGCGGCCGCAGCCTTGGCGTCTCTGCTCCTAGTTTCCTGCTGTGTGCTTGCACGGCTGCCAGCTGACACCTCTTCCTGGCTCCTCCTGGGACCGCTGCATTGCCAAGGGCCCCTGGGCTCCCCCAGACTGCAGCCTGTGGGCTGGGACTGTGGGTGAATGAAGGTCACCTGCCCCCAGGCGCCCAGGGCCCTGGTGTGGGGGGTGGTGTGCAGGCGGGGCTCCCTCTGCAGGCTCAGGCTGTGGGAGACACACGTTCCCTCCCGACAGAGGTCCCCCTGGGCTCAGCTCCGGAGGAGCCTTCATCTCCTTCTCTGCCCCCATCCCTTGCAAAGACACCGCACCTCTCTCCAGCTCGGGGGCTCCCCAGAGACATCACAGGACCTTCCCTTCACAGCTGGGCCTCTGCTGAGGACCCTGGCGCATCTCCGCGGCCTCGGTCTCTGCTCTGAACTTCTGTCTGCTTGCTGTTCTGCCGCTCACATTGGGCTGGAGTGGGGCTCATTTCTGTGTTAATCCTTGCGCTCTTTCCATTAGGCATTGGGAGAACACGCTGTCGTTTACTTTCAATTTGCTCTCCACCATGGGAGTCTCTCCCAGACTGACCACCCACCGCCCGCCCGGGGCCATGCCTCTGGCTTTTTCCTTCAATAGGAAGTGGACGCGGTGTAGCCCACAGTCGCTCCAGCCTTGGAGACGTGGCTGTTCCTGCTGGAGAGCTTCTGGCCCCGGCACGTGGCCCTGGGTCCTGCCCCTGACGCGCCTCTCCTCCCACACAGGCATCTCCATAACAACCGCATCCAGCATCTGGGGGCGCACAGCTTCGAGGGGCTGCAGAACCTGGAGACCCTGTGAGTGCTGGCGACGGGCCCGAGTCCCGAGGGGTTGGCCTCACCCTGGAGGGTCCCTCTCGGAGGGCGACCCCCTCTTCCCGGGGCCGGAGCTGTGCCCATAGGGAGCCCAAAGCCCACGAGATCGGAGATGGACGTGGGGCTCTGAGGAGAAGCAGGAGGAATGAGGGCCCTTAACCTGGAGACAGAAGGCCTGGGGAGGCGTCCCCGTGGGAGCACGCTGCTGACCCAGTGGGGAGCGCCCGTCAGCGCCCGAGCTGTGGGCTCTGGGGAGGCCGCGTGAGCCCACGCCGTGTCCTGGAGCAGCTCTGCCCAGAGCGTGCCCATGCCCTCGGCGCCCCCGCTGCGGTCCCGCCACCCCACGGCTCCCGGGAGGGCTGTGCCTCAGTCACCCACGGCGGGGCCAGGCCTGGGAGGCCACCAAGAGTGAGCCCCGACTCACGGGCCATTGTCTCGCCCCCCCGACCCCCCACCCCACACACCGAGCCTCATTCCTGAGGCGAGGGCTTTCCCCATCCGAGCAGCAGAGGAGACAGTGCCTGGGACCAGCGAGCCTGGGCTGCGCGGGGTGGACGGGACCCGGGGCCGCAGCGCGGGCTGCCCACCCCAGCCTTCCTCCAGCGAGGGCCGCTGCCCCAGCCTGGGGTCAGGAGAGCCGGCCTTGCCCGGCCGGCGTCAGGCAGGCGGACAGTTGGCAGCACGGTCTGGGCTGCTCGGTCGCCCTGCTGGGCTGTGGGCGTCTGCAGAGCCGGTCCTGGACTTACTGTCCGTGGGCAGAGCAGACCTCGGGGGTTGGCCGAGGAAACACGCCGGGTCCCGAGCTGGTCCAGTCTCTGGGCCCCGCGTGAGCTGCCTCCTGTGTGCCTGGTGCTAGGGGCCCCTGTGGTGGGGGCGGCCAGCAGCCCTGAAGGCCGTGTCCACGGCCCCTCCCTCGGGGATCCGGAGCCAGGGGGCAGGTTTGGAGCCGCCAGGCGCCTGTGCCGGGGGAGGTCCACGTCTGCCTGGCCGGCAGGTGGGCGGGGATCTCTGCTGGGAAGTCGGCTGGGGAGGTCCATTGTGGGTGTGTGCTGGCGCCTCTCGAAAGCCAGCTGGTGGCGGTTTCTTCACCGTCGGGGTGGTGGCCTGATCTCAGTGAGCCTGGATGGCAGTGTGGGGCATTGGGCTCGACCGGCCTGGCTGGGCTTCAGAGCCATGGGTGCCTGCCTTTCATCTGCAGCAGAGCCGGCCCGCCGCACAGACCCAGGGCCTGCAGCCACTCTGTGGAGGGCACGGCCCGGCTGAGGGACCCGCTGCGGGGGCAGGACTGCCTGGCAACAAGGCCTGCAGTGTCTCGCTCACAGTGATGGCGACCTGCCAGGCGCGTGGGGACTGAAGGAGAGCCGGGGGCTCTGATGGAGCTGGCACCTCCGGGGACCAGCGCCCCCTGCACCCCACCCGAGCCGTCAGCTCTACACCCTCCCACCCCATCCCTGAGGACTGAGTTCTCCTTCCAACGTTTGCTCTCCCGTTGAAAAGGAGGACGTGTTCTTGTCCTGTCACCCAGAGTGCTTGTGAGGGGGCCGGCTGGACAGCCAGATGGGGGGGTTGGAAGCCGGAGGAGAGGAAGTCAGACCTTGAACTGCTGCGCCAGTGGCCCGCCCCTGCAGCCCCACGGTCACCCTGGGGCCCCTGTGCACGGCTCTCTGCAGGGCTGAGGCTCCGCCACCTAGACCCTCTCACCAAAGCCTCCTGGCCCGAGCTGCGGCTGGGCTTGAGCTGCGGGCTCCTCTCCAGAGAGAGCGCGCCCCAGCTCTTCCACCCGGGAGGAGGGCCAGGTGCCCAGACACACACACACACACACACACACACACAGACACACAGACACACAGACACACACACAGACACACACACACACACAGACACAGACACACACAGACACACACACACACAGACACACACACACAGACACACACACAGACACACACACACACACAGACACACAGACACAGACACACACACACACACACACACACACACAGACACACACACACCAGGGTGCGTGGCTCGAGCGCTGCCCAGGGACCCCGTGACCACCTGGCTTCTGTTGTGACCTCTGCTCTGGAGGCCAGACGGCCTGGGCTCCGCCCCTGCCCGGCCCGGGTCTCCCTCCGCCAGCTGGGGCTCCAGGGCAGGAGCGCCCGCCCTGTGGGCCCTGGGTTCCCTTGCTGCACAAGTGAGGTGAACACGCACAGTCTCTTTTATGCCAGAACAGCAGCACAAGGAGACCAGGGTGGGGGTGGGGGGCCGGGGCTGCCTGCCCACCCTCCTGCTGCAGGACGAAGCCTGCAGACTGAGGTGGGGGCGCAGGCCCTGCCTGCTCGGGGGAGTCTGACCGCACAAGCCGGGCTGTGGGAACTGACTCCCGGCTCCCTGAGGCCACCTCACCGTGCAGGCAGCAGGCACAGACGCCATCCTGCGCGCACGCCTCCTTTCTGCTCCCACAGTGGGGGTGCCGGCCCCTCGGGAGACCCAGGGCAGAGTGCTCCGGAGTCCTGCACCTCCACTTCCCAGGCCAGACCCATCCAGAGATTCGGGGCAAGCTGCCCAGGTTTCATAGTTCGTAAGTGACAGACGGTGGACCCCAAGCCATTCAGCGCCAGCTCCCTGAGCTCAGACCAGTCCCTGCACTTGCCAGGGGCCCGGTGAAAAGGAAAAGGGAGTGAGCTGCGCCCCCTGGAGGTTTTCCAAGGATGTTGCCGGGCCCTGAGGTCAGTGTCTGAAAACCAGGCCTGCAGACCCAGGCATGCCCTGCAGAACTGTTGTGGAAAGTCCTCGAAGGCCTGGCTGAAGCTACCGGCGAGTTTGTTCAGAAAGCTGAAGTTGTTCAGAAAGAAGAGGCCTAACCACCGTGCTCACAGCTGAGCCCACCCCCCACCGGCCTGGGTCTGGGGTCTGACGCCTACAGCCCTGCGAGGACAGAGGGGCCTGGGTTCAAAGCGCTTCACCTCCCTCGGGCCTCTTCACCTCACTGAACGAATCAGAACAGCCCAGCACCTGCCTGCGCTGCCGGGCCTCCCCTGGGAAGGGGCCAGGGGCACAGTGCCTCTAGCCCGGGACTGGTGCCAAGCAGAGGTCTGAGGGGATGGCCTGAAGCTGTGCCTCCTCCCTGCGGACTCCCAAGGATCTGCCTCACAGAGCGTTGTCATGGCAACAGCAGCCGCCAGGCAAAGGGTCCTCTGCCTCTCATCCCTGAAACCACCCCGGCCAGCAGACTCTGCCCCAAAGTGGCCCAGCCTAGGCCCTGAAAGCATCCAGCCACATCCCAGGGAGCACCGAACAGTTCATGCTTCTGAACTGTGGTGTTGGAGAAGACTCCTGAGAGTCCCTTGGACTGCAAGGACATCCAGCCAGTCCATCCTAAAGGAAATCAGTCCTGACTGTTCCTTGGGAGGACTGATGCTGAAGCTGAGATTTCAATACTTTGGCCACCTGATGTGAAGAACTGGTTCATTTGAAAAGACCGTGATGCTGGGAAAGATTGAAGGCAGGAGGAGAAGGGGGCGACAGAGGATGAGGTGGCTGGATGGCATCACTGACTCAATGGACATGAGTCTGAGTGAACTCCGGGAGTTGATGATGGACAGGGAGGCCTGGCATGCTGCAATCCATGGGGCCGCAGAGTTAGACGTGACTGAGCGGCTGAGCTGAACCGAACCTCCCCATGCTGGGCCCGATGGCCAGCCTTGACCAGGGACTGCCCCCAGGTGGCTCTGCACGGAGCTCCCTCCAGGGTCCAGACCCTGGCTCTGCCATCCGCACGCGCCACGTGCAAGTCGCCTGGGTGTGCGGGAGCCTCAGTCCCCGCAGGTGGAAAGCGAGGGAGACGTTTCACGGTTCCCAGAGCCGGGGCCGCTGGCACTCACATCCGTGGCTGCTTCAGCCTGCCGTCCCTGTGGCGCCAGGTGGACGGCAGTGTGCCTTTCTCCCCAGTAGTTAGGGACCCTTGTTCCCTCCCTCCTCCCCACTTCCCCTCTGCACTGAGTCAGAAGGTGCAGGGAGAGTGTTCCCCGCGCCTGAGCCAGGCCTGCCTGGACAGGGATTCCCCACAGGTTGGGCACAGCCACTGACTGGCTTTCTATGGCTGCCGTAACAAGTTAGACAGAACAGACTCTGTGGCTTAAAAACAACTCCAGAAGTGTATTCCCCCACAGCTCAGGGGATGGGGGGTCCGGAGTCGGGTTGGAGGGGGTGGTTCCTCTGAGGGGTCTGCGGCGGAATCTGCAGGAGCCCCTCACATCTGGCACCTGCCGAGGTCCCCGGGCTGGCGGGCACTCCCTGCAGTCTCGGCGTCCGCTTCTCAAGGCGTCCTGGGGCTCCTCTTTGGGTGAGGACCTTGTTGGCCCTGCTGCCTGCCCTGATAAGCCAGCACTCTTGAGAGGGTCCTTATCTTACATCTGCAAAGACCCTTTCTCCAAATAAGGTCATGGGTTCCAAGGGTGAGGACTTGGACTTGTCTTTTGGGGGCTGCAGGTCAGCCTGCTCTGCTGCCCGCCGGCTGGCACCCGGGGTGCCCTGCCTCTGGTCCAGCCTCAGCCCGCAGCCGCCCGAAGCCAACCCTGGGAGCATCGAGCTCTTCCCTTGCCAGTCCTTAATCACCTACACTCGTGGGCTTATTAGCTGCAAATCTGTGGGGGTTTGTGGCCCATGGAAGAATTTATTGCTCCATATAAAACATCTTTTCTCTGGCTTTTCCCCAGAACCGCTAATGACTCCTCACAGGCAGAAAGCTGAGCTCTTGACGCGCCCACCCGTGTCCCGCCCAGGACGACGGTCGACTCTTCTGCGCGGCAGGGCAGCCCTCCCCCCTCTCTCTGGGGCAGCGTGGCCCCCGTGCTTGTCACCGCTCCAGGCCCCGCACGTCCTGCCCGCCCCCGGTCGAGCTGGCCCACAGTGGGGTGGGGGAGATGGTTGAAGGAGGGCCTGTAGACTGCTGGGCTGCAGGTTTCCGGAGGACGCTGTGTAGAGAGGCCTGGGGGGCTGAGGTCTTGCCCCCGAGCCCACGGGAAGGAGGTGGGGACCGCCCTCTTTCTGCTTCTTCAGTTCACTGGCTCCGTGAAGGCTGCTGGGTGTCTAGTATGCGCCAGACCCCTGCTGTAGGCTCAGGGGACATTTATGAACCAGAAAGTCTAGCCCTTGTCACAGGGGCTACTCGGCTCTAAGGCCAGAACCAGACTTAAAGACCCACAGCCCGGGAGCGCCCGAAGCCCTGTCACACCATCTAGCTCGGAGAGACACCCACCGGGTGGTCCCTTGTCCCTGCCTGGCTCAGTCCCCTCCCATACGCCCTGCGGACCAGCCTCGGGGCCCCTTCTTCCAGGCCGCTGCGTTCCCCTGTGACCTGCAGGGACGGGGCACCGGTGTCCAGCTGAGGGGTGCTGCCGCAGGAACCTGCCTTCACCTACGGAACCGGGTCTTTCTCTGAGCGTCGCATCTCAGAGCACCTGGGGCTTTTCTGGGTGAGGTGGTGAGAATGTGATGAGGCTTCAAACCTTGATGCAGAGAACCTGGGAGGAGCCAGAGGTGGAGGAGACTTGTCGCCCACGGGTGGTTGTCCGCCCGTGGCCCCAGGGAGCGGGGAAGGGAAAGCTCAGGACGAGGCGGTGACTGAAAGGCCAGCGGCTGCCACACAGGCATCAGGCAGAGCTGGAGCCCCAGCGCCGAGCACCCCAGGGACGACCCCGGGCTAGCCGGCTGTTTTCCCTGCCAGCCGAGGCTTCTCGGGCCCTCCTGAGGGCAGGGCAGCGTGGGCCCTTGATGTTGGAACAGCAGCTGCATCACCGTGGGGACCGCCCGGGCTTCCTTTCTGGCAAAGAGGGCGGAGGTGGAGGGAGGCGGAAGGGCGTGTTCCCCTCTCGGTAGAAAGGAGGATGGTCTGCTCATTGCTGCCTTTGTTGATGGGGGCCTGGCAGGCAGGCTGCTAGGAAAGCAGTCCTGAAGTTGAGCCCGCGGGCCGAGCCTGTGGAGTCGCTCCAGCTCGGGCTCAGCACTGCAGACGGTGCTTGCGCGCGCCGCCTGTGGCCGCCCTGTGTCCTGGCGTGGGGTTGGAGGGGACTCAGGGTTTATAGCCTCAGAAACGTCTGGGCTCCCCCCACGTTCCCCTATCTGGCGATTAACATTAGCCTTGAGAGTAAAAGTGTCAGCGGAAGCCCCGTTAATGATGGTAACCTCCTGATGGCTGTGGAAAGTGGAGACCGCCTGTGGGTCTGCCCTCTGCTCTGGAGCCTCATGTCCAGGAAGAGGGAGCAGGAGAGAAGCCCTCTCCACGCGCTCTGGGCCCGGTGAGCAGGGCGCCTTGTGCAGCGGGCGTCCCCTGAGGGGCGGGTGAGGAGCAAGCCCAGCAGAGGTCAGCGCCTGGCCCAGGTGATGCTGCTGGCCTCTGACGATCAGGACTCTCCACCCGCTCCAAAGACGAAAATGCGCAGAAGACCCAGCCTCTAGCTCAGCCACCTACCTTGACCTGCTTGCGAGCAGCTGGGGAAGCCGGAACCCCCTCTGCGCACCCTCCCTCCCACTTTCCCTAAAGCCTTGCTGTGGCCCTGCTTCCTGGAGCCCAGCGGGACGCGCTCTGGGTAGCTCCGAGGCGTGTTAGCCCGGAGCCGAGAGAGCAGGGCCAACTTCGGGCTCCTGCTCTGATGGGCAGAGGTCCACAGCTTCGCTCTGAGCCTCAGTTCCTGATCAGTAAAATGTTGGGGCTGGGCAAGGTGGTGGAAATGCCGCTGGCTCTGCTCCGAGTCCCCAGTGAGGCTCTGTGGACCCCGGGCGGCACTGTGGCTCCCCGGACGGAAGGAGACCCAGGAGGCGGCCCTGGGCCCCCGGCCGCCTTCGCCGACACCGTCATCCTGCTGCGCTTGGCAGCCAGCTGCTGCACTTCCAGACCGAGCTCTGGCTGGGGCTGGGACCCGGCTCCTTTCACCCTCAGCACTCCCCTCGGCTCCGGCTCCCGGAGCCCAGCAAAACAGCTCTGGGCTGTGGCCGATTCCAGGCCATTAAAGATAATGGACTCCACAGCCTTCAAGAGTTTTCCAGCTGAGGTTTAAGGCCCTGGGAATCACCTGCTATAGAGGAATCAGCCTCCCACCAGGGAAGGCAGGCTCCGTCCACAGGAGCCCGCAGGTCACCCGAGGGCCCAGGGGGCCAGTCCACCACCCTGACGGCGGGCATCGCACACGCGGCTGGTTTCTGGGCTTCAGGAAGCCCACAGGGGCCCCCTCCTGCTTCCTGAGGACAGCAGCCTTCTGGCCTCACGGGCGGAGGGGTGTGAACCAGGAGGAGGACGCCGTGAGCCGGGACAGCCCTGTGCTGGACGCCCGCGCCCAGGGCCGCATCCAGGCATCCTCCCCTCGAGCTGCTGTCCAGGGTGGCCTCCCTCTCTGCAGAACAGAGGTGGCAACAGGACCTGCCTTGAAGGGCTGGCGCGGGAGTGAGGTGGCCTGTGGTGGTAAGCAGCTCAAGCCGCGACCACGGTCGCCGCCGTCTCCTCAGCAGTGCAGCCCCGCCGGCATTTTCTCCTGTCCGCCTGACCGTGTTTCTGGAGAAAACACCAGAAAAGCTCCGGAAGAGGGAATGGGCTGTTCTGACCACAGGGACAGGGTTAGCTTCAGGAGGTAGCACTCCAAGGGTGCCAGGGCTGGGAGCCCTGAAGATGTGGGGCAAGGGTGCGGGCCAAGGGCCCCGGGGTCGCAGCTGTACCCGGGAGGAGGAGACTCCACAGGTGAGATGGTTGGTGGAGCTGAGAGGTCACTACAGGGGTCGGAGCCCACGAGGCACGGAATGCTGCTCTGTGAGTCGTTGGAAGGCTTCTCCAAGCGTCTGGAAGGATGACAGCCTCTGCTTCTCATTTTAGAAACATCTCTTAGGCTGGTAATAATGCTCAAAATTATTCAAGCTAGGCTTCAACAGTACGTGAACCTAGAACTTCCTGATCTTCAAGCTGGATTTAGAAAAGGCAGAGGAAACAGAGATCAAATCGTCAACATCTGTTGGATCATAGAGAATGCAAGGGAATTCCAGAAAAACATCTACTTCTGCTTTACTGACTATGCTAAAGCCTTTGACTGTGTGGATCGCAACAAACTGAAAAGTTCTTAAGGAGATGGGAAAACTGGGCCACCGTACCTGCCTCCCGAGAAGCCTGTATGCAGGTCAGGAAGCAACAGAACCAGACGTGGAACAATGGACTGGTTGAAAACGGGGAAAGGAGTCCGTCAAGGCTGCATATTGTCAGCCTGCTTGTGTAACTTGTACGCAGACTACATCATGCGAAACGCCAGGCTGGATGAAGCAGACACTGGAATCAAGATTGCCGGGAGAAATATCAATAATATAAAAATATCAATATCTCAGATATGCAGATGACACCACCTTTATGGCAGAAAGTGAAGAAGAACTCGAGCCTCTTGATGAAAGTGAAAGAATAGAGTGAAAAAGGTGGCTTAAAACTCAACATTCAGAAAACTAAGATCATGGCATCCAGTCCCATCACTTCATGGCAAATAGAAGGGGGAAAAATGGAACAATTAGAGGCTTCATTTTCTTGGGCTCCAAAATCACTGTGGATGGTGACTGCAGCCATGAAATGAAAAGACGCTTACTCCTTGGAAGGGAAGCTATGACAAACCTGGACAGCATATTAAAAAGCAGAGACGTCACTTTGCTGACAAAGGTCTGTCTAGTCAAGGCTGTGGTTTTTCCAGTGGTCACGTATGGATGTGAGAGTTGGACCATAAAGAAGGCTAAATGCCGAAGAACTGATGCTTTCAAACTGCGTAGCTGGAGAAGACTCCCGAGAGTCCCTTGGACTGCAAGGAGGTCAAACCAATCAATCCTAAAGGAGATGAGTCTTGAATACTCACTGGAAGGACTAATGATGAAGCTGAAGTGCCAGTACTTTGGCCACCTGATGCGAAGAGCCGACTCAGTGGAAAAAGACCCTGACGCTGGGGAAGACTGAAGGCGGGAGGAGAAGGGGGCAAGAGAGGATGAGATGGTTGGATGGCATCACCAGCTCAGTGGACATGAGTTTGAACAAACTCCAGGAGATGGTGAAGGACAGGGAAGCCTGGTGTGCTGCAGTCCACAGGGGTGCCGAGAGTTGGACACGACTTAGTGACTGGGCAGTGGGCCCCAGACTCAAGGTCAGGCCCTGGTGTGATGCTGGGTCAGCGCAGGGCCCAAGTGCGGTCACCGGTAGACCAAGGCTCAGGGCGTGGCTCAGCCCAGGGAGTGTAGGAGTGGATTCCTGGACCGTGTCCTCACCGGTGGGGGGCGGGGGCCACATCTCCTCAGCAGGGGCCCTCCTCCACGTGGTGGCGTGGGGCCTGGGCGTGCCCAGGGCTCTGGCACTTGGCCTCCAGCTGGTGGAAGTGGGGGGAGGCCACGGGGGCAGGCCGGGTGCTTTGTAAAGCCTGCTCTCCTGGTTCTATGGGGAGGAACAGCCCTGTGGCCACGCCGACCGCGGGGAGCCAGGAAACCCCAGATCCCGGCCGCGCCTCCTATCACCAAGGACAGCGATGCGGGACAGAAGTCCCTGTGGCCGTGGGGAGGTTCCACCGGGACCACTGACACGGCAGCCAGCACTCGTGACCGCGCGGTCGGGCGTGTGGCCCGTGACGCCGAGCACAAAACCCTCAACGTCACAAATGTGTTGCGTGCGTGCGCGGCCGACGGGGCTGGTGGCCGCGGCACTGGGCAGTGTGGCTGCAGACAGAGGGGCCGGAGTTTGGAGCGGACACAGCGGCCCCTGCCACGGGCCGGTCGTGCTGGGCATGGTCTGGAACCTCCAGCGCCCGTGCTGCCTTCCCTCGGCCGGAATGTGTAACGCGAGCACGGCCCGCGAGCCCTCGGGAAGGCTTGGAGCTGGCGAGGGCGTCCGGGGACACCGTCAAGCAGGGAGAAACCAGGCCGGAGAGCGTGCGTCCCCCACCTCCCCTGGAAACGGTGCTGTTTGCTCGGCCGTCCCCCCACCTATCCCTCACCTCCTGCAGACCATGCTGTCCGCCTGAGGTCCGGCCTGCGCCCACACCTGGACCGGGGCCATGACCCGTGTAGACCCACCTGTCTGCCCCAAAGACCCGCCTGTGCCCGTACCTAGCCCGCGCGCCTGCCGCCTGCAGCTCCGTCCCACAGGCTGGCGCCTGCGCTGGCGGGGCCCACCACATCTGGCCGCAGCCGCGCGGCCTGCTGTCTAGACGGCGCCTCCCGTCCACCTCCCCCTGGGTGGGCGTCCGTGTGTCTGGGGCTGGCAGCAAACGCCCTTCACCCCGAGCTGGTTCCTCGGGGACAGAGGGCTGCTGGCAGGGGTGTTCCTGGGCAGTTAGACCAGAGGCAGCGTCTGCGCGGCCCCCGATGAAGCAGGGCTTGGCAGCTGCCCAGCTTCTCGACGCTGTGTGGACATCCAGATGGGAGGCTCAGGCCGCCTCTTTGGCGTGCGGTTTGCAGAATTCTTCTGAGACATTTGCACCATTTTCATTCCCCCACGTATTTCTGTAGAAACAGCCTTTCAGTTTACATGCCTTTCACCACGTGTCTTCCCCACTGTCTGTCAGGCTGTTCCTGGCAAAATTCCTGCCAGAGGCTGGCGAGAGGGTTGGGACCGCTCAGTCTGGTAAAGTAGCGAGCCCCCAGGGACCCGCCTGGCCTTCTGCCCCAGCAGCCCAGGGCACCGCCCAGGGTGCGCTGGTGCCCGTGCCTGTCTCCACCTTCCCAACTCACGTGTGGAGGCCACAGGTCTGCAGGCCACGGCTCTGTGCCAGGGCCCCACTGGGGTTTCAACGAGAAAAGAGCAAGGCTTGTGCCCTCGGGAGCTTGCATTCCAGTGTTGGAGAGGATGTCTCTGTTAGGCGTTATCGTGCTCATGAGGAAAGGCACGCGGGGTGTCTCGTTGTCTCTGCCCCGTGGACGCCCCCAAAGCCCTGATCCGTGGTGTGAACGACGCTTGCGATTTCTCGCAGACCCCTGTGCCCGTTGCCCCATGGCTTGGAGTCCACTCAGGGCCTGGGGCCAGGGGCCTGGGTGCTGCCCATCGGCAGCCCCCCCGTTGAGGCCATCATCCCACGCAGGGCAGCGGGCCGACTGGGCTCCCCTCGTGGCGGGGGCACCTTTCTGGAGAGGGTTGCAGCGTGGGGCTAGGGTGGGCCTGGGGGGCGTCCAGGGCCTCTCCCCCGCCCCCTGCAGCTGCAGTGTTAACCTGCCCCTGCTCCCGGGCCCCTCCTAGCCGCCGCTGTCCCCAAGGCCCGAGACTCTTCTCAGCCCGGGGCCCTTCTGAAGGGCTGGTTCTGCATATCGGCACAGTATTCCCGCAGACGGATCTGCGGCCAGGCAGGCCCTCCCTTCAGCCAGCGTCCGTTTCCCGGGCCCCGACCCCGGGAGCCGCCCCCAGTGACCACCCGCCTCCTTTCCAGAGACCTGAACCACAACGAGCTGCACGAGTTCCCCTGGCCATCCGGACGCTGGGCCGCCTGCAGGAGCTGTAAGCGCCCCTGTGGGGTCGGGGGTGTCTTCTGTGTCTGCGGGCCCCCACGCCCTCACCTCCCAAGGTCGCGACCCCCTCCCGCAGGCCAGCAGTCACAGGCCTCACTGCTCGGCCCGGAGTGTCTCCAGCTGGGCTGTCGGGAGCTGGGCCCTTCTGGCCTGGGTGAGTGAGGCTGGCCCTGCCTGGAAAGCCCGAGAGCAGGCCTTGGAGCCCCTCCTCAGCCCCCCACCCCCCGGGGGCAACGAGGAGCTCTGCTCGCCTTACTCTTGGAGCGCCTGCTAGTTGCACGCTGGGGTGAGACGGTCGGAGGCGTGCCTGGGCCCCCGAGGACACAGAGCTCGGGGTAGGACAGGGTGGCTCTGGGCCGGTGTGTACGTCCAGCCCTGGACTGTCTCCTCAGCTATGACGGTCTGGGTGTCCAGAGGGCACTGCGGGCTGATGGGCCTGAGGTCAGCCTTGGAGGCTGCATGTGGTCAGGAGGCGATCGGGGAGGGAGAATGAAGGCAGAAAGGCCGTCGGGAGATGGGCGGGCAGAGGGGCTGCCCGGGGTGGCGGGCAGCCTCTGGGGAGCGGCCACCAGGCAGTGGGCCGGGGTCTGCCTGCAGCTGGCTCAGGCGGCAGAGGTTTGGGGCCAGAGCCCGAGCGCCCAGGCCACGCAGGGTCTGCCCTGCCGCCGCCTGTGACCTTGCGGGCCGGGCTCACGCCACCCTCACCTGGTCCAACGCCAGCAGGGGTGCACGGGGCCACGGGGACGGGCCCAGGGGAATGGCTGCCTGTCCTCGGGGCCCGGGGCCCCAGATGAGGGCCACTGCTCCGGGGAGGGCATGGGGCTCCAGGGTGCATGCTGGGGCAGCAGGAGCAGCAGCGGGCGTGTGTGTCCGTCCGTCCACGGCGGCCTGAGGACAGGGCTCGCACCTCTGGCCCTCGGGGCTTGGCGCAGCCCTGGCCGAGAAGTGGGTGATCAGACACGGGAGGGGCAGACTCTATGGGGCCCTGCACAAACCCAGCAGTCAGGTGGGAGCTGGTAGGGGGAGTTTAGTGAATGAGGGTGTCGGGGCAGCTCAGAGAGGACCGTGTGTCCCAGTCCCGTGTTGACTTTGGACGGTTCTCCCCCGACGCCAGACTCGCTGTTCCTGGCTCCCAGAGCCCGGCACTCGGTGGGGGGCTCCACCCACCATTTCTCCTCCTCAGCCAGAGGTGTCTCCCGCCCGGCCCACCCCCTCTGTGGGTCTGCCCCCCAGTTCAGGGCCTTGAGACCAAGCCCGCCTCCCTTTGGTGCCCACGTCTCCTCCGGGAGCCCTGTCTCTTTGCGCTCCTGCACGTCCCCACCCGGGGACCCTGCAGAGCTCTGCCCTCGGGGGTCTGGGCCTGCTCCTCTCCCCCCTCACCCCCACCGCTGCCCGCTGGCTCTCCTTCCCAAGGGTGGCAGAGCCGGGAGGGGGTCCCCCGGGTCCCTGGCTGCGCCCCTCTGGCCCCAGCCTTCCTGTCTGGCTGCCGGAGGGCGTCCTGTGGTCCCCTGATGGCTGTGTTGCCCCCAGGGATTTCCATAGCAACAGCATCAGGGCCATCCCGGAGAAGGCCTTTCTGGGGAATCCTCTGCTGCAGACCATGTGAGCCCTTGCGCCTCTTGGGGGAGGGTGTGGTTGGCTGGTGGGATGGGGGTGCTCCCCCATGTGCTGGTCCTGGTCTTCAGGGCAACAAGGTGGGCGGGGGGAGGCGGACAGGGCCTCGCCCGCCGGGAGGGCAGCGAAGGTCTCGTCTGTCCTGCAGACACTTCTATGACAACCCGATCCAGTTCGTGGGGCGGTCGGCTTTCCGGCACCTGCCTGGGCTGCACACCCTGTGAGTTGGCGCCTCCCCTGCCCCGCCCCCTGGTCAGGGTCCTGCTCGTGTGGCTCCGGAGCCTCAGCCTGAACCCCAGACGCCCCACGTGTGGGTCTTCAGAGAGCCTCCTTTGGGACACTGTGCGCACGGCAGCCTGGGGCCTCCCGAGTCTATGGGGCACAGGCTGCACCTTCACGCGCGTCCCCAGCCTCACCGCAGAGGCCGGCGCTGGGCCCCGGGCCCTCCCGCTTGAGTGCAAGCCCAGGGCTCCTCTGGGTCGGGCAGCACGCAACCTGCCGGGCTCCTGTCCCCTGCGGGCTGTATGGCCCCTGGGGTGCCTGGGCGGAGGGTCCCAGCATGACCATCGGGGAGACCCACTGCCCAGCTCCAGGGAGCAGCCGCCGCGGCCAGAACTTCCCCAGAAGCACGCAGGCTGCTGCTCTGAAACGGCGCGGGTCCCACGGGCCTTGCCTGGGCCAGGCTGGACGGAACTGACCTGGCCTCCTGGGCGTCTGCCTCCCCGGGGCCGGAAGGTCCGGGATTACTGGCAGAGGGTCGGGGGCACCCCCGGATGCCGACTTCGCCCTTCAGTCAGTGGCGGGGGGTCGGGGGCCCCTGAATGCTGACTTCACCCTCTGGTCAGTGGCAGGGGGTCAGGGGGCCCCCGGATGCTGACCTCGCCCTCTGGCCTCTGGTGTTCTGCCCCCAGTTCCCTGAACGGTGCCACGGACATCCAGGAGTTCCCAGACCTCAGAGGCACCACCAGCCTGGAGATCCTGTGAGTGGACACCCCCACCACAACCTTGGACCCCAGAGCCCCCAGACTAGGCTCCCCGAGGCCTGGCCATCTGCTCCAGCCCGGCCAGGGGCCCACAGTGCTCCCACTGGGGGCAGGGCAGGCGGTTTTGGGGGAGGGGGCCACTCCCATCCTGGGGTTTCTCACAGTCCCTAACCCACCGAGGAGTGCAGAGGACCCGCGAGGGGTGGAGGGCTGTGATGCCCGCCTCCTTGGCCCCCTGGCTCCCAATGAACGTCCTGAAATGTCGGGGGTGTGGGGGGTCCTCAGAGCTAGGCGGGCCCCCCACTCACTGTGAGAGAGGGGCTGAGCAGTCAGGGGACCCCAGAGCTAGAAGCTCCCCTGAGGGACGGCATGCTCCCCGAGGCTGCCTTTGGCTCAGGTCTTCTCAGGACAGCGGTGCCCAGCCTGCCGGCCCCCACCCTGCTCCCTGCGTCTCTCCGCTGGCTCACCGGGCACAGGGGCACGGGCTCGGGGGTGGGGGTCCCTGGCCCCACGTGGGCTGGGTTTCTGCGCATGCCTGCCCGTGGCCCTGCGCGGGCTGCAGAGGCCAGCCCCTGTGTGGTGGGGACACGCGGACCCTCTGGGTGGCTGCAGGCTGCCCGGGCGGTGCCTCTCAGCCCCCGCCCCCGCCCCCCCGAGGCAGCCCCCCCGCCGAGGCGCCCCCTCCCGGGCCCCACCTGTCGGCCCCGAGCTCCAGAAAGCAGCGGCCCGAGTGGAGGCGCGCGGTGCAGGCCTGCCGTCCTTGCAGGGCGCTGACCGGCGCAGGGCTCCAGCGGCTTCCCCGCGGATGTGCCAGCAGCTGCCCAGGCTCCGTGTCCTGTGAGTGCCTCCCTGCCCTCCCCGGCCGCCGCCTCTGGGGCACTCTCTGCTCTTCCTGGCAGGTGGGGGAGCTCAGCCTGAGAGAGCTGCCTAGGACTGACCAGGCCGCCTCTCCTGGTTCCGCCAGAAGCCCGGTGATCACGGTCAGAACAGGGCTGAGGCCCAGCTCCGCCACTTCCCGCCAGGAAAGGCCTGGCTCCCCCTTCAGGGGTCCTGACCTCATGCTCGTCATCTGGGGACGTTTTGGAGGGTGGGAGGCACCGGCAGGTTGTGGGTCCCTCCGGAGTGGTTCTAGTTAGTTTCCCAAGTCCCTGAGGGAAAGTGCGCCCTTCTGGGGGCCGCGGAGGGGCTTCAGTGCGCAGTCATGGGCAGGGGGTCCCGCTGGGCCCGCGCACCCACCGCCACCCCCGGCTGGAGACGGGGCCCAGCCCGCCACCAACAGGCGGTGTGTCCTCGGGGGTCCCG
Source organism: Nanger dama (assembly GCA_917880005.1). NCBI lineage: Eukaryota > Metazoa > Chordata > Mammalia > Artiodactyla > Bovidae > Nanger > Nanger dama. The sequence continues at coordinate 48,190,986 of CAKJTW010000013.1, read as the reverse complement.
TCCCCTCCTATGCCTCAGTGGTCTGAGGGGTTGCCAAGGGGTCCCCCAGGGCGTCAGCTTCGCGCCTGAGCCTCGGCCAGCTGGCGCGGCAGCCTCGGGCCTTGCTGGCTGCCGCAGCGCCCCCTCAGCTCCTGAGCCCCAGCCCCGGGCCCTGCCAGCGTCCCCCAGGCCTCCTGTGGACACAGCGGCCCTCGCCGCCCCTACAGTGAGGAGGGGAGTCCCGAAGGACCCGGGTGGGGTGAGGAGCCGGCCCAGCCATGTCCCTGGCAGCCGGCTCCCCTCACTGCCCCCGCCTGCCCCCAGGGAGCTGTCTCACAACCGGATTGAGGGGCTGCCCAGCCTGCGTGGGTGTCAGAAGCTGGAGGAGATGTGAGTCTGAGGCAGGGCCCGAGGGTGGGGCTGGCAGGCATGCTGACCTTCCACCCCGGGCTGGGGACTCAGTGGGGCCGGGACAGGCAGGACTTGCAGGTGATGGCCCCGGAGCTGGGGCCCACACGAGCCTCAGGCCGCTCCTTGGGGGTCGAGCCGCACGAAACGTGGCGGTGATCAGGGCCGGACAGGGAGTGGCTGCGGGCCTGCAGGGGCCCCGGGCTCTCGTTTTCCACAAACGCACACTCACACACGCGCACACTTGTGTCCAGGAGGGAACCTGGACTGCAGGATCCACTAGGACAGAGCCCCGTCCAAGCTCCTGTTTCCCCAGCACGGGGCCCACAGGCTGCAGTGTCTGCGCCCTGGGGCCAGGCAGGGCGGGTCCTGCTGTCCCCAGGCCCAGGCTCCTGCTGTCCCCAGTGGAGGCCCCGCCTCCCACTCAGACACCGGTCTGCTGGGCTCTGCTGCTGAAAGAGGGTCTGGAGGGCCCTCGGGGTGAAGTTGGTAGGGCTGGGAGCCGGGCCCCGGGGAACCCTGGAAACTCACTCCCTTGGAGCCCCAGGGAGGGTTTGTAGCATAGCCTTCTGACCGACTCTTACCTGAGGCGGCCGGAGCCCCTGCTCCCTCAGTTCTGGTGAATTCTGCGAGCTGGTCCTTCCGTCCTCCCGGCGCGCGGGCGGGGGGCAGGAAGCCCTCAGCCCTGGGCTCAGCAGGCCTGTTGCTGCCCCAGCGGCCTCCGGCACAACCGCATCTGGGAAGTCAGAGCCGACACCTTCCGTGAGCTCACTTTCCTGCGATCCCTGTGAGTGAGGGCCCGCTTCCCTGTGATCACGCTGAGTAGGGGGCTCCCTGCACGTCTGCACCCCCACACCCCGGGGCAAGAACGACGGGCCCCCGAGTGTGTGCCCCTCTCATCACGTCCTCTCTCCCACAGGGGCCTGAGCTGGAACGCCATCCGATCCATCCACCCTGAGGCCTTTGTGAACCTGCACTCGCTGGTCAAGCTGTGAGTGCGGCTTTCCTCCTGGGTGCCGCTCGCGGTGGGGGAGGGCCCAGCTCAGGGGGGTCGCCTGTGGGTGTGGGACACACACTGGGGGCCCTGGCTCTGGCCTAAGGAGCTCCCCCTCTGTGAGCTCTGCAGGTCACACGCTGCCTCGGGCCCCAGGCTGGGGGGCAGAACGTGGGGGTTGGGGCCGCAGAGTGGGGGTCCCCCAAAGCGCTGGGATGTGGGTCAGCATGGGAGAGGCCCTGGGGGCCACCACGCACAGCGGTGCAGGTTCTCCACTGCGTCCTCAGGCATGTCTGCCAGCGACCCTGCAGCCCTGCCCCTCACCACATAGGTGCACCCAAGTGGGAGGCCTCACTCACCCGTCCGGGACTCAGGGTCCCCAGCGCTCATGGCCCTGCGCTCTGGGCCCCAGGCCACACTCCCAACCTGCTTCCTGCCCGTCTGCTCAGCAGCACCCTGGTCATTGGGGGCGGTATCTTCATCCCCTTGCTTAGTGGGGTTGTGGGGGGTTGGTATCTGCACCCGCCTGGTCAGTGGGGGGGTGGTATCTTTATCCTGCAGTCAGTGGGGGCGGTATCTTCATCCCCTGGTCAGTGGGGGGGCAGCATCTTCATCTGAAAGGTGAGGCTGCTTGGGCTCTGCAGACGCGACCCTCTGGCTTCACGGGGACAGTGACAGGCCGGGTTTCCTGCTGGCCAGCCCAGGCCAGTCTCCACACCGCACGGCCTGTGGTCGAGCTGTCTGGTGTGGACGTGTGGCTTCCTCTGATGTTTCTCCGGGGGAGCCGTGGGCATCCTCGCCTCTGGCTCCCAAGCTGACCCTGAAGCACAGCGGGTGGCTGAAGGCCTGGGTGTGGCCAGTCAGTCCGTCCTGGTCCCAGCTCTGGCCCCTGCGTCCTTGGGGTACAGGGGACGAGGCCAGCACAGCAGGGGGACCCCTGGGGAGGGGGTTGGGGCTCCCATGGGACTCGGGTGGGCCCCGCAGGTGTGGTGCCCGGGGGAATGGTGGGGCGCCCCTCCAGCAGCCCCGCAGGTAGGTGGCCCCAGGCGAGCCCCTTGCCGCCCCGCCGTCTCTGCCCGGCACCCAGGGCCTCTCTGCCTGGGCCCCTGTCCATGCCCCAGCCTCCCGCTGACCGGAAACTGGTCATGTCCGCTGTCCAGGGACCTGACGGACAACCAGCTGAGCACGCTGCCCCTGGCCGGGCTGGGGGGCTTGGTGCATCTGAAGCTCCGAGGGAACCGCGCCCTGTCCCAGGCCTTCCCCAAGGACTGCTTCCCCAGACTGAGGTGAGGCTGCCCGGCCCCAGGACGGGGCACCCCAGGCCTTGTCCCAGGAGCAGCCTGCAGGCCCCGAGTCTGGCCCAGACTGAGCCCCTGGGTAGTGTCCTCACCCCAACCCCAGCCCTGGGGGGCCGTGGCAAGGACAGACGAGGGGAAGGCGCCCTGCCTGACTGGGCTGCGTCGGGGCCTGGAGATGTGGGGGAGGAGGTGGGAGGGCAGCTGGGCCGAGGGAAGGAGGCTGCCCGCGGGGCCCTGGAGGGTGGAGGGCAGGCGCGGGCAGAGTCCTGGTCTGGTTCAGGCGTCTGTCTCCGTGCCCCAGGACCCTGGAGGTGCCCTACGCCTACCAGTGCTGCACCTATAGCGGCTGCCCTGGCTTCTTCACGGCCTCGGGGCCGCGGGGGGCCCCAGCACCCTCCCCCCGACGCCCAGGACCCTGCCAGGCGGACACTGGCTGACCGGGCTGAGAGCCGCTGTGAGTGACCTGCCCGGGACGCAGGCGGCAGAGAGGAGGTCTGGGAGGGGGCGGGTGGGTCCGCAGGGAGCGGCAGGGCTGCAGGACCCGGGGTAGGGGGAACCGCCTCTGTCCAGCCCGTCTCCAGGGCCTGGGGGAGGGGTCTGTGAGCCCTCTGCAGCCCCTGGGTGCTCAGAGCCACGCCCATCACAGCCCTGCCTGTCCATACCACACCCCAGGCGGGAACACACAGGCGGGAACACATGGGCCCCGGCACCCCCACGGTGCCCCACTCCCACCTCGCAGGGCATTCTTAGAGCAGGCAGCCCTTTTCCATCAGCTACAGCCAAACGCAGTTTTGTTAATTCAATTAAGCCTGCTTCCAGAGAAAGTCCCCTCATGCCGTTCCCAGAGCCAAACACCACCCCCGGCAAGTCTCCCGGTGACTTTGGAAGCCCAGGTACTCTGGCCTCACAGGAGTGACCCCTCACCCTGACAGGACCGCCTGTGGGCTGGGCTCTCGGGTGACAGAGAGAAGAGCCTCCCTGGCTAGCAGCCTGCTGCAGAGCACAAGCGGAGCCCAGAGGGGAGGGAAGGGCTGCGCTCCCTCCTCACTGTACACCAGTGCAGAAGTGGAGGGAAGTCGCTCAGGTGTGTCCGACTCTCCGAGACCCCATGACTCGCAGCACACCAGGCCTCCCCGTCCATTACCGTCTCTCGGAGTGCACTCAGACTCGCATCCATCGAGTCTGTGATGCCATCCAGCCATCTCATCCTCTGTTGTCCCCTTCTCCTCCTGCCCCCAATCCCTCCCAGCATCAGAGTCTTTTCCAATGAGTCAACTCTTCGCATGAGGTGGCCAAAGTACTGGAGCTTCAGCTTTAGCATCATTCCTTCCAAAGAAATCCCAGGGCTGATCTCCCTCAGAATGGACAGGTTGGATCTCCTTGCAGTCCAAGGGACTCTCAAGTCTTCTCCAACACCACAGTTCAAAAGCATCAATTCTTTGGCGCTCAGCCTTCTTCACAGTCCAACTCTCACATCCATACATGACCACAGGAAAAACCATAGCCTTGACTAGACAGACCTTAGTCGGCAAAGTAATGTCTCTGCTTTTGAATATACTATCTAGGTCGGTCATAACTTTTCTTCCAAGGAGTAAGCGTCTTCTAATTTCATGGCTGCAGTCACCATCTGCAGTGATTTTGGAGCCCCCCAAAAAAGTCTGTCACTGTTTCCACTGTTTCCTCATCTATTTCCTATGAAGTGATGAGACCAGATGCCTGATCTTCATTTTCTGAATGTTGAGCTTTAAGCCAACTTTTTCACTCTCCTCTTTCACCTTCATCAAAAGGCCCTTTAGCTCCTCTTCACTTTCTGCCATAAGGGTGGTGTCATCTGCATATCTGAGGTTATTGATATTTCTCCCGGCAATCTTGATTCCAGCTTGTGTTTCTTCCAGTCCAGCGTTTCTCATGATGTACTCTATAGAAGTTAAGTAAGCAGGGTGACAATATACAGCCTTGACGTACTCCTTTTCCTATTTGGAACCAGTCTGTTGTTCCATGTCCGGTTCTAACTGTTGCTTCCTGACCTGCATATAGGTTTCTCAAGAGGCAGGTTAGGTGGTCTAATATTCCATCTCTTTCAGAATTTTCCACAGTTTCTTGTGATCCACACAGTCAAAGGCTTTGGCATAGTCAATAAAGCAGAAGTAGATGTTTTTCTGGAACTCTCTTGCTTTTTCCATGATCCAACGGATGTTGGCAATTTCATCTCTGGTTCCTCTGCCTTTTCTAAAACCAGCTTGAACATCAGGGAGTTCATGGTTCACGTATTGCTGAAGCCTGGCTTGGAGAAATTTGAGCATTACTTTGCTAGCGTGTGAGATGAGTGCAACTGTGTGGTAGTTTGAGCATTCTTTGGCATTGCCTTTCTTTGGGATTGGAATGAACACTGACCTTTTCCAGTCCTGTGGCCACTGCTGAGTTTTCCAAATTTGCTGGCATATTGAGTGCAGCACTTTCACAGCATCATCTTTCAGGATTTGAAATAGCTCAACTGGAATTCCATCACCTCCACTAGCTTTGTTCGTCGTGATGCTTTCTAAGGCCCACTTGACTTCACATTCCAAGATGTCTGGCTTTAGGTGAGTGATCACACCATTGTGATTATCTTGGTTGTGAAGATCTTTTTGTGTATTCTTTTCACCTCTTCTTAATATCTTCTGCTTCTGTTAGGTCCATACCATTTCTGTCCTTTATCGAGCCCATCTTTGCATGAAATATTCTCTTGGTATCTCATTTTCTTGAAGAGATCTCTAGTCTTTCCCATTCTGTTCTTTTCCTCTATTTCTTTGCATTGATTGCTGAAGAAGGCTGCCTTATCTCTTCTTGCTATTCTTTGCAACTCTGCATTCAGATGCTTATATCTTTCCTTTTCTCCTTTGCTTTTTGCCTCTTTTCTTTTCACAGCTATTTGTAAGGCCTCCCCAGACAGCCATTTTGCTTTTTTGCATTTCTTTTCCATGGGGATGGTCTTGATCCCGGTCTCCCATACAATGTCACGAACCTCATTCCATAGTTCATCAGGCACTCTGTCTATCAGATCTGGGCCCTTAAATCTATTTCTCATTTCCACTGTATAATCATAAGGGATTTGATTTAGGTCATACCTGAATGGTCTAGTGGTTTCCCCTACTTTCTTCAATTTGAGTCTGAATTTGGTAATAAGGAGTTCATGATCTGAGCCACAGTCAGCTCCTGGTCTTGTTTTTGTTGACTGTATAGAGCTTCTCCATCTTTGGCTGCATAGAATATGATCAATCTGATTTTGGTGTTGACCAACTGGTGATGTCCATGTGTAGAGTCTTCTCTTGTGTTGTTGGAAGAGGGTGTTTGCTATGACCAGTGCATTTTCTTGGCAAAACTCTCTTAGTCTTTGCCCTGCTTCATTCCACATTCCAAGGCCAAATTTGCCTGTTACTCCATCTGTTTCTTGACTTCCTACTTTTGCATTCCAGTCCCCTATAATGAAAAGGACATCTTTTTGGGTGTTAGTTCTAAAAGGTCTTGTAGGTCTTCATAAAACCGTTCAACTTCAGCTTCTTCAGCATTACTGGTTGGGGCATAGACCTGGATTACCGTGATACTGAATGGTTTGCCTTGGAGACGAACAGAGATCATTCTGTCGTTTTTGAGATTGCATCCAAGTACTGCATTTCGGACTCTTTTGTTGACCATGATGGCTACTCCATTTCTTCTGAGGGATTCCTGCCCGCAGTAGTAGATATAATGGTCATCTGAGTTAAATTCACCCATTCCAGTCCATTTTAGTTCGCTGATTCCTAGAATGTCGACGTTCACCCTTGCCATCTCTTGTTTGACCACTTCCAATTTGCCTTGATTCATGGACTTGACATTCCAGGTTCCTATGCAATATTGCTCTTTACAGCATCTGATCTTGCTTCTGTTACCAGTCACATGCACAACTGGGTATTGTTTTTGCTTTGGCTCCATCCCTTCATTCTTTCTGGAGTTATTTCTCCACTGATCTCCAGTAGCATATTGGGCACCTACTGACCTGGGGAGTTCCTCTTTTGGTATCCTATCATTTTGCCTTTTCATACTGTTCATGGGGTTCTCAAGGCAAGAATACTGAAGTGGTTTGCCATTCCCTTCTCCAGTGGACCATGTTCTAGTCAGCTCCTCAGTCCATGGAATTTTCCAGGCAAGAGTAATCAGGTCTAACCATGGGTGAGGCTTCCCTGGGGGCTCAGTGGTTAAGGACTTGCCTGCAATGCAGGAGACATGGGTTCTATTCCTGGGTCAGGAAGATCTCCTGGAGAGGGAAATGACAACCCACTCTGGTATTCTCGCCTGGAAAATCCCATGGACAGAGGATCCTGGAGGGCTACAGTCCATGGGGTCACAAAGCGTCGGACGCGACTGAGCGACTAAACCACCCCCCACTGTGGGAGAGCGTCTAGGACCGAGCAGATGGCCAGGTTCTAACTGGAGGAGGCGGCTCTCGGGCTGGGGCCTCTGCAGGCCTGTTGGATCCTCTGTTTCTCATCCTTAAAGCGGGAGCAGTGTTCACACCACACAGACTGGGGAGACCGCAGATGTGCCCAGGGTCCTGCTCAGCAGGGAACACGCAGGTGTGTAGCCGGGAGCCCTGGAGGCCAGCCTGGGCAGTGGCGGTGCAGAGCCTCCCGGGCGGGTGGATGGCCGGCGCTGGCCCAGCAGATGCGTCCCCAGTGCGGTGTGGTTTCTGCCATCTGCCCATGAGGGTCCTGCCTTGCTCGAGGTGGAACTTTCCACCAGGCTGAGGTCTTGGAAAACCACAGGCATCAGGGTGGTAGGTGGAGCTGGGCAGGGTCCCCTTCCCGAGAGTCCACGGAGCTGAGAAGGGGCCAGGACGCTGGCCACGGCCACAGGGGCTTTACTAGCCCCTTGGTCAGTAGCTCTACTGTGACCTCCAACCTTGGCTGGAGCCCCCAGCTTCCCCTGCGCCTCCTTCAGGCATCCCCGCGCTCCTCTGCAGAGTGGGAACGGTGGCAAGGGGTGGACAGCCAGGCTGTGGGCACTGCCCGGCCCCCGGCCTCCTGGGACAACTCCCACCTGCAGCAGGAGCGGGGCTCCACGCAGGATGCCAGCCTTGAGCCGGAGGCGGGGACTGGTGTGAAGCGGCCGCCCGCCTGGCCTGGCCTGGCCCGGCCCGAGGGTGCGCTCACCCAGCTCCCTCACCTTGTCCAGCCCAACTCCAGAAACCAGATTCCTGTTCGTAAGACAAAGTCTTTCAGGAGTGCCCTCGAGGTCCATGATTAGGACTCAGCTCTCACTGCCAGGGACCCGAGTTCAATCCCTGGTCAGGAAACTGAGATCCCACAAGCCACTCAGCCAGGAAACAAAAACAAAAACCAAAACCTCTTCCAGTGATGAATTATCACTTCAAAACAGGATTTCGCCTTAATAATTATAAAATGGTTTATTTATCACTCAGGATTCTTAAAGAGTTCGTGGCCCCTGAGATGTCTACCCCCTAGGATGCTCCAGGCCCTGGTTTAACAGACAGTGCAAGAGTGAACAGTGGAAATAACCCAGCGTGTTTCGGAGTCTCTTTAACAAGGGATTTATTTGCCTTTCTGACCCTGTTTTCTCAGACTAGCAGAATCGCGGCGCCTAGACTTAGAATTGAGGGGCCACGAGCATCATCTAGCCCATCCACCAGCTCCCTAGGGACGCGCCCCTTCTCACACACGGCTTTCTGCTCCAGTCTCCTCAGTCACTGCTCCCTCCACCTCCTGCACCTATAAAGCCCCCCGACTGCCCCCCAAACCAGCCCCTGGTGGGGAAGTCCAGCGTCTGGGCTCTGGGGCCCAGCGAGGCTGGCTTTGAACTTGGCCTTGTGGTGTCCTCACCTCATCTGTGCAGCAGCGCCAGAGGGCGCCTGGCCCCCACGGCTGCAAGGATGTGGACTCAGCGGGCGTGGGCCTGGAGGGCGAGAGCTCGTGTGTGGCCCCAGCTGCCCGGCGAGGGCATGGAGCCACAACCGCCCAAGAGCAGAGCTGTCCTGTCCACGCCCCCCGGCATGTGCCCAGCCCCCCTCACGTGACTCTGATCCGGGGCCTTGTCCATCGGGACCGTGATTCTCCTGTGATCCATCTGCCGATGCTGGTTTTGCCGCTGGGGGTTCTCAGCCAGTAGGGTGGTGTGGTTCCCTTAGGCTGCACACGCTGAGGCCAGCGTTCCTCCCCTCGCCCTGCCCTTCCCGAGTGCTCCTCCCAGCCGCCCGGGCCTGGTCCACGCCCTGCGGCACATCCGGCTTGCTGCTCTATTCCGCTCCATGCGCGGTGCCTCCAGTGAGATGTGGAGTCCTGGCCAGCGTGCAGAGCCCCAAGTCAGGGCAGCCTCCTCAGACTCTGCCCAGCTGCCCGGGGTGCGGATGCTCCCTGAGTCAGAGGAGGAGCAGGTCTCAGGCGCGGAGGACCACAGGCGGAGGAGCCACAGGCGAACAGGGTTTCCCCGGGTCACCAGGGTGCCCTGTACCCGGCGGACATCTCCGGGGGTGGGCGTCTGGGGAAAGGGCGGGCTTGACCCACACCGAGAGCAGGTCTGAGCCCCCGTCTGCACTCCGCAGATGATCTGGACCCAGAAGAGCCCCAGCTGGAGGCGGAGGAGCCCAGGCCCCAGCCCGCCGTCCAGTGCAGCCCTGCTCCAGGTGAGGGGCGCCTCGGGTGGGGAGGGCAGGCGCTGGGGCAGGGCTGCTTCAGAAAGGGGTTCCCGCTGCTCAAAAGCCAGTACTCGAGGGGCAAGCCTGGGGGAAAGGAAAGTTTATTTCGGAGGCTGGCAACCAGGGTGGTTGGGCGATGGCAGACTCGTGTCCAAAGGCTGACCTGCCCCGGACATCGATCCGCAGGCAAGAGCTTCTACGGGCGGAGGGAGGGTCTGCCTGAAGCAGCGCCGTCAGCTCTGACAGCCGTCTTGAAACTGGTCCTCGGTGGTCTGACCAGCATCACTGGCATTGTTTTAAGTGGGGCTAACCTTCAGCTCCTTGGTTGGCTGGCTCCTGTTTCCTTGAGGCCAGTCCTGGGAGTCCTGGCGGCTCCTTACGCCTTGGCTACCGTCCCGTTGTGAACGTTCCGCCTGGTAGGGCTTTCAGTTCGTGTAAGGCAGCGCGGGGTGAGGCTGTGTCATCTGTAGCCCTCGAGAAGGAAGGTCCGTGGCTCTGTTTAACGACTAAGCTGCTACTGCTTGTCCTGGTGGACGGCTCCCTTCGCATCTCCATTCTTCACTTCGCTGAGTAAACTCGTTCTTTGGTCAAAACAGACCGGGAAGGCCCGGGGGACCTTTGGGGGCCCCGCCGCGAGGGTGCAGCCTCCCCTGGTGACTGCTGGGAGGCGCGCGGCTGCTGTCTAGGAGTCAGAGAGGCTTCTCCAGGGCACCCCTCGTAGGTCCCGCCGCCAGGAGGAGAGGGCTCTCAGCGGGGCCTGCGCTCAGGGAGGGCTGAGCGGCGCCTGAACCCTGCCCGCCCCTCCCAGCAGCGCACGGGAAGGAGCGCTCTGGGCCACAGATTTCCAGGTGTCCCCGCGGGCTCCTTCCAGCAGCGTCCGTTCCGACGGCCCTAGACGTCCAGGAACAGAGCGCCCCGCTGGTGCGGCGTGAGCCGCCTGGGGGCGAGCACGCGGGAGGCGGCGGACGCTGTCCCCGCGCGCCCGCAGCTGCGCCCGCGCCCGCCGCGCACCCCCAGGGGCTGGGCCGGTTCGCGGTCGGCCCCTGAAACCGGCACTGATGCTCGCAAGGAGCGCGAAGACAGGCTCCGGCTGCTCGCTTTTCCGGTAGCCGGAGCCGCGGCCCGAGGAGCTCTGGTGCCCTGCGTCCCGCACAGGCGCCTGTAGGTGTTTGAGGAGCGTGACGACTGGGAGAGCATGATAATACTCCAGCAAAGAGAGTGAGAAACTATATGCAGTGAAGTCACAGTGCGTTGAAGAGCTATTTGCATGTGCATGTTTTAAACTGATAATCAGAAAAAAAGTGTTCAAAAGGCAGCTGGCACAGAAGCCTCCCAAAGCCCCAGGCCTCCTGGCAGCGCACTGAACAGAGTCCAAGGTCAAAACAGTGAAGAATCTAAGCGACAGGGTGCTTTATGATGGCCCCCGGGGAGGGAAAAGGCCAGGCCTCCCTGCCCAGGCGGGACCCGGCGGGCAGACCCCAGGGCGTGCTTTGCCCCCAGCACCGACCGACTCCAGGGCACTGAGTGTGGCCGTGGAGCCTCCCCCGCTGGGGTGGCACCGTCCCGAGAAGCAGAGCCGGCCACCCCTGTCCCTCTGCGGGTCGGGCTGGCTGCCGCGCAGCGGTGCTCGGCCACTCCGCCAGGCCGCCTGCCCCGCCCTTGCTCTGGACGCTGCTCCGCGGGGAGGGCCTCTCTGCTGCCTCGGCGTGTGCTGTCTGTGCGTGTCCCCCACGTCTGCTCCTCGGGCCCTGGGCCCGTGTCCACCCCCAGCCGCAGGGGAAGAGGCCCCCCGGGTGTCCGCTCTGCCCCGGCCCGCCGGAGCCCGAGCCCGGGCTGGGGGCAGAGGGCAGAGCCGCAGGCCCGGCCCGCTAGCGCCTGCCTCTCTCCCGCAGGCCTCTTCCAGCCCTGCGAGTACCTCTTCGAGAGCTGGGGCGTCCGCCTGGCCGTGTGGGCCGTCGTGCTGCTGGCCGTGCTTTGCAACGCACTGGTGCTGCTGAGCCTCTCTGCGTCTGGGCCTGGCCCGCTGCCCCCGGCCAAGTTCGTGGTGGGGGCCCTCGCGGGCGCCAACGCCCTGACCGGCCTCTCCTGTGCCCTTCTCGCCTCGGTCGACGTGCTGACCTTTGGCCGGTTCGCTGAGTTCGGTGCGCGTTGGGAGGCAGGCCTGGGCTGCCGGGCAGCGGGCTTCCTGGCCGTGCTGGGCTCCGAGGCATCCGTGCTGCTGCTGAGCCTGGGTGCGGCGCACTGCAGTGTGGCTGCGGCCTGCGTGCGGGCCCGCGGGAAGGCGCCGGCTGTGGGCAGCGTGCGCGCGGGGCTCTGGGCTGCCTGGCGCTGGCGGGGCTGCTGGCCGCCCTGCCGCTGGCCTCGGTGGGCGAGTATGGCGCCTCCCCGCTCTGCCTGCCCCACGCCCCGCCCGCCGGCCGCCCGGCCGCCTGGGGCTTCGCCGTGGCGCTGGCCCTGCTGCATGCCGCCTGCCTCCTGGCGGCGGCCCTGGCCTGCATCCGGCTCTCCTGCGGCCTGCTCGCGGCCTGGCTGGAGGCCGCCTGGGACTGCGCGGCCGTGCGCCACGTGGCCTGCCTCACCTTCGCCGACGGGCTCCTCCGCTGCCCCGTGGCGTTCCGGAGCCTGGCGTCCGCGCTGGGCCCCCTGCCGGTTGCCCCGAGGCCGCGGGGGCCGTCCTGCTGCTGGTGCCGTCCTGCTGCTGGTGCCGCCGCTGGCCGCCTGCCTCAGCCCCTGCTCTCCCTGCCCCTCAGCCCCCCACCCCCGGGAGGACCTGCGGCGCCTCCGGCCCTGCCCCGGGGGCCCCTCTCCCTGGGCGGCGCCGGCCCGCGGGCGCCAAGCTCCTGCGACTCCACGCGGGCCCTGGGGGGCCTTCCCTGACGTGGAGCTCACCTCCGAGGCCTCCGGCACCCACGGCCTCCCCGCGGGGGCCCTGGTCCCCCGCCAGCAGCCTGGGGCCCTCCAGCTGGAAGGCGGCCATGTGGCGGAGCCGGAGGGAACCCGATTTGGGCAGCAGCCGCCCTCCAGGGATGGTGGACGGGCACAGGGGGCGCCGGAGGCCTCACCAGCAGGCCGGGGCCGGGCGGGCGGCGGGGGCTTCCAGGCGTCTGGCTTGGCCTCAGGCGTCTGACTGTCCTCCCCCACTCCCGCCCGCCCCCTCCACGGATGCTCCTGCTGCCTGTAAAATAAACCAGGACGACCCAGAGTGGCCCACGCAGATGACCCGCCCCGGTCCGGCCGCCTCCTCCCTCCCAGGCCGCAGCCCCTGGCCTGATGAGCCGCCTCCCTCCCTGGAGGACACCCCCTCCCAGGCCGCCTCCTCCCCTCCCAGGCCCCCGCGCCCCTCCCAGGTCCCCGCGCCCCTCCCAGGCCGCCTCCCCCCTCCCAGGCCCCCGAGCCCCCTCCCAGGCCGCCTCCTCCCTCCCAGGCCGCGCCCCTCCCAGGCCGCGGTCTGTGGGCTTCTGGCCGGGTCTCCCCTCAGTCCTGCTCTAGCCTCTTCTCTGTCGCATTTGAGGAGGCTGAGGACCCGAGGTCTGGACATTTCTCACTTTAGGGAAAGGAGGGGAACAGAAGACTACTGGGGGCGAGGGGTGACCCATGTGGCCCAGGAGCAGGCGCGACGGCTGGGGGCCCAGGGAAAGGCCGGAGTGTGGGGTGCAGAGGAAGGCCGGGGGGAGGGCAGAGGAAGGCCAGGGGGGACTCAGAGGAAGGCCGGGGAGGGGTGCCAGGGGGCCTCTCCGTGCTCTGCACCCCACGGGCCTTGAACCAGCCACTCACAAGACCCCTGTGAGAATCGGTTTTGGAAAATAGGACTTGGTGCCCCTTTCTCAGAGACCCGGGGAGCGGGTCCATGCGGTGCAGAGGCAGGAGAGCCTGCGGTGGCCGAGGTCCCCAGTTCTTGGCCAGTAGGCTTGGGGTTGCTTGTTTGGCTTCCATCGAGCAGCTACTAGCACCTCACAGACGAGCCCCTGCCTTTCCCAGGGGCCCCCTTCTGCACCCCTGCTGACACCACAAGAGGCCCCGCTCCTGGGAGCTGGGGCTTCACGTTCCCCCCCGCCTCTCTGTCCTGCCCCGAGAACACTGCAGAGCGGGTTGCCCTGTGGTCCGTGGGGGGACGGTGAACGGCTCGCAGGCACCAGAGAAACTTCCGCCCTTGAAGACACGGGGTTCTCAGCTCCCCTGCGGCTCTGAGCTCCTCCCCGTGGTTCTCCGCCTGCCACCTTCTGCCACGAGCCCGGCTGTCCCTCTGAGTCCCCGGCCCTGCCCTCCCAGGGGTGCCCGGAGCTGCTGCTCAGCCCCAGGGACACGCATGACGTGTTGGGTGGCAGGAAGTGTCACACAGCCCCGGGCTCCTGGGTGCCCCAGATGGAGGAGGACATTGTGTCTGTCCCTTACGCACCACCAGCACGCTCTCCGCCACCTCAAGTGCAGGCTGAGGAGTGGGAGCTGGGGCTCGGGAGACGGGGCGGCGCGTCCTGGGCACCCCGCCGTCTGCCACATCCCAACAGGACAGAGGGCCCCGCTGGTGCTCTTGTGGTCCTGGGGCGGCCCTGGAAAGGTCCTTCGAGTATCGTGGCCGGGGGGACTGGTGTCTCATCGCCCTGACAACCCCTACTGGCAACCCCCCACACACACACCCCCCTCCGGTGGAAATCCCTGGAGGAGTCGCCACGGCTGCCAGGCGGGCAAGCGGAGGAGCGAGGCTCCACGGTGGAGCCAGCACGTTTGGCACCTTGTTCCGAGTCCAGTTGAGGAGCCAGCCCCGGAGCTGAGCACACAGCCGACGCCCTGCCTCCCCCAGGAAGGCCCCCGCAGGGACGGGCCCCACGCAGCAGCTCCAGCGCTGGGGGCTGGTGGGCACATGGGAGGGGCCTGGACTCAAGGCTCCCAAACCCACAGCCCTTCGCCATCCATCCCTGGGTGTCTTGGAGGACTGAGAGGCCCGCCTGAGTCACCCCGTCTCTGCACCAGAGCTCCAGCTCAGCCCAGGCGATGGGGAGACCGGGGCTCACCTTCCCGGCTGAGCGCCGGCAGGGCCTGCCGGGCTGTGCTGTCCCCAGTCCTCCCTAAGGCAGCGGGACAGCAGGTCTGCTTCAGAGCCGGCGGTGTTCTTGCCTGGAGAATCCCAGGGACAGGGGAGCCTGGTGGGCTGCCGTCTGTGGGGTCGCACAGAGTCGGACACGACTGAAGTGACTTAGCAGCGGCAGAACACTGGAGAGGGTTGCATTCCCGTCTCCAGAGCATCTTCCCCGCCCCGGGATTGAACCCCCGTCTCCTGTACTGGCAGGCAGACTCTGTACCATCTGAGGCACCGGGAAGGCCCTGGAGATGTTGCACATTTACCCAAAACGAGAGGTGAAGTCACGTTTGTTTGTGTCTGGCTGGCTTTCTGCAAGTTGGAGTGTTTCTCTTTGGTTCTCTCTGCTGTGGTCAGTGGAAGATTATGTCTTAGTCTATCACTGATCAAACGAAAATCAAGAGCCAAGTAATCCAGTGCATGTAAATGCATTTATTTGGATGGATGACGTCTTCCAAGACGGTATCTGCAGAGCAGAGCAGAGCCCTTCCTGGGGGCCGCGGTAGGGGACGCACTGGCCCCTGCCGGCCGGGCCTCTGCATGTCCTGCCTGGCGCTCAGTGCCCCCGAGGGTCCCGGCCGCCACAGCCGATTCTCCCTGGCAGCTCTGTCCTCACCCCAGGAAGCCCCTCCTCAGGGCTGGGTGCAGGGCTGTGACTACGGATCCTCAGGCTGCGGCTCCCCTGGGCCGACCTCCCCACCCAAACTTTGAACCTCATGGCTTGCCCCCTCTAAGCAGGTGAGGATGAGCGAGGCAGCGAGGCCCTGATGGGTTCGGATCCGGGCTCTGCACTGGCGCCTGCTGGGCCGAGTCTGCCCCCTGCGCTGGGAGGGTTTGTCAGGGAGCACTGCATCCGCGCAGAGGGCGGGCTGGGGCAGTCAGGTACGGGCCGGGGCGGGTGGGCGGGCATGAGCGGCTCTGAAATGGGGGTGTGCGCCCTGGCCCCTAAGCAGGCTCCTCCTCAATCCCATTTGTTCCTTATTCTGGATGAGTAATGCATGCGCGTGTCCCGACGGCACGCATCTTTCTAACAGTCCCCTCCCCGTCCCTCGTGCCGAGGCCCCAGACCCTGGCTGGTTACCACAGGGGTGCTTTGCTTCTGCCTCGCTCCAGCGTCTCCTGCACCAATAGCATGCCTGTGCTCACGGCGCAGACCTGTGGAGGAAGCCCTCTGGTTTCTGCAGGACGGTGGCTCTCTTCCCACCGTGTAGCCAGGCCATCACTTCGCTTATCGCCCTCCTGGGCACTTGGTTGCTTGAGGTTTTGCTCTTGCAGGCGGCGCTGCCGTGCGCGCCCTTGGGTGTGGGTCCTCTGCGCCACGCATCACGCACCTTCGTGGCCCCTTTCCCGGGAGTGGAGCTGCCGTGGGCAGCAGGCGGGATCAGACTAGCAGCCTCTTGGGTGACCACGCAGCTTGCCCGTCCTGGCAGAGCAGGGCTTTGGCGCCTCATGTGGGGGCTGCTGTTTCCACCCTGCCCCCGCCCAGTCCTGACAACTGCCCTGACCGTCTGCAGGACAGACAGAGTGTGCAGAGCTCGGGCAGGACTCCGGCCGCCGCCGCCGGGTGGTTTCCCGGGCCGGGTCTCCTGGACCCACAGTCCTGCTCCCCTGCTCCCCCACCTTCCTGGGCTGGGTGCAGGGCCTGGCCTTCCTCTCCTGTCTTCTCCTGTCCTCTGCCCGGGTCCCTTCTGCTTGTGCACTCAGAGACGGGGGCCTCTGGTGACTTCCGGCTTTGCTATCTCTAGTGAGTAGGGCACAGGCTTTGTAGCTGTGATGCAGCCCGTGGAGTGGACACACCGGCAGACGGTGCAGGGTGTGAGGTCCACCAAGAAAAGGCCGCGTCCCCTTCAGGGGATGCGTGGGCGTCCCGTGTGGAAGCACCGGCAGGGGTGCTGGTGTGTGGAGATGGGTGGGGCCGCGTGGCTGCACGTGGCTTACAGAGAAGAGGGTGTGTGCAGGCGAGCGGGTGAAGCCCACAGCGCTGGTGGGCAGGGGACAGGAGACAGGCCTTTCCTGGCCTCCAGGAGGAGGTACAGTCTGGCTTTATTAATATATCACCTGAAGACCTTGCGGCTGCGAGGAGCATCCCCTGCAGACAGTCAGGGCTGGAGGCCAGGGGAGGAGGTTCCGGCCGTGGTGGCAGGGCAGCTGAGACCTGCTGGGGCAGCGGCGGAGGGGGTTGTGCTTTCCCACGGCGACCCCAAGGCCATCTGGCTTCACACCTGGCCTGACCCTCGTCAGCACCGTCGGCACGGCCCTGGCGCTCGCTGCAGACGAGCAGCACACAGCCCCGATGGCTGCTGGCGGTCCCTCCAGGAGGGACAGTGAGGATAGCACGTGCGAGCCATCCAGATGCCCGCCCGGCCCGCCCGGCGTCACCAGCCGTTCGGTTCTTACAAGTGAAGCTTCCTGGTTGATCCTCTGATGGCATCTGGAAGCCCCCTGTGAGGTGCATGTGCCCAAGTACAGGAGAGCATTGAGCTCCTGGGCTCAGTGAGAGGACGGTAGCTGACTTTCAGAAGTGGTTTCAAGAATTCTGTAGAAGCTGGAAACAGATGAAGTGGGGACACACAGGAAATTCACATTTTGGTTGCTGCCGTCATCTGTGACTGCGCCCGTGTCCTAAGGCAGGCTGCTGTGAGCGCAGGGCGGTTCCGCAGTGGAGGGAGGGAAATGGCTCGAGGGCCCCTCTGCGTGCCCCGAGCCTGGCCTGGCCCGGGACCACCAGGCTCAGCACAGTGGGGTATGGAGCCTCCCTGCCTCAGCATCTCATTCCACCTCAGCCGACTTCTGCCCGGGTCCGCCCGCCCCGTCGTCTGCACGGGACAGTGAGGACGGGCCCGGACCGCCTGCCCACCCCGTCGTCTGCACGGGACAGTGAGGACGGGCCCCGGACCGCCTGCCCACCCCGTCGTCTGCACGGGACAGTGAGGACGGGCCTGGACCGCCCCGCCCCGTCGTCTGCACGGGACAGTGAACATGGGCACCAGTGCCCTTTCCAGTCTTGGGCAGAGACTAGAGCTCGGCACCTTAGTACCTGCCATCAAATGGAGCTGCCAGGGACACGAGGGCTTCTGAAGAGCCCTGTGAATCTGTGCGATCATCGCCTGGCTGCCCTGCTAAGGTCGCCTCACCTTGGCACGTGGCAGGCAGTCGCTGTATCTGCTGAGCTCTGTGCTGCCAGTGTTCTGACCAGCCACGTGAGCCAGAGAGAAGGCTGCAAGCAGCACTCAGGAGGGCGACGACCTGACTCCCGCACTGCCCGAGACATCTGAAGCCTAGACTTCTGAAAGCATGCCGGGCCCCGAATTCCCTCCGTCTCCTTTAGACACATGTCCATCCTCAGTGTCCTGAGTGATGCCGGTAGGCTGGCAAAATAAAGGACTCTTCCAAATATCGTGACACTCCTAAACAGCTCTCTGGCCAGTTTGCTCCTAGACACACATTCAGGATAAACGCATATTCAACATTAAATGACTTTATTTTTCAGGCTTACAAGTTTTAAAATCAATACGCACAAGGTAAATAAAATAACTCTCAGAGAATCAACGCAGAGGAGAACACGTGAACATGCAACATCTGTTCACACATGAACATGCAAGGTCTGTTTCACAGGACACAAGAATGACCACATCATCACATACAAAGCAAACATTCCAGAAATGGAGGCAGAGTGGGCCATCCTGGCAAAGATGGGCCAGGACAATCCCCTAAACGTCGGGGCAAAGCCTCTTTCCACTGCTGCTCAGCTGCCCGGCCTTCCTCTTCTGTGCAGCACTGGGTCCCTCTGAGCCGCCCGCCTCGAGGGAGGCTGCCAGGCGGCCCTTCCTCGCCTGCCTGAGGAGGAGATGGGAAAGCACAGCATAGTTCACACCAAACATGGTTCACACTGAACTTCTGGGTTCACACTGAACACGGTTCACACCGTACCTCTCCTGGGTTCACACTGAACACAGTTCACAACAAACGTACTCCTGGGGCCTTGTTGCCCCCTCCCAGACAGACATTCTCTCCGTAGCTGCTGCTCTCCCATCCCCTGGGCCATTTATCTGTTGGTTCTTCCCCCACTGACACGAAGGGCTGCGTGACTCCGTCTCAAGGAGGGGACGGCTCAGCAGACCCACGTGTGCTCGTATCGTCTCTGCTCCCGAAGTGTCTCCTTTGTTAAGTGAGGGAACTATCGATGTGAACTGGGGGCATGGCTCCTCCTTCCCACCATGTCCACTCCCTTCCCTCCCACACCCCTGTCCCTCCCCAAGTCCCACAAAGAGACCCCAGCTGCCTGGTGGTCCTCAGTGGACGGTAGCTCCCAGAAACCCTTGCTCCGACTGGCTGAGCTCTCTATCTGCTGAACGATTACAAGGAAGGTTGCAGAAGATCAACCAGCCGCCCTTGGGTACAGCATGGACTCGGCACATGTAATAAAATCTTGTACGTATACAGACACTTTCACATGTGACAGACGAGAGGCAGGAGCAAAGTCAGAGCTGCCAGACATCCCACCTTCTGCCGGGCGTGCTTCTCTGTCCACTGCCTGGCGTTCTTGAGGAAGACTGGCTTGTTGTATTTAAACTCTGAGGACTAACACGGAAGCAGAGAGTAAGCGGAGAGAGACAAGACTTGTCAGCTCTAGCCGCCACGACGGACAGCCCCATGCCCCTCCTGGACAGCATGTGGGACATGGGGAAAGTGGGCTGGGCACTTACGATGTCAGCCATGAGCGGGTCGTCCGGGTTGGGCTCGGCCATGAGCTGCTGAATGGAAGTCAGCAAGGTTGCAATGTTGAGGGACGGTCTCCAGGCACCCTAGACAGACAGACAGGCAGCAGCTCTAAGATGTGCTTCTCCAATCACCTGAGGCTAGAGGGTCGACCTTGCCCCCGCCACTCACTTTTGGTGGCAACTTGAGAACGTCTAGACAAATCCGTCCAGCAGAGTCGATGTTGGGGTGATAGATTGGAGTCAGAAACCGGATCTGAGGAGGTTCAAACGGGTACCTTTGGCAGCACAGGAGACAGGGAAGTTTCACTAGAATGTTGCTGCTGACGCTATGAACAGCTGCTGACCGCCAATTAGGACAGCAACCTTTGAGAGACAAACCTTTGTTCTCCCCCAATTTTTATGATGAAAACTTACAGTACTGAAAACCCTTTTACCCACCACCCAGACCAAGTCCTCAGCCCTTGAAATACTTCAGCATCATCTCCTAAGAATAAGGTCCCTCTCCTCAGAGCTGCAAGACTGTGGGTACATCCTTGAAAAAATACAAGAATTATCCCCCAGTCTCGGCTGCCGCTCAGGCTTCCTCAGTCTTGGCTGTAGGTTTTCACAGATGGATTTTGAAAAACGGTCCAATTCTGATTTGCACACTGCACCTGGTTATTCTTTCTCTGGTGAGACACATAACTTGGAAAACCCGTGTGTGTCTCAGAACTGACATCCCTGGCATTACTGACCTGCTTCTCTTGGGACTTGTAACAAACCTGGTCTGTGAATAGGTGTCTACAAGCCACGAACTACAACCATCGCCCCCAATGAGAGTCTCAGAGCACACGCGCGTGAACAAGTCCCACACAGGCAGGGGGATGGGGCCACGGGGGCTGGGCGGGGACAGAGAGCTGGCATCACAGCACTGTGGAGGACTCGTTTGGGAAGATGAAAGAGTTCTCGGGATGGATGGGGTGGGGTGGCTGGACGACAGAGTGAGTGCATCCACACCCCAAAACCACACACTTAAATAGGGTGCAAATGGTCATCTACGTGTGTGTTCCTGCAATGGTGTGCGTCTGTTACCGTGGTGACGTCTGTTACTGCAGTGGTGTGCGTCTGTTACCGCGGTGACGCGCCTGTTACCCCAGTGGCGTGTGTGTCACCCCAGTGACGTCTGTTACCGCGGTGGTGTGCGTCTGTTACCGCAGTGACGTGTGTGTCACCCCAGTGACGTCTGTTACTGCAGTGGTGTGCGTCTGGTACCGCGGTGACGCATGTCACCCCAGTGACGTCTGTTGCCGCGGTGGTGTGTGTGTGTTGCCGCCACGGTATGTATGCTGCCTCAGTGACGTGTGTGTCACCACAATGTTGTGTGTGTGTGTCAGTGCAACGGTAAGCCCGGGGTTGGGGGAGGTGGTGTTAGATGTGATCTAGCCCAGTTTTAAGAGAAAGAGATGGATCTCCGAAGATAAGGCGCTGGAGGTCACAGGCAGTCCCGGTAAGACTAGGACCGAGATCCAGGCTCTGTGAGTCCTGTGCTCAGCACTCTACACACTGCTGTCTCCCAGCAACTGGCTCAGCCTGGAAATGTGAATGTGACTCACACTGACCTCTCCGGAATGTGAACTTCCAGCTTGAAAACACCTTTTTCATAAGGTGTGCCGGCTCCACCGAGTATCTCTTCAAAGGAAAAGAAACAGTGAGGAGGTCACTGGGTGGCCTGAAGCAGCGCAGCGCCTGGTCCTGATGGGATGCTGGGTCTGGGACAGCTCTCAGGGTCTGACAAGCCCCCATGCGAGGCCCAGCCCGGACAGGTGTCACCCAAGGGCTACGTGGGCGATCTGGCCACAGACACCTGCAGCTCTGCTGGGAGGCCAGCTGCATTCTGACCACGTGCTGCCTGCTCTGGCCTCACGGATACGTGAAGGTGACGCAACCGTGGTGCTGAACTGCTTCAGAGCTGATGCCCAGGTCTTGGACATAAATCAGCAAGAAGTGGGGTAAAAGGCCAAAGGAGAAACGTCCTGGAGACCTTTTATAAACGCAGCAAACGAGGCAGGCAGAAGCACCCGTGCCCTGTTCAGAGGAACAGACGGCATTCACATCCCAGCGCAACTGTCGACAGGCTTGAGACCGGCACGCCTGGGGTGACACCTCTGCGCTCGCAGGTCTTCCATCCGGTCCCCGTCCTGCCAGCACGTGACGCCCGGGGCGGCTCCGCGGCCAGCAGGCTCAGCTCTCGCTTCAGACGCGATGTTCTCTGCATGACCTCAGGCAGAAGCACTCAGTCGCACTGGCTGGGATCCTGGGGAGACAAGGGCGCCCACCAAGCGTCAGCAGCCGTGAGTTCTACTGCCGGCTCGATGCGCTGAAGGACAGAGATAGCCCTCACGTCACTTGCTACTCTGAGAAGGGAGCTCAAGTTTTTTCCCTCGTGCTATGTATTCAAGCAAACGCATTTTAGAAATAAAGTATAAAACAATGAAAAGTTTTTACAAACAAAACACTGAAGTTCTAAAGTGAAGTCGCTCAGTTGTGTCCAACTCTGCGGCCCCATGGACTGTAGCCCACCAGGCTCCTCCATCCACGGGATTTTCCAGGCAAGGATACTGGAGTGGGTTGCCATTTCCTTCTCTAGGGGATCTCCCTGACCCAGAGATGATGGGAACTTGCATCTCCTGAATTGGCAGGTGGATTCTTTACCACTGAGCCACCAAGGAAGTCCCAGAATTAGCAATACCACAGGCAAATTAGTATGTTAAACAGAAGTGAACACTGCAACAAACATTCAGGTAAATGATTCCACATTTCTTTATCCTCGTCTTGAGGACCACCTCTGTGACCCGGTTATCTTACTGGGTAATTAACTACTTTTATATACTGTGGCGCTCCTAGTAAAGCACCCTCTTGCCAATCCAGGAGTCCCAGGAGACGCTGCGTGGCCCCGTGGGCCGGGACCCTGGAGGAGGGCATGGCAACCCACTCCAGTGTCTTGCCTGGAGAACCCCACGTACAGAGGAGCCTGGCGGGCTGCAGGCCATGGGGTCGCGAAGAATCAGACACGGCTGAGCGGCTGAGCTCCGTGTACACACTGACCCTGACCGCTTCTCTCAGTACGCAGGTACTGGGAATCAGGAACGAAAACACAAGCACACGCAATTAACGAAACGTCGGGAGGGGCGCCGGGAGCAGCCGGTGGGCGTGGCGGCCGGGAAACGGCTGGGGCGGCGCGGGCCGGGCCGGGCAGAGCGTCCCTTCCACAAGCGACAGTCGGAGAGGAGGCGGCTCCGCAGTCAGGAAGAAAGAAAGCGGCCCCGGCCCCGCCACGCCGCCCCGGCCCCGCCACGCCGCCCCGGCCCCGCCACGCCGCCCGCGGCCTCTCACCTGCGCGGTCGCTCCTCGCGGCGCCACGGCCCCCGAGCAGCCGGCACCGCGCCTGCGCGAGCCCAGCCGCGGCCTCGCCCGCCTTCCGCCCGGGAGGCTGTGATTGGCCCGGGGCGCCGCCCGGGAGGCGCGCAGCCTCCGATTGGCCGGGCTCCGGCGGGCCCCGCCCACGCGCTTTGAACGCGAGCGCGGCCGGCTGGGTCTTCGGCTCGCTGCGGCCCGGGAGGAGGCGGGCTGGGGGGGCGCCGGCTGCCGTCCGGGTGCTCGCGCGGTGGGGCTGCTGCCTCGGGACCGTCAGACCCGAGAGCCCGAGGAGCCGGGGGTCCGGAGCCGGGTTCCGGCTGGGGGCGCGCGGCGCTGGGGCCGTCCGCCGCGCTCGGGCCGCGCCCGCCACGCCTCCGGCTCGGCCGCGGGAGGAGCGGCCGGTCCAGTCGGGGCTTCTGCTTCCGGCCCAGACCGGCGTTAAGTAGCCGTGGTTCCCGGTGGCCGCGGCGTGGGCGTCCTCTCGGCCCCGCAGGCGCGGTGCTCCCGGGGCTTGCGGGCCCCGCCGGGAGCCGCGAGCCCCGCGGGAATCCCGTCCCTGTCCAGTCAGCTGTCGGTCCGCAGTTACTGCCAGCACCCGCCCACCGTGGGGACGCGCTTTCCGTCTTAACGCTGGAGTTGGCTGCCTGTCTTACTACTGATACTTTCTATTTTGATCTCTTCAATGTGGCTCCTTATTTTCCACCTCAACTGTAACGGAGTCGCAATTGCTGTTCTGTCTTCGGAATTGAAATTAATTCCTTCCTCCGGTGGTTTTCTGAGAACGTGCTGTACTTGGGCTGCGCTCAGTCGTGTCCGACTCTTTGCGACCCCGTGGACTGCGACCCCGGGCCAGAATACTGGAGTGGGCAGCCGCTCCCCTTCCCTAAGAGATCTTCCCAACCCAGGGACTGAACCCAGGTCTCCCGCATTGCGGGCTGATTCTTTACCAGCTGAGCCACCAGGGAAGCCCAAGAAGACCGGAGTGGGCAGCCCATTCCTTCTCCAGGGGATCTTCCCGACCCAGAAATTGAACTGCACGGCAGGCGATTCTTTACCAGCTGAGCTACCAGGGAAGCTGGAAATCTTTAACATGTCCTTTAGACGAACCAGGCACTATGCTAACTCTGGTGGAGAGGAGAAATGGTATGATGAACCAAGCAAAGACCTGTAGTTTGGGGAACCACAGAAAAAACGAGATAACAGGGAAAAGAAAAAAAAAAAAGAGTTCCATGGGCTAAATGTACAGTCTCTATTTGTCCACCAGAGGGAGGTATGTTAACTGGTGAGAACAGAGGCCATGCTGAAAAATTTTCATAAACTGTACAGGTGTCATGGCTTTAAAAATGGAATATGGGTTTCCCAGGTGGACCAGTGGTAAGGATTCCACCTGCCAGTTTAGGAAATGCAAGAGACTCGGGTTGGATCCCTAAGTGGGAAGATCCCCTGGAGTAGGAAATGGCTACCCACTCCAGTATTATTGCCTGGAAATTTCCATGGACACAGGAGCCTGGAGGGCTGCAGTCCATGGGGTCACAAAGAGTCGGACACAACTGAGCACACGCACGCACACTAATTTGTAGTTTATTTTTATGGGAAATGATTATTTAATAAAAGTTTCCCGATGTGTGTGCATAGTCACTGGCGGTCTCGGTACATTTAAAGGCTCAGGAGTGTGGGGATCGCTTTGAAATGCCACTGTTGTGTACCAGGAACTGATGTAGTTTATACCTTAATTATACTTCAACAAACAAAGTCTTTATAGAGAAAGAGAACAGATCTGGGGGAATTGGAGGAAGGTGGTCAAGAGGTACCAACTCCAGTTATCAGATAAGTAACTACATAATTACAGTCCATGGGGTCACAGAGTACTACACCATTGAGTGACTAGGCGCTGCCTGCGTGCGCGCCCAGACACACAGACACACACACACACACACACACACACACACACACGGATATAATGTCCAAGATGGTAAATATAATCAACACTGCCCTATGTTATATATGAAAGTTAAAAGAATAAATCTTGGGAGTTCTCAGCACAAACTATATATTGTTTTATTTTGTATCAGTAATGACCCATGCTTACTGCGGTTATTATGATGTATATGTCATTATGCTGCACACTTTAAACTTAAACATGCTGAATGTCAATTATATCTCAATAAAACTGGAAGCAAAAACAAGAATTATGCTTTACTTATACAGGACTGTCAGGATTTGTTCACTTGTATATAAAGTATCAGCATTATTTTCTTTACCATATTTAGGAAACATAGACTATCATGTTTGTTTAATGATAGTAAACAATTGTTTAAGTTTATTGTGCAAGTTTACTATCAGAGTTTGAGCAAGCTCCGGGAGTTGGTGATGGACAGGGAGGCCTGGCATGCTGCGATTCGTGGGGTCGCAAAGAGTCGGACACGACGGAGCAACTTAACTGAACTTTCAGAGAGCCTCTGTTGGCGGAAGGTGTTTCAAGGAAAAACTTAGATGACTTAAATTTTGAAAAACTTCTCAAGTCATACACAGATTGTTGATTCCCACTATAAACTGCGAGGATCCTTTCCAGGGTCTTTTCAGGGCTCCTTGTTAACGCGTTCTAAGTTACAACGTTAATAAAACTCTGGATTTACAACCAGGGCAGGGTTTCGAGAACTTCGAGTACTTTCAGTCCAGTTTTTCTCAATAGAAACCAAGCATAATTACGGACTCTTTTTCCACTTCAAAAGACTGACGTTATAATTAGGGAGCCGAGATTAGCTGGAAATCAGAACAAGAATAAACTACGGCTTCCAGCAAGCGCACGGAGGTGACTCGGGCCGCGGACAGCTCCCGCCTTCGGGGCAGAGGTGACCCCGCGCGTCCGCGGCCAGGCCGGGAGCCTCCCGACCCCGCCTCTTTCCGGGTGCATCCAGGGAACTGAAGTTCCGGTCGGTCCCGGGCGCGCCCGGGGTGGTGGGGCGCGCGAGGGGCGCCCACTACAAGTCCCGTGGTGCCTCGGGGCGCCGCGGCGCCTGCGTGCTGAGGCCGCGGGGCGTGCGGGCGGCGGAGCAGTAAAGATGGCTGCGCGCGGGACTCCGCCCTCCGCTCCCGGCTGAGGCGCTCGGCGGCGGCGGCGGCGGCGGCCCGGGGCGGCGGCGGCAATGGCCGAGCTGGAGCACTTGGGCGGGAAGCGGGCCGAGTCGGCGCGGGCGCGGCGGGCCGAGCAGCTGCGGCGCTGGCGGGGCTCGCCGACTGAGCAGGAGCCCGCTGAGCGGCCGGGCGCGGGGCCGCAGGCTCGGCGCGGGGGCCCGCGGGTCCGCTTCGAGGACGGCGCTGTGTTCCTGGCCGCCTGCTCCAGCGGGGACACCGACGAAGTGAGGCGGCTCCTGGCCCGGGGCGCCGACGTGGACACGGCCAACGTGGACGGCCTGACCGCCCTGCACCAGGTGAGCGCGCGCGGCGGGAGGCCGACCGGGGTCCCGCGCGGCCCGGCGGCGTCCGGCTCCCCGGCCCGGCGCGCCCGCCCGCTGCCCTCGCGGAGGCCGGCCGTCGGGGCGCCCGAGAGCGGGGCTGGGTTTGCGGGGTCCGGGGGCGGCTTCGCGGCCCCGGGCCCAGCCCGCGTCAGGCGCGCCGGCGGAGAGGCCGCCTGCGGGGCCCGCTGGCTCGGTGCTCGGGCGCGCCGCCTTCCGCGCCCCGACAGCCCCGCGGGGACGGCGCGCCGCGGGCCGGGCCGCAGCCGTGGGCCGCCGGGTGCGCTCGGCCCGCGCCTTCGCTGCGCCCCTCTGCGCCCCGTGCTCCGCGTCGCTGTCAGGGTTGGCGCCACCCTCGCTCTCCACGTGGGACTCCATCCGTTGCTTCAGGGCGCCGGGCCGGGACCCCCACTCTGAGTCCTCCTCGATTTCCTCCTCCTGCTGTCTGTGCAAGTGGGCGCGTTGGCATGAGAGCGCGCTTCTGCTAAGAACGCAGGCCTGCGTCTCGCCGCTGCTCCGAACTCGCTAGCCAGGAGGTTAGCGTGCCTTCTCGCCGTGTTTCCAGCCCTTCCTTTCAGAGGAAAGGACCTTCTCTTTACTCGGCTTGTATCCGTGTTTTCGCACTCAGAACGGTGCCCCGCCTCAGAGAGCAACCAGTTCACTTCAGTCGCGAGCGACTCTCTGCGACCCCACGGACTGCAGCGCGCCAGGCCTCCCTGTCCATCACCAACTCCCGGAGCTCACTCAAACTCGTGTCCATCGAGTTGGTGACGCCATCCAACCATCTCATCCTCTGTCGTCCCCTTCTCCTCCCGCCTTCAATCTTTCCCAGCGTCAGGGTCTTTTCCAATGAGTCAGTTCTTCCCATCAAGTGGCCAAAGCATTGGAGTTTCAGCTTCAGCATCAATCCTTCTAATGAATATTCAGGACTGATCTCCTTTAGGATGGACTGGTTGGATCTCCTTGCAGTCCAGGGGACAGTTCTTTGGCGCTCAGCTCTTGTTATAGTCCAACTCTCACATCCATACATGACCACTGGAAAAACCATAGCCTTGACTAGACGGACCTTGGTTGACAAAGTAATGTCTCTGCTTTCTAATATGCTGTCTAGGTTGGTCATAGCTTTTCTTCCGAGGAGCAAGTGTCTTTTAATTTCATGGCTGCAGTCACCATCTGTGGTGATTTTAGAGCCCAAAACACATTTGTATAATTCTTTGCTGTTTAAAGATTATTTTATGTCTCACTGCATGTGAATCTCAGCAGTGAGCCTTTGATGTAGGGGTTTGTTATTGATATAATAACCGTTTTATAGGTGATGAGTCTCAAGCTCAGAAAATTGTTGCTTGTATGGGATTAGAAGAGAGAGAGAGAAATTGCCTCTAGGCATGGATTTTTCAGATTTAAACTCTAGAGCTTTATATTTCATCTGTTAAGGAGCTGAATATATATAAGATGGATGCTAAGAGGGCCACATGCATTTTAAATTTCTGAGCTCCTTGAGAGGGTGTGTTTTTACTTTTCAGATGTATTTGGGAGGTCTAGATTCTGAAAAAAACCACTGAAGGGATCCTGGAGGATAGAGAAATGGAAAGCCATCTCTAGCGCGTGTGTTCTTTATTGAGGCAGTTTTATGAGTATAACTCAGTGGCCCTGTTTCTTTTAGCTGCCTCTGCCCGCTGAGTCCGGCCCGACCACACGCGTTTTTGCAGCGCCCCGAGGCCAGCACCCAGCGCGAGGCTGCTCCTGGTGGTTCTTCCCACACCAGGAGACCACCTTTCTGACCCCTTGCCCTGAGACTGGGCCTCTTGGAGTCTTTCTTTCCCTGTTAGTTTGCACCCTAGATTGTGACTTGCAGCTTCTCTCAGTTACTGTGGTCTTCACGTTCTGTGATCTCCTAAACTGGGAGAGGGAGAGGGATGGTGGCCCCGGCATTTCCTCTGAAACGCCTGCACGTGCTTTGTGATGCTGCCCGCTGCTTGCAGAGCTCATGGCGAGTTGGGTTGACCAGGTGTACCCAGTACTTGACAAATTCCAGCCACAGACTAAGCTGCTTGAAGATTTGAGGGGAAACAACAGACTGTCTCTTTGTTTTGAATCAAGATGGGGCCTTTATTGGCTCAGGAACTCTTTTCCTAGTCAGTTTCCAGAGTTACAGTGTGTTTCTCCAAGGCCTGAAGAACTCTTAAGGCCCCTAAAAGGGTGTTTTCAAAACGTGGGGCTGGAACTGCCAGTGGCTGAACGGCCATCAGGTGTCTGCGTGCCTGTCCTTCTGTGAAGCGGAGAGTGGTATGCTCACCCGAATTACTTAGCTAAAATAGCCACCGGCCTGCAAGTGTGGTGTGGATTATCAGGATGATTGCTGCTGGCCACGTTTTGGCCACGGCCTCTGGGCCAGCTGGGAGAAACCCAGCAGACATCGCTGGACGATCCCTCTTCTCCCTCAAGGTTACAGTGGACGTTCTGTGTTTCAGGGCGCGGTGCCTTGACCCTGCTTTTGACTCAGACAGTTCTTTCTGGGCAGCCTTTGCTTCTGCCAGGAGGTGCTTGAATCAAAGATAAGTTCCAGGGCGCCTGCTAATAATGCTTGAAATAGATCCGGATAAGAAGTATCTTGAAGGTTAGCCCTGCTCTGGTGAAAGCCTTGGACACTGATGCATACCAACTAGACATGGGCAAATAAAGATTTGGTGTGTATGCAGGGTCGTCAATGAAAAGGATGTTAGTTGAGTTATATAACCCTTGGAAGAGCGTGCTTGCTCACAGAGGAATTCCCCTTTCGTTTATGTGTCGATGTTGTTGGGCTTGAAGTGTGGGCTTATAATTCAGTGTGGGCTGGCACTTTAAACATTTTCTTTTTACATGTTTATGTGGTAAGGTTTTTTATTAGCGCCTATCTTGTGTCCTTAGCGTTATGCTCTTGGGTCTTCTGGGGCCACATACAGGCTCGTAGACCTGCGTCAGCCAAATTACTGGGCTGCTGAGAGGCAGCCACTTGCTTTTGGAAAGATTTTCTGGGCTTTGTCAAAACGGGTGCCTGCGCTTCCTGCAGAACGCATTCTGTCGGCACTGTGTCTGCGGGTGTGGGGAGGACGCTGATGCTGGTCCTCGTGGCTGTGCGCTCAAGATTGGTCTCCATCTGGATGACACCGGGAAGACTGGAAGGAAGCTGTGCCTGACGCAAGCTCAGGCCGCTTTCCTGCTGGGCTTAGAGTCCACGTGTGCGCCTCAGGGTCACCCCAGACTGGAATTCAACTCCCAGTGGCCTCAGCCATCCTAGAGCTGCCTCAGTCTGCTCCTGTGTCCTGAGGGGAATGAACGGGATCTGTTTCCCTGGAGGAGACTAGGTGGGGATATGTGAGGGAAGGAAGGCAGAGCGGCTTCTGCTCAGTGAGACAGAGAAGACGAAGGTGAGAGGCCTTCGCTTCGGTTCCAGATGGTCTGTCTGTGTGCCGATTTGTATGCTAAAGTAACATGTGTGTTCTTTTCTTAAACTGAGGTGTTATGTTCCCATTTCTTAACGTATGGCTGTGCTGGGTCTTCATTACTGTTCAGGCTTTCTCTAGCTGCGGCGAGCGGGCCCTGCTCTTCATCACGGTGCCGTCTCTCGTGGGGCCCGGGCTCTAGGGTGCGGGCTCAGTAGTTGGGCCCACAGGCTTGGTTGCCCCGCGGCACGTGGACTCTTCCCTGCGTCGGCAGGCGGGCTCCTAGCCACGGGCCGCCAGGAAGCCTGCAGCCGGCGTTGGACACTGCGCTGTTTCCCGTGCACGGCCTCTGCTGCTGCTCAGCGTGCACAGCCAGCTTCTCCCCTCGTGATGAGAGCTTTTAAGGTACACTTTTCTTGGCAACTTTCAAACTTCCGGCGCGGACTTTTGGCCACAATCACTATGCTGTCTTCACACCGCCATGACTTTTTATAACTGGGATAGAAGTTGTCTTCTTAGCCCTTTCTCTTCTATTCCAACTTCATTATTCTGCTTACAGTTCCATGTGTGAAGTGACTTACCCAGTACATTGGTGAGTTCTGCTCGCTTTAGGGCCCTAGGATCTGGGAATAAGAGAATCTGTCTGTGTTTTCATTACCGTGGCTCTGGAGCACGCCTGCTGAGTCATTCTGGTGGCTGACCTCTCAGCCTGCTTCATAGGAGGCCACCTGGCCTTCCCAGTCTTGTCTCCAGTCGCGAAGTGAGCTTTGAAAATGAGGCTTATTTTTATGGTGGTTTATCGGGAGGTGGGAGAGCTGGGGGAGTACAGACAAACGTTGTCTAACCATCACCTTTTATTTGCTCCTTAGCCAAAGTTTTGGGTCCCTGCTTGCAGTCTCGTAAAGGAGCTGTCTGCTATGATGCCGGCTCCAGAACCTTTGTGTTTCACAGTAGCCGCTGTCATTGTGTGAGGATGAAGCATGGTTCTGTTAAAGGTAGCGGGTTGGACAGGTCTTTCGGTAAATTAGACTTAAGTCCTTCTTATTTTCATCTTCACAGTGTAAAGTGTGCATGTTTATAGTCTATGAGTTCAGTTCAGTCGCTCAGTCATGTCCGACTCTTTGCGACCCCACGAATCGCAGCACACCAGGCCTCCCTGTTCATTATCATCTCTCGGAGTTCACTCAGACTCACGTCCATCGAGTCCGTGATGCCATCCAGCCATCTCATCCTCGGTCGTCCCCTTCTCCTCCTGCCCCCGATTCCTCCCAGCATCAGAGTCTTTTCCAGTGAGTCAACTCTTCGCATGAGGTGGCCAAATTACTGGAGTTTCAGCTTTAGCATCATTCCTTCCAAAGAAATCCCAGGGCTGATCTCCTTTAGAATGGACTAGTTGGATCTCCTTGCAGTCCAAGGCACTCTCAAGAGTCTTCTCCAACACCACAGTTCAAAAGCATCAATTCTTTGGCGCTCAGCCTTCTTCACAGTCCAGCTCTCACATCCATACATGACCACTGAAAAAACCATAGTCTTGACTAGGCGGACCTGTGTTGGCAGATCAGGCTACTCTGGGGTAAATGCCACTGCCGTTTCCGTGTATTCCTTTCAGGCTCTTTCCCAGTTGCCCCTTACATGGAGCTTGCGTGTGGGCTGTGCTCACAGAGCAGGCCAGCGCCGCCCCCGGCCTCCTGGCCCCTCCTCGGTGCCGTCCCCGTGCCGGCCAGCGAGCTCTGAGGCGCAGGCTTTGCTGCTTGAACACTGTGCCACTGTCAGCGCGTGCTCTTTATAGATATGCATATTTTTTGTTTGTTTGTTTTTTAGTCTTTTAAATTTATTATTATTATTTTACTTTACAGTATTGTGTTGGTTTTGCCACATGCCAACATGTTTATATGGATATATATTTAACACGCACTCTGTGGGCGAGGGCTCTCCTGCGATGATTAATTCGCAGCGCTGTTGCGTGCCGGGGGTGTCTTGTGAGCCTGTGCTGATCTCTGCCGCAGCCCGCCTGTGTCCACGGCGGGTGCCTGAAGCCTCACGTGGCGTCGAGCCCTGCACGTAGGCCAGGTGGGTCGGGGTGCTGACGCCCCACAGTAGCCAGTCCTCCGGCCCTAGGGCTCCGCATCTGCAGAGTCAGCCCCCTGGGCTCTGTCTAGCACCGCAGCTCCTATTTATGGAGGAGAGTCTGCTTTGAGTAGACCCGCACAGCTCAAGGGTCCGTGGTACTATCTTTCCTCCCTGACGGGTGGGCAGCCAGGGCCTGCTGGACAGAGTGGGGTGGAGCTGGTCGGCCGGAGAGCTCATCAGAACACTGGCCAGTTTAAGACTTGGGAATTTTCATTTCTGGAATATTCTGTTTGGTATTTTCTGATGACAAGTAACTGAAGAAAGTGATACCAGGGTTGGAGTGGGGCTGCTGTGTGTGTTTGTTGGTAGGAACGGCTTCTGGCCACAGGTGACTCAGTCTGGTTTGGAGACGGGCAAGTGAGAAAGCAGCTCCTTTCAGCGTGGTGTGCTCTGCAACTCACTCCTCAGTGGAGGAACAGGGAAGGCAGTTCAGGGAGAGGGGCAGGGAGAGGGTGGCACGCAGGCGGTGGGGCGAGGCGCGCAGTCCTTGGTGGAGAGCTTTGGGTTTGGGCAGGAGAGGTGGCACAGCTGCAGCGTCAGCTCTTTGGAGTAGGAAGCTGCCGCTGGATTTCAGAATGAATGGGGACAGAGAGGAAGGAGCCTGCCGAGAAAGCGGAGAAGAGCGTTGTGCAGCCAGCTCCCGCCCGAGGGAGATGCTGCCTTGTTCAGACAGGAGTGGGGCTCGGTCCAGCACGGGGCTCTGCTGCTCTGAAGACACGCGAGTAGGAGGATGCTGTCCACGTCCATGTGGCTCGGGGCTGGCCATCTCCCCATCTAGGCTCCAGTTCTTCACGTTTAAAATGAGACTTGGACACGAGCGTCAAGGTGAGCCCTGATGAGTGTGGGAGAAGGTGGGAGAAAACATAGGCGAGCAGGAGGCACAGCCAGGTGGGAGAGAGGAGGCCGGCGTGCCTCTCAGGGTGGTGAGCCGAGGCGTGCCCCCGGGGCCGTGCCTGTCCTAATCCTGGAACCCTGCGGATGCCTTCCCTTCCAGGGCAAAGGGGCTTTGCAAGGCGATTACGCTGAGGGTCTTCAATGGGAGGGTGAGCCTGGGGCTGTCTAGGTGAGCCCAGTGTCATCTTCAGGGTCTTTATAAAGGGGAGCTGAGAGGTCAGTCAGTCGTAGGAGACAGTGGTGGCAGGAACCAGAGACAGGAGCGTCTCGGGGGCTCTCCAGCCCAGGCCGGTGGGCAGCCTCTCGCCCCCAAGCATGTCCTGCCAAACCTGGGTGTCGGCCAGTGAGACCGACTTTAGGCTTCTCTTCTCCGGATCCGTAGATGAACATGTGCACTTTTAAGCCGCTGAGTTTTGATCCTTTGTTACAGCAGCAAGAGGAGAGCCACGAAGGCCCAGCGATACTGCGGAGTTTCAGGAATGAATGGGCAATAAAGTGAGAGGAACTGAGGAGCGGGCCTGGGGAGAAGCTTGAATTTGATCATTTACAATTTCTGAGAGAGCAGCTTCAGTGGGGAGATGCTTTGAGGACTTTTCATGGAGATTGTATCATGTTTTTACTATTAAGGGTAACAGTTTTCCTGTTGACTTTTGGAAGGGGAAAAATTAGGGCCCAAGATATCTGCTGCTGCTAAGTCATTTCACTTGTGTCTGACCCTGTGCGACCCCATAGACGGCAGCCCACCAGGCTCCTCTGTCCCTGGGATTCTCCAGGCAAGAACATTGGAGTGGGGTGCCATTTACTTCTCCAATGTATGAAAGTGAAGTCGCTCAGTCGTGTCCGACTCTTCGCGACCCCATGGACTTTGGCCCACCAGGCTCCTCTGTCCATGGGATCTTCCAGGCGAGAGTACTGGAGTGGGGGTGCCATTGCCTTGAGAAGACTCCTAAAATGTTGGTTTCCAGTTAGTTCCAAAGGCTTTGTTACTCGTGAGGGAGGGGTATTTTAGGATGCTGAGCAGCAGCGGCGGCAAGCCCGGCACTGGAGGCAGAAGGCTGTGCTCCTGTGGCTGAAGGGCGGACGAGCTGCTTGAGCTTATTTCGCTTCCCAGCCCTGCTTTGGCCCTGCTTTGGCCTCATTAGCACCGTCCCTGGAGGGCAGCCTGGGGGCCGTGATGGGGAGATTAGTTCCAGCAAACTGTTTCATCTGTCCTTTATTCTTTCACATCCGTTTATTGAATGAATTAACGTGCCTGACTCTCTGCTTCTTGTTACTTAGCGGTTTGCCAGGGTCCTGTCCCGGTGGATCCAGGGAATTCGAAGGGGAGACAGCATAGGCGAGGAAAACTTATTTATTTAGAAATATAAGAGAAGTTAAGAAGAAATTGTATATTAGGAAAATTTAGTGGAGAAAAGAGGTTGAATAACTTGGTTTTACGGGGAAAGCCAATAAAACTTCAGGACAAGAAGTTTGCACCATCTACGTTGGGCCACCTGTACTCGTTTGAATAGCGGAGGGTGCCCCGCCTTGGGCTCCCTCTCTCACGGGACTTAAAAGCCAGGGCAAGTAAGTAGACGTGGCGAGCCTCCCTGCTCCAGATGGGAATTCAGCCTGAAAAAGAGGGAGAGAGAGGAAGAAAGAGAGAGAGACACGGGGGAGCCAGATTTCCAAGAAACTAGTTTGAGAGACTAGTCCGAGAAACTGGTCCATCCTTTATCGTTCAGAAGGCTTTTTATACTTTCTGATTGTACGTAGAGATCAATGGGTAATACAAAATCATGCAGTGTCAGCAGCCCTGACTCTTACCGAGACCAGGCTTTCTCTCTGCATACTAGTCGTCTACACAAGTCTTAGGTGATTTACATCATCTTCTGGCCAGAAGGCCAATTAACATTTTACGGCCCTTTTCTGATAAGGGTTTGTCAACCAGAAGACTTACTTGCCTTAACAGTGTTGTTCTTCCCAGAGTCTGGCGCCACTCGCAGGAAGCACTAAATAAAGTCACATTCTTACATAGCAAAGATGCAACAGTTTATAACAACGAAAGAAGTACAGTGATTTATAACAAGGAGAAAGTTAATTAACTCAAAAGTCTAGTGTTGCTAACATCAAAACTACTGTATTCCTATTTCTGCATCCCGATTACATTGATTAATACGCTCCAGGTGCCTAAAAGATAAAGGATATGGAGGCCTGGCAGCAGTCATTGACTCAACAGTGAAACCCGTCACCAATTTGATTTTTAGCTTTTTAGAAAGGCTCCATATCTTTAAGATGTTTTAAGCTTTGTGTCTCTAGTGGTTGGGGGGCTGTAAGCAATTCACAAATTGTAAAAGTTCAGGGGAACTTGTCAGGCAAGTTAGAGAGCCGTCAGGGGGTTTGAGCCGAAACATTCCTTTTGTATGCAGGAGACTGAAGCCCTGAGTTAACTTTTTTCCAGAGAACGTCAGAAGAGTGGAAAGCACAGTACAATAAAGCAGGCAGACTCTGGTTTTGGGGGTAGATGCTCAGGAAACCCAGGGGGAGCCCCTGAAGCCTGACTCGCCTTGCCCATCAGGCCTCTCCATGTGACCTTGTCATGGGTGGGATCTCCTGTGCTGGCTCCCAGCAGTGATTGATGCGTTTTAGAATCTAAATAGAATTTGGAGGATGCCAGCTGGTTCCTATTATCATTCATGATGGGAATTGGCTACATAGTGGTTTTCTGTTCTAGCCTTCTGGCTCTTGGAAGTTGGTTGGGGGAGGGTCACCATCAATATTTGGCACTGTTTCATGTAGTCCTATTTTCTTAAAGATGGTGGAAGAGGGAAGTTAATTGTTAATTAATCTGTAGTGTCTCAAATAGTAATAATAAACCAGAAGAAAGATCTTAAAAATTTTGTTTTAATTAAAATTTTTTGGCTACTCATTGTAGCATGCCGGATGCCAGGTGCTCATTCCTCTCGATTAGGGCTCTAGCCCGAGCCTCCTGGAGTGGGAGCAGGTAGTCTTAAACTCTGGGCCGCCAGGGAAGTCCCAGATCCAGACGCAGGACCCTAATCCAGAACTCACTTAGGGCAAGGAGTTGAACTGAAACCTCATTTGGGTTACTAGTTGAAGCTTGCTCAGATTGGTGACTTTTTTTTTTTTTTTTTTTTGCTTTAAATGTTTTTTTTTTTCTGCCTTTGAAGTATAATTTAAGATATTTTTCTTAAATTTTAGGCTGTGATTGATTTGAATAAATTTGGGGGACTTGACGTTTAATCAGGCATGCAGAGTTTGTGTTTGTTTCATAGCGCAGGTTAGTTGGAGACTGAAGCCTCAGCTCTCAGTGTAAAGAGCTGACCGTGTGTAGTCTCTGAGGCAGTACTGTGTGCAGTGTGCTTGGGGGTTACGTGAGGGTTCAGAAAAGACTTGTTCTTACGGTCCTGACAGACCACGGTACTGGGGCTGTTTGGGGAACTGTTCTGCAGCCGGCAAAACCTGGCTTCCACCTTTGAAATTTTGATCTAGTGACCCATGTCCTTTTTCTCTTTAAGCTTTTGTGAAATATCTCAGCATACAAAAAGAGTGGTGTGATGGATTCTCAAAGGTCGGCAGCTCACGGCCAGCCTTGTTTCATTTTCACGTCTTTCTTTGCCCGTCCCCAATATACGGGGTTATTTTACAGCCAGTCCTAACTATCACATACTTTTATTTGTAAATATTTCAACATGTATTTCTGAGAGATAGGAATTTACATGAAAACAATTACAAATTCATTCACACACCTAAAAATTGAGCACTCACTCCCTAAAACCATAAGGTATCCAGTAGTGTTTAAATTTCCCTGGTGGTTCATGAGTTTTTTTTTTTTTTTTTAACAATTGGTTTGTTCAGGTAAGATCTGCATTTTGGTTCCTGTGTATCTTAAGATTCTCTTAATCCATAGTTTCTGTTCATTTTTTCCTCTGCAGTTTATTTGTTGAAAAATTGAATTGTTTGTACTGTAGAATTGCCCACACTCTTGATTCTGTTGACTATATGCTTATACTGCTAATATGGTCTCCTATGTTTTCCATAAACTGATTGTCAGATCCACAGATTTGATCTGATTTAGATGTGAATTTTAGGCAAGAATATTTCATAGGTGATGGTATTTGCTTCTGTCAGGAGGCACATGATATCGAGTTATCTGTTTGTGGTTTAGTGGCTGGTGGGGGCCTAAACAGAATCCTGAAGTTTCAAGCCTGTCTTAACTAGACCTGAATTCTATTAATCAATAATTAATGCATTCTTCTAATTACCATCACATCTCCCTTTGTTGACCTTCTCCTTGGGAAACCTGAGACCAGTTCAGAGCATGTAAACTGTGAGCCTTGTCTCTTGCAGGGCTTGACACGTAGCTGGCAAGCTTAGATCAGTGCCCTGGTGTGTAAGAGTCTGTCAGTGACCCTGACTGTAAGGATCGAAACTTCATCACCTTTTCAGATCTGTTTCGTTAACTCTTAGCTGAAGTTCCCCCTATTTTGAAATATTGTTCAGAGTTTCAGTTCAGTAATATGGTTTCTTGCCCCTGAAGATTGCAGCAGCCCTGAGCTTCATTATAAAAGAAACCTCAAAGGATCGGCTCCAGAGAAAACTCAAAAGACAGAGTAGCTCGGCTGCCCGGGAGAGGAGAGCTGTTCCTGCAGGCGCCGCCGCGCCCGGGACAGGGCAGAAGAGGCGCAAGTCCGCGCGGAGCGTCCGCGCCACTGCGGCAGGCGGGCGCCCGTCCTTGCTGGTGTGGAGACTGGGTTTGTGGGGCCCTTTGGGGCCGGGAGAGGCAGGCGGGCGCCTGTCCTTGCTGGCGTGGAGACTGGGTTTGTGGGGCCCTTTGGGGCCAAGAGGGGCAGGCGGGCGCCCGTCCTTGCTGGCGTGGAGACTGGGTTTGTGGGGCCCTTTGGGGCCGGGAGGGGCAGGCGGGCGCCCGTCCTTGCTGGCGTGGAGACTGGGTTTGTGGGGCCCTTTGGGGCCGGGAGAGGCCTGCCCCTCCAGCTGGGCGGGGCTCCCACAGTGGAGGGGTGAGGCGCCGTGCTCATTTTGAACTTTGCTTGCCATGAGCACCGTTTCCTGAGCTGTGCTTTGTTTATGTGGGACATTTCCTGGGAAGCAGGTCTCTTTTCTTTCTGTTTCTCTGCAGTGTTTTTGCCGGGCATCAGTTTTTAGTGACTTTCATTCTTTCGTTCACTCATTTTGAAAGTTGGCTGGCCTGGCCAGGAGATGCGGCTTTGAAGTCCCAAATGCACTGTTGGGTTCTTGGAACTCAGCTCCACTGTTTCGTGCTCTGGCCTCTTGCTGCCTTTCCTCAACGTGTTTAAACTGCCCACTTTGAAGGTAAACAGCGTGAAAAATGAGGTCAGAAGGATGACTCACCTCCCTGTCAGTGCTCGGGATACAGGCTGATAGAGTCCTGCCCGTCCCGGAGAGCCTTCCTACCCGCTGGGAGCTCGGACCGTGCGGGGCAGCCTGTGCGCTTGTGCCCCACCTGCCGTGCGGGGCTGGCGTCGCAGGGTCCTCCTGCTGGGACTGTCGGTGCTCAGAGGGCATTTGCCGCTGGCGCAGTCGCCAGATGCAAGGAGACACTGTGTGCCCGCTCGGCTGTCTCTGAGGATGCCCGTTAGCGCCAGCATCGCCTCAGCTCCAGGGGTTTTTGTTGCTCAGCTCTGTCTGACTCTTTGTGACCCCATGGACTGCAGCAATCCAGGCTTCCCTGTCCTTCAGTATCTCCCAGAGCTTGCTCAGACTCATGGCCATTGAGTCGATGGTGCCATCCAGCCATCTCATCTTCTGCCATCCCCTTCTCCTCCTGCCCTCAGTCTCTTCCAGCGTCAGGGCCTCTTCTAAGGCCGGCTCTCTGCGCCGGGTGGCCAGTGTGCTGGGGCTTCAGCTTCAGCATCAGTCCTCTCAGTGAATATAGAGGCTGTTGCCAACAAAGCCGCGTCTCTGCTCTTTGCCGTGCTGCCTCGGCCTGCCAGCCTTTCCTCCGGGAGCAGCGTCTTTTAGTTTCATGGCTCCATTTTCTCCAGTGGTTTCGGAGCCCAAGAAAACGAAACACGCCACTGTCTCCACTTTCCCTGTCTGTTTGCCATGGAGGGATGGAGCCAGATGCCATGATCTTCATGTTTTGAATGTTGGGTTTAGGCCAACATTTTCACTCTTCCCTTTCACTCTCATCAAGAGGCTCTTTAGTTCCTCTTCACTTTCTGCCATTAGGGTGTTATCATTTGCATATCTGAGGTTATTGATATCTTTCCCAACAATCTTGGTTCCAACTTGTGATTCATCCAGCCAGGCATTTCAAATGGTATACTCTGCATAGAAGTTAAATAAGCAGGGTGACAATATACAGCCTTGACACACTCCTTTCCCGATTTGGGACAGGTCTGTTGTTCCATGTCCAGTTCTAACTGTTGCTTCCTGACCTGCATACAGGTTTCTCAGGAGGCAGATAGGTGGTCTGGCATTCCCATCTCTCTAAGAATTTTCCAGTTTGTTGTGATCCACACAGTCAAAGACGTTAGTCAGTGAAGCAGAAGTAGATGTTCTTTTCTGGAACTCCCTTGCTTTTTCTGTGATCCAACAGATATTGGTAATTTGATCTCTGGTTCCTCTGCCTTTTCTAAATCCAGCTTGTACATCTGGAAGCTGTTGGTTCACATACTGCCAAAGCCTATCTTGAAGGATTTTGAGCATAATCTTGCTAGCGAGGGTTTTCAGCGGGAAATAACTGTGAAGTGTAACTCAGTGGCCTCATTGCTGTGAAGAAAGCTATTACTGTATCTTCCTTACTTTTTTTTTAATATCTAGAGAAGAGAAATGTCTTGTTCTGTTTCCATAATGCACTTCTGAGGTTTGAATCTTTAAAAATTTGAATGCTCCTTCATTCAGTTCTTTTGGCCACAGATTTATTGTTTCTTAGACGCCAGGTCCTGTGGTGGCTGCCGGGCACACAGGTGGCGTAGTCCCTGCCCTCCGGGACTGGGTAGCTCAGTTTCAGAGACACCGTCTGGCCCGCACTGCTTCTGGCTGGGGTTGCCCCCGTTCTCTGCTGCCCTGCTCATAGTAGCAGTGGGGAGAGCACTGAGTATCTGCCATTTGCCTTTGTACGCTTTAGGTACTCAGCCTTCTCCAGCCTTTAGTCTGATAAAATGCCCATGTCTTTAACGAGGTTGACTTCCAGGCCGTTAGCCATTGTCCTCTGTGGGTCTCCCATCCCTCCACTCCCTGCGGGCTCGCTCCAGAGTCAGTGGTGGCCAGCGCCCTGGGGCTGCGCTGGATGAGAGCCTCAGGCCTGGCCGTGCGCGCTGCTTTGTCAGGGTACCATTACGCTCAGGCATCACAGCAGAAAGGGCCTCGAGGACAGCATCTGACCCGCCTCTGTCATTTTTGCAAATGAGCAGTCTGAGCCTAGAAAGAAGCTGAAAGAATACCAGGAGCATGGAGCAGAGATTCAGCTTAATGGCATGTTTTATCTGTAAAACAAACCAGATTTCTGCTTGGCAGTCTCTTCTGTTTCTGAAAATGCAGTTGTTTCCAAGATAACTTTGAGAAAAACAAAATATTCTCAATTCTTTTGAGGAACTTTTGAAGAAGGACGATACCGTATAACTATATTTCTCTCTGTAAAGCTACAATATAATTGATACATAATGGGGTAATTATTCACATTTCGAGAAAATGAATCTGAGAGTTCTTTTAAGTATTTCACATTTTATTTATTCGTCTTTGTATTTACTGCTAACCACAGAACTTTAAAATTAAATTATATAAAAGGAAAAACAGTCGTTAGTGCAAACACCACCTTAAACACATTAACTGTTTTTATTTTTATTCTTTCCCAGATCACATTGATCTTTACACGTTTTGACTCGTAGGACTCGCTGGGTGTCGTGACTCTCAGTGCCGGTCGCTGAGCGTAACTGCACTGTGCTTTCTCCTGTTCTTATTACCTTTGCCTGAGCAGTTCCAGGTACACATTATTATTCCATTTACTGATGAGTAGAGTTGGAACCTTGACCCTGTGGGTCGGTCTGACTCGGGAGCTTCTGCTTTCTGTCAGGATGTGCTGTTCTTGGGAAGTCCTGCTGTCTTCTCTGTCTGGTCCGTCTGTTTACTTTCGGAAGGCCTCTTGGATGCATGCTGTTTTTAGGGGAGGTTTCTTTCTGCGGTCTGTCTCTCCTCGGTTCTAGCCTAGTTCTGTGTTTGCTCAGTGTGATAGCGCCCAGAGCTCTGCGTCCCCGCTCACTCGGCGTGGCACGCGCAGAGATGACAGCATTGGGGCTGGAGACGCGGGAGCTTGGTATTAAAACCCATGACATTTCTGAATATATCATGGTAAAACCTATTCAGATAAAACTTTAATTGTTAGCATTAAAATCTATGTTTTAAAATTGGGGTATAGTTGGGTTACAGTGTTGTTAGCATTAAAGTCTATAAACAATAGATGGACCAAGCAGTAACGGTCAAGAAGTTAATAAAATCGCTTGTTCTACTGAAGAACGTCCAGTGATTATCAGCTGAGCCAGTGCTGATGCTGGTGATAGCGATGGTCGTGGCAGACACGCACATCTTCATTTTCGGTAGAAAAACAGTGTGTTTTACGTGTGCTTGCAAAACGTCCATCTTTCCTGATGTTAAGCAGTGTAGACTGAAAAAAAAGGTTAAAGCGAGTCAGTCAGCAGAGGGAAGGCTGTGCCGTGGAGCTGCCCTCAACGGTGGAGCGCGCGCCGACGCTGTATCGCTAAATCCAGGAGCCACGCAGATCAAACACGACTTTACCCCCTAAGATTTTTCATTGGTTGCAAAACATTTTTTAATAGTAATACAAAATTTCATTCAAAAGGTCTTTGTGTCATGCTTGTAACCCATCTGTAACACAGTGATGACTGGGGCTCTCCAATAAAGCCCTTTAGCTTAAACACATTGATAGGAAGAACTCAGTAAATGTTGGCAGTTGTTAGGCTGAGTTAGTATCACAATATGGCTAAGATTATGAGCTTTGGAGTCAGATATGCCTGGCTTATCTGCTAATCCTGGCCCAGCTGCTTGCCTTCACTTTGTGTACGCTGTCTGAACCTAAGTGGATTCGCAGCAGCTGCTTAGGTGACTTCCGTTAGTCCTGGAGATGAAGACCACAGTCCTTGCTGTGTACCCCGACCCCGCCCTGCCGGGCACTGTGTGGCCTCGTCCCCGTTAGCCCTCTGAACTTGGCCCCTTTGGAGCACGGATGTTTGAAATGTTGGCGTCCAGTTTATTTGTTTTTCTTCTGTTGCGAGTGCCTGTACTATCACGTCTAAGAAGCGACTGAGAAATGCACAGTCATGAAGACTTGCGTCTGTGTCTCCTTGTGTGGGTTTCATAGTCTCATCCTGGCGTGCTGGCCTTGGATCCGTCCTGCGTTTTCCGCCTGCTGGCCTTGGGTCTGTTGTGCGTTTTCCGCGTGCTGGCCTTGGATCCATGCTGCGTTTTCCGCGTGCTGGCCTTGGATCCATGCTGCGTTTTCCGCGTGCTGGCCTTGGATCCATGCTGCGTTTTCCGCCTGCTGGCCTTGGATCCGTCCTGCGTTTTCCGCGTGCTGGCCTTGGATCCGTCCTGCGTTTTCCGCCTGCTGGCCTTGGATCTGTCGTGCGTTTTCCGCCTGCTGGCCTTGGATCTGTCGTGCGTTTTCCGAGTGCTGGCCTTGGATCCATGCTGCGTTTTCCGCCTGCTGGCCTTGGATCCGTCCTGCGTTTTCCGCCTGCTGGCCTTGGATCCGTCCTGCGTTTTCCGCCTGCTGGCCTTGGATCCGTCGTGCGTTTTCCGCGTGCTGGCCTTGGATCCATGCTGCGTTTTCCGCGTGCTGGCCTTGGATCCATGCTGCGTTTTCCGCGTGCTGTCCTTGGATCCGTCCTGCGTTTTCCGCGTGCTGGCCTTGGATCCGTCCTGCGTTTTCCGCGTGCTGGCCTTGGATCCGTCCTGCGTTTTCCGCGTGCTGGCCTTGGATCCGTCCTGCGTTTTCCGCGTGCTGGCCTTTGATCCATGCTGCGTTTTCCGCCTGCTGGCGTTGGATCCGTCCTGCATTTTCCGTGTGCTGGCCTTGGATCCGTCCTGCATTTTCCGCCTGCTGGCCTTGGATCCGTCCTGCGTTTTCCGTGGGGTGTGAGGACGAGGCCCAGCTTGACTCTCTGGCGAGTGT
Organism: Nanger dama; assembly: GCA_917880005.1. Classification (NCBI taxonomy): domain Eukaryota; kingdom Metazoa; phylum Chordata; class Mammalia; order Artiodactyla; family Bovidae; genus Nanger; species Nanger dama. Next base: position 48,148,374 of record CAKJTW010000013.1, on the reverse strand, counting down.
CCAGGGGCTGCAGTGCCTCTCGCTGTGGAAACTCTGAGGGGCACATCTCCCTTTCCTGCTCTGCAGTTTTTGACCAGCAGCTCAGAGTGTTGGCTAGCAGTTGTGGTGGAAGGCATCTTTGTCTCTTTTCCTCCCTTGAAGAGACACCTCTTACATGTCTCCATTAGATGTGATGTTTGCTCTTTTTAAATAGTTTCTTTTGATTAAGCAGTTTCTCTAATTTGTTAAGGTTTTTTAAAACTTTTTTATTGGGGAATTTAATACACATTCAGAAAAGTACGTATGAAACGAAACTATGTGATTAATGGATATTTATAAAGCAGAGGCCTGAGTTACTGTGACCTTGGTCAACTGCTGTTCCAAGATCAGGAAAGAGGGGTAAGCTTCTGGTACCTTTGATGTTAGAACCTTAGCGAATAAGCCCAGGACGTTTAACAGGCGGTTAGGGTGGCGTCACGCGCGCTGTCCTCTGCCAGGGGCCGTGCCCGCGAGGCGCCGGCGGCCGGCTGTGGTTTGGCTGAGCCGCTGCGGCGGCTCGCGTTCGCCCTTCCAGGACGCCTCCGCCCGTGGGTGGGTCGCAGGCGCCAGGCCCTTCGTGCGCCCCGGTCCCCGTGTCTCCGCGCCCCGAAAGCGGCGTCTCCCGCTGCCCAGCTGCGCGGGGCCCGGGCGGCGTCGGCGGCGCCGCGTCTCTCTGGATCCCCCTGTCTGCTGCGCCCCTGCGGGATGCCCCGCGCCGGGCGCCTCCCAGGCCCGGGGGTGAGGGGCCAGGCAGGCGTGGGCCCGAGCCCGCGGACCGGCGCCCGGCGCCTCCCGGAGCCGTCTGCCTCCACTCAGTCTCCGGCTCCTCCCCCTCGGTCCAGCCTTCGTCTCTCGCCGGCGTCACGGGAGGAGTCTGCCGCCGGCGCCTCCCCTCCGCCTCCTGCCCTCTGAGCGCCCCGCGCTCCCCGAGGCCCCCGGCGGCTCCCCAGGCTCTTCTCGCGGTCCCGGCCCCGGGCCCCTGCGCCTTGGGCCCCGCGGCCTCCGCGCCCAGCCCCCCGGCCCCCCGGCCCCCCGGCCTCCCGGCCCCTCCGCGCCCGGCCCCCCCGGCCCCCCGGCCCCCCTTGGCCCGCCCCCTTTCGGCTCGGCCTTCGCCCCTCCGCCCGCGGCGGCTGCCTGCGCCGCGCGCTCCCCGCTCACCTCTCAGGGGCGCTTGCCACACCGTCTTACAGCTTCTTATTGACTGTTTTCCCTTCACCAGACTTTACGGTCTGGGGGTCCAGGAGCCGTGCCTGACTCATGCACCACTGAGTTAACTGCATCCACCACACCATCTGTTAAACTGTAGACATTAGGACTCGCTGTTTACTCAGCGAGTGAATCCAGGAGAAGAAGGGGGTGGTGGCAAGGGAGGAGCAGTGAGTTGTTCCAGAGAGTAATGAGAATAATCAGAATTGGAATTTGAGTTCCTATGTATAAGCTGCAAAGTATATGATTTTCTTTCTTCGTAATTAGTTCTCATTTTAGATTTTTTTACTGGTTGAACTTTGCTTGGTTAGGTCTTAGAGGGAATTAGGAATTGGGTATCATGTTCTTATGTCTTTTAAAGACAAACAGAACAAGGAGAGCATAAACCAGGATTTAGGTGCTAAAAATATTGCAGAATTTAGAGCCTTGACCTTCGAGCAGTATGTCATCGTGAGGAGTACAACTGTTAGTGTCTCTGATACAGATAGTTTTTGCAGTCAGTTCAGTTCAGTTGCTCAGTCGTGTCTGACTCTTTCTGACCCCATAGACCGCAGCACGCCAGGCCTCCCTGTCCATCGCTAACTCACTCAGCTTGCTCAAACTCACCTCCATCGAGTCAGTGATGCCATCCAACCATCTCATCCTCTGTCATCCCCTTCTCCTCCTGTCCTCAATCTTTCCCAGCATCAGGGTCTTTTCCAATGAGTCAGCTCTTTGCATCTATCTGTTTTGCTCACAGACAGATTGCTGTGTTCGAAGTACTACAGCTTTTGTGTCAACTTGAAGTAGATTCTAAGTTGAATGAGTCGGTAGAAATATGAGGACTGTAGTAATGATGAAGCGTGGTTTAGTGTGGTTTGGAAATTGTTGTGTAAATGCAGTCTTGTACCTAAAAAGACTTACATCCTTTTAGAAATCATAGGCAAATTAAATAAGATTAGTCCTTATTTTAATTTGATATGAAATTGCCCCAGAAGTTGTTATTTGTAATAAAGTAGTATGAAAAGGATCGTTAAAGTTTTCTGAATATAATGTAAATGTTGAATAATAGGATAGGGGAGCGAACCAGAGTCCATGACGGATGGCGTGTCTGTTCTCTGAATGCTGGGCACGCTCCTGCGCCCTCACGTGCTGTAGGGCCTGCAAGGAGAGGGTAGAAGAATTGGCCTCCTCCCCCAGGCGCGGCACCTTTGGGTGGGATGAGACATTATTGTGGGAGCGAGTAATTACTGGCTGTGTAAGGGGGTGACTGTGCGGGATGGACAGTGCGGGTGTGCTGAGGAGGTCGAGGTTGCTTTAGTTAGAAAAGACACTGTTTGGGGCAGGTTGTTGGGCATCTCTCAACTGCTTATTGAATAAAGAGAGTGACTGTTTTGGCACAGAAGAGTAATGTTTTGAGGAGAGTGTTTTAGATGACTGATGTGATGGAGACTGTTTTGGGTGGACTGACTGAGCTAGAGCTGGACATGGAACAGCAGGCTGGTTCCAAATCGGGAAAGGAGTACATCAAGGCTGTGTATTGTCACCCTGCTTGTTATGCAGAGGACATCATGAGGAACGCTTGGGCTGGAAGAAGCACAAGCTGAAATCAGGATTGCTGGGAGCAATATCCTTAACCTCAGATATGCAGATGACACCACCCTTATGGCAGAAAGTGAAGAAGAACTAAAGAGCCTCTTGATGAAAGTGAAAGATGAGAATGAAAAAGTTGGCTTAAAACTCAACATTCAGAAAACTAACATCATGGCATCTGGTCCCATCACTTCATGGGAAATAGATAGAGAAACAGTGGAAACAGTGTCAGACTTTATTTTGGGGGCACCAAAATCACTGCAGATGGTGACTTCAGCCATGAAATTAAAACACACTTGCTCCTTGGAAGGAAAGTTATGACCAACCTAGACAGCATATCAAAAAGCAGAGACATTACTTTGCCAATAAAGGTTTGTCTAGTCGAGGCTGTGGTTTTTCCTGTGGTCATGTATGGTTGTGAGAGTTGGACCGTGAAGAAGGCTGAATGCTGAAGAATTGATGCTTTTGAACTGTGGTGTTGGAGGAGACTCTTGAGAGTCCCTTGGACTGCAAGGAGATCCAGCCAGTCCATTCTAAAGAATATCAGTCCTGGGTGTTCATTGGAACGACTGATGCTGAAGCTGAAACGCCAATCCTTTGGCCACGTGATGCATAGAGCTGACTCCTTTGAAAAGACCCTGATGCTGGGAAAGATTGAGGACAGGAGGAGAAGGGGGACGACAGAGGATGAGCTGGTTGGATGGCATCACCGACTCGATGGATGTGAGTTTGAGCTAGCTGCGGGAGTTGGTGATGGACGGGGAGGCCTGACGTGCTGCCATCTATGGGGTCGGAAAGAGTCGGACGCGACTGAGCGACTGCCCTGAGCTGACCGACTGCCCTGAGCTGACCGACTGGCTGAGGCGGAAGGAGCAGTAGCTAAGGTGCGCAGTGGTTTGTGGAGTGACTCCCACGGCCCCGCGATGGGGGAGCCCGGAAGGGTGAGACTCACCAGACAGAGAAAGCAGGAGAGGCCAGAGGCAGAGGCAGCCTTACCATTTGGACAGTGCGCTGAGATCCAGCAGACCCTCATTCAGCACCTGTCGGGCGCCGGATGCTGGGAGCACTGGTGAGGAAGCTGCTCGGCCGTGAACCTGCACGGGACGGCACAGGGAGGCTGGTGCGGGGCAGAGAGGAGCCCGGGCCAGGCGTGTCCAGCTCGAGGTGAGGCTGGGAGACACCAGACCACTGACGTGTGCTCAGCAGGTGGAGTTGGAGCAGGGCTTGGGTCTGAGACCTGTTGGAGTCAGGAGGCGACAGGCCTGGGGGCCGTGACCGGTGTGGTGTCCTCTCCTCCGCGGCCCCAGCTCCCTTCGTGTGGGCTGCTGGCGCTGCCCCCTCCCGGCCCCGCTCGCCTGAGCTGCTCAGCAGAGCGTTCCTCCTTGGCTGCAGAGGCGCTGAGGTTTGCGGTGAAGCAGCAGCAGATGTTTAGGGCGGGCCGCAGGGCCCGGCTGTGCGGGTGTCAGCCCTGGTCCCGGCACGCAGAGCTCAGGCCAGCCACTTCCTTGGTGCCGGCCCACCGCAGGTGAAGGGAGGGTGGCGGCAGTCTGTGACTCGGGCTGCTCTGAGCCCCGGGTCAGCAAGCGTGTGCGGTGCCGAGCACACTGCCGGGCACGTGCGTCCTGGCCGGGGACGCGGGCTCTGCGATGCCTCTTCCGGTCCTCCTTACCGCCTGCCAGCGCCTTCGTGGTCCCGGTGACTGCGCCTCAGGGACCACCCACATCTTCACTCTGCTGGGAAGGAAGGTGACCCAGTCATCATTTACGTAAGAAAAGGAAAGGTCGGTTGGGGCTCCTGCCGTGCCTCCTCGCCCCTCCTCTGCCCCAGCCCTGTGCCCCCTCTGCCACCCTGCGCCCTTCGCTGCCTGTCGCCTTCTGCCCTTCACACACTGCAGGCAGCTCCGCTCTCACAGCTGAAGCGTCTTCCCGCGGTTTTCAGACTTGCTTCCTTTGTTCTCAGGTTCTCTGTTCCGCTCTAACTCCTGCATTCTACGCAAGCTGCTTTCCTACAGCTCGCCCCTTTCTCAGGCTTCCTAAACGCCGCGCCTCACCTTCCTGCTTGGTTTCCTTCCTTTTGGGCCATTTCATGTGCTGCGCACTTGCCTCCTTTTATTACTGAGACTTTTTTGTCCTTCGGCTTCATTGCTTGTCCCCCACTGTTCTCTTGCGTCCCGAATCCCTCCTTCCCGCTGCCCCCCACTGCCCTCTTCCCGGACGTTCGCCCTCAGCCTGCTTGGCCGCCTCGCTTCTCCGTTGGTGGCCTTGCCCACCCCAGGGCCTCATCTGGAGCTTCTGCGTGGGTTGTGTCCAGGTCTGTCCGGCCCTCCGTCTTGGTATTTCCAGAGCAAAACTGTTTTCGTGCCAGACACAGACCTGTTCCTCCTGCCTTGTCTTTGGGGAGGAAGTCGTCACTCCCCTCTTGCTGCCCATCTGACTGCGTGAGAATCAGCACTGCTGTGGTGAAAGCGGCGGCGCGAAAGCACCTGCGCCGGCAGCCCCGGGCCCCTTGGGGCCCAGCACGCTGGGAGTCACGGCGGCCTCCGTGGACGTCAGAGCAGACCCCCCCGCTGCCTGAGGCCAGCAGGGCGTGCCAGCCCTCTTAAACATCTCCACGCGTGCTGGGGCCCGAGCAGGCCCGTGTGCTCGGCGTGCTCGTGGAGCGCCGCGGCACCCTGCACGTCTGCTGATGCCCATGTCCCCTGGCGCAGACTGGGAGCCCGTGTTCGTAGCACACACAGCTGTCTAGTCACGGAGCTCGTATTCAAAACACGGTCACTGCCGAATCTGATTCCACAGCATAGTATTTCTTAGAATACAGAGGCCTGGCCCCACCCCCCCACCCCCTCCATTAGGAAACCCCAGTTCAGTGGCCCAGCCTGGCAGTCTGTATTTTCCCTGCATGCAGACCGTTCTGATGCGGTGCTGTGTTTGGAAACCCTTGGAATGCAGGCAGAAGGCGAGCAGTGTGACATCCACGGTGTTTCAGCCCATCTTGGCAGTTTCCGTCTTTCCTCCTGGCCACGCTTGGTGTTGAGCACAGATAGCGCCTGCCCCTGCCTGCCCGCCCTCAGCTGCTGCTCCCGTGGGTCTGTCCACCGAGGTGCCCCCGCCCACCCGCCCTCAGCTGTTGCTCCCGTGGGTCTGTCTGCCGCGGTGCCCCAGCCCGCCCACCCTCAGCTGCTGCTCCCGCGGCTCTGGCTACCGCGGTGCCCCTGCCCGCCCGCCCTCAGCTCCTGCTCCCGCGGCTCTGTCCACTGTGGTGCCCCTGCCCGCCTGCCCTCCTGCTCCCGCGGCTCTGGCTGCCGCGGTGCCCCTGCCCGCCCTCAGCTCCTGCTCCCGTGGGTCTGTCCACCGAGGTGCCCCCTGCCCGTCTGGTGGTGTGGTGTGGGGTCTGTGGCCCGCCAGGCTCCTCTCCGTGGGATTCTTCAGGCAAGGGTGCGGGAGTGGGCTGCCATGCCCGCCTCCAGGAAGCTTGCTGGCCAGAGCTCAGCCCCGAGTCTCCTGCTGCGGCAGACAGGCTCTCCACTGCTGAGCCTCCATGGGCGCCCCCTGCGCCTGCAGGGCCCTCTGGGCTCGGCTCAGACGCCACTGCCTCTGACAGCGACCCTGTGAGAACCTGTCCGCCCCCGTGTCCTGTCCTCACGCGTCCTGCTCTTGATGCCGCTTTGGCAGTTGTGCGAGATGCCGTCCCCGCAGCTTCAGGCCAGCCTCGTCTTGGGCGAGGCCCTGAGCCCTGCTTGCCGAGCTCTCTCGACCACCCTTTCTCCTCAGCGTCCAGCACACTGCTGGAAGAAGATGAGTCTCTTCCCACTCACGCGGGTTCCGGAGGCAGGTGGGCTCTCAGACCGAGGCTGCCCTTGGGGAGCTGCCCCTTGAGGAAGGGGCGGGGCAGCGCCTGCCCTGGGGGAAGCCGAGGGAGGACAGGGAGGCTCTCCCCTGGACCCCCCGTCCGCCAGCACTAAACCACACGGTCACTGAGCGCTGCTGCACGCCACAGGGCTTCCCTGCCGGCTCAGCGGAAAAGAATCTTCCTGCAGCGCAGGGGACATGGGTTCAGTCCTTGGGTCGGGAAGATCCCCTGGAGAAGGAAACGGCAGCCTGCTCCAGCATTCCTGCCTGGGAAGGCCCGCGGACAGAGGAGCCTGGAGGGCCACAGTCCACGGGGTCGCATAGAGTCGCACACGATTGAGCGGCTGGAAAACAACGCTGCCCGTCACGCACTCTTCCAGGCAGTGAGGAGCACCGCGCGATGCAGAGCACTCGGGGTGTGCTCCCGTCTAAAGCGAAGACGGGAGCGTCAGGACTCTGAAAGCAAGGTTGGTCCCGGGTCTCGGCAGTGGGTCTCAGCTGCGTGGCCACCAGGGACATCCCCAGATGTTTTCATTTTAAACAATGGAAAAAAATGTAGCTTAGGACTGACGCTCAGTCAGCACCCGAATGCATGCATGCAGCCACTGTACATTTGGCTCAGCGACACCGGGGAGGACTTGGAGGCACACACGAGCTGCCAGGCTTCACAGGCTGCACGTCTCGTCTTTCTTCGCGCGCCGTGTGTGGCAGTCAGAGCTGCTGCCGCCCGGGGAGAGGTTGGTCCAGTGGTTCCAGTACGACCTGTGAACAAAGGGGAGAGCATCCTTCTCACGGTGTCTGCGAGCACCGTTGGCCTTTGGGTCCCTGTCCCTGTTCCCAACCGGGGAGCGGGCGGCAGAGCCCGGCCGGGTCGTGCTCAGCATCGCCCGTCCCCCCTCAGCCCTCGCCCTGTCTCTGTCCATGGTGCTGGCAGAGGTGGTCTCTGCTCCTCTGTAACCTGTGTGCTTACTGATTTAGTCCAAGACTTCTCCTGGCTGCGGTTTCTCTGAACTTGAATGTGTTGCTTTGAAGACCTCTGCTCCACAGGAATGATTATGCACATTCCTTCTGACTGTGAATCCTCCTTATGTGAGTGACGCTTGCTCTGTTCTAACTCTTGAAGGACCGAGGTCTGAAGTGTCCGTGGCGCCACCTTTCAGTCACTGCTCCGTCTTGTGCAGGGCTCACGTGGCCGCGTGGAGCAGCCGGATGGCACAGCTGGCCCCAGAACCTGTGAAGCAAGCCCTGCTCTGCTCCTGACTGCTGTGTCCTTCATCCTGCTTGTAGGTGCTGTCTTCCTGACGGAAGCCTGCCTTTCCCTTTTTCTAAAGGCCTGTCTAGTTGTTCTTTCTGTTGAAGTTTGTTTTTGGCGGCATCTTTTTATTATTCAATAGTGATATCGATAAAGGTTAAATCTGATTGATCCCCTGAATTTTTTTAGACGGATTTCTTTATGTAGAGATAGTCGTACTACAGAATGAAATTGGTCACATTTTTAAACCTGTGGGCTGGCAGACGCTGTTACTGTTTGAGCTCTGGCTGGGAGGAAGCCCGTTTCTTTGTGGGCGTCTTTCTCATCGCAGAAGCAGGCTTGGGCGGCGCCGTGTGTGCGCAGCGTTTCCCGGTGTCTGGCTGGCTGCGCACCTGCTGGCAGGCACAGCGGCAGACTCCGCCCGCCTTGGGAGTCCTGCCGTCACAGGGACGGCTGCTGCGAACAGACTTTGACGGCATCTGTGTGGGGCTGCGCTGGGTCCCGGGCGCCGTGCGAGAGGAGGCCCCTTTCTGTGGTGCAGGGGCGTCTTGTCACGGTCTCTCCTCGGCTTGGGAAGCGCGGACTCCAGGCACGCGGGCTGCAGCCGCCCCCCGTGTGTGGGCTGGGCAGGCGTGGCCCTGGCCCGTGGCTTAGTTGCTCCAGGGCATATGGGCTCTTCCTGGACCAGGGATCGAACCCCTGTGCCCTGCATTGGCAGGCAGATTCCTATCCGCTGTGGCACCAGGAAAGCCCTGACTTTGTTTTTAATGAACTCTTCTATACATTACAGAAAATAATGTGGCAGATACCCAGAGGGCCACTGGCTTCCTGAAGAAATAAACTTGTCTTTATATTTTTACCTCCTGTACATGTAGCACTAATTTATGATGTTGTTTAACGTGTTTTAAAGTTGCGTAAACGGATCGCATTTCTCATGCCTCCTGCTGTGTGCTTCTATAATCCCGATGTTACATTTGGAAGCTTTGCCTCTGTTAATTCATTATCTTCACACTGTGAGTCATGTGGCAGCCCAGGAGAGGAACACACTGAAATTTCCTTACTTTTCTTGTTGATGGACACAGTGTTAGATTTCTGTTTTACTGTTAAATAGAATGTAGATACTGCTTCGTACCCACTTGGATGGTTTTAATAAAATTTAGGTGGCAAATGACAGATGCTGGTGAGGCCATGAAGGAGCTGCAGCCTCATGCTTTGGGGGCGGGACTGGGAGCCGGAGCTCCTGCCGCTGCTAAGCACAGACTCCAGTGTGACCCAGCAGTTCTGCTCCTGGGCATGTCTCCAAGGCGAACGAAAGCACAGGTCCAGATAGAAGCTTTTGCGGGAATTCTTGCAGCAGCAGCATCCGCAACAGCAAGAAAGGGAAGCCAGCTCAGGCGCCCGTCTCTGATGAACGGGCACAGACTGTGACTCTCTGGCCTCAGAAAGTAACCGCGTCTCGAGAGGTGGTGCCTGTGCGTGAGTCATGGTGACGTCACGCTGGGACAGAGAGTCCAGACGCAGGAGGCCACGTGTGCGTTCCCTTTGTATGAACCGTCCAGAAATGGCAAGCCCGCAGACACGGAAAGTAGCTGAGTGTTTGCGGACACTGGAGAGAGGCGGAGTGGCAGGGGATCCTCAAGGGCGTAGGGTCCCTTGTGAGGCGATGAAACGCTTCAGGAATCCGATGGGGTGTTGCACGGCTCTGTTAGACTGCTGAAAACGCCGAGCTGTACGCGTTAGAGAGATGAGTTTACAGTCAGTGAGTCTCTCAGTGGAGGTGGTGTAAGAACGCGCTTGAAGCGGCCCTCTGCGGCCCTTGTGCCTGGCCCCACGTGCAGATGTGTCCGGGATTGCTGGCGTTTGTGTGGGGGTCACGTCCGTGCACTTGGGGGCCACGCTGTCAGGCGCCTGGCTGCCCCAGCCCCCGTGGCGCCAGCCCCCTCCGGCGGCTGCCGTCGCTCTGCGTGCTCCCGCTGCCGGCAGGCTCTTTAGAGCACTGACTCCCGGGACCACAGCCGAGAAGGTTCCCGAGCCAGTCGCGTGGGCTCAGACGGCGGCAGCGGTGCGGAGGGCTGTCTGTGGCTGGCGTTGGCTGCTGCTCAGGCTTCTTCGTGATTAGCTGTCAGATCTCAGGAGCAGGCAGCCCGTTGCCTGGTGTCTGGGGTTTGCGCGTGCCTGCCTTTGCATAAGGTTTGTGGGAGTCGAGCAGGGTTGGACGCGCCTGTTGCAGGGCCTTCTTTCATCCGTCACACTGGACAGTGGGTCTCAGCAGTTTGCGTCTCTTCCAGGCCCTGTACTCCTTCCCTGTGGCGGCTTATTTGTGGGAGAAGAGAAACCTTGGATCCTTCAAGTGTATTTTCTGTTTCAATCATAATAATTACCACATTTCCTTCTGGTTAGTGTTATGCTAGTTTAAATGATTATTCCAAGAGCCTTTTTTTTTTTTTAGCACAGAGAGACTTTATTCAAAAGGATTATTGCAGGGGAGGAGGGGACTCTACAAATGGGGGAGGGGGTTTTGCAGTAGGGAGAACTCTGGCTCTGCGGTCCAGGGGTGGTCCAGACCTAGCATGCATGGGAGTTACTCATGGCTGACTTCAGCAATGTGCCTGCGAACCTGAATGCTTCAGCGAGTGCCCTGTATCTAGAATGCTCCATTCACCCTCTTTGCTGGCAAAATCAAGGCTCTAAGTAATTAGCTATTGGCTTGAGTGCTGTTCTGTCAAACACCTTGACAAAGCGCTTTTTGTTCTTCAGGGTGGCATGTTTATCTTGAGGTTTCCCAGGTGGCTCAGTGGCAAAGAACCCGCTTGCCGGTGCGAGACACACGGCAGGAGCCTCGCTTTCCATCCGGGGTCGGGAAGGTCCCCTGGAGGAGGAGATGGCAGCCCACTTCAGGATTCTTCCCTGGGGAATCCCACGGACAGCGGGGCCTGGCGGGCTGTAGTCATGGGGTCACGAAGAGTCGGCAACTGAGAGACATCTCACTGCCATTTGCTTTTTATAATACACTGGTCTTCATGCGGGCCATTTCATGAGAACTTACTGAGATACATCTTTGCCTAAGGCCTTTTTTTTCTTTTAATAAAAAGGCATGAAGATTTGGAATTGAGTCCAGGGAGAAGGACGCTTGAGGGGACGTTGAAGGCCAGGGCACAGAGTCTCTCGGCTGAGAAAGTGGAGCTGGCGACGCGTGTGTCTCCCTGCAGCCGTTGCCTTCCTGTGGGACTGTTTGGTGCTTGCTCTGACCTTTCCACTGCCCTCTCAGCTGACCTGGAAAAGTCTCTTTGCTCTTGGCCTTTACCACAGCCCTTGGAAACAGATACTTTAAATTACTGTAAGGTCTTGAGTTAAAGAGCTGTCCACCCTGTCAGTGTGGCATATTAACAAGTGAAGTTGGCTGGTGCTCTGGGAAGTAGGGTGGGCCATACTGCTTACATAGGCGGTCTCACTGAGTGTTTAAAAAAAAATGTTTGGAGCAAGAAAGGTGAAACTTGGTTTCAAAAAGATGAAGGGTTTCTTTCTGCTTATTCTTAGTTACGTAAAGACTTTGACACTCTAAAATGCCCTAATCAAAATTTCTGTGAAAATCTGGCAAGATCCTTCTGAGGTGTATCTGAAAGAATCAATCAGAACGTGTTCAGAAGTAGCCGAGGGACTTCCCGGCCGGTCCAGTGGTAACACTGCGGGGGGGCATGGGCCCGATCCCTGGTTGGGGAACTGAGATCCCACAAGCTCAGTGTGTGGCAAAGAGAGCCAAGAAAACCCCAAAGCCCCTCGAGGCAGGTCTTGCCCTGGTGCCACTGTGGTCGCACCCAGCCGTGCCCAGCTCTGCGACCCAGCGGACGGCGGCGCGCCAGGCCTCCCTGTCCCTCACACCTCACGGAGTTAGCCCAAGTTCCTGTTCACTGCGTCGGTGATGCCGTCCTGCCATCTCATCTTCTGACACCTTCCTCTTCTGCCCTTGATCTTTCCCAGCATCAGGGTCTTTTCCAATGAGTTGGCTGTTGGCATCAGATGACGAAAATACTGGAGCTTCAGCCTCAGTCCTTCCAGTGAATGATTGACTGGTTGGATCTCCTTGCTGTCCGAGGGACTCTCAGGAGTCTTCTCCAGCACCACAGTTCAAAGACATCAATTCTTTGGCCTTCTGCTTTCTTTACAGTCCAGCTCTCACAGCCACATGTGACCACTGGGAAGTCTGTAGCCTGACCGTACAGACTTTTGTCGGCAGAGTTGTGTCTCTGGTTTTCAAAACAGTGTCTAGGTCTGTTACTGCTTTCCTGCCAAGAAACAATTGTCTTCTGATTTCCTGGCTGCAGTCACCATCCACAGTGATTTTGAAGCCCAAGAAGAGGAAATCCGTCACTGCTTCCACCTTTTCCCCTTCTGTTTGCCATGCGGTAATGGGGCCGATGCCATGATCTTAGTTTTTTTTTAATATTTCAGCCTTAAGCCAGCTCTTTCTGTCTCCTCCTTCACCCTCATCAGGAGGCTCTTGAGCTCCTCTTCGCTTCCTGCCGTTGGAGTGGTATCGCTTGAATATCTCCGGTTGCTGAGGTTTCTCCTGCCTGTCTTGATTCCAGCCTGTGACTCATTCAGCCCAGCATTTCCCACGATGTGCTCAGCATGTAGGTTAAACAAATAGGTTGACAGCAGACAGCGCTGTCGGACTTCTTTCTTGATCTTGAACCAGTCAGTTGTTCTATCAGTTGAGTTCAGTCACGTCCGATGACTTCGTATACTCGATGAAACAGAGACAGACAGATGTATTTCTGAAATTCCCTTGCTTTCTCTATAATCCAGCGAATGCTGGCAATGTGATCTCTAGTTCCTCTTCCTTTTCTAAACCCAGCTTGGACATCTGCACGTTCTTGGTTCCCATAATGCTGAAGCCTAGCATGCCACATTCTAAGCGTTATGACACTAGCCTGGGAGAGTCTGAGCATCGTCACACTAGCCTGGGAGAGTCTGAGCATTATCACACTAGCCTGGGGGATTCTGAGCGTTGTCACACTAGCCTGGGAGATTCTGAGCCTCGTCAAACTAGCCTGGGAGAGTCTGAGCATCATCACACTGGCCTGGGGGATTCTGAGCGTCGTCACACTCGCCTGGGGGATTCTGAGCGTCGTCACACTCGCCTGGGGGATTCTGAGCGTCGTCACACTAGCCTGGGGGATTCTGAGCGTCGTCACACTAGCCTGGGGGATTCTGAGCGTCGTCACACTAGCCTGGGGGATTCTGAGCGTCGTCACACTAGCCTGGGGGATTCTGAGCGTCGTCACACTGGCCTGGGGGATTCTGAGCGTCGTCACACTGGCCTGGGGGATTCTGAGCGTCGTCACACTGGCCTGGGGGATTCTGAGCGTCGTCACACTGGCCTGGGGGATTCTGAGCGTCGTCACACTGGCCTGGGGGATTCTGAGCGTCGTCACACTGGCCTGGGGGATTCGGAGCGTCGTCACACTGGCCTGGGGGATTCTGAGCGTCGTCACACTAGCCTGGGGGATTCTGAGCGCAACTGTCCGGTGGTCAGCACATTCTCTGGTGCTGCCCTTCTTGGGACCTGGGGTGAGGACTGACTTTTCCAGCCCTGTGGCCACAGCTGGGTCCTGCCGATTGGCTGCCATGCTGCTCGCAGGACCTTGGTGGCGCGCCCCTTCAGGGTCTGAGTGGTCCGGTGGGAATCCTCTTGGGTCCAGCAGCTTCGTTAGCAGCAGCGCTTTTTAAGGCCCACCTGACTTCACACTCCAGAATATTTGGCTTTGGGCGGCTCACCACTCCACTGTAGTGATCCGGTTCACTGAATCTTCAAGTACAGTTCTTCTCTGTGCTCTTCCCAGCTCTTCCTGATCTTCTCAGCATCTGTCTAGGCCTCTGCCAGTTCATACTTCATTGTGCCCGTGTTTGGGCGAAATGCTCCCTTGATGCTTCAAGTTCCTGAAGAGATCTCTCGTCTTTCCCCTTTTGCTGTTTTCTTCTATCAGTAACCGCCGTTCATTGAAGAAGGCCATCTTGTCTCGCCTAGCTTTGAAGCTCTGGGCCTAGCGGGACGTGCCGTTGCCTTTCTCCCTTGCCGCGCTACCTTCTTGCACTGTTCCTGACGCCTCCTCGGATGACCGCTTTGCCTCTCGCGTCCCTTTCCTTTGGGTGGCTTTGCTGGCCGCCACGCGTGCTGCGGACCTCTGTCCATGGGTCTTCAGGCGCACTGTCAGCCAGCTGGTCCCGTGAGTCCATTCGTTTCCTCCGCTTCGAGTTCACACAGGAGTTAAGCCCCTCCCGCTTGGCAGCCAGCGGTCTGCTCTCTGTCTTGAGTCTGTCTCTGTTGCGTGGACATGCTCGTGTTTGCCGTCTTTCAGGTTCCGGGTGTTAGTGATGCGGTGTTTGTCCTCCTCTCTCTGACTGGCGTCGGGTGGCGCTCTCTAGGCCCGGCCACGCCCGCCCCAGATGGCATTGTCTCGTTGTTTGCGGCTGAATAATCCAGCACTGACGTGTGCGCCGCCTCTGTACCCGCTCATCCGCCGACGGACACTGAGGCTCTTCTCACGCCCGTGGCTGTTGTGAAGAGCGCTGCTGTCAGGGTGCATGTATCTTTTGAATCCGAGTTCCTGCAGACAATTTTTTAAAAACATGGAGCGCCTCCTTGCACAGGGGCCATGCTGACCTCTGTGTCGTTCCAGCTTCAGTGTGCGTGCTGCCGAAGCGAGCGCCGTGCAGACGACTTTTAAGAATCTGATTATCCGAAAGAAACGTGGAGAAGGGCTCTGAATGGGCATCTGTGTTTTTGGGTGAAAAATGTGTGGCGTAATACCGACATGGAACTGCCAGGGACCCAGGATGCGGAGCAGTTGTGGGAAGGAGTGGGGTGGGGAGCCTGGTCAGACCGCAGAGCAGGGGCGGTGAAGACAGCGCGGTTTCGGCACAGAGGTGCACCTGCAGGTCAGCGAGATAGAGCTGAGAGTCCAGAGAGAAGTTCACCAACCGATTTTTCTACAAAGGTTCCAGGACCACTCAGTAAGGAAATAATTTTTTCAACAAATGGGGCTACAACAATTGTGTTGTCACATGCAAAAGAAGGAGGTTGGACCTTTACCTCATACTATGTGCAGAAATATACTCAAAATAGATCAAAGACCTGAGTGCAAAAGCTAGAACTTTTAGAAGAAAACATGGCAGTAATATTTTCCATGACCTTGAACTTGGTAAAGGAGTCTTAGATATGACACCACAAGCATGAGGGGGAAGGGAGAAACGATAGTTTGAACTCATTGGAATTAGAATGTAGAAAATTGAAAATGTCTAATTTTCAGTTTTCAAGGTAAGACGTTCTAATTTCTCATTGAAATGAAAATGTCACACCCTGCTGGAGGGAATGTCAGATGGTGAAGCAGCTTTGGAAAACAGTCTGGCAGCCCCTCAAACAGTTACGTGTAGGGTGACCCCATGACCCAGCAATTCCACCCCTAGGTAATATGCACACTCAAAGTAGACGAAAAGGTGTTGATATAATCCTTGAACACGGATGTTTACAGCAGCGTTGTTCATGATAGCCAGAAGGCTGGAGACAGCCCAGGTGGCCATCAGCTTACGACTGGTTGACCAGAATACGGTGTGTCCAGATGCTGCTAAGTCGCTTCAGTCGTGTCCGACTCTGTGCGACCCCATAGGCGGCAGCCCACCAGGCTCCCCTGTCCCTGGGATTCTCCAGGCAAGAACACTGGAGTGGGTTGCCATTTCCTTCTCTAGTGTATGAAAGTGCAAAGGGAAAGTGAAGTCGCTCAGGCATGTCCGGCTCTTCGAGACCCCAAGGACTGCAGCCCACCGGGCTCCTCCATCCATGGGATTTTCCAGGCAAGAGTCCTGGAGTGGGGTGCCATGAAGTCCTGGGGCTTACCTAGAGGAATCCACCTTCCAAAGCAGGGAACTTGGGTTTGATCTCTGGCTGAGGAGCCAAGATCCCACATGCCACAGCTAGAGAAGCCATGGGCTCAGAAGCTGCTGAGTCCACGCACTCTAGACCCTGAGAGCCACAGCAAATAAATGTCGGCTTGAGTGCAGCCAAAACAAATAAGTAAAGGAGAGAAGCCCTGATGGCCGCTGAAGCTTTGGATGAACCTTGAAAGCGTGCTCTAAGTGAGAGATGGCACAGAGGCCCACACACTGTGCGATCCCATTCATACGGAGGCCCTGAACAGGGAGATCAACCGACAAGAAAAGCAGGGTGGTGCCTAGGGCTGGGGGAGGGGACTCGCAGGTGGGCTTCCTTTTGAGGAGACAGAAATTTTCTAAAATTGACCATGGTGATGGATTCACTGGACTATACTACAAAAGACAAAAATAACACTGAAGAGTAAGCATACCACTGAATTATGTACTTTAAGTGGGTACGTTACATGGTATGTGAGCTGTGTCTCAGTAAAGCTGTTTTAAAATGTTAAAAACTGAGAAACTGCCCACTTCCATTATTAATCAGAAAAACACACACTGAACCATTATTTCTGTCCAGGACCTTAAAAGAGATTCAGACATTGGTTCTGCTGGGTGTGGATGCTGGTGTGGAAGTGAGACACTGGGCACGCTTACACACTCTTGTAAATTGGGTGGAGCCTCTTCAGAAGGCCGTTTGGTGGGATTCATAAAATCGTACGCAGGTCATTTGGCCCCAAGTTTCCTTTGCTTTTGTTGGCACGTGTGCTGAAAGATGTTTGCACAGAAGTGTTCTCCATTTAAAGGTGATTCTGTTATCTCCTCACTTGCTCCCCTTGGGCCGTGCTGGGTCTGCGTGAGCGGCTGGCTCAGGCTTCTCGCCTCGGGGGCTCCTGCTGTGGGCATGAGCTCCAGGGCCTGAAGCTTCGGGGTGGGGGTAGGGGGGACACACAGGGACTCCGGCTCCAGAGCCTGAGGCTTCGGGGGATGGGAGGGGGCTCCTGCTGTGGGCTCAGGCTCCAAGGCCTGAAGCTTCAGGGTCGGGGGGATGCACGGGGGCCCCTGCTTGGGCTCCGGCTCCAGGGCCTGAGGCTTCGGAGGTGGGGGTGTGGTGTGCCTGGACTCAGTTGCCTCGCAGCCCGTGGAGTCTTCCTGGGTCAGGAAGTGAGCCCGTGTCCCCAGTGCTGGCAGGCAGATTCTGCCCCACTGAGCCACCAGGGAAGCTGCAGAACTGTCTTGTGTTCTGTTTTGCTTTTTACGCTTGTTCTTACGCTTGTTCATGTGCCAGATTTCAGTCGCAACGTGTGGGGTCTAATTCCCTGACTGGGGACTGAACCCCGGCCCCCAGTACTGGGAGAGCGGAGTCTTAGCCACTGGACCACCAGGGAGGTCCCCGGACGGTTTTTCAGTTTGTTGCTGTGTGAGGAAGAGTTACAGCAAGCCTAAATTTGCATGAAGAGGGCAAGGGTTAGTGAATTATTATATATTGATATGTGAGGAAGGATCACAGCAAGCCCAAATTTGCATGAAGAGGGGAAGGGTCAGTGAATTATAATATGTTGATATGTTTGTAGTGTGGCAGTCTTTCGCAGTTGTGAACAAAACACAGACTTGTATAGACATGCAGTTACGTGGAAGGTCTATAAAAATATTGGGGAAGACAAGCCGTGGGGCAGCTAAGCTCGTGTGCCGTAACTCCTGGGAGCCACGCCCCTGGGGCCCGCTCACCAGAGCCTGTGCTCCCAGCAGGAGCCTCCCCTGCCCCGTGGAGTGCAGCGAGCCCAAGCGCAGCGACCAAGAGAAGTTTTTTGTGAGAGAAATGCATATGACGTGTCCCTGTTTGTGTTTTTAAAATCCTTAAAAATAGTCAAGACTGTCCGTGTGGAGTACGTCTAGACGGCACTTCGGAAGGATGTGCACTGAACTGCAGGCCGTTGCCTCTGGCTCCGTACAGCTTGCTGTTGCTGTTCATCGCTCAGTCGTGCTGGACTCTTTGCAGCCGCGTGGACGGCAGCGCGGCAGGCCTCCCCTGTCCTCCACCCCCTCTCCCGGAGCTTGCTCAGCTCACGTCCATCGAGTCCGTGGTGCCGTCCAGCCCGCTCAGCCTCTGCCGTGCTCTCTTCCTCCTGCCCTCAGTCTTTCCCAGCTTCAGGGTCTTTTCAAGTGAGTCAGTTCTTCGCATCAGGTGGCCTAAGTATTAGAGCTTCAGCTTCAGTCCTTCCAGTGAAAGTTCAGGGTTGATTTCCTTTAGGATGGACTGGTTTGATCTCCTTGCTGCCCAAGGGACTCTCAAGAGTCTTCTCCAGCTCTGTTAATTCAAAAATAATCTGAGAGTTGGACTAGGGCCATGTTTCCTGAATTATTGTGGTGGATGGTTTCAGGAAAAAAACTTTACATTTCTAAAATTTTTAGTACTTTCTCTTTTATCCCCAGTAGTGATTTTATATTATTAGCAAGATTAATTATCCTTAGAAAACTGAAAAATAGAGTTACCATATGATCCAGCAGCTCTACTCTCCTGGGCATATATCCAGAGAGAACTATAAGCCAAGGAGTCACGTGCGTCCCAGTGTTCACTGCAGCGCTGTTCGCAGCACCAAGCCGTGGGGACAGCCTGAGCGCCACCAGCAGATGACATGCCGAGGCCCTGCTGCACAGCCCCGAGGGCGCCAGTCAGTGTCCCGGCCCCGAGGGCGCTATGCAGCGCCCCGTGATGATGGAAACAGCGTCAGGCAGACATTCCCTGGTTCACTGCGCTGTGTGCCAGAGGCCTAGCGTTGTGTATCAGCGCCTTCAGTGGATCTCTTCGTGAAAGTACGTGTGCAGGCCCTGCCTCACGGCTTTGGAGCCTCAGTTCCCGGACTAGGAATGACGCGGGCCGCCACAGTGAAGCGCTGAGTGCTGACGGCTGGGCAGCCGGCGCGTCCTCCCCGCCTCCACACCAGTGCCCCTGCGGCACCCTCCTCCTGGCCTCACTGCGCCTGCTTCCCGCGGGCAGCTGGCGAGGCTCTTCTGCTGGCAGGCTGGGCGTCTGCTCTAACCCACGGGCACAGTCCCCCTGACCTCACTCCCGTCCTCAAAGCCGCAGGCCCTCCCTGCTGCTCAGGGTGGAGCTAGTCTGTCCGGGGCGGCCTCCACTGCTGTGCTCCAAGCTGCCCGCCCCGCCGCCCGCCCCGCCTCCCGCCTGCCCGGCAGGTGAAGCCCTGTGCGCGTGTCCGTGTGGGCCCCACCCCCAGCGGGGTGCAGGCTGGCCAGACTCCTCACCGTGCCAGAAAGCTAGTTTTCCCCTCTTCTCTAGACCTTTGTGTACCCAGTTCCCTTTCTTCTACTTGGGCTTGCCTGGTGGCTCAGCTGGTAAAGAATCCGCCTCCAGTGCAGGAGGCCTGGATTCGATCCCTGGGTTGGGAGGATCCCCTGGAGAAGGGAAAGGCTGCCGACCCCAATTCTCTGGCCCGCAGGACGCCATGGACTATATCGTCCATTGGGTCCCAAAGAGTCGGACACGACTGAGTGACTTTTGCTTCACTTTCTTCGGATTCTCTTTGTGCCTGTGTTTTCATCTGGTGAGTCCTTGTCCTTTATAACAGGAGTGAATAACATCCATTTGGGAGGTGCTTCCCATGACCCCAGAGTTCATGACGTCAGTTTGTGACGTCTGTGCTCTGACACTGCACACGCCTCTCACGTTATTTTAGAGTCTCATTCCTGTGACATGCGTATTTGAATGACCGTTCCGCCACTAAACGGTGAAGCCTGACTCGTTTTGATGCCTCCTTGTCTTCCACAGAGCGGTGTCTGGCATGTTGGCCTCAGAAAGTGCTGGCTGAGCCAGTGACAGGCTCCTCACCCCTGGACACGGCACTGGGAAGGGTCTACCTTGCCCTTCAGTCATGTGTCTCAGTGCTGGGCCTGTCTCCCCAGCGTTCCCTCCTGTGCTAACAGGACCTGATGGCTTTCGACAGCTGGTGATTCTGTCTTGGCAAAACCCGGTCCATGGCCCGGAGCCCCGTGAGCTGCTCTCGGCGTCTCCCTGGCCCCTGGTCTCCTCTCATGTCCCTCCCTCTCTTGTTAATGGTAGGGCCTGACTGCTGTGGTCTGAACTCACCATATTTCTGTTCATCTAAAATGCAGTGGATACTTTTGCCTTTTCCTAGGGACTAAGCAAGGATAATAGTATACAGAATATGCTCATGGCAGCCACTGCTGCTTACAGAGCATCTAACCATATGCTGGGTTCTCGGAGCCCTGTGTGCCTCCGCTCGTTTGAGATACACGACGCGGGCCCCGCGGTGGGCGTGTGACCCCTGACGTGGGCTCCGTGGTCGGTGTGTAACCCTGACGCGGGCCCGCAGTGGTCGTGTGACCCCCTGACGCAGGCCCATGGTGGGCGTGTGACCCTGACGGTTGAGGCCACGGCCACCTTCCTGGTGGCCGAGCTGTGCCAGGCAGGGCCTGAGTCGTGCTCCCTGTGGCTCCATGTGTGGCTCTTCAGGAGGTGACGCCGACTGGCGCACGGAGCTGTGCTGGCTCGGAGCTCTGCGTGCGGATGTGTTGGGATAGCAGCCCCTTCCCTTTAGTGTGTCGGGTGTGAAGCGTGCTGTGCTGGTTCTCGTGATGCTTTGAGAGCCTCACCTTCCTGGGGCTCCTCTCCCCCAGCCCCTGCCCCGGAACTGCCTGCTGTCTTTGTGAGGCTCGCTTGGCGGCCGTGGAGCACTGCCCGCCGTCCTCGCTTTCAGGCCGCACGCTGCAGCTCGTGGAAGGCTTGTTTCTGGACACAGACTGGCCTGCCCTTTTCGCAGGACAGCTGTGTGCCCTGCCTGCTAGCTGGCACAGGCAGGCTGGGGGCTGAGGGCAGGACAGGTAGCCGAGCCGGAAGGGGGGTCACTACCCTCAACTCTGCTGGTGAGCAGACGGCGCCCGAGCACGTTCACGGGGTCTTCGTGCTTCGCCTTTCGTCGGGTGCGCCGTGAGCAGCGCAGCTCGCCAGTCGGCCGTGCCCCTGTGGTGCCGGCTTGCCCGCTGTTTAGGAAGACAGCTGTTACAGGTGCTCTGTGGGCCGACTGGCGTCCTGAGCCTGGCCCGTGAGTGCTGGTGTGGGCAGCTTTAACTTGCTGGGGAGAAAATGCAGGTGGGTCCTCACCTAACGTGTGACCGGAAACAACTCGGGTCCCTTTTCGGGGCTGGCTCCTTCATCTGTGGGCTGAGTCCTCCTGCAGACTGCCCTGGCTGGTGCAGGCCTGTCCCGGGAGCCCCACTCCGCCCGGGTCGGTTCAGGCAGGTTGAGTCAGGACTTGGTGGGCCTCAGCCCAGTGCGCATGACCTGTGGGCAGATGACCCCTCGGGGCCTTCTCCCTGCCGTCAGGCTCAGCCCCATGCAGCCTCGCGCACCCTTGGTCTGAGAGCAGTGCACGCCTGGGATTTGCCAGCTACTCGGCCTCCCTCGCGGTCCCTCGCTGTTAGGATGCTCCACGCGTGACAGGGTTGGGCTTCGAGACTGGACTACGGGACTTCTGTCTGGGACGAATCATGGGCTTTGAGAAGATGCTGCGTTCACCTTCCAGGCCCTTCCTCTTCTCCTTGACTTCGAAAACCCGCCTTGATGACAAGTTAGGGGCCGCTGGGCACGGCCTTTGTGGCACAGAAGTTGCCACGGTGCTGCCCGTCCGACAGCTCAGCGGGCGTTTCCTCATTTCAGTGCCCAGGGACGGCTGAGGGAGACCTCATTTAAAGGGTTAGGGTGGTGGCGCTTCTCGGCAGTCCTGTTAGACCCCGAGTGAACATGTTTGAAATCCAAACAGTGTCAGCCTCAGACAAGAAGGTGCCTGCTCTCGCCTGAAGGGAGGTTTCTCTGGCCGCGGATCACAGCTGGTCTCAGCCTTGGGGACAGGATGCCGGTTACTGAGAGCGAGAGTCCTGGCCACGTGCACTCCATGGAAAGTGCTTGTGTTGCCTCTGTTGGCTCTCTCCCCTGAAAGGCCACAGATCTGTGTCCAGAGCCGGCCTGAGCGCTGAGCGCATCCTCAGATATAGTTCTCGCCGCTGGGGCTAAGCCGCCTGCGCCAGTGGCCCTGAGCCCGGCTGGCGGTGCCAGGGCACCTGTCGCGTTGGACAGCCTGCCATCATGATCCCCGCCTCCCCGACGGGCACGCGGTCTCGTGGCCACAGTGGATACCTGACTCAGTCGTGGGTCAGGGGGTCTGAGCTACAGTAGGTGGAGCCTTTTCAGAGGGCTTATCCGCTCCGGGCTTATCCAGCGTGAGGCTTGGGCCGCCTTGACTTCGCTCGAAGGTGTTCCGGTGGCGCCTGAGGCTGCCCTGCTGGAGCCAGGGCACTGTGGGCTGAGCTGTGTCAGGCCCACAGCCTCTGGCCCAGCCTCCCCGTCCCCGCCCGCCTCGGCCCCGTCCTCAGGCGCGTCGAGCACGTGGTCAGACATTTCAGGGCATCTGCTCTTTGGGCTGAAAATTGACTAAAACCTTCTGGTGAAACACAGCTGTGTCTTAAGAAGTGTTGTAGTTGATTTCCTGACCATTTTCATCTGGCAGGGAAGCGGTGACTGGCTGTGGTGCCCCCGTTAGCACCAAGGGCAAGGATGCCGTCGGTCCTCGTGGGGCCGACGCCCACTCCGTGCCAGGCATGTCGGGGCCCTGCGGGCTGTAGCCGACCACCACGAGCTTGGTGGCTGGAAACACCAGGAGCCTGTCCCCTCATGGCTCTCGAGGCGGGAGGTTGAAGCCTGAAGTCAGGGCGCGGTGGGGCCCTCCAGGTGGGGCCCTGGAGCTCCAGGGAGACGCTCTCCTCTAGTCTTCCGGCTCCTGGTGACGGCTGGCACGCTCCAGGCTCTGCCCCGGGCACTCTGCCACCCCTCTCCTGCCTTCTCCAGCTCTCCCCTGCCTGCTTGTCTACCTCTTAGCAGGATGCTGCTTGGATTTGGGGCCCCTCAGGTCATCCAGGACGTCTCTGTACCTGGAGACCATACCCCACCTACACCCACTGGGCCCCCCGTGTCTGAGTCGGGTCCCCCTCTGGCTCTGGGGTTAGGACATGGACGTGTAAGACCTCGCGGCCTTTTCTCAGGACCTGTCGCTCCAAAGACCACAATGGCTCGAATTCGATGCAATAAGCAAGAGGATTTATTTAAGCCGGCGCCGGGGTTCAGTCTCCTGGGGGAAGAGTGAACCCCCTAGTGTCAGTAGTGAGGGGGTTTTATACAAAAATCACAGGCAGGTGGGGATGGAGTCGGGTTATGGGATACATTGAAGTAGAGGCCATAGGTGCGGGGGATACGCTTGATTGGTGGGAAAACTTACAGAGAGCAACTAAGTTGAAACAGAGAAAGCTATTTTCTGGGAGGCTATGTCCTTGCCTCCCGATAAGGAGAAAACTATTTTCTGGGAGGCTATGGCCTTGCCTCCCGAGCTTAAATTTTTAATCTAAGTTCTTCATTCCCCTCTTCTTTTTGTTCATGATTTCAATCCTGAAATCACAGATCGAAGTTTTCTTAGGGGATTGCTGCATATATACGGTAACATAAACAATCAAGTCTACATGGTTTCTAGCATTTACATCATCATCAGAAAAACAGTTACCAAGCTCCCATTATTGTGTGCAGAACATAGTACCCCTGCCTTCGAAGTATAGCAGGTACCAGGCCAAGCAGCTCCCAGGACTTAACCCATTACAGGCTGTCCCCCGCAGCCCTCCCTTCTTCATCTTTTAGAAGCTCCAGAAGATGATGATGCTGTAGCGTGTTACGGTGAACGAGCATCTTTATGTGCAGAAATTCCTTTACAATGTCCCTAATTAGGCATGGCGCAAGACACATCAGGGCCAGGATAGTAGCTGATATGACACCCACAGCCACCATGTTCTGCCACACAGAATTAAGACTGGGAAAGTGAGAGAACAGATTTTTACGAAATTTTTAGCAGTTTGGGCAATATCCAAAGTAGCTTTGGGTGCATTTTCTATATCTAATATTTCATTATGTAACTGCAATAAATCAAGAGAAATATTAGAGTTATACCACACACCTTGCAAATGTTTTTTGATTTTCTCCCACGGGAAGTCAGATATATTATAAGGCTTTTTCGTGACACAGATCCACTTATAATTAGCATGGCATTGAATCTTCATTTTAAGATCTAAGCTTTGAACTTCTTCTCCTAAGATTCTGAGGGTATCATATAAAGCAGCCAGCTTATTTTTTATTTTTTGTCAATACCTTCCTGAGTTTCCATAACTCTTGTGACATTATAAGACAGAGAATCAACAACCTCAGCGTCCTGAATAGACTGAGTAAGAGAAACAGAGGCAGTAACAGCTGTCGCTATTAGAGTAATCAAAGATATTACTCCCGAAACAATTAATCCCAGGCCTCGTTTAGAGCGGCCGAGGGCTGTATTGATTTGTTGTAATAATTGTAGTGCCGTTTTATCATACCAATCTTCTTTTATTTTGACAGGAAGCATAATGAAAGCTGGTTGTTTTACTACCAATATTTGTTGTCCTTTGCTAACGCCTCTGATACAGTTAGTAAGAATACAATCAAAACAAGACATATGATAAACACTTTGAGTGATATTGACAGAAACATTTCCAATTAAAATCATAAAGGGATATGGCACACATGATCTAGGATCTCTATATCCAGTAACCCCTATATCTCCATATTTTGTTCTACTTTTATTAGCCTGTCGATATAACATATTGCCAGGGCCAAAAGCAGCTAAAAGCTTCCAAATCTCCGTTTGAAATGTCTGACGATGTCCGAGTGTCAGGATAGGAGGGTGCTGTCCTCTGTATTCAGGAAAGTCCGGGGTTTCTCCAGGTGCCCAGTCCCAAAGATAAACACTATTATTATTATTGATGTTATAAACAGTGGCATTGCGTCCCCTGCACAAAGTCCATGGCACATCCATTTCCACACCGAAGCTCAACTTCCCGAATGCATCACCACAGTAGGGTATACTTAAAGGCCCCACACCCTTGCGATGGGAAATAGCCCCAGCATCGTTAGTAATCCCAGAAATAGTTACACGAGGGTAGGAAGTGACAGGGGAGATATTTACGCAATAAGGCTTAGAAACATTATATGAAAAACACATAGGAAACCATGAAGAAAGTCCATAGAAGGAAATATTAGCTTGTTGGTGTTGAATGTGTGCATCAGAAATTCCTCCAAGAAGCGCAGTATCATTCACGTACACCGGCAACGTATCTTCATCCCATCCTACAGGCTGAAGCATAGGAGGGTCAGGCACATAGGCCCAATACGTACGAGCAGCTCCTTGATGCAGAGTCAGGAGGTTTAGGTAGAGGATGATTAAGATTCCGGTGATCGACAGAGCTTGAGCTTTAAAGGGTGTGGGGTATTGTGTGCCCTCCATCGAGGCGTTGGTTCTGGTGCAGCTTTGACGTGGGAGGCGTGGATCCAGGATGAGATTCTGTCAACCTTGATGGCGGTGGGAGTCGTGAGCAGGACGATGTAGGGTCCTTTCCACCTGGGCTCTAGATTGTGCTGCCGATGTCGACGAACGTATACGGAGTCTCCCACCTGGAACAGATGGGCCTCTTCTGGGGTACTGGGTTGGTAGGCTGCAGCAAGCTGAGTCCACACTTCTTTTGAACCAGCTGGAGTCCCTTTAGCCTAGCACACAGATCACCATTGTTAAAGTTTCGGGGTCGAATCCCTCTCTAAGTGTCAATATGGGGGGTGCCCCATACAGAATTTTAAAAGGGGTGAGACCAAAGTGAGAGGGTGTGTTTCTCACTCGGAACAGAGCCAGAGGAAGGAGCACCGTCTAATCAGTACCGCCAGTCTCTAAGGACAATTTAGTTAGGGTCTCTTTTAGAGTTCTATTCATCCTCTCTACCTGTCCTGAACTCTGGGGCCTGTATGCACAATGTAATTTCCAATTGGTCCCCAGGACCTTAGCTAATTCCTGACTTATCTGGGCAGTAAAAGCCGGCCCATTATCTGACCCTAACGTCTTTGGCGCTCCGAGCGCGGAAAAATCTCTTCTAAAATCTTTTTAGCTACTATGAGAGCACTTTCGTTTTTGGTGGGGAATGCTTCCACCCATCCTGAGAAGGTATCCACAAAGACCAGCAGATATTTGTTGCCATACCGCGCAGGACGTACCTCGGTGAAGTCTACTTCCCAATAAGCTCCCGGCCGGTCTCCACGTAGCCGTTTACCTTGACCCGTCTTGTTCCGGCCGGCATTTACCTCCTGACAAGGTTTACAGCTCAGGACAACTTGCTCAGCCAGTTTGGAAAGTCCCGGCACCTTATACCCTGCTTTGATTAAAAGAGAGACTAGTCTTTTAGCCCCTAAGGGAGTCCAGCAATGCATTTGTTTTAGCATCTCTTTAGCCTCCCCTTCCACCATGGTCTGTTTCTCTTGCTGCGGAGAGGAACTGTTCTCACTGTTTGAGCATACCACCAACAGCCCCGATGGCCCATCTTCTGTCGCCACCTCCCGAGCAGTTCGATCGGCCATACTGTTTCCCTCTGTGACCGGGGATTGGTCTTTTTGATGTCCAGGGCAGTGGATTATACTGACCCTTTTTGGCAACATCAGCGCAGCCAACAATGCCAGGATTTCATCTTTGCTTCTAATCTCCTTTCCGGCCGACGTGCGCAACCCCCTCTGCTGGTAACTAGCCCAGGGACACGTGCGGTTGCGAAGGCGTATCTGCTGTCAGTGTGAACATCAGCCTTTCTCCCCGTGACAGCTCCAGGGCCCTTGTGAGGGCAATCGGCTCGGCTTTTTGGGCTGAGGTGCCTTGAGGAAGGGCAGCCGCCCAGATTACCTCAGTTCCCTCTACCACCGCCGCCCCTGCCCGCCGCCTACCGTCTGCGAGGAAACTGCTCCCATCCGTGTACCATGTCACCTCGGCATCCTGGAGCGGCTGGTCTGTCAGGTCTTGGCGAACTCCGTGTACCCCGGCCAGTATCTCTTGGCAGTTGTGTATCACCTCGGATTGGCTGGGCTCAGGCAGCAGCGTGGCAGGGTTGAGTCCCGTAGCCGGTGCGAACCTAATTCGCTCTGAGTCTAGAAGCAGTGTCTGATAATGGGTCCTTCTGGCGTTGGTCAGCCATCTCTCGGGGGTTGTCGAATCACACTTTCTAGAGCGTGGGGCGCAGTAATGACCAGATTCTGTCCCAAGGTCAGCTTGTCTGCATCTTTCACTAGGACTGCCACGGCTGCCACTATTCGCAAGCAACTGGGCCAGCCGGCAGCCACAGGGTCCAGTTTTTTGACAGATATGCCACAGGCCAGTTCCATGGTCCCAGTTTTTGAGTGAGGACCCCTTTTGCAATGCCATTATGTTCAGCCACATAGAGATGAAATGGCTTATTTACATCTGGGAGTCCCAGGGCAGGAGCTGAC
The DNA here is from genome assembly GCA_917880005.1 of Nanger dama. Taxonomy (NCBI): domain Eukaryota; kingdom Metazoa; phylum Chordata; class Mammalia; order Artiodactyla; family Bovidae; genus Nanger; species Nanger dama. The sequence goes on along the minus strand of CAKJTW010000013.1, from coordinate 48,121,157 downwards.
AACAGGGCACGCTTAATGTTGTCAAAAGCCTTCTGCTCATTTTTCTCCCCAGACGAAGGGTGTGCTGCCCTTCGTAAGGGGATACAAGGGAGAGGCCATCTCTGCAAACCCCGGGATCCAGAGCCTGCAGAACCCCGCAGTTCTCAGGAACTCCCTGACCTGCCGATGGTTCTCGGGGGCTGGTATTCTGGCCACTGCCTCTTTCCTGGCTTCCGTAAGCCATCGCCTCCCGTCCCTGAGTTGATACCCCAGGTAACTGACCTGCTGCCGGCAGATCTGGGCCTTCTTGGCAGAGGCACGGTAACCGAGGGCGCCAAGCTTGGTCAGCAGGGTCTCAGTCCCCTTAGTGCATTCTTCTGCAGTATCAGCAGCCAGGAGTAAATCATCTACATATTGGAGTAAAGTTACCTGGGGGTTTGTGGCACGGAAATGTGTGAGGTCCTGGTGGAGGGCTTCGTCGAAGATGGTTGGCGAGTTCTTGAACCCTTGTGGCAGTCTAGTCCACGTTAGCTGTCCGGAGAGTCCTGTTAGGGGTCCTTCCACTCAAAGGCGAAAATAGGCTGGCTAATGGGGCTAAATCGTAAGCATAAGAAGGCATCTTTTAAGTCCAAGACAGTATACCATTTTCGACTGGGGGAAGAGTGCTCAACAGATTGTAGGGGTTGGGCACCGTTGGGTGTAAATCGGACACCCGCTTGTTGACTTCTCTCAGGTCCTGTACAGGCCGGTATTCGTCCGTCCCAGGTTTCCGGACCGGAAGCAGCGGGGTGTTCCAGGCCGATTGGCACCTTATTAAAATTCTCAGGTCAAGGAACCTTTGAATGTGTGGGCGAATTCCGTCTCGAGCCTCCGTACTCATCGGGTACCGGCGGACAGAGATGGGGGTGGAGGAGGCCTTGATTTTTACCACCACTGGGGGCTGGCGGATGGCCATTCCCATGCCCGAAACTTCAGCCCAAGCTAGAGGAATTTTAGCCATCTAGTCCTGCATATTTACGGTCTCAAGGGATGGGCTCTCATACAGCCTATATTCATCCTCTAGCTTCAGGGTCAAGACTTGTAATGGCCTCCCTTCCCCATCCGTCACCGTGGTTTCTTCGGTGTGAAAATGGATCTGAGCCCCCCACCTTCGTGAGCAAGTCCCGTCCCAGAAGGGGGTAAGGGCATTCAGGGATCACAAGGAACGAGTGGGATACCCGGCCCACGCCGAGGTCCACTGTTCTTCGGGTAGTCCATGGGTATTGTCGATACCCTGTAGCGCCCTGAACCCATGCCCTTTTGTAGACAGTGTCCCTTCTGACTGTAATAGGACGGAATGCTGGGCTCCTGTGTCTACCAGGAACTGTACAGGCTTCCCCTCCACCTTTAAAGTTACCCTAGGCTCGGGGAGGGGATCCGAGCCCCGTCTCCCCTAATCTTCAAGAGTTAAAACTTTGTCTGGGGTGGAGGATCTTCCCCTCTTCTTCTTGGGGCACTCCCGGAGCCAGTGCCCTTTTTCTTTGCAATAGGCTCACTGATCTTTATCCAATGATGGTCTGGCCCCTGCCCTGCTTTTGTTGCGGTCTCTCGACTCAGTCCTATTATCTCTCCTTCCTTTTCTAATTACTGTGGTCAAAATTTTTGCTAGGCCTTTTGTTTGTCTTCTTTTTCTTTCTATTTTTCGTTCATTCTGCTCTCGCATCTTTCTTTCCTCTCTCTCTTCTTCTGTTTCCCTTTTATTGAACACCTTATCTGCTTCTCTGACCAGATCTTGAAGAGAGAATCTCTGTAACCCATCTAATCTCTGCAACTTTCTTTTGATATCTAAAGCTGACTGATCAATAAAAGCCATGGCCACAGTAGCCTTATGTTCCTCAGATGTGGGATCATAGGGAGTAAATCTTTTGAAAGCCTCCATCAATCTGTCTAGAAATACAGTAGGCGACTCAGTAGGCCCTTGAGTCACTTCTCTTACCTTAGCCAAATTGGTGGGGCGCCTCGCTGCCCCTCGGAGACCCGCCACCAGAGCCTGGCGATAGACCCTCAGGTGCTCCCTACCTGCTGGGGAATTGTAATCCCAATTAGGTCTCGTCAGCGGGAAGCCAGCGTCTATCTCGTTAGGAAGCGCTGTGGGACGTCCGTCATCCCCTGGCACATTTTTGCGAGCCTCCAACAGTACTCGCTGTCTCTCTTCTGTAGTGAGCAAGGTCTGCAACAATTGCTGACAATCATCCCAAGTGGGCTGATGTGAGAAAACAAGAGATTCTATCAAAGAGGTCAGCGCCTGGGGGTTATCAGAAAAAGAGGGGTTATTATTTTTCCAGTTGTAAAGGTCAGAGGCAGAGAATGGCCAATATTGAAGTGGCCGAATCCCGTGGTCATCGGGGGGCCCATTCTCTCGAAGGGGAAGAGCGGTGGAGTCCGGGGTAGCAGCCCTATGGCTACGCGTCCCTGCTGCCGGGCCCATCTTCCCCCCTTCCCTAGGCTGTTCAGGCGGGACAGTTGGTTGTGCCACCTGGGGTGCAGGAGGCGGGATCAGTGCCGGCGGATAAGGTGGGGGAGAGTCTAGGAGCAAGAGATCAGTCTGTGTATCTGGATATATATTCCTGACAGGAGTCCTTGTTTTTCTTTTTTGTTGTGGAAGTTAAAGAACAAAACAAACAAATACCGGAGCACAGAGTAAGGCAAGTAAAATTCACCAAAGTGGCAGAAAAATCAGACAAAAGTAGCTGCTGCAAGCCTTCTAGACAGACAAGCTTCTCAGCTTTACGGACAGGCTATTCCAGAGACTTCACTTAATTCAGATTCAGATGGAGGGGAGTCGTCACGACCCCTCTCCCAGATTGGCGCCCCCTATTCAGATTCAGATGGAGGGGAGTCGTCACGACCCCCCTCCCAGATTGGCGATCCCAGCGTCCCGGGACTCGCCGCAGATGGGGCAGCGGGCTGACAGATGCGTACGCACAGAACCTTGTTTCAGCAGCTAGAGGAAACTGAAGGAGAGAGAGAGAGGTTATTGAGGATAGCCACCAAAAATCCTACCGGGAAAGGTGGCGGCCAGAGAGGTGGACTTATGGCGTGCTTTAAGACCACTCGTGTGCCTAAATCGTTGCACGGAAGTTTTCTTGCTGGGGGCGGGGCGCCCTAGCGGCTTCTAGCCCGTTCCGTGACCCCCTTATCCTGTCACGGGAGTCTTCAAGTGGCAGGCGCCCTAGCGGCTCTTAAGTGCCTGACCCGTGCCCACAGTAATATCAGGCCGTATCCTCGAATGAGAGAGACAGGGAAGTTTCACCCAGCCGGGCGGTAGTTACTGGGGCACACCTGTTGTGAGGCCTTCAAAGTCCACCAGGGAGTTGCCCTGGCCGGGACTAATCAGTTGCCCCACAACCGTCTGCCTGTTCACTGAAACTTCCGAAAAATAGAGTCAAACGGCAGGAAGGGAAAGTAACACAATACAGATTTAACACAGAACAGACAAACTCACACAGAGACACGACACAGGACAGAATCGCTCGAGCGTACCTCCGAATCCAGAAGCCAAAGAGTCTGAGCGAGCGAGGCAGATCCCGGACGAGCCCCCAAATGTAAGACCTCGCGGCCTTTTCTCAGGACCTGTTGCTCCAAAGACCACAATGGCTCGAATTTGATGCAATAAGCAAGAGGATTTATTTAAGCCGGCGCGCCGGGTTCAGTCTCCTGGGGGAAGAGTGAACCCCCTAGTGTCAGTAGTGAGGGGGTTTATACAAAAAATCACAGGCAGGTGGGGATGGAGTCGGGTTATGGGATACATTGAAGTAGAGGCCATAGGTGCGGGGGATACGCTTGATTGGTGGGAAAACTTACAGAGAGCAACTAAGTTGAAACAGAGAAAGCTATTTTCTGGGAGGCTATGTCCTTGCCTCCCGATAAGGAGAAAACTATTTTCTGGGAGGCTATGGCCTTGCCTCCTGAGCTTAAATTTTTAATCTAAGTTCTTCAGACGCACCAGGCTGGGCCCCCGTGTCTGAGTCGGGTCCTCCTCCGGCTCCTGGGTTAGGGCATGGATGCACCAGGCTGGGTCACCATTCCGCTGCTGCCCGGTGGATGGAGATGTGTGCCCAGCGGGAGCCGTGCGGCATCGGCATGCCGCCCTCAGTGGGGCTGGCCCACCCTGGGACGTGCCGTCTGCTCTCAGTGGGATGAGTCTAGAGAGGTCTTAGAGTTCAGGTAACCAGCAGTCACCTGAATCTGTAGAAAGTGGGAGTTTCTATGCGTTTGGGTGTTTGTTCTTTGCCACAGACAAATGTTGGGGACCTGCTGGGTGCCAAGTGCGGTCCTGGTATTTGGGACCTATCAGTGAACTAATAGCCAGAGAGCCCTCCCTTGTGGAATTTGCATTCTGGCTTTGCTGGTGGACTTGAGACTTGCATGTAGGTGATTCAGGGTGTTTGGTGATAAGCACTTGTGTGAAAGAAATTTGGCTCTTTGCTGTTACCTCCAAGCATTCAGGGTTTTCAGCATAAGGTAGACATTGCATAATTTTGGGAATTATATAAATTTTGAGTTATAAACTATATAAATAATTATTACTGTTTTATACAAGTTTGGAGGATAGAGGACAAGATAGTGAAAGATGTGGAAGGGGCCACGTCTCCAGCGTTGCCCCACCCCCACCCCCTGGCATCACCACCCCCGGTGTCATCACCCCCAGCAGCATCATCCCCCCTCCCCGTGCCGCCCCCGCCCCCGCCCCAGGGTCACCATCCCCCAATGTCACCAACCCTCCCCCCAGTCATCACCCCCCAGCAGCACCATCCCCCATCCTGATCTGTGGGATCGAATTTGGGAAATCCCGCTGCCCGGAGCCCCGGCGTCAGTGTGCTGCCTGCGCTGGAGTGAACGGGCCTGGGGAGACGCTCTTCCAGGCCAGGGCAGGTTCTGAGACACAGGAGCAAGGTCGCTCTGGGGCCCGCGGCACTTGCTGGCGGTGACAGTTGCAGGCTATTTTGGGGATGGAGGCAGCTTTGTTCTGTAAGGCCTGCCTTGCACTCCCAGATTAACGCCGTCAGCTGCTCCTGCCTCTGACAGAGAGCGGGCAGGGCAAGGCACAGTAGAGGGCCGCGGCGCTCCCCTTTCTCCAGCCTGTGAAGGCAAGCCTTTTCCTGGGGGAGAGATGCCGATTGCCAGGGAACTATGGCGTGCTGATTCTAGGAAGCTTTAAATGATTACCTGCAATTTCTCTGGTAGCTTTCTGGACTGATAATTAAATAATATCTCCTTTTCTCAAGGAGCTTAGAGTAGGTCGTTACTTTAGTAACATTCTGTGTCGAAAGTGACATCAGAAAGCCGTTTAGCGTCTTGGTCTGTTCAAGGGGAAGACCTGTCCGTGGGGAGGCACGTGCAGCCCCGCGTGGGGGCTGCGGCTGTGTAGGCGGCTGCCTACACGCCCCTCGCCGGGGCCCGGAAGAGGCAGGGGCCGCAGCGTCTGAGTGTGGTCTGCGTGTAGCTGGGGCGCCTCCAGGACCTGTGTGCTTGGCCATGCCCCTTCTCCTAGCGGAAGGGAGAGTCGCTCAGTCGTGTCGGCTCACGCGACCACGCGCACTGCAGCCCGCCAGGCTCTCGTCCTGGGGACTCTCCAGGCGAGAATACTGGACTGGGGAGCTGTTCCCTTCTCCAGGGGATCTTCCAACCCCGAGACCCAGGGCTCCCGCATTGCAGGCGGATTCTTTAGCCACCACGGAAACCCTCCTAGAGGGAAAAAAAGTTCCCCGAACCAAGAACAGAGAATGGTCCCCCAGACGCCCCTGAGAGCGACCGCCTGCAGCTCTGTGGGCTGGCCTGCCCGACAGCAGCCCTCTTGAGCTGTCTGTGGACAGACCGTTTGACCCCTGTGGCTTCTGACCGTAGGGCCCCACAGCATCCCGGGCGCTACAGGGACTTTCCTGAAGGCAGGCTTAAGGAACAGGCTCTGTGATCTGCTAGCTCAGAGCCTGGAGCTGGAGGGCAGCAGTGCGTGAGGATGAAGTGGGATTCATGCTCTTCGGGAGGCGGCTGCTGCTTAGTTGAACCATCGGCTTGGAAACGGTGCCGCGAGATGCGCCGAGGCTGTGTTCTCTGTAGCCCTCACGAGGCCTGTGAGGTGCTGGCGTCCCCACCCCCAGCTGAGCCCCTGGTGCTGCATCCTCACTCAGGACTGTGTGCACTGGCAAGGCTGGGTCTCGAGCCCGGGTCCGCCCGGCTCCTGCTGTGCCCTGTGGAGTGCCGGGCAGGCACATCTTGCAGCTGTGCCGCTCTGCCTCCTCCCGACGACTCTGCAGACGGACGCTGTCAGATGACATCCTCATGGTGTCATTCTGACACAGACGCCGTATCGGGTGTGAGATTCATAGAGATTCATAGACAGGAATGGTCATGAAATGGGTAAGGAAGAGAGCTGAAGTTACGCCGAGGTGAAGAAAAGGAAGGGGAGACGCGATGGGGGAGAGGAGAGGCAAGTTTCTCCTGTTTGATATCTGCCTCGCCGGGGTGGCGTTACCTCTGGAATTTGGCTCAGTCATCTAAGGATGAAGAACCGTCTTGAGAACATTGGCTCCCAGAATTCTGCCTGGTGATGGTATGGCCCCTGGCTAAGTGTCCCAGCTGGTCTCCTTCCAGAGCCAGAGAGATTTTGCAGCCAAGCGAGGAGGAGCAGACCCGCGTTCCTCACTAGCACAGGCCAGGAGGGCACATCTGACCTTCCCGACACAGTCTATGACTCCTGGGCAGAGTGTCCTTAACCTCTGAAGCACTGTCTCCTCCTTGAACTTCAGCATCTATTTGAAAATACCCTCTTCCCTCCTTCCACTTACAGTGTTAGCGGCTTTTAGTGACATATTCTATACGGAGTTAGTAAATCTTAACCTGTCGGATTGCAGACTGGCAGACATGCAGAGTGTGAGAGGGTCACTGATAATCTGATAATGAAATTACAAAATGGCTCATAATATTATGAATAGTTGTGAAACGTTTTACATGGTAAGGGAGTATGAGGAAAGCTTGTAGAGTTGATCCACCTAAGCAAACACAATAGGAAAAGTTTTGATTTTTTTTGGAACTGCTGGTTGAAAAAGAGGCTATTTTGAATATTGGCCATAAAAGTCATCTGGCCTTAAAAGGTTGAAGGGATATATGACTTCAGGTCAAATCGAGGTTAAGATGTGTAGCTGATTCCGCTAATGGGAAAAAGAGTATCAGGTGGTTTGGGGGAAACAAACAAGATGCGCTTTGTAACCAGGCTTGTTGTTGTGCAGTAGCTCAGTCCTGTCTGACTGTTTGTGACCCCAGGACGTGGATGCAGCGCCAGGGCTCCCTGTCCTTCACCGTCTCCTGGAGCTTGCTCACACCCTTGTGCCTTGAGTCGGGGATGCCATCCAACCATCTCATCTTCTGTCGTCCCCTTCTCCTCCTGCCTGCAGTCTTTCCCAGTATCAAATGAGTCAGCTCTTCACAAGAGGGGCCAAAGTATTAGAGCTTCAGCATCAGTCCTTCTGGAGAATATTCAAGGTTGATTTCCTTTAGATTGGACTGGTTTGATCTCCTTGCTGTCCAAGGGACTCTCAAGAGTCTTCTCCAGCACCGTAGTTAGAAAGCATCAGTTCTCCTGCGCTCAGCCTACTTCACATTCCAGCTCTCACACCTGAACACGACTACTGGAAAACAATAGTTTCGACCCTACAGACCTTTGTCAGCACAGTGATGTCTGTGCTGTTTTAATACACTGTCTACATTTGTCATAACTTTTCTTCTAAGGAGCAAGCGTCTTTTGATGCCGTGGCTTCAGTCACCTTCCGCAGTGATTTTGGAGCCCAAGAACGTAAAATTCGCTACTCTTTCCATTTTCCCCTTCTATTTGATGTGAAGTGATGGAAACAGGTGCCATGACCTTAGTTTTTTGAATGTTGAGTTTTAAGCCACCTGTTTCACTCTCCTCTTTCACTCTCCTCAAGAGGCTTTTTAGTTGCTCTTCACTTTCTGCCATTAAAATGGTGTCATCTGCATGTCCGAGGTTGTTGGTATTTCTCCAGGCGGTCTTGATTCCAGCTTGTGCTTCATCCAGCCTGGCATTTCTCATGGTGTGCTCTGCATATAAGCAGGGTGATGATATACAGCCTTGATGTACCCTATTCCCAATTTTTAATGAGTTCATTGTTCCACATCTGGTTCTGTTGCTTCTTGACCTGCATCCAGATTTCTCAGGAGGTAGCTAAGGTGGCCTGGTATTTCCATCTCTCTAAGACTTTTCCACAATTTGTTGTGGTCCACACAGTCAAAGGCTTTAGCAGAGTTAATAAAGCGGAAGTAGATGTTTTTCTGGAACTCCCTTGCTTTTTCGATGATATAGCAGGTGTTGGCAATTTGATCTCTGGTTCCTCTGCCTTTTCTATATCCAGCTTGAACATCTGGAAGTTCTCAGTTCACATACCGTTGAAGCCTGGCTTGGAGAATTTTGAGCCGTACTTTGCCCTTCTTTGAGACTGGAGTGAAAACTGACCTTTTTCAGTCCCCTGCTGCGTTTTCCAAGTTTGCTGGCATATTGAGTGTAGCACTTTCACAGCATCATCTTTTAGGATTTGAAATAGCTCAACTGGAATTCCATCACCTCCAGTAGCTTTGTTTGAAGTGATGCTTCCTAAGGCCCACTTGACTTCAGACTCCAGGATGTCTGGCTCTAGGTGAGTGACCACATCATCGTGGCTATTATCCAGGTCATTAAGACCTTTTTGTACAGGTCTGTGCATTCTTGCCACCTCTTCTTAATGTCTTCTGCTTCCGTTAGCTGCATACCGTTTCTGTCCTTCTTCATGCCCATCTTTGCGTGAAATGCTCCCGTGGTGTCTCAGTTTTCTTGAAGAGATCTCTGGTCTTTCCCGTTCTGTTGTTCTCCTCTAGTTCTTTGCATTGATCACTTGAGAGGCTTTCTTGTCTCTCCCTGGTGTTTTCTCAGACTCTGCATTTAGTTGGGTGTGTCTTCCCCTTCCTCCTTTGCCCTTCACTTTTCTTTTCCCAGCTATTTGTAAGGCTTCCTCAGACACCTACTCTGCCCTCTTGTGTTTTTTTTCTTGGGACGGTTTTGGTCGCCGCCTCCCTGTACAGTGTTGCAAGCCTCTGCCCATAGCTCTTCGGGCACTCTGCCTGTTGGCTCCAACCCCTTGAGTCTGTCTGTCACTTCCGCTGTATGATCATAAGGGGCTTGATTTAGGTCAGACCTGAGCGACCTGGTGTCTGTCCCGGATTTCTTCAGGCAGCTCAGTTCAGTCGCTCTCAGTCGTGTCCGAGTCTTTGCGACCCTGTAGACTGCAGCATGCTAGGCTTCCCGGTCCTTCCCCCGTTCCTGGAGCTTGCTCACACTCAGCAAGTCAGTGATGCCATCCAACCGTCTCATCCTCTGTTGTCCCCTTCTCCTCCTGCCTTCAATCTTTCCCAGCTTCAGGGTCTTTTCTAGTGAGTCAGTTCTTCACATCAGGTGGCCTAAGTATTAGAGCTTCAGCTTCAGTCCTTCCAGTGAAAGTTCAGGGTTGATCTCCTTTAGGATGGACTGGTTTGATCTCCTTGCTGCCCAAGGGACTCTCAAGAGTCTTCACCAACACCACAGTTGAAAAGCATCAATTCTTTGGCACTCAGCTTTCTTTATAGTCCAACTCTCATATCCATAGCTTTTACTAGATGGACCTTTGCTGGCAAATTAATGTCTCTGCTTTTTAATATGCTGTCTAGGTTGGTCATAGCTTTTCTTCAAGGGAGCAAGCATCTTTTAATTTCATGGCTGCAATCACCATCTGCAGTGATTTTGGAGCCCCCCAAAATAAAGCCTCTCACTTTTCCATTGTTTCCCCATCTATTTGCCATGAGGTGAGTCTTCAGCCAAGATTACCTAATTAAATAAATATCCTCTAGTTTGAAGCAACTGCTTGTCATCCAGTCTGTTTCTAAGTGGGACTGACATGAGGTTTATCTGGAGGGGTTTCTTTTTAAGTCCTCTTGCTGGGATGGATGCTGCGTAAGTGGCGTAGTTACCCTCAGAATTCGGGCTCAGGTCTCCCCAGGGTAATCTTCTGCTGTTTAAATGGTTGCCCATTGTTGTCAGTCACTAAGTCATGTCACTTTTTGTGACCTGCCCCCACCCTACCCCCACCCTGGGCTGCAACGCACCAAGCTTCCCTGTCCTTCACCATCTCCCAGAGTTTGCTCAGACACGTCCGTTGAGGCGATGGTGCCACCCACCCATCTCATCCTCCTGCCCTCAATCTCCCCAGTTGCTCATTATCATTGTAAAATATCCCTTGGTGTGTTCATTGAAGACATCAGTTCTCAAACTGTTTGATCTAAGTAATCCTTGACATTCTAAAAATTTCTTCAGGACCCTGAAGAGCTTTCATTCATAAGTATTATTACATGTTATTGAGAAGTCTTGAAACTATCTGCTTAGTAATTCAGTCAAAATAGTAATAGCCCATTACATGTTCATATGAACCACGTACCTTAGTGGAAAAGAGCTATGTACTTTCAGAACCAAGAGCAAAGTAAAAGCAGCCCATTGACACATGGCATAAAGGGAAGAGCGGCTTGTCCTGCGTCCACGAGAAGCTCTGCTCGCGTCTGCCCTCTGCCTCCCGCGATAGATTGTCCTGATGAACGTACATGGGGAGATCTGGGCTCACACGGGTGTCTGTCTGGAAGGGGAGGAGTGCTCTAATAGTCTGCTCAGGCAGTTTGGGGTGTTCCTGGTGCTGTGCTGAAATGCCAGCAAGAGTAGCTTCTTAAATATTAGTCATGGTGTGGACTCTGAAACCGCATCAGTGGAGTATCCTTACTTTGTGACGTTAAAGTCCAGCACCTAACCTGTGTTTTCAGTGGACTTTTTACCTTGCGTGGTTTTCTTACACATGAATTTGCTTTTGTGGAAAGTATGGGTTCATTGAGTTACACTGATCTTCCAGATGTTAGTATGTATTTCCATTTACAGTATAAAAAAATCACCTTTTTGATAATCCCACTGGTCACATTGTAAAACTGAATATTAGGAAGCTGTCAAGCTCTTGGTAGTGGATATTTTTTCAAAATTCTGATTTTAATTGGATGGCCACATTCTGTCATTGGCAAGAAACACTAGGTTTCTTTCCCTTGAAGTGACAGGCTCACTTTTCATTTTCGCGCCTTGATCGTCACAGTTTATCTGTTGGCTCTTGTGAGTAGAGTGGCATCTGTGAAGGAAGCTTGCTCGTCTTGCGACTCGGGCAGATGCACAGAGGCTTTGCCCTCGGCGTCGGCCCTGAGCTCGGGGCGTGAAGGGCTTTGTGCGTGTTTGCTGTTGTGTCAGGGAGCGTTAAGGACACTTAGAATCCGTGATTGAGGGTTAGTCACATTCATAGTTTCTACGGCTTCTTCGGGGTCATTATGGAGGGCACCCGGCCCCTCGATGTTTATTTTGCCCCCAGAGGCTCCCCGGCTCCCCGTGGGGCTGTGTGTCTGAGTGCAGGCTTCAGCCGGTGAGAGGGGCGAGCAGGGGGTCAACAGCGCTACAGAAGTCGGCTTGGCCTGGAAAGCTGTTCTCAGCTGAAGTTTCAGCTTTTTCCTTTTGCAGAGGCGGGCTGAGAGACAAGTGTCATAGAAGGGACTCTCACTTGTCTCTGGGCCCTGAAGCCGTCTCCGCCGTCTGGGCCCACTGCAGCCTTGGCGGCGGCCGCCTCTGTCCGTGTGGCCTTCGCTGCTCTTTGCCCTGGCTGTGCTCGGGTGGCCTGTGGGCCTTGTGGCTTCCTGCTGGCTTAGAGTGGGCTTACAGCCTTTGTTTGGGAAGCCTCCCTGCCTTCCTGACTGTTGCGCAGACAGGCTTGCCTTGCTGTCTGCAGCTGCTCAGAGGGATGTGGAGAGGAGCACACGGCTTCTGTTTGAGGGCTCATTGCACCCTCTCACCAGAGCAGAGAGGGTTCAGCAGCCCTGGAGCCTAAACTGCAGCTTCCTGCTGAGAAAGGTGTATTTGAGCCTGTAAGACTCATAGGCAAATCAGTGGCTCCTGACCTCGCTCTTGGATAACGTGAGGAAGCGGCGCTTCAGCGACACTCTCCTCGCTCAGTCCTGTGACACGACCAGTCACCGTCATGCCGCTTCCACAGCTGAGCACTGAGGCAGGGAGGGAGCGCGGGGGGTTTGCCTAAGATCCCAGTGCTGAGCAGCCCCCCGACACCCTTCAGACGCAGGGGCTGACACGCCTTGCTCCCGACTCTGCCGCACCTCCAGAGCCGGGCAGTGGCCCCCGCACGCACTTGCTGAGTCAGCGATGGGCTTTTCTTTGCAGGCCTGCATTGACGAGAACCTGGATGTAGTGAAGTTTCTGGTGGAGAACGGAGCCAGCGTCAACCAGCAGGACAACGAGGGCTGGACGCCCCTGCACGCAGCAGCGTCCTGTGGCTACCTCAACATAGCAGAGTGAGTGGCCGGCGGCGCGCGCCACGCGTGCCCTTCTGCTCTCGAGTCTGAGTTTGCACACAGCCATGACCGCTCTTCACTGCATTCGTAAAAGCGGGCGGCTGAACTAGTTTAAGGAGTGACTGATCACTGCGTTCTGCACAGTTGCAGTCTGCAGCTTCTCAGCTGAGCATTTGCGTCTGCGCCTGTCTGTAGCTGGTGCGCGCTTGTTGGGGCGCGCGGTGTGGCTCTGCTGGTCGCACCGTCTGGGCTGTTTCCAGCGGCTGTAGCTGGACACGCAGGGGACAGACCTGGGGAGCTTCTCCACACCCTGTGTAGAAGAACCCCACCACACAGGGTCTGGCCTGGAAGGGGGTGCTGAGTCTGTCTGCTGAGTGAGGGCGTGGCCAGGGAGATAAGGACCTCACACATGTTCTAGGTGGGAGTAACTGGATTGCTAAGGTAAGTTCTCTACATAAAGCCGCGGTCTCCTGTGGTTCTCTGAGAGTCAGATGAGGTGTTTCACGGCCCCTTTCCGCAGGACTGGAGCCCAGTGTAGCCCTTCTGTTGCACAGCAGGGCGAGCTCTGCCGGCAGCTCTGCAGAGGCCTGGGAGCAGCCCCACACGAGCTTCTCCGGGTCCTGCGGGAGGGTGCCGGGTGCAGGGAGTTAGCGGTGGCATGCTGACAGACGCGGGCTCTGAGGAGCAGGAGAGCTCCCCCTCCCGGGCGGCCCCTCAGCCCGCCTCTGCAGAGAACCGTGAACAGAGCCTGCTCGTCCCTCCTCACTGGTGTCTGACTGTTGGTTCGGGCGGCTTCCTCCTGAATCTCATTCCACCCAGGGTTCTGCTTTTCCCCGAGAAGGTGACAGGCGGTGCTCAGCCTGGCGTCGTGTGGCCTAATCCTAGGGGTCTCTCCTCTTTTTAAAGTGAAGCTGAGACAGACAGTGGCTGCGGTCGCTTTGTTGCCGTGGTTTCTTTACCCTGGCTTGTGGATGAACATGTTCCTTTGGAAATAAGTTGAAACTTTAAGTGTCTGTTGCTGGGACAAGCGCTACCTTGAGTGAAGTGGACTGGTGGGAGCCGCTGTCTCCTAGGGCACAGATGGCCGGCCAGATGTGTGCAGGCCTGCCTGGAGGCGTGAGCTGGACCAGCCCTCCTGGGGCTGCTGATGGAGGTCCTCACTCTCCCTGTGTGTCCCCGTGCAGGCCCGCAGAGCCCCCTGCCCTGCAGAGCCTCACCCCTGCAGAGCCCCCCGTGCCCTGCAGAGTGCCCCCCTCCCGCTGCAGAGACCCCCAGCCCCGCCTGCAGAGCCCTCCACCCCCACCCCCGCCCGCAGAGCCCCCCCCCCCTGCCTGCAGAGCCCCCGTGCCCTGCAGAGTGCCCCCCCTCCCACTGCAGAGCCCCTCAGCCCTGCCTGCAGAGCCCTCCACCCCCACCCCCCGCCCACAGAGCCCCTCCTGCAGAGACCCCCCACCCCCTGCCTGCAGAGCTCCCCCTCACCCGCAGAGTCCCCCAGAGCCCTCCACCCCCACCCCCTGCCCGCAGAGCCCCCTGCCTTTCAGGGCCTCGACCACGGGGCCTGTGAGCGGTGTTTCAGAGATTAGTGCCTGGTCTTTCCCTCATTTTCCTTTTTGTATCTTAAAAACCTTAAACTGTGCTCTCGCTCCCAGAGTCTTTAGAAAGTCCAAATTTCAAGCAAGTGGAGATGGAGAACAGCCGGACTCGCTTTCTAGGGAAGAATCGGTGCATTCTAGTGTGATGACCTTTTTAGTCTGATAGTTCAACTCTGTATGATATATTTTTAAAGAGAGATTTAGGGACTGTTATTCCTCTTTTGGAGTTCAGGCCTATTGCTAGTTAGCAGGGTATCTTACCTTCCTGTTACCACTAAGTGTCTAACTTAGAAGCAGCAGATGGACCCAAATGACAGCATTTGGTTTGGTTTTATTGTTTATATCAGCGGTGCTAATTTATTCTGAGTTTTTGGACACATCTCATTTTCTTTGTTCGCCCCTTAGGATAGTAGCAGAAAGGCCTCACGTTGGTGGTGCCGTAAGAGGGACACCGAGGCTTCACTTTCTCCTTTTTCTTCTCTGGCCGAGCTGTGCGTGGCTTGTGGGGTCTTGTCTGAGTCCCTGACCAGGGATGGAGCCTGGGCCACGGCTGTGAGAGCTCCGCGCCCAGATGACTGGGCCTCTGGGGGATTCCCAAGAGCAGCTTTATTTTCTAAAGGACATGTTTACCAAGCTAAGAGGTATTTCTGAGCCTCAGGGTAACTGTAAAGATCCTCAGGATTACAGTAAATATTACTTCATAGACACTTCTGTGTGGTCCAGTGGTTAAGATTCTGTACTACCACTGCAAAGGGCGTGGGTTCTGTCCCTGGTGGGGGAATAAAGATCCCTCGTGCCACAGAGTGTGGTCAGAACAGAAAGAAGACTTCGTGGGTTGATACTTGTTCAGGTAACAGTGGGAACCTGGAGAGGCTCCGCCCCCGGGGTGAGGATGGCCTGGGGCGGTTCTCACTTGGCACGCATCCCTCTGATTTGGGGAGACCCAGGTCATTTCTGGACAGGGGTCGTCTCCACCAGGGTCCGAGAACTGCTCAGGAAAGGGAGAAGCAGGGCCTTTATGCCCGAGGGACATTGCCACTGACCCAGTAAAGAATGGAGAAGGTGTCAGAGTGGAGCGGCTCCACGCTAGGTTTATTTCACGCAGTGTTTGTGGGTTGCTAAGAGACAGCGCGCATCGGATGTCACAGCGGTGATGCCCGTGAGGAGGACACAGCTGTTGTCTGGAGCCGCAGTCAGCTGGGGGTGGGGGGCGGCATCTACATCCCTGTGTGTCACCGAGGCCCAAACTTAGTGCCGGAGGCGGAGTCCAAGGAAGAAGAGGGAAGGTTCAGTTGTCAGAACATGCAAAGGCCTCTTAAAGGGGCTTTGAAAGACATGGAAAGTTTCTAATAATAGCAGGAAAAGGGGGAGGGGGAGGGTGTTTCATCAGTTGGAGGGACTGTCGAACTGTAGGAGGCAAGAGAGCTGTTGTGTTTGGGGATAATGTAGGGTTCTGGGTGACAGAGAGGGTACCGCTCACTCAGATGTGTGTGTGCGGGGCTGACTCGGCGAGTGCGGGCTCAGGGTGACAGGGTGCAGCTCACTCAGATGTGTGTGCGCGGGGGCTGACTCTGGGGCAGTGCGGGTTCTGGGTGACAGAGAGGGTTCAGCTCAGTCAGGAGCGTATATCCTGCGCTCACTCTGTATTCTTTGCGTTTTGGTCTCTCAGGGTTGGGAGGTGAAGCAGTGTGGACGTGAAGGGCAGCAGGTGGCCTTGTTGCGGTTAAGGAGAGCAGAGGGAGCAGCTAGCCTCAGCGGAGCGTCTCTCCTCTGAGTCTGTGAGGGAGAGCGGAGACAGCTCAAAGTCAGATGGGCGTGTGTGTGTGCAGCCCGCCTGTAAGGCAGGCACATTTGGGGTGCTCTGCTTGTGCCGGTGCTGAGCAGTGGGACAGCAGTGCCCTCCAGAGACGTGCCCTAAACCAGACAGCTGCAGGCCCTCTCTCCGCTCCTGAGTGCAGTGGCCACGTGCCATCCTTTTAAAACCTTCTGCAGGACCTTTAAAATGCTGTTGGGTTTGGTCACTCAGCCGTGTCTGACTCTTTTCCACCCCTTGGACTGTAGCCCCCGGGCCCTCTGTCCTGGGGTTTTCCAGGCTAAGTGGAAAATACTGGAGTGGGCTGCCTTTCTCTTCTCCTGGGGTCTTCCTGCTCCAGGGATCAAACCTGCGTCTCCTGCTTTGGCAGGCGGGTTCTTTACCCTGAGCCCCAGGGGAGCCTTGGTGTGCCTAAAATGTGTGCCCTTTAAATACAGAACGGGACCTATAAATGCTTGCTGCATTGTTGACTGGTTGAAGTCTAATTTAAGTGGTTTCTCTTTCTCCTTTAAAGACTTGTATTTTGGAGAGCTCTGGCATTGTTGGGGTTCTCACTGGCCCCAGAGCGGCTTGATGGACTGGAGCTGAAGCCAGCAGGCGGGCGCAGTCCCTGCTGAAGCCGGGCAGGTGGGCGCAGTCCCTGCTGAAGCCGGCAGGCGGGCGCAGTCCCTGCCTCTTGCCTCTAACAGTGCCCCTGCAGCCTGCTTCCTAAAGCTGCTTGAGACTCATTATATGAATGTACGTGAAAGTACTTTGAAAATCAGAAAGGATCCGTGTAAGGTGTTAAAGTTATCAGGCCTTTCTTCTTTAGGATTGAACGCTGTATTGGCTTTCAATATAGCATCGAATGTTTCTTCAGTCATTGAGTTGCATCTTAGAGTGTAGGTTTCGTGGAGGCGGCTGGTTAAAGGGAGAGATCTATGGACACGTGACCTGCGGGCTCGCGAGAGCTCTCATTGGCCTTTTATTCTGTAGGTTCATGGAGGCGGCTGGTTAAAGGGGCGAGATCTGTGGACACGTGACCTGCGGGCTCGCGAGAGCTCTCATTGGCCTTTTATTCTGTAGGTTCGTGGAGGCGGCTGGTTAAAGGGCGAGATCTGTGGACACGTGACCTGCGGGCTCGCGAGAGCTCTCATTGGCCTTTTATTCTGTAGGTTCGTGGAGGCGGCTGGTTAAAGGGAGAGATCTATGGACATGTGACCCGCGGGCTCGCGAGAGCTCTCATTGGCCCTTTATTCTGCTTTCGTGCCCTGGTGCCACTTGGTGTGCTCTTGATGCAAATGGGGGCCGTTTCTGTGGGAATCACGCCTTTCCGTCTCTGCTGGGGACTGCATTCTCAGAATCAGCGGTGTCCTGAGCCCTCCTGGAAGCCTGGGTTTAGACTCAGCCTGGGGGTGAGCTTTAAGGCGGCGTGTCTCCCTTGTGGTGTTTCCAAAGTGCCTTGCTTTCCACTAGAGTGAGAGAATGGGCTTCAGAAATGAGTGTGAGAATTCACTCTTGGAGGCATCGTTCTCACCAAGGAACAGAGACGCTTTCATCCCGACTGTTGAAGGCTAGTGAAGTGCCTTATCTGGGACCACATGAAAACTCTAGATAGAGGCCATGCTCTGCGCGGAGCCCCAGGCACAGGAGCGCCGCTGGTCTCAGACTGGAGAGGGCACTGATTCTCATCCTGTCTGCACAGGTATTTCATTAACCATGGAGCCAGCGTGGGCATCGTCAACAGCGAAGGTGAAGTCCCCTCTGACCTTGCAGAAGAGCCTGCCATGAAGGACCTTCTTCTGGAGCAGGTGAAGAAGCAAGGTGAGCCGAGGGCCAGCGGGCAGGAGGGGCCTGGGCATCGGCACGAAGAAGCGAGGTGAGCCGAGGGCCAGCGGGCAGGAGGGGCCTGGGCGTCACTGTGCGACACCATCTGCTCACGCCGGCCGCCACTGCTCACGGCATGTGCGTGCTAGTCCTCACGCGCGATCGCCCAGGCTGGACTCCAGAGGCGTGCAGTCGGCCCGCCCCTGTAGCCCTGGGCCGTGCGCCACGTGCAGTCAGGTGGCCAGTGGGCACTGTGATGCCGCAGGGCAGGCTGAGGAGGGCGTGCGCCAGCTCCCATGTGTGCAGGCCGCAGAGGAGGCCACCCGTGTCCCTCTGAGCGCTGGCCACTCCTCTCTCTGACCTTGCGCCTTTCCTCTTGAGCAAAGCTGAACTGGTGCTGGTGGGACATTTGTTGCAACCTCTGAAGTGATCTCTAACCATCCTGATTATGAAATTTCTGGCAGTTTGTTACAATGAGGAAGCTAATGAGAAGAAGAAACTCTGAAAATACTTAATATTTTCAGAAGAATCCCCCTTCAGAGAACCGGTCAGGATTCTCCGACTGGAGGTCTTTGGGTTCTCTTAATTTAAAAAGCTGCAAGTGACCCTGGAGCCTACGTGGCAGGGAGGACAGGCCTTGGGATGTCTGCTGGAAGCGCCTCAGAGCTGTGTGGGCCCGAGGTGCGGGCACGTGCCGCCTTTCTGGGAGCCCCCGCATCCACAGCCTGCAGTCCACCCTGGGGGTCCCTGCCGTGGCCTTCCTGACGCGATCCCTGCGGGCCAGGCGGGCCTGCACTCACACCAGCCGAGGCCACCTTTGCTCCAGCAGCAGAGCTGAGGCGCTGAGACAGCCGAGTGCCTGCAGAGCTGAGAGCACTAATTGATGACTTGTCCGTAATGCTCTGAAGGGAGAGAGAGTCCCTCGGAAGTGTCTCTGCGCTCAGCTGCTCCTCAGCTCTAGGGCACAGAGCTTCGCTCCGCATGCTTCTCTACTTGGGGACGTGAACTTCAGAGGGAGCCAGTTTACCAAAGTATACAACACCTGAAACTAAGATTGCTGACCCCAGCCTTAGGTGTGGCCAGGGGACAGGAGGAGCAGACGGGGGCCTAGGGGTGACCGTGCTGTGGCCCCGAGTGACCGCCTGACCTCCGCGTGTTCATTCCCTCCCGCCTGCGGTGGGGGTAGTGGCAGCGGTCACGCTTGCGCCCGGAGGGGCCGTGGGAGGCACGCGGGTCAGCGCGCCAGGCTGCGACTGCTGCTGCAGCAGGGAGCCACCGGCCTCCAGGCTCCCAGGGCCTCGTGGGCCTGCGTCCGCATGAGCCTAGTGGCCTCTCCCTGGGGGCCGCTGGCGGCCGTGAACGCCGCTGCTCTTCTGATGCAGAGTGACCGGCTGAGCACCCAGCTCAGCGGCGAGCCGCTGCCGGCGCTCGGCCTGGAGGCGGCCGCGGCGGCTGAGCGGCTGTCTGAGCGGCCGTCCGGCTGGGCGACCGTCCGGCTGGGCGGCTGTCTGGCTGAGTGGCCGTCCGCCGTGCCTCCGCAGGGCTGGACCTCGAGCAGGCGCGGCGGCAGGAGGAGCGGCAGATGTTGCAGGACGCCCGCCAGTGGCTCAACAGCGGCAGGATCGCCGACGTGAGGCAGGCGCGCTCGGGGGCCACCGCCCTGCACGTGGCTGCAGCCAAGGGCTACTCAGAGGTCCTCAGGTGAGTCTGCACGGCGGCCGGGACGCAGAGCCAGGGGCAGACGTGGCGCTGAGGTTCCCAGCAGGGCACCACTCCCTCCCCCCTCGCCGCCCCTCCCCCTCGCCGTCCCTCCTCCTCTTCCAGCTGGGTTGTCCCCGCCCTCCTCCCGCCCGCCCCTCCTGGCGCTCAGCGGGGAGCAGAGCCTGGAGGTCCTAGAGGGTCTCCTGCTGCCCAGCCCATGGGTTCATCTCTGGCTCCCCCCCGCCCCCGCAGTACAGGCAGCCCAGCACCCCTGTGTCCCCTATGGACTCTTTAGGCTGGTGGCATAGGTTTCAGGGGAGCTGTACTCGCTGGGGTAGGGCGGTCGCCCATGCAGGAGGGGTCTGGACTCCTCTGCCTCCCTGTCCCTGCCCTGCCTTGTGGAGCCTCGGGGCAGGCGGGCGCGGCACGGGCTGCTGGCTGCTGTGTGTGCACGCGCGCCCGTGCACGTGCGTGTATGCGTGTGCGTCGTGCGATGGCCCGTGTCCCGGGACGAGGCTCCTGGTCCCTGTGGTAGGGTCCGTGCTCCTGTCTTCAGGCCAGGGTTCCCTTGTTTCTTCTCTGGAGGCCCGCGCAGTGCTTCCTCCATTAGCCGGGGGTCATGCCGGCCTCCACGTGCCCTGCGGCCTCGGAGCCTCAGCGGGAGGCCCTGCAGACACTCTTGCGGTGGGAGGTGGCTCCCTGGAGAACGGGCGAGGGAGGAGGGAGCGGATGAGGGGCCGGAGCCCTCCTGGTGGGGCCGTGGGCTGGGCCCTGGACGGAGCTCTGGGTGACCTCTGTGCTGGGGGGTGACGTGGCTGCACCCCAGCGTGGCCTCGGTCGAGGGGACTCACCTGCGGCGGCTGCGCTGATGCCTGAGAGAGCAGACCTGGGTCTGGCACCTGGGGCCGGGGTCTGCAACATCAGACAGGTGGCTGTGCGTTGGGCAGGGAACCCTGATGCAGAGGATCTGAATGGCCCGTCCGTGTTCTCCTCAGACTTTTGATTCAGGCTGGCTATGAGCTCAACGTCCAGGATCACGACGGCTGGACCCCTCTGCACGCGGCGGCACACTGGGGCGTGAAGGAGGCTTGCTCCATCCTGGCAGAGGCCCTCTGCGACATGGACGTCAGGAACAAGCTGGTGAGTGGGCTGGCCCCCAGGCGTCCGGGAGCATGAGGCGGAAAGGCCCTGCCCAGTGGCCAGGCCTGCCACCCAGAGCAGGCACCACCGGCAGCTGCTCCCTGCGCCCGCCCCATCCTCCCCCGACACGCTCACTCGCCTGGAGACACGCGGCCCGCCTGCTGCCTGCTTACATCGAAGCTCTGAAACAGAAAATGAAAGAAGGACACGGCCTCAGCTCAGCAGAAGTGAGCAGGGGGGAGCCCGCGACCGCTGTCCGGGAGAGGTGTGAAACGAGTCAGCTTTCCATTCAGAAATCTAGTAGCTGAGCCCTGCTCACATCCATCCAGTCGCTAAAAACCGTGGCGCTGACTGCACCCTCGCCTTTGGCTGAAAGCGGTGTCGTCCCACCCCGCTTCAGGCAGGTTAGAGGCCCTGTGGCTCCCTCCACCTGCTGACCGCGGATCCGGAGGCCTGGCTGCTTGCTCAGGGGACACTCGGTCTGCCCCTGCCCCACCCTGCTCACCCTCGTCTGTGGGCCAGGGCCCCTCGCTGCGCTCTGGCCTGAGAGTCTCACTTAATGGGCTGCTTCCTGTGACTCGTCCTTAGTGCCCCCACCTGGACCTCCTGCCGAGGCCTCTGAGAGCCCCTTGCTGAGTTTATCCTATTGACTGTGAGGTTTTTGGAAGAGATACAAGCAGAGATTTCAATTGATTATTTGCCAAGAGACAGTAAACACCAGAAACGAGGTGAGCATTTCCTGCTCACTTTCACAGAATGCAGAGCCCTGTGTCTGGGGGTCCTCTGTTTCTTACGTCCCCTCTCAGAGAGAGGAGGGCCTCATCCTGGCGCAGTTGGCGAGTCAGGGAGGCAGCGGTCAGGGTCAGAGGCCTGAGGCAAGCGCCAGCTGGTCCCCCGGGGGAGGCGCGTGACGCGGCGTCTGTCTCCTCACCAGGGCCAGACGCCATTCGGCGTGGCCGACGAGGGCCTGGTGGAGCACCTGGAGGCCCTGCAGAAGAGGCAGAGCGTGGTGAGTCTGCGTGGCGGCCATGCGGTCTGTCTGTCCGCGTCCCGGCTGTGGCCACTGTTCCTGCAGGAACTGCCTACAGTCCGTTGGAGGGAGCATCCCAGAAGCCGCTGCTGCTGACGCTCGCTCGTTGTCTCGTAGCATGAGAGCAGCTGGCAGGTAAACGCTGCGAAGGCGGCTCTGGCTGCCCTGGAATTCTAGGCAGTGAGCGAGGGTGTGGGAGTCAGTGCTTTCCAAACAGGGAGTGCCGAGTTGAGGATGTCCTGTGACTTCCTCACTGACTGAAGGGACTTCTTTATTTAAAGGAGGTTGACTACAGGGAGGAACATGTTTTTTTCTTAGAAAGCAAGCGAACCCACGAAGCTCAGAGAGCGGCCTGGGCCGGCGCTTGGTCAGTGTCTCATACGTAGCCCAGGTCCATCAGATAACCACAGTCGCTCCCTTTCTGCTCTCCTGAGTGTGTGGTGGTTTGCTCCTGGGCCCGTGGCGCAGCGCCTCCCAGGAGGACCACAGAGGCGTGTGCCCACGTCCAGGCGCAGTGTGGACGCCCTCCCCAGCGGGCCGAGCAGGGAGTGAGTCACACAGCCCACTGCAGGAGGGCTGCGCGGGAGGATGGGCTGGCCGCCGCAGGGCTCGAGCAGCTCCCCTTGGGGGCGGAAGAAGGTCACGCGCTTGCTTTCCCGTGCTCCCCTCTGTGGGGGCGGTGGCTCGGGTGCAGAAGGGCGTACAGAGCCATTCTGAGGGGAGAGCGCCATCCAGGCTGGGCCGGGAGAGGCCTCTCTGGAGCGTGGCCCCAGAGCGCAGACGCACCGGGTCCCGTGGGCTCCATCACCCGAGCAGTCGCAGCCTTGCTGACATCAGAGTGTGGTTTTCACGGTTACGTGTTCATCGTTTCATGAATACTTTTTCTGGAATAGTTCTGGGGCTCACGTGGGAGTTGCAGGAGCACGCAGAGAGCTCCCATGCGTGTTTGACCCAGCGTGGCTCGCCTCTCAGCACGAATAGTATCTTCACTAAATAGCATCTCCCACCACTGGGAGTGGTGCCGGCCTTTGCCTCCACATAATTTTGGGGTCCGGGGATATAAATACATGTTGTCTGGAGTGTGTGTCTAAGTGCTGGGCAGGTTTCCCTAAGGGCTCATTCCCATTTGGCACCTGTTTCTCTGCAGAAGCCTTGCCAACTTAATTCAGCATCGGGATCACAGAGTGTACTCTCACAGGCGCTTCTGCCTTCGCCCTTCAGAGTGAGGGTGGGGGGGCAGGTGTCCTCTCCTCACTGGCTGAGGGCTCTCCTCTGCCGCATCTTGCGAGCAGACCCTCCGCCGTGCCCCTGCCCCGCCGCCTGCCTCCCCTCCGGCGCTGGCGCAGTGACAGGGCCGCTGGAGCTCTCCTCATCACTGCTGCTTCCTTCCCTGTGGTCAGCGTCTTCCCTTTCCTGTTTTCTTGACTTCCAGCTTCGAAGTGAAAAGAGACACGGAATAAGCTCATCGAATCAGACTTGAACAGCAAGCTGCACAGCAGACTCTTCAAGAGTAAGAGACTTGGGTCTGAGCACAGCTGCGTGTGGCAGCCTTGGCTTGAGAGTTCCTCTGGTGAAGAGACTGGTGTCTGGTTGTGGCCAGATGGCCTCTAAACGTGGGGGGATGTTCGATGGTGAGGAGGTGGGTGGCGTGGCTGTGGGGACCTGTGAGAGGGGGCGCATGTGCTCACTTTGTGAAGTAATGGAGACCCTGTGTGTGTCAGGAAGCGTCTGTTAAACGCCTTGTTAGAACTGCTCACCTCGTTCACCGTGAGGAGTTGTAGCCCCGTTTCCCTGAGGGCAGGTCAGCCAGGTCTCCTTCACGCCACGCTCCCAGGTCGGACTCTGGATGGGCCCGAGGGAGGCGTGCGCGCGTTCCTGTCACCTTCGACACAGGTCCCTAGGCTCGCCCCTCTACGGGCTCCACAGGGAGCTCAGAAGGCGGTCTCTCCTCTGAGTCACTCAGGTGATCGTCTTTACTTTAGCAAAGAGAAGATGCTCTGTGAGGAGGAGCCGCCCAAGTCCCAGCGAGCGGAGGAGGAGAGCAAAGAGCCCAGCAGCTCCAGCTCCGAGGGAGGACGAGGGGGAGGAGGCGAGGCCTCAGAGTCAGAGGCCGAGAAGGAGGCGGGGGGGCCCCGACGCCCGGCCGTCCACAGAGCGCCGGGGGCCGCCGCGCCCAGAAGGCAGGTGGAGCCGGCCCGGGGGGCTGATCCCCAAACAGGGGCCCCAGACCACTCTCTTCTCCCTTCTCATCACGCGAGGCCCCTCCAGCTGCTGCTTGGGGATGGGAGGAGGAGGACAGTCCTGGTGCCTCGCTGACTCTTAGGATGCACGCCGCGTCGAGTCCTCAGTTTCCTGTGCAGTGAGCGTGGGGTGCTGAGCTCGGTCAGACCACCAGGCTCCGGGTTAGCCCGAGGTCTCCACTCGCGGGCAGGGGACGCTAGGCTCCGGGTTAGCCCGAGGTCTACACTCGCGGGCAGGCAGACTCTGGGCTCCGGGTTAGCCCAGGGTCTCCACTTGTGGACAGGGGACGCCAGGCTCCAGGTTAGCCCGAGGTCTCCACTCGCGGGCAGGGGACGCCAGGCTCCGGGTTAGCCCGGGGTCTCCACTTGTGGACAGGGGACGCCAGGCTCCGGGTTAGCCCGGGGTCTCCACTTGTGGACAGGGGACGCCAGGCTCCGGGTTAGCCCGAGGTCTACAGTCGCGGGCAGGGGACGCCAGGCTCCGGGTTAGCCCAGGGTCTCCACTTGTGGACAGGGGACGCCAGGCTCCGGGTTAGCCCGAGGTCTCCACTCGCGGGCAGGGGACGCCAGGCTCCGGGTTAGCCCAGGGTCTCCACTTGTGGACAGGGGACGCCAGGCTCCGGGTTAGCCCGAGGTCTACAGTCGCGGGCAGGGGACGCCAGGCTCCGGGTTAGCCCAGGGTCTCCACTCGCGGGCAGGGGACGCCAGGCTCCGGGTTAGCCCGGGTCTCCACTTGTGGACAGGGGACGCCAGGCTCCGGGTTAGCCCGAGGTCTACAGTCGCGGGCAGGGGACGCCAGGCTCCGGGTTAGCCCAGGGTCTCCACTCGCGGGCAGGGGACGCCAGGCTCCGGGTTAGCCCGGGGTCTCCACTTGTGGACAGGGGACGCCAGGCTCCGGGTTAGCCCAGGGTCTCCCTCGCAGGCAGGGGACGCCTGGCAGGTCTGGGTTTTGCTGGGTGGGTCTGCCTGCGGCAGTGGCTCTCCTGGATATCTGGGGGGCTCGTGGTGAGCTCAGACTCCACAGGCCAGGGCCTGCAGTCACCACATGTTCCCCTCCAGAGGCGTCCCGAGAAGATGCAGGGTTTTCATTGAGGGGCGGGCCCGCCTTGGCTGAGAGTTGAGTGTGCGTCCCCCCAGAGCCTGCCTTCCTGGCACCCACTCTGTGAGGGATCTCCTTCACTGACGTGATTTCCGCCGTTTCAGGGGAGCACTGCCCCTGTCCACAAGTGGCCTGGGGTCAGTGTTGGGGGGGCCACACAGGCCAGGGGCCACAGAAGGTCACAGGTCAATCCTGGAGTCAATGTGGGGGTGAGGGGCCACACCCAGGCCAGGGGCCACAGAAGGTCACAGGTCAATCCTGGAGTCAGTGTGGGGGTGGGGGGGCACACCCAGGCCAGGGGCCACAGAAGGTCACAGGTCAATCCTGGAGTCAGTGTGGGGGTGGGGGGCACACCCAGGCCAGGGGCCACAGAAGGTCACAGGTCAATCCTGGAGTCAATGTGGGGGTGGGGGGGCATGCTCAGCCCTAGGGGCCATAGATGGTCAGGGGTCAGGCCTGGGGTCAGTGGGGGGGAGGGCACATGCCCAGCCCAGGGTCCATAGATGGTCAGGGGTCAGGCCCTGGGGTCAGTGGGGGGAGGCACATGCCCAGCCCAGGGGCCACAGACAGTCAGGGGTCAGGCTTGGGGTCAGTGTGTGGGGGGGCATATGCCCAGCCCAGGGGCCACAGAAGGTCACGGGTCAGGCCTGGGGTCAGTGGGGCGGGGGCACATGCCCAGCCCAGGGGCTACAGAAGGTCAGGGTCAGGCCTGGGGTCAGTGGGGGCGGGGCACATGCCCAGCCCAGGGGCTACAGAAGGTCAGGGTCAGGCCTGGGGTCAGTGTGGGGGGTCGGAGGGCATACCCAGGGTATAGGCTCACCTGGTCGGCCCTGGGACAGCTCATGTGGTCACTGTGAATATTCAGGGCTGTCTGAACGTCTCTGCCCAGGAAGAATGCCTCGAAGGGTTGGGAGGCTGGGCCTTGGGAGTCCAGGGGCCAGAGGCACAGCAGCCCGGGCACAGGCAGACAGGTTTCTGCCGACACCCAGGAGGGAGCCCTCCATCCTGCGTCACCA
Organism: Nanger dama; assembly: GCA_917880005.1. NCBI lineage: Eukaryota > Metazoa > Chordata > Mammalia > Artiodactyla > Bovidae > Nanger > Nanger dama. The sequence goes on along the minus strand of CAKJTW010000013.1, from coordinate 48,095,300 downwards.
CTGTGCCCCCAGAGCGCCCAGAGAGTGCTTTTCCCCTGCGGGCTGTGCCTGCCCTCGGAGGGCGGCTCCTCTCTGAGCCCACCACGCTCGGCACTGGGCGTATGGGACCTTGGGTTGTCACGGTGATTGTTTGGCATCTTACCTCTCCTTTTTCTAATTGCCTAGGAAGCAAGGTCTGTCTTGTACTTTGGCTTTTTCTGCCCAGCCCCCAGGGTGGTCTCTACCTGTACTCACTGATGAACTCTATGTGTGACATGGAGTGAGGAGAAGGCTGCCCGTTGTTCATGTGGGAATTGGTGTCAAGACAGAATTTCACTTGAGCCTGTTTCTTCTAATAGGCAGGGGTTGCCAGCGGTTTCATCGTGGTTGGAACCCAAGCCTTCCATGGCCCTGCGATCCGTGTGATGATGGGCAAATCGTCTGTGTCAGGAACAGTACAGACTCCCAGAAGGTTTCCTAACGCACCTGTTGCTTCTGTCTTTCACCCCAGATGGCGGGCCGGGCGCCGTCCCCAGCCGTCCCAGCTCTGACTGCAGGAGCAGCGTCGCGGAGCAGCCCCCCCGCAGCCCCGCAGAGCGCCGTCCCTGCCTCTTCAGCCAGGAGAGTGAGTGTGCGGTTAAGCTGGGTATGCCCCCCTGTGGTAGCAGGCAGCCGTGAGGGCCTTAAAGGTGTGCTCGCGCCTGTCTTCTCACTTGAGTCTGGCCGGCTTACAGCGCTGGGTTTCGGTTGTACAGCAAGGTGATTGTTACACGTTGCATAGATATTTTTCCAGACTTTTTCCATTATAGATTATTACAAAGTATTGAGCAGCGGGCGCCAGTGTTACACAGCAGGTCCTTGTTGTTTTATATACTTTCATTGTTTAGTTGCTGAGTTGAGTCTGACTGCAGCCCGCCAGGCTCCTCTGTCCATGGGATTCCCAGGCAAGAACACTGGGCCGGGTTGCCGTGTCCCTCTCCAGTTTTATATGTAGTGGTGTATATACGTTAATCCCAAATTCTTCATCCCTCGCCCCCTTCTCCTGTGGTGACTGAGTTTATTCGTTAATCCCAAATTCTTCGTTCATCCCTCGCCCCCTTCTCCTGTGGTGACTGAGTTTATTTTCTGTCTGTGAGTCTGTTTTGTAAAATCGATCTTTTTTTTGATTCCACACACAAGTGGTGTCGGGATGCGTGTCTCTCTGCCGGCACGCAGTCCGATCATCTCTCAGTCTGTCGGTGTTACCACGGATGGCATTGGTCCACCCCTTTCTGTGGCTCTGCCGTGGCCGAGTGTTCATCGCGTCATGTACTGCGTCTCCACACGCCCCCTGCCACGAGCGTGCTCAGGCTGCCGTGACGGGCAGAGACAGGGTGGCTTGCACGTCGAGGCCTGTGTCCCACCGTCCGGAGGCTGGCAGGTTCCGTCCGTGGTGAGGGCTCTCCTCTTGGCGTTCAGATGACCCCCTGGTCTCCAGAAGCTGTCACCTGGGTGTCTGGGCATCAGGAGGTGGGTCTGGGGGGCTGGACACAGGCAGGGCGTTCATGACTTGCCCACAGTGTGTTTTGAAGGAGCTTGTGGCCAGGCCCCAGCACCAGCAGCCTGAGCCCAGAGGACTGCAGCCACAGCCTGGCGTCCCCGAGTCTGAGGTTGGGGCAGGTCGGGCACGGGTCATGGTCGGGCGCGGGTCACGGTCTGAGGCCGAGGCGCAGGGTCATGGTTGGGCACGGGTCCCGGTCGGATGCGCGGGTCCCGGTCGGGCGCAGGGTCATGGTCAGGCGCGGGTCTGGTCTGAGGCTGGGGCACAGCCTGGATGCCGCGATGAACACACGCGTCTTCACCCTCCCCATGAGGGAGGTCTGTGCAGCTGCTGGCGGGAGGGCAGAGCTTGAGGGGCTGAGGCGGCGGCCTCGGCAGCCTGGGGGCTCACTCACCGCAGGGAGCTGGCCTGCACTGCCGCAGGCGCCCCCTTGCTCACTGGCCCCTCGGAGCCTCCCGCATGCGCGGCAGGGCTCCGGTGTCCTCGTGGAGACTGGGAGGCAGAGGCTCGGCCGCTCCGTGTTCCCGGGTGCAGCTGTGAGCTGTCGGGCGGCGCCGGCAGGATGTGGCCCTCACTCTGTCGTGAGGAGTGTGACCGGATCACCCGCTGTTCAGGAGGAAAAGGGCTGGATTAGGGAGAGCCACTGACACACACCCACGCCGCTTTGCTCCGAAGACGCCGGGGGGGTAGGGGAGGTGGGGTGTCTGGACGGCTCTTAAAGAACCCACAGGCTGCTTCTGCAGAGCCCCTCAGAGGGCGTGTGCGGGGAGCCGGTCTCAGCGCGGCCCCTCGGAGGGGTGTGCGCGGGGGAGCAGGTCTCAGCACAGCCCCTCGGAGGGGGGGTGCGCGGGGAGCCGGTCTCAGTGCGGCATGAGGCTTCTGCAGAGCCCCTCGGAGGGGTCGTGCGCGGGGAGCAGGTCTCAGCAGCAGAGCTGGCCCGGTTCTGGAGTGAGAGCGGTGCTCCGGCAGGGCCCCCGCAGCCGGGGAGGCGGTGGGCTGGTGGTCCCCAGGCCGGCTGTGCCTCAGCCTGTCTTTGGCTGACTTTGGTCTGTGATGTGTTGTGTGGTTTGTGGAAATCAGATGCTTAAGAACAATGTAAGCTTTCCATGAACCTTTCTTTTCTAACATTAACATTACTTTTTAATGAAATGGTGGTAATGAAAATGGCAATTCATTTTTGAAAGCTGTTCTCTTGGCAGAATTTAAAACCTGGCAACCGTACAACTTCTACCATTTTTTCTTTTTGATTTTGCTGCTGCTTGAAATCTGAAATGCTTAGAACTGCCGCCTGTGTCAGAGAAGCTGTTTTCTTGAAATAAGCAGCTAGAGTTTGGGTGGAGAGGCCTGTGGTTTGTGTCAAGGCTGCCTTAAGTCAGCTCACCGCAGCCCCGGCACAGGGCCGTGGTCCGCCTGTGTTCCCCAGGGTCCACGCGTTGCCTGAGGGTCAGCTCTCAGCCAGGTTACAGGTGGGCAGGGGAGGCGTGGAGAGGGGCGGGCTGCTGTCCCCCTGCCCCGTGTCAGCACTCCCCCTGCTGGTGGGTCCTCTGTTGGGTGGGCGCCCTCTGGGCTGGGGGCTGCTGGGGGTGCCCGTGGCGCCCAGCCTGCTCTGGGCCCCTGCTCTCCTCACATTGCCCTGGCCACTCGGCCAGGGGTGGGAGGAGCCGTCGGGACCTCACCTCCGGTGCCCCTTCCCTTGTAGCCCTCCAGCCTCTTCAGCAAGCCGGAAGAGACCAGGGACGAGTCTCCGTGTTCGTGGAGGCTGGGCCTCAGGAAGACCAGCAGCCAGAACGTGCTGAGTGAGGCCACCGGGGCCAGGGAGGCCCTGCGGGACCGGGCGCATCTGTCCACCGCTCGGCCTCCAGCCCCGCGTCTCCACCCTGATGGACAGCAGAGAAAAGGTGCGGTGTCTCTCGGTGGCAGCTCAGCCTCGGGGATGGACAGACAGTGTCTAGTGCCTGATCTGGCTCTGGAAGCACGGAGCCTTTAAAAGGAGGGCAGGCGTGTTGGTCGTCAGGTAGCTGTTTGCTTGCGATGACTTGATTGTCCAAGAAAACCTTTTTCCTTTTGGCCTGCCTTCTGTTCTCCTTCCCTTCCATCCTCCCCTGGGGCAGAAACGTGAGAGCTGCAGGCTGGGGTATGGCCTAAAACGTTCTCTGAACTAGCAGCCATGGATCATTCTCTTGGTGTTCGGAAGCAGAGCTCCTTAGCTGGGCTTTCGAGCCTAATGAAGCTTGGGCAGCTGAGCACTTAGAAAGCGAGCTTCTGCGCGCGCCTCCCTGCCTGACGGGTGTCCTGGGGCTGAGCACTCACCCGCTGCTCACTGGGAGCCGCAGGTTCTGGTCTTGAGATGGCCCGGGTTTCACGGTGTGTGCTGGTGGCTTGCCTGAGCTGCCAGGTCTCCTCCGAATGCAGCCCCCTCACTCGGCCCTGTGTTTTTGGAGTTGCTCGGGCCGGGCGTCAGCACGCCTGTTGTGCCTGTGGCTACCTTTCAAGGCAGAGAACGTCAGAGCACAGCTTGTCTCTGGCTTTTCAGAGGTCCCGTTTTGGTCATCCCGGCTTTTCCCAAGAGAACTCCCTCCTTACACGTTGGCGTCTAACGGAGGAGAGCTGGGAATAAGCCTGTGTTAATACCGCTCGAGCAGGAGCTGGTGTGGGTGTGGGAAGTATCTCGCGTGCGTGTAAGCTCTGCTTCGCTGCCCAGTGTGTCAGGGAAGCCTTCTGTGTGCTTCACTCGCTTTGACTTTGCAGGAGAGAGAGACCAGAAGCTCCTTGAGTTCACTGGGGCTGCGGAGGCCGGGCAGCGCTAGCGACCTTGAGGAGAAGGAGAACAGGTACTGTCCCCGCCCCCTGTCCCGGACCCCCCCGCCTTGCCCCTCAGGCCCTCAGTGCAGCGCGGGGTCCCCGCCCCGCCTGCGGTCCCAGCCCCCCAGCCCCCACGGGGTCCCCGCCCCACCCACCGTCCCGGACCCCCAGCCCCTCTCCATCAGGCCCTCAGTGCAGTGCGGGGTCCCCGTCCCGCCTGGGCACTCCCGTCTGTGCGTCTCAGGCTCTGTGAAGAGGCTCAGTGTCCATGCAGGCCTCACACAGGGCCCGCCCCGTGGCAGTGCTAGAGAGCTTGTTACAGAGTGGAGCCGAGCAGCTTCTAGTCTGCGCGTCCACATGAGCTGAGATGAGTGTGGGAGCCATGACCTGCGCCCCCTCAGGGCCGCCCGCCCGCCCGCGGGCTGGAGCCGGCTCCTCGAGGCGCGATTCTCCCCCCGCGGCCTGCTGGTGGTGCGGAGGCCTGGTCCTCTAGGGCCTGCTGGAGCGGCTTGCACTTGTCCACAGTCCCCCACCCCACCCCCCACCGTGGGGAGGGCTGCTGGGGGACCTGGGAGGCAGAGGCCCCTAGTCGCCAGCTGGGGGTGAGCCTCTCCTGGATGTGTGCCACGCTGCGAGCCTCGGGGCTGTTTCTCCTGGACGTTCATTCTGTCCATCCCCACTCCCGCTCCACTTGCTTGGAGTGACCTGCCCTGGGCTGACTCGCCAGCCTTTCTAAACGGGGAGCAAAGTGACCGCTCCTTCAAGAAGCTCCGACCCCGGGAGCGAGGCCTTGGTCCCCAGTGAGGCGGGCTGGCCCTGAAGTGGCGAACGGGTAGACAGATGCTGAGCTGGTCCTCCGTCTGCACAGGAGCAGTGGAGGCCGCAGGCAGGCCCTGGGAGGGCGTCCGCGTGCCCCTCTGCCGCGCTCCCGTCTCTGCCCCTGGCATGGCGGGAGGCGGCAGCCTCAGAGCAGCCCTGCCTGTCGCCTCCACAGAGAGTCGGCTGCTAACCTGGTGCGCAGCGGCTCCCGGCCCCGGCAGCCCTGGAGGGACGCAGCCAAGGGGAGCGAGACCCCGCAGACTGCCGCGCCCTCGACCTACGTGTCGACCTTCTTGAAAAGGTACCCGCCCCTCCTTCTGGCTGTGGACAGATGGGCAGTGACTGCATCCCATCACCGTCACAGAAGTGAATCAGAAAATAAGTTGCTTTTAGATTTCTTGGGATTAACATCTTAAGTAATTTAAAATTAATTTCTTTTCCTAACTGAATTAGAGTAAGCTAATTCCAGCTCCTCCCCACAGACAGGTCTGCATGCATGCTCCACCCTCTCAGTCGTGCCCAGTCTGCGGCCACTGTCGGCTCCCAGCAGTCTCTGAGCGGGACTGGACTTAAGGCCCGTCCTCCAGTCTCACCTGGGGAGGCGGGGAGGCAGGGGGCCCAGCGGGTGTGAGGGGGAGACGGGGGTGGGTTAGCTTAAGAGTCTTGCACTGAAGCCTGAGGCAGGGGGCCCAGCGGGTGTGAGGGGAGACGGGGGCAGGTTAACCTAAGAGTCTTGCGCGGAGGCCTGTTCATTCAGGGACTTGAGCTGTTCTCTTTATGACTGTAACGGCCCTCAGATCCATCAAGATGTGAAAGTTGCGGGTGGGGTGCAGGGAAGGTGCCCGGGCGCCCTGCCCCTTTCTCATCTGTATGCCCCTTTCTGCAGTTACTTTCTTTGCCATGTACCAGCCAGCAAGCAGCGCACCTTTGCCAGAGCCCTGAAGCTGTAAGACACAATTAATATTTCAGTTTAAACTTTGCTGCTCATGTGGAAGAATCTGACTCTCGGGGCTGCTTCTGAATTCTCTCTTCACTCCCACTGTCTTAACCCCTCCACCTGCCTCTCGGTGCCACAGTCTTCATCATCAGGCGTTTTGGTGGTTGGTTGGCTGCCCTAGCTACAGGCTTTGGCCACACATTGTGTTTGGGTTAAAAACTGTTTTCATTTGATTGGAAGGATCTCATTAACCAGTTAACATCAGAACATGGGCACCGTCCGGGAAATCAGAGAGCCACTGTTGCTTTGAAGCTTGCGCTCTGCAGCCGTGTCCTGTCCGAGGAGGCTCGGCTTGGATGGCGTGGCCGTCCAGTCCAGGGGCGCGCCGGGGCTGGTGTCGCCGCCTCCCTGCTTCTGGCTTTCCTGGGGCTGTTGCCTGCTTGTCTTCAGGGCCGAGGCCTTAGTCTGAGCAGATGCTTTCCTGCTCATCACGGCTGGATCCCAGGCTAAGAAGAGTTCTCAAGGAGAATGGCGTCCTAGCCCAAGGGGAGGTGGAGGCTGTGGCCACCGTCCGGCCTGCTGGCGCTGTGGCAGGCTGGGGCTCCGCGCCCACGTCTCGGCGGGCGCCTGGGGAAAGTAGCGTTTGGTGGCAGATGCCGTCTGCACGGCCTTGGTGAGCCGAGAGCTGGGGTGGGGGAGGGCCGCTTCTCTGCAGGGCGGGAGTGTGCTTCTTTGCGCGAGCAAGTCTGAGAGCAAATCGTGTTCTATGATCTTTCAGAAGGAGAGAATCGTGCAGTCGCTGTTTCAGGCAGTAGGCGTTTGTCATTCCTGGACTATGCCAACTCTCAGAAACTTCCCGTTCTCCGTTCTAGGCAGAAATTCCTTTTGTACAGCCCAGTAAGATGCGTCTTTTGCCCAAGAAGTCTTCCTGACCATTTTTGCTCACACCCCAGGTTGCTGTTATGGTCAAGTTTTTAAATCAATTCAGACTCACATGATTGCCTGCTGCAGTGGTGGTGGTTGTGTGTCTCGGCAGAGCAGAGAAGCTGAGCTGAGCTGCCCCCTGGGTGCTGCTGCGGAGACGTGGACCCCTGACCCCTCGGTGCCCTGGCCTCTGGCCTCTCCACTCTGCGTTCCGTGCTGAGTCTCTGCTCCAGAGCGTCTCCGAGCTTTCGCAGCAGTGCTTCTGTCTCAGGGAGGCCTCTGGGCTCGCGTGGCGCTCTGCCTTGGGGTTGTCGCGGTTTTCCTAATGAAATGGCTGTTTCCCGGTCTCCCCTCTCAGGCCCACTGCGTCCGCACACCCTGGTTCCTCCTGTTGCACCTCCCTCCTGTCCTCCTCCTCCGCCCGTCTTGCGTGAAGCACCCAGCTGGGCGGGGAGGTGGCGCTGGGCGGGTGGTGAGCCGCGTGTCCTGGAGGAAGTGACCGTGTGCCGTTTCGCAGTGCGTCCTGTGCTGGGAGTAGCAGCCCCTCCGTCTCCACCTTTCAGCCCGTCTCAGCCCACTCCTGCCGCCTCCCTTGCAGGCCGCGCTGCTGGCCTGTGCTCCACGGCAGGTGAGCCTGCAGGTGCAGCGTGGCGAGCTCGGCCCGAGGAGCTGCCCTTGGCATGGGTGCAGCAGCCGCCCGGGGCCGCCTGTCCTGGCAGTGGAGGGGCGTTCAGGCTTCAGCTTAACACCACCGCTTTCACTTCTCAGCAGCCCTGCAGCCGGGACCGCGAGTCCAGGCTCAGACTGTGTGGTAGAGCGGAGGTCACGGCCGCCCCATCTTTCGCTTACAGTTTCTGTAGCGCTCAGTAGCCCTCTTCTGTGTCTTCTTCTGGAGGACGGCGTTCAGACCCCGGTGCGCAGGAGGCTCGGTCCTGCTTCGGAAGCGCTCGGGCCGCGGGGAGGCCATGGTGCTGGTGGTCTCTTCCCGCGTCCGGCCCGTCAGAGCGGCAGCCGGCGGGCGGCGTGTGGCACGGCGCGGAGCTTCCACTGCAGCCACAGCTGGCGTGACTGTGGTCAGAGCCTGTCCCCGGGTGCGGCCAGGGCCGCTCTGCTCCTGTCCCTGCAGCTGGCGCAGGCAACGCAGCGCTCAGCAAAGGCGTCGCCGCCCGCGTCTGTGCTGGGGCCGCCTGACACTGTCCTCCCAGTGCGGTGCTGCCCGCTGCTGGGCACTGCTCGCAGCCCCCGTGTGACTGCGCCCACACACGCCAGGCCCCACACGGTGCGTTTGCACAGGGTGCTGGCCTGTGGGGACAGGTGTGTTGTCCCCGCACACGGCGACACGGAAGCAGAGAGGCTCCCGGAGCTCAGAGCGTGGCCGGCGGGGGCAGGGGCGGAGGAGGTGTAGCAGCTGGCCTGTGTCGAGCCCCGCCTGGACCAGGCGCGGGGCTCGTGCCGAACAGCGTGACGTCAGGACCGGGTTCACTCACACGCGCGGTGCACCGGCAGTGGTGACTCCGGGGTGATGAGTCTTTATTTTCCCTCTCAGTCAGGACGGTCCCAAGACAGGGCCGGCGTGTGGCTCAAGTCCCAGTGGTTAGAGCGTGGCTTCCATTTCCAGAGTAGCTGCTGGAGCTCTCGCCATCGCAGCTGCATTCTAGGCCATTCGAGGGAGGAGGAGACGGGCGGTATGCCGAGAGGGAGTGCCTCTGAACCGAGACTTTCCCCCGAAGCACCAGCCTTCTGCTTATGCCTCGCTGCCTCCCGCCAGCAGCCAGGGAGACTTGGATGCGTGTGGATTCTTAACCGGGCACATGGCCGCCCTGAGCCACAGGGGCCTGGAGTGAGGAGCGGGGGTGTGGGTGTGTCCTGGGCTATCCTGAGGAGCCCTCCAGCCTGGAGTCAGGAGCGGGGGTGTGGGTGTGTCCTGGGCCGTCCTGAGGAGCTCTCCAGCTTGTGAGCGGCAGCCTCACTTTATAGATGAGGAAACTGAGGCCGAGAGTGCAACCGTCTGCCCGCGGTCACGAGGCCGGAAGGAACAGAGGCGGGCTGAGCCTAGGTCTGTGCGTTCCGGGGCTCTTCTCTTTTTCACTTTTTTGTTTCCACTGAGTTTATCTTTTATTCTGGGTACTACACTAAGTGTCCCACAAAGCAAAGCAAAACAAAAGCAAAGTGAAGTCGCTCAGTCGTGTCCAACTGTTTGCGACTCCGTGGACTGTAGCCTACCAGGCTCCTTAATCCACAGAATTCTCCAGGCAAGAATACTGGAGTAGGTTGCCATTTCCTTCTCCAGGGGATCTTCCCGACCCAGGGATTGAACCTGGGTCTCCCTAGAGACTTATACATCTTGGAAGTCTGAGGAATTATTTGCCTTCACTTTAATAAAAAAAAAAAAGTGAGTGTGGAATCTCACCTTTTTCCTGAGCTAGCAGCTGCTTCTGGAGAAGTGGCTTGTGTTTTTAGACACCAGTTCAGAACTGCTCTATTTTTATCCTTGCATTGAGGTACCGTATTGATAGTTTTATGGTCTGATCATTCTTTCAAGCTTATTATAATGTGATTATTTGAAAATGAGCTTATAGCTACTTAAAGCATTTGTGGTAGTTGTAAGTAGGTGAAAAAAACAGATTCTTAGCATTTATTACTTCCATTGCTTCCCCATCTCTGTGAGCATCAATTTTGGGTCTCTGTTACCCCAGCAACAAGCTGTGACATCACAAGTGACGGCTTTCTGGGTGCAGAGCCAGTGGCCGCTCTGAAGTCTTTGTTAAGAAACAAAGATCTTGTTTTTCGCGTAAATGAGCGTAATTGCACAGCTTGCCGATGGGAAGCCTGTCGGGGTTGCACGCAGGATGCGTTCGTTTCTGTTCGGTCACTCCTGTCTGCAGTTGTGACTGTGGACAGTCAGGCCCTGGCTCCCTGGAGAGGGCGCTTGCGCTGCTAGGTGAGGTTGCAGACCGCTCCTGACGGGTCTGGGCAATCCGAGAAGGCGGTCGTCTGGTCGCCTGTGTCAGCCGCGGCCCCTCGGGGCCCCCTGCCTGGGGCTGCGGGCGGTGTAAGTGACCTCAGTGTTGTCTTGTGTGTGAGTGTGGAGACCTGGTGGTGCTCAGGGAGGCATTCAGAGCACGAGTGTGTCAATACTTGTGCCTTAGTTAATGAAATTTTTTGTATCTCAAAATTTTTCTTTCCTTTTTCCTGAAACATAACTCCTTAGGCAGAAGATGTCAGATTGAAGGCATAATCACTGTTGTAAGATTTAAGAGCTCAGAATTAAGAAAACAGACCAACCACAGACAAATTCTGAGCAAGAAGCTTCTCTGGGCGAGCCCTCCTCAAGGCTCTGCCTCTGCCAGGGCGGTGCTGGGTGTGTGTGCTGACCGTTCCCTTTCTGCTGTGTCCTTCCTGACTTCAGGACCCCTCACAGGTCCCAGGGGCGGTGTTGTCTGTGTGCTGACCGTTCCCTTTCTGCTGTGTCCTTCCTGACTTCAGGACCCCTCACAGGTCCCAGGGCGGTGTTGTCTGTGTGCTGACCGTTCCCTTTCTGCTGTGTCCTTCTCGATTTTAGGACCCCCTCACAGGTCCCAGGCCGACTCCACGGCAGAGAGAGCCAACGGTGTCGCCTGTAGCAGCCCGGCTCTGTGTGATCACCAACCGCCCCCCCGCCCAGCACTGCCAGCGGGGCTCCAGCCACCGCGCTGCTCTGCGCCCCTGGCCCCGAGCCCTCTGCGGAAGCCAGGCAGAGGAGGAGGTGTGTGGCCCCCGCTCCCTGTGGGCTCTGCTCTGAGGCAGGAGGTAGGAGATGCGGGGTGGGTGGCGACATGAGTCCCCAGCTCAGAGGCTTCTTGGAAACAGAGCTTTCTGTTAGGGCTTGGGTTTGTACTCTGCCTCTTGGAGACTTTCGGTGGAGATTTTAATTACTTCTGGTTACTTAATATACGCACTTCTTCCGTTACGGATACAGGCGTGTCTTCCGTCTCCCTGTCTTATGGGAGAGTGGCCCCGCTCAGGCCCTGTCTCCCCTGGCGCTGCGGCCCCTGGAGCACAGGGGAAGGGTCTCGGTCCTGCTGGCAGCAGAGGAGAGCAGGGATGTGATAAAAGGCTCCGAGGAGCAGAGCTTGATGTCCAGTGGGGATTAATTTGAGAATGTTGGAAAAGGCAGTGGGCAGTGCGTGACGAAGGGGCGGCGGTCAGTGGCTGGCTGTTCAGCAGACTCACCGAAGGGGCGGAGGGAGCAGCCGAGAGCTGGCTCAGAGACTCTAGGGAGGAGCCGAGAGGACTGACTCCACACTTAGGGCGGAAAGCAAAGAAGAGCTAGAGAGCCTCTGATGAGCGTGAAGAGGAGAGTGAACGGCTGCCTGAAACGCAGCATTCGGAAAGCTAAGGCCATGGCATCTGGGCCCCTCACTCCATGGCAGACAGATGGGGACAGTGGCAGACGTCGTTTCTCTGGGCTCTGAGGTCACTGCAGATGGTGACTGCAGCCTTGGAGTTAGAAGACGCTGCTCCTGGGAAGGAGAGTCACGATAAACCTAGACAGCACGCTAGAGAGCAGAGACACGGCTGCCAACAAAGCTGCGGTTTATCCTGTGGTCACGTACGGATGTGAGAGCTGGACTATAGAGAAAGCTGAGCACCGAGGAACTGATGCTTTTGAACTGTGGTGCTGGAGAAGACTCTTGAGAGTCCCTTGGACTGCATGGAGATCCAACCAGTCCATGCTAAAGGAAATTTGTCCTGAATATTCATTGGAAGGACTGATGCTGAAGCTGAAACTCCAACACTTTGGCCACCTGATGGGAAGAACTGACTCATTTGAAAAGACCCTGATGCTGGGAAAGATTGAAGGCGGGAGGAGAAGGGGGCGACAGAGGATGAGATGGTTGGATGGCATCACCGACTCGATGGACATGAATGTGAGTAAGCCCTGGGAGTTGGTGAAGGACAGGGAAGCCTGGCGTGCTATAGTCCATGGGGTCACAAAGAGTCAGACGCTGTGACTGAGCATCTGAACTGAACTAAGCGTTGGGCCTGGGAGACCTTGGAGTATTGACCGAAATGGTGACTGAGCATCTGAACTGAACTAAGCGTTGGGCCTGGGAGACCTTGGAGTATTGACCGAAATGGACAGGCCATTTTCTCCCACTTGAAGAAGTGGTGAAAAATAGAATGCATTCCATTTGGGAATTGAAGACTGAAGCCATAATTATCCCTTTTTAAGACTATAAAAAGAAGTGAAATCTTAGCAAAATTTAGATTCCAGTTTGGCTTCATTTTATTTTGAATATCCAGAAGGAGTGTTGCATTTGTGAACGTGTGTACACATGTCGCCTGTCCGAGCGTCTTGTCATCTCAGACGCAGTGGGCCGCACGCTCTAGATGCTTGCTTACTGTAAAGACAGCTCAAAGGCCTGCCTTCCGAGACGAGATGGAAGGAAAATAAGCTTAAAAAGTGCTTTTCTTCTTCATTTCCTTCCTCTCTTTTTTCATTTATTTACAGAAAACTTGAAGAGATTCCATTTTCTGGGCTAACAGATTGCATAGCCAACAGTTGTCATCTATAATAGGCTTCCAGCCAGGAAAATTTTAATAAATCAAATCTTCAGTGTTTAGTTCAGATGTAATTTAGATACTGTTAGTTTCATCCGGAAGCTAAATGCAAAAGTCATCTTTCATTTGCTGGGAAAAAAAAAAAAACTCCCTTTGAAAGCTGCTCCTGAGTGGAGACAAGTGGGATGGGTTAAATGCACTGTTGGGACCACGGGCCCCGAAGGACTGCTGAGCCAGGGGCTGCAGGCCGCCCTGCTACTGCTTGGGAGCCGCAGGGAGAGCAGGGGACACGGCGACCGTCTGCCGGGGGCTTGTAACCTCTGGGCGGTGACCTGCTGCGGACCGTGGGCTTGCTTCAGAAGGTTCATGCAGTCCACAGTGTTCCCTGAGTCACAGCCTTGCGCCACGTGCCGAATGCAGTGTGGCGTGTTTCCTCGAGAGCAGCGCGTGTGGAAGCAGTTAGTCAAGCTGTCTCACACACACTATGAGCTCTTACGACAGCCTTACAGAGGCCTCCTGGGGGCTCCAAGAAAGTCAGGCCAGGAGCTGCAGGGAGCGGGTGCGCGCTCCAGGCAGCGCGTGCAGGCCCTGCAGGGGGCTGTGTGCGAGGTGCTCCGTGCTCCAGAGGCCCTGGAGGAGACTGACGTGTGGAGGGTGTGGGCCAGGGTGGTCCGGGCTGAGGCCCGAGGGCAGGCCGGGGCTGCAAGGGGGCGGGTGGCCACAGCTGGGAGGAGTGCGGGCTTGCGCTCAGAGCCGTCATCGTTCTCAGGAAGAGTGTTCTGAACATCTTGCAGAGATGCGCGCCACACAGCGTGTGAGCCACCAGGTATGATCACCAGTCCACGTTAGAGCCTTTCATCACTTTGAGAGGAACCCGGCCCCTTGCTCTCGCCCCGGGTCCCCACTCTCCGCACTCCCTGCTCTGCCCTCTGCCTCTCTGGAGCTCCCCACCTGGAGCATCGCCCCACAGCGCAGTCTGTGCGTGGGCTCCGCCGCTAGCCTCTTTGCCCGGCCTGGCGTCTCCGAGGCTGTGCCTGCTGTGGCGTGCGCTGGGACTTCTTCTTTCTGCGGGGAGCACTGTCCCGCTGCACGGCTATTCTGCACTTTTGTTTGACATTCATAAGTTGCTGGACATGTGGATTGGTCCTGCCTCTTGGCTGTTATAAACATTCGGGTATAAGCTTCTGTGTGGGTATATGTTTTCATTTCATTTCTTTCTCCTTAGCATAGAATTTCTTACTCATCTGTCCATAGAAGATTTTAGCAACAACAACAACAACTTAGTCTGACTCACATTTTTTAAAGCTCTGCCTTTGGAGCACTGCGTGTGGAGTGGACAGGGAGGAATGATGGGGGAGGGGTGAGGCGACCCGTTGGGGCCTCTGCAGACAGGGGAGCGGGGGAGCGGAGGGTACAGTGGCCGAGGCGGGAGAGGACGAGGAGCCCCCTCGGGGCAGCTCCCCAGCACGCTAGGTGGGCCCGCAAGGACCCTGTTCCCCAGTCAGTGTAGCAGAGTGTGCCTGAGCAGGGAAAAAGGAAAGGAGGCTCCTAGGGGGCAGACGTGAGGAGAGCCCCAAAACCAGAGTGGTCTGTGTGGCCCAGGGCAGCCTGAGGTCTGGGGGCTGGAGGCGTGGATTTGGCTCCCAGTGTGGACGCAGGACGCCCGGCTGTGGGCCTGAGTGGGCTCAGACCATCCACCGGGAGGCCATCTGGGCTGCCCGAGTCCCAGCCCCTGCTCCAGAACAGGGTCAGGGGTCCTGGCAGGGATGGAAAACTCTTCTAAAGTTTTCCCGCGATTTGGAAGAATACGCACGTATATGTTATTTTCTTCTTCAGGTTCTTTTCCATTTCAGGTCATTATAAGACACTGAGTGTGGTCTGCTGTGCTTATGGTAGTCTCTGTCGTCAGAAAAATCTCCTTTGGGCTATTTTTACTACGCACAGTTTGGAAATCCCAAGCCAAGAATCTAACATAGAAACCAGGTGTGTACTCTGGACATCTGGGGGCCGGGATGGCACAGACACGTTCGAAACTACCTCGAAAAGAAGCACGTGTGCAGCCTGCGGTCTGAGGCATTTCCGTGCCGCAGTCCCCTCCAGAGACGCCCTCACAGGGAACGCTGCGGCGCTGGGGCAGGCGTGTCCCGCAAGGGCGCGCGCAGCGCGGGGTCCGGGTCTGCGAGCTCCGGGAGAAACCGCAGACTGTGCTTTGACTGGTCACGCCAGCAGTCAGTCCACAGGATTTTATTGGAGCCACGCTGGAGGAGTGTGGCCTGGAAGACCCTCTCAGGGAGCCGAAGATGGCTCTCCTGTTGGAGGTCCTGGCTCGGCAGTGCTGTGAGGTTTGGGACGCAGGCCGTGTCCGTCCACGACGTCTTACTGGCGGTTGGCATGACCCGGGTCTGCTCATCCTCACGGCTCCGTCCAGGAGGAGGGCTCTCTCTGAGGGGCTGCCTTATCAGGGCTGCTGCTGCTGCTGCCGCTTCGTGTGGTCGAGCAGGCGTTTTTGCCAACAGAGGCTTGGTCTGTGAAAGGCAGACACGCTGCCCAGTAGAGGGGGAGGGGCCAGAGGGCAGAGGCAGCTCTTTTCTGTCTGAGTCATTCTTGGCATAAAGTGTGAGTTTTATTCACAGTGAAGGTAGCTGGAAGTGCGCAGTTGTACTCAAGGCAGGTCTGTAGGCAGAGGGGTCAGGTGAGGGGGTTGGGGGCGCTTCTTGGGACAGGAGGTCTGCTGCACGCTCATGTGTCCGGTGGTGCTGCTTGAGCGTGCCGGGCGAAGGTGTCAGGAGGCGCGGACCCAGAGAGCTGGCCCGTGAATCCCTGGGGAGGCCAGCAGGCCGCCCAGAAGCTGCGGGTCCAAGGTCAGGCTGCCTGGGGACGCGGGTCCGAGGTTGGGCTTGTGGACTGGCTGGCCGCACAGTGCAGGTCGGAGGCGCAGGGAAGCTGCCCGAGGAGGTGCCGGGTTCAAGTTTTGAGGGGTCAGTCATGGGCAGCGGGCGGTGATTTAGAGGGGACACGAGACACACAAGCCGTGGGTCACTGTGCCTGCCGCTGGGGGGCTAAGGCCGCGCAGCGCTTGCCCGGGTGTCTTCTGTGGAGCAGCTCCAGGTGAAGAAATCGTGTTCTGTGGCTGAGTGAGCTTGTCAGCCTGTGCTCAGACGGCGAGCAGGCCTCCTCTCCCGCCTCAGGGCAGGGAGGGCGAGCGTCTTCAGCGCTTTCCGCGTCCATGGAATCCTTGCGGTTTTCACAGGACCCCCGTGGTCTTCCTTGTGATTCTCACAGGACCCCCCGTGGTCTTCCCCTGTGATTCTCATGGGACCCCCCGTGGTCTTCCGCTGTGGTTTTCCCAGGACCCCGTGGTCTCCGCTGGGATAATTTGGAGGCCGTGCTGGTGTCGTGTGTCTGTGCTGAGAAGCCTGAGCTACTGCTGCTCAAGGCTGTGGGCTGGAGTGTGTTCAGCTGGGGAACGACTTGGTCAAATAAAACATGCCATTTAAGCCTTTACAGAATGAAAGCCGTTCAGTTTCTCCTTCAGACAAACACAGGCTGAAAGAGAGACAAAGCACATGTTTTGCAAACAGCTGAATTTTCCTTCTGAGAAAACGTGCTGGGTGCTCACTCTCGCTGGCCCCGCAGCTCCTCTGAAGGCGGGTCCTGGCGGCAGCACCCCCGGCTCCTGCCAGGAACTGGAGGCCTAGAGCCTGTTTCCAGGTCCTATTGGAGACAGTGCAGGGTCCACGGGCCTTCAGACCGGCCACAGCGGGCCCTGACCAGGGGGAACGTCGTCTCGGGAAACATCTCCTCTGCAGCGTCACTGCAGCCTGTGACTTGGGGATGGGTCGCCGTGCCTGGAGCGCTGGCTCTCCGTCGCTGAGCCGCCTCTGGGGCTCGGTGGGTGCAGGTGCCGCCGTGCCGTGCGAGGCCCTGCGCGCAGCCTGCGAGCTGCGACGGGGCCACCGGCATTGGTGCAGGGGCTGGCTCAGGGCGCGGCTGCGACACCGCGTGGTGCCCGCACGGGAGGGTTAGCGCCGGGCTCTCTCAGGGGTGAGGGATAACGCATTTTTGCGATATTTTCCAGAGTTGTAGGGTGATGGAGTGTTACTGTTGTAATGGCAGCGGAGGGCCGGCGAGCTCTGTGGACAGGTCTCTGTGAGGATGTGAGTCTTTGAAGAGGCCGTGGTCCTGGAGGAGCAGCCTTAATAGCTAAGTGGTTCCAGACACCATATGCAGGCGTCTAGGTAATTTATGATTTCGTTGCATAAGCTCAGGGCAGGACCTCTGGAAGTTCATTACCTTTGAGAAGGGCACAATCTTGGATTTACAAAGTTTCTTTTTTTTTCCCCTGAAAAGCACCCCAGTGCCCGGCACGCTCGGGTTGCCTGATGGAAAGGAAGGGGAGTTACGGCCCTGGTTGCAGGTGGAAGTGTCGAGGCCCAAGAGCTTCAGGGCGGCGGTGGGGGGCTGCGTCTCAAAAGCCTCTTTTCCTCCCTGTTGAACTTCCTAACCATTTCTTATTTTGGATTAAAAAAAAAAAGACGGTTCAGTACCGAGGCCAGTCCATCCACCTGTGACGGGAGCACAGCCGTCTCCACCTCATGGCCCTCCAGGCCTGCACCCCGGTCCGTGCCTGCTCTTGGGCTGAAGGCCCCGGGGCCGTGGGACTGCAGGGGTTGCTGGACCGTAGGGGCGGCGGGAGGGCATGTGGTCGGAGCAGCTGCCGCGTGTCCCCGCAGCCTCACGTTTTCCTTAGCAACCCCACAAACAGCCCTGCGCTAATATTAGAGCGCCTGCCTGTGATCCTCTCGGTCAGCGTCGCCTCCAGCTTTCCCCCTCCCGCGATCCCCAGCCCTGAATTTTACGTTCTTTTTTTTTTGGCACATTTTTCTTTTCTTATAGAAATAACCAAAATGGTTTCTTTCTACATGAACTGAAATTGTCTTTCCCAAATAGCTCCCATGCACTTGCTTTGCGTGATCTGTTTATAGCCGAGTCATGTACACCACGTGGGTCGACCTTCCTGGATTCCTCGGGGTCTTCGTAAGCTGGGCAGTTACTCCGCTGAGGGAAGCTGTCAGCAGATTGATTTGGCCTCGTCTTTGGAATGTGAGAGATTTAAACCAAGTAATTAAACCCTGAGTCATGGTTTTTTAAAGCTGTCTGACTCATCTCTCAGTCTCCATGCTGAAGACGAGCAGTGGTCAGCTCAAGGAGGTGCTCTGGAAAGGGGTTCCCAGCTCCTCCAGCCTCTGAGCTTCGCTCTGGAATGAGTGTCTCCTTTGCCTGCGAGGCTGGACAGTGGTCGGCCCATGCCCGCCTCTGGCCCGCCGCGGGCTGCTGGGCTGCTTGTGTGGTGAGTTACCACGGTGACTCACCGGTGGTTAAAGACTGCACCTGCCTGGCCCGCTTCTTCCATGTCAGGAGGTCGCTCGTGCCGCTTGGTCGCCGAGCACACACCTTGCCGTGCACCGTCCAGTGCCACTGGCTCTGGGGCCGCCTGTCGTGTGTCCCGAGCTCCGATGTCTGCCACCTCGTCGTTGCCCCCCGTGGCCCCTGCACCTGACCGAGTGTGGTCTCGGGCGCTCGGGCACCTCCGCCCGGCCGCGTGCCGCGCAGGCACAGGGGCGTCCAGTTCCGCAGGCGCCTCCCAGTGACTGTGGAGGGATGTCTGCAGCTGATGGGGAACACGCATGGCAGCCCCGCCTGTCCCCCTCAGGGTGAAGCGGGGGGTCCTGCCATCGCCGCCAGCTTACATCTGATGCCGCAGGGGGAGACACAGCTGGTCGAGGTTTAACGGCGCCAAGTGGGAAGGAGCTGCTAGCGTGATTGGGGGATTCCAGTGTTTTAAAATTGATTATGGTGATGATCACGTAACTTAATATATGGAAAGCCGTTGAGGTGTGCACTTCAGTGTGACGCGTCCTGGCTCCAGGAAGCTGTCTAAACATGGCACAGCGGTGTCCAGCCCCCCAGAAGCTCCGGAAAAGCAGGCCCGGGCAGTGCCTGCGCGGGCTGCTGCAGTGAGACCCAGCGCCTGGGAGGGAACGGCTGCTTTCTGTTGCTGAACGCGGCCCCCGAGACACGCACTCGTCAGGTCCAGAGACAGTGGCGCTGGTCACGTGGTCACCCAGCACACCACGTAGCAGTTCAGGAGCGTGGCTCCCAGAGCACCCCTCCCCGCGCGGCTCCCAGCCCCGCAGCGCCAGCGCCCGGCCCGTATCAGCCCTGAGTTCACAGCTAATCTCCTCCTGATAAGGGGCTGCTTTTTCAGAGCTGTGAGTGCCGGTGCCCGGTGGGAGGGGCCAGAATGCTGGGCCCTCACTCAAGCCGCGCCCACCCCATACCAGGTGATTTTCCCATGTTAGGAAAATGGTCGCTTGCAACAGCCTCACGAAACGAGCTCTGGTGTTTACTAGGGGAGGGCCACAGAGGGGCGGCCATCTGTCTGTTGGAACACAGGCTCCGGGAACACCGCTGCCGGGCCCAGGTATGTGGCGGTGTGTCTGGGTGCCCGACCCCTCCCCTCCGTGACTCGACCTCGTAGCAGGGTCCTTGCTGCTCCTGGATTCACAGAAATGGGAGATGTGGGAAGTGGATCTTGCTGCTGTGGGTTTGCGGCCGGCTGGCGTGCCACCCCGGGCCTCCGCGAGCGCAGGGCCTGGGTACGGGAGCGGCAGGTGAGTCTGCTGGAGGCCCTGCCGGCTGGAGCCTTTCCCGCTGTCCGCCCTCCGCTCCGGCTCTTTCGGAGGCGGGCGGGTGAGCATGCTGCTTGGGTGCCGTGGGCTGGGGCTGGAAGTGGTGAGGGCTGGAAGCAGTGCGGGTCAGAGCCCGTGTGGGCCTCCACTGGCACCTCCTCTGCCCCAGTGAGTGTGAACCTGCCCGCTGACTCCGGGCCTGCTCGTGGAGGTCAGGGTGGCAGAGGGCAGCTAGGAGTCTGGGGAGTGGAAGCGTGCCTGTCCCACTGAGAGGAGCATCAGCGCCATCGCGCTTGCAGTGGACGGAGGTGCTCAGGCGCTGGCTGTGTCACCTCATCTTAAGCGCCACAGAGCATGTATTTTAAGTAAATAAAACGTCAGATATTTACCTCAGAGAGACAGCTGGCGTGGGTGTGTGAAGGTATAGGGCACCACTTAGTTGGCCTTGGAACAGGAGATCATAAAGTGAAGAGACTGATGCCTTGAGCTCCGGGTAGAAGCTCTTCGTCTGCTACCAACCGGACGAGCAGATTGGGTCTTGACGGCAGTGAGTGTCTTCCCGTGTGTATGAGTTGCCCCCTCATGGGGACATGGTCTTGGCTGCGCAGAGGACCAGGCTCCAGACAGAATTCAGAAGGTGCCAGGTCAGGCCTGCAGGAGACTCTGCTGCTGGGTCGTCGGTTCGGCCTGTGGAGTTGCTGCTCGTGGAACCTTCTGGACTCGGCCTCCGGGAGCCAGACCCTTCCCCTCCCTGCTCCTCCCATCCCCCTGCCCCACGCGTCTCTGCCGGTTGCCCCACTTTATGTTGCAGGTAGCAAGCCCAGACGTCCCCGAGTGTGTCTGACGTCCACGTCGACCCTTTGTTCTGGGACGGCCGCTGTCCCCCTTCTCTGCTGAACCAAGTTCTGCTCTTACCGGGAGAGCTCCTGGCATCAACCCCGCTGCCGGCTCTGTTCCCTCTGGCCCAGCCGAGGTCAGGGTCCTCTCCCCATGTGCCTCTGTGGCCCTGCGCTCAGGCTGGTCCGGCTGCCGCTGCGGCTGCTGGAGCTCCCAGGGGCTGGTCCTGATGAGGTCTCCGCACAGCCTGCGGGTGTCGGGTGGGGCCAGCGCGCCGCTGTGCAGTGACCGCTGTGTCCAGCGGGGGGCAGCAGAGGCACGCGTGTGACCTGGTGACTCGGGAAGGCGGCCCCCGAGGCCTGCTGCTCTGCGTTTGGGTCGTTCCTTCCCGGGGTGTCCAGGCGGGTGGACGCTCCTCCTGGTGAGAGCGGCAGGCACAGGGGAGGGCTCCCAGGCCCTGCACCTCACAGCTGCCTTTTAACTTAGCTGTGGTCCGCTTGGAGACCAGAGGTGGCCGTCCCGCCGGCCACATGCTCACTGCCGTGCCGGGAGCCATGGGTTTAAAATGAGAGCCCTGCCTGCCTCATGCCCCGAGACCGGCGATGCCAGGTGCCCGCCGCGGAGGCCGTGCAGGAGCAGACTGTCGGGGGCGGGGGTGCATCAGGCGCTTGGAGAAGAAGGCGGCCTGTGAGGGTGGGTGGCCCTGCACATGACCTGCCTAGAGAAGGTCATGAAGCGAGGGAACCCAAGCTGCCTTCAGGCGTGAAAGGCCTAGACAGGTCGAGGGGGCCGATGTCTGTGAACACCTACTGTATGCCAGTTCCCCCAGACACGTTCAGCCTTCGTAGCTCTGAGATGAAGAGCACTTTCTCTTAGCGTATATGAGAAAGCTGAGGTGGGCTGCGGTGCTGCCCGCAGTCACAGAGCTGGTAAGTGGCATAGCCAGGGCTCGAAGCCAGGCCTCTGGGGCGCCCCCCGTCTCCTGCTCTGACCCCGGGGGGCAGCGTCCAAGGCACCGGTCTCCACTGGGCCCTGGGCGCCGTGAGCTGGCAGTGTGGGCGCAGGCCTAGGGCTCCGGACGTTCCGATTTTGAAGGACATGAGTATGTGGCCTGGGAGAAACCACTCCTGAAAACAAAGACTGGAAGCTCTCTGTCCTGTCTGAGGCCGAAGAGCACGCAGGGCCCCTGGAAGCCGCCTGCGGCGTCCTCGGCTGGTGCACGGTGCCCGCAGGGGTGCTCAAGAGCCTGGGGGCACCTCTTTGTGCGTCAAGAGCTAAAGAGCTGGGGCTGGCGGCCGGAGTGACCTGGGCGAGCCGCTGCCTCTGGTTCTTCTTCAGACACTTTTCCGCAGGCTCCCTGTTCACGCTGGGCAGTGAAGCAGCCTCAGTTTTGTTTCCTCTGAAGAAACCCTAGTCTTCCAACCTTAAAACGGAGGGAGTGGAGCGCGACTCACGGTTCCTGTGTGCTTCTGCTGACCTGTGATAAAGTGTAGTGATAAAGTGACCTGTGATAAAGTGCAGCAACAACTCGGGGGCCGGGGAGCACTCGGCTCCTCCCTGAAGAAGCTCATGGAGGAGGGGCTCCCCGAGCACGCTGGGGCGGCAGAGCTGCCCCCTTGTGTCCCCTGGACCAAGGTGCCTGCCCAGGGCCGCGTCGCCACCATCTGGCCTGGAGCCCGTGTGCCGGCCGCCCATCACCCGCTCCCTGTCACTCTCGAGGCAGGGCTGATGCACCTTGTCCCCCGCAGCCTCTTCACTCTGGAACCTGCTGCCTGGGGCTCTGCCCTGCCGCTTCCTGCCAGCCCCACGCCTCCGCCACCGACGCTGCCCATGGCCGCAGGGCCGCTGCCTCCAGACCCTGTGTCTTGCGTCCCCTCCGTCCCTACCCTCTCCATCCTCTGGCCCCTGCAGCCCTCCCACCCCTGCAGGCTGCTCCTCTTCTCTGGGACCGCTCCCCGCCGCCAGCTGCTCAGGCCCCTCCTGTGTTGTCTGGGCCCTTTCTTGGGACCTTCCTGACACCGTGGAGCCTGACTGCTGGGGGCTTCCAGGACTCTGGCTAGTCGTGTGTGTGTGTGTGTGTGTGTGTGTGTGTGTGTGTGTGTGTGTGTGTGTGTGTGTGTGTGTCGTGGATTTTATTTATTTTGGGCTGTAGTGGGTCTTCGTGGCTGCGTCCAGGCCTCTCTCCAGTTGCAGAGGGCGCTGGGGGATGGGGGCTCAGCAGCTGCGGCTCCCAGGCTCAGTTGCTCCTCGGCATGCGCGATTTTCTGGATCAGGGATCCAGCCCCTGTCTCCACCTTGGTAGGTGAGTTCTTTACCGCTGAGCCACCAGGGAGGCCCTCGCCATTGTTTTTCTGGCCATTCTTTTCCTTTCCTCTCTGTTTTATCTCCGTCTGTTTAGGGCGATGCTGGAGCTGTGCACTTCCTTGAGTTCTCAGTTTCTCTTTAGCACGAGGGTATAGACAAATAAACCCAACCGCTCCCTTCCCTCTGACTCTGAAAGGCAACGAAGAGCGGGAAAAGTCTGTTTGCTCTTATATATTTTTGTCCTTGTTAGTGGTCTTGAATAGATGTCACCCTGCTGAGGAACATGAAAAGCAAGATTACTTTTCTTCTCCCAAGAAGTGACTGGTCCTCCTCGAGTCCTGTCTGCCATTCCCCTTGAGAATACATCAGAACACCCTCCCTCTCCACCTGCACTGCCCTCGGGAACCCTGGCCCTTCCCCGTCCCTTGGGAGCCGAGAATATCAGTAACCTCACATATGCAAATGACACCACCCTTACAAGAGGAACTAAAAAGCCTCTTGATGAAAGTGAAAGAGGAAAGTGAAAAAGTTGGCTCAACTCAACATTCAAAAAACTTAAGATCATGTCATCTGGTCCCATCACTTCATGGCAGATAGATGGGAAACAATGGAAACCCATACATGACCACTGGAAAAAGCATAGCTTTGACTAGACAAACGTAGTGTCAGACTTTATTTTGGGGGGCTCCAGAATCACTGCAGATGGTGACTGCAGCCATGAAATTAAAAGACGCTTGCTCCTTGGAAGAAAAGTTATGACCAGCCTATACAGCATATTAAAAGCAGAGACATTATTTTGCTAACAAAGGTCTGTCTAGTCAAAGCTATGGTTTTTCCAGTGGTCATGTATGGATGTGAGAGGTGGACTATAAAGAAACCTAAGCACCAAAGAATTGATGCTTTTGAACTGTGGTGTTGGAGAAGACTCTTGGACTCCTTGGACTACAAGGAGATCCAGCCAGTCCATCCTAAAGGAAATGATGCTGAAGGTGAAACTTCAATACTTTGGCCACCTAATGCGAAGAGCTGACTCATTGGAAAAGACCCTGATGCTGGGAAAGATTGAAGGCGGGAGGAGAAGGGGGACAACAGAGGATGAGATGGTTGGATGGTGTCACCGACTCAGTGGTCAAGAGTTTGAGAGAGCTCCGGGAGTTGAGTGGGCTCCTGGAGTTGAGTGGGCTCCGGGAGTTTGGGTGGGCTCCGGGAGTTGAGTGGGCTCCGGGAGTTGAGTGGGCTCCGGGAGTTTGGGTGGGCTCCGGGAGTTGAGTGGGCTCCAGGAGTTGGGGTGGGCTCTGGGAGTTGAGTGGGCTCCGGGAGCTGGTGATGGACGGGGAGGCCTGGCTGCTGCCATCTGCGGGGTTGCAGAGTCAGCCACACCTGAGCGACTGAACTCAGGAGTCATTCATAGTCTCGCCATCCTGCAATACCTCTGCTGACGTCTTTAAGTTTTACTCACTTGGAGATAAAGCTGTGCCGTGTTTCCTTTTTAAAATGTTCTTGTTACATATTTAAAACATCCACCATATCAGTGTCCTGCGGGCAGATTCTGGGCGAGAGCCGACTCTCGTCACCAGGGACACGGGATGGAGAGGTCATGGCCGGAAGCAGTGGCCGGGCCGCCCCTGGCACCTGCACTGGTGCTGGGTGAAGAGGCGGTGGCCGCCGGGAATGCCCTCGTTGCGTGAGGACCTCGGGCTGAGAGCGCTCCGATGTCTTGTCCAGGTTTTTCTAGCACGGGGGCTGAGGGGCCAGGGTTCGAACCCCGGCTGTGTGGCTCCACGTCAGGGTCCTTATCTCCACGCTGAGCCTGTCGGAAGGCGTTTTAGGCCCTTCATCACTGTCGTGGCTTTCTTGATGCTCGCTGATGGTTCTGCGCAGCTTTCTGAGATGGAGCTGGCTCATGGGTTGTATGTAAGGGGCACTGTGAGCTTGAGAAGCAAAGAGCAAATTGCTTCTTGCAGTCAAACTATTGAGGTAGCATTATTTTGCTTAATTCCAAGTATTTGAATTCTACTGACCATGTAACCTCAGACAAAGCAAAATGTTTCCCGCCTCCCGGGAGATGCACTAGGCAGGTATGGTAATTAGATGATCCGGCACAAAACCCCTTCCTCTGTCCTGCGTTGCAGATGCGAGCCTGGTTCCATCTGGAGGCCAGAACAGGGGCGGGTGTGCAGCCCGGGCTTCTGCCGTGCTGCCGCTGCCGTGTTCTGTGGGCTCAGACTCGTCTGCAGAGCAGAGCCGTGCAGGGCAGGTGCGTGAGCGCCCGTGACGCACTGCTGTGGCTTTGCCCCCGGCACGGGCGTTGCCGGGACTTCTCTGTAAGGGGCCAGGTGATGAATATTTTGGACTTCTCAGGCCATTTTGTTTCGGTCGCAAACACTAAACCCTGCTGCTGCTGTTGGTGAAGCCTGATCTGCAGAGTGTGGTGGCCGGGTGTGGTTCCCGGCTGCAGCATGCTCCCTGGTCTGGGCTTAGAACGTTCAGGACTCAGGCGCTGCTGGAAGGGCAGCGTGTCCCCTGGGAAAGCGGGCATGGAGGAGCTCACATCTGCGGATCTGGAACCCGCATCTGGGCGGACAGAAGTGAATGAGGATGTTCCTTCATTCCTCAGAAACTCTTAAAATCAAGTACTCGGGTTTTCTGAGGTTTGTTTTTATAAGTTTTTTTTCCCTTACAACTTAGTACAGATCTCACACGTTGACACAGGTTGCAAAGTAATATACATAATATCAATTAAAAATAGATTATAATATAGCGTACAGATAATGGAAATACATACATAGATGAAAATCTAGACATCTGTGTAGTAGAATAAAGTGAGCTTGTCTTCCTGTGGAGAAATTCAGTTTGTTTTTGTTTTCACATGTTGGTCTATTTTCTGATTGTTTCTGAGAAGAACATGTGTGATTTCAAACACTTGAGACTCCAAGTGAGGTGAGGCCCTCGATTTCCCCCAGAGATGTTTTTATCAGCTGCATTTCTCTTGTTCGATAAAAGTCACTGGAGCAGGTGGTGAGATGTGCCCATTGGAAGCTTGCACCTTCACCGTGGCCCCTGTCCGGGGTGCAGAGAAGAGACGACAGTCAAGAATTGGGTGGCTTCAGGGTGCTCCCTGTTTGCAGGTAGAGGGTGCGGTGTGAGGAGGCTGCCTGGCACCCAGGCGGGTTTCCTGGGGAGGGGTTGGTCCTCAGTGTGGTCCCTGACTCCGAGTCTGGCCTAGGGCTTGCGAGTTTGGAGGCTCAGGTTTGTCCAGTGCCTCGGAGGAGAGGAATATACTCAGGAAGGAGGCTTTCACGGTGTGCTGAGAGTGCGGCAGCTCAGGTCACTAACCCACGTGGTGGGAAAATCTCTCTCAACATGCAGCCTGGCTGAGGACCTCTGTTCAGACTATGGCATGTCTTATAACAGACAAACCCTCCCACTGAGAATAAGCAGAGAAGGTGGATAAACAGAAGGGAAAGGAGCCTTCAGAGGTGTTGGAGAGATGGTGGGGCATGACCGGACATGTCCCAGTCCTGGAGGGAGCCGCAAGGGGGTGAGCCCTGCCCGGGCTGTGCTGTCCCCGAGGCGCTGGCCACAAGGCTCCCTACGCTGAGGGGACAGAAGCCAGAGTTCAGAAACCCTAGATTTCCACTGGGGCCGCCAAGGGCCCACCTTCCGGCCGCCCGGCTTCCCAGACCCAGGCCGGCTTTGCAGAGACTGAAGCCCAGCCTCTGAGCAGCTCAGTCTCAAGGTGGGTTCAGAGGGCTTACCTGAGCCCCCAGTTCCTCACAGTGAGGTCTGCACATCACCAGCGTCACCTGAGAACCAGTCAGAAGCTTCTTGGATGCACCTCAGACCTGCTGAGTCGATGCTATGGAGCGAGGAGGCCTGTGAGATTTGTAGTCACAGCCTTCCAAGCGAGGCTGCTGCGGGAAAGTCGGGGGCCACTCCCTCAGCCTGGCTGCCAGGGAAGAGGGCCTCCTCTGGAGGGCGGCAGTGCTTCCAGAGCTGCAAGCCATTAGGATTTTCTTTCATTGAAAATTCTGGCATTAATTAAAAAATCGCCATGCATGCTGAGAAAAGACTGATTTATGAAAGACTAAGAGAAAATACAGACGCTAGGAACAGACTCAGATATTGGTGGTATCAGACCTGGACGCCAAAGTAATCGCAGTGAATTATGGTTGACACGTTCAAGGAAATAGAAGGCAAGACAGAGGGTTTCAGTAGAGCGCTGCCCTCTGCTTAGGAAGATGGGAATTCTAGAACTGAAAGCTAAAATAACAAATTAAGAAAGCACTGTGGAAGAGCAGCTGAAGAGAGGACTCGTGAACCAAGCAGACTGGACAGCAGGCAGCGCCCAGCATGCCGCCCAGAGAGAGAGCAGACGGGCCGGGAAGAGCGTCCTCAGGACCGGAGGGCGACGTGCCCAGGGGCGCTGACCTGCAGCTGGAGAGGAGGGGCCCCGGCTGCCTCTCCCGGCTGGCGCCGCTTCACACCTGCCCTTCAGATGTAGGTGCCTGGCCAACATTTTCTTGAAAGCGAGCAAACTGAACCTGTCATTTTGAGTATTGCTTGCAAATGATAGCGTTTAAGGCAGAAGTTAGGATTTTGGAAGACCTGCACCTTTTGGGTGACAGCATTCACTGCTTCCCAATGTGCAAAGACTGTTCTGAGACCAAAGACAGTATTAGAGCATGTGGAGTTGTAAGAATTTTATTATTTTTTATTGATATAAATGATGAAATAAAACATTTTCTCTTTAGTGTACAGCATAATGGTTTGATAAGCATATTACAGACGGATTACCAAATAAATTCAAATTGCCGTCTAGCCCCACACTAGCTTTATTTTTTCCCTCGTGGTGAGCACTTTTACGGTCTGCTCTCTGAGCAAGTCTCGGATGCGCAGTACGTGTCGGTTACTGTGGCCCCGCGTGGCGCACACTCCCGGGACTCGCTGCCGTGTGACTGGAAGTTTGCGCCTTCTGAATACCTCGCCCACTTTGCCCGCCTGCACCCCCAGCAACCCCCAGGCTGTTCTCCGCACCTGTGAGCTCAGTTCTCTTAGATTCCACTTGCAAATAAGATCACAGCTTATCTGTCTTTGACTTACTTCACCTAGCACAGGCCCTCGGGCCCATCCATGTTGTGGGAGATGGCAGGACTTTCTCCTCTGGTGACTAGTATTCTGCCGTGTGCGCGCGCGCGTGCGCACAGACGTACAGATGCCGCGCTTTCTTTACACGCTCATCTGTTGACGGGCACTTGGCTAGCTCCCTGTCTCGGCAGCTGCGACTAGTGCAGGTGGGGCTCAGCTTTGGCGCCCGATCGAGGTGGCGCTCTGGTTTCCTGCAGGCGAACACCCAGCAGTCGACTCGCCGGGTCTCGTGGCGCTTCTGGCGCTGCTGTTGCCCAGCGGCTGCAGCAGCTTCCACCCCCCAGCAGTGCCTGAGGACGCCGTCTCCACGTCCTGGCCAGAGCAGGTTGCTTCTTGTCTGGTAGCCACCCTGACAGGTGTGAGGTGGCCTCTCACCGTGCCTGTGGTTGGCGTTTCCCTGGTGATGAGTGGTGTGAGCGCCTTTTCACGCGCCTGTTGTCCATCTTTTTGGGGAAAAGTCTGCTCAGATCCTTTGCCCGTCCTTTAATTGGAGTGCTTGTTTTCTGCTGAGTTGTGTGAGTTCTTCACTTCGGCTGTTCACCCCATATCAGCTATATGACTTGCGAGTATTTCCTCCTGTTCAGTGGGTTGCCTTTTTGTCCAGTTGCTGGTTTTCTTTGCTGTACAGAAGCAGGAAGTTTGATGAAGTCCCGTGTGTTCATTTTGCTTTTGGAGTCAGAAAGTCATTGCCAAGACTGATGTCAAGGAAACTGTTAAAGAATGTGATTTTTAAAGTTGCTATTGCGTGATGAAATGTGTTTGCATTTGGGAGGGCTGCACCAGAATTTCCCCAGAGCCACGCCTGGGTAAGACGTTTTAGCCCAGGTACAAGACAGACAACTGGGTTCCAGCGTAACGGGCGTGAGAGCGCTGCTAACATGGCTCCAGGCTCCACGTGGCAGCTGACCTTTGGGGTCACTACCTGTGTTGGTCACTGACTGTGTGTTTACAGAGGACTGTCCACAGTCCTGAAAGAGCTGCTCTAAGACGCCTTCCTTTTCCAACTGCCTGTCAATGCAGGGCTGGGCATTTTGCATATTTTAGCTAAAACAAAATACTACACATATTGAATGCAGAAACGTATGAAAATCCAGCTGTCTTGCTTTAAGGCAACATTAAAGAAATTTACAAACAAATAATACCATTCTTACTAAACTTTGTTTCAGAGCACGTAGTCATCTCCATAGAAGGAAATTATTGATATTACCATGTAACAGGGCTGTCATTTCTAATAAATTCACAAATGCATTTTAATTTCTTGATTTTAATGTCTAATAAGGTAAATATTAATAGATATACCCCATATAAACAGGCTGTTGGGGATCTTCGGCACTTTTAAAAATGTGAACGGTCCGTGACCAAACAGTCTGAGAGCTGTTGCCGTAGACGCGGGTGGAGCCCGCGTGACCGCGTCCCGGCGTCGCTCCCGGCCCCGTGTGGCTCGCGTGAGGCTCGGCGGCCGCCCCGCGAGGAGTGAGCCTGCCGGCCCTGGTTCTGCAGCGGCGTTTGGCCGCTTGTGTCTCTGTATCACAGCTGGCTGTTCTCACAGTGCTTTAAACTTTTCCTTGCTGTATTCATTACAATATCTGTGATCAGTGATCTTTGAGGTTACTGTTGTAATTGTCTGGGGTGTTACACACCACACCTATATGAAACCACCAACAATCAAAAATGCTGCTTTTCACTGCTCTGCTGACCAGCAGCTCCCCCATCTCTCTCCCGTGCTTTGGGCATCCCTCTCCCTGGGGACACAACAGTACTAAACTCAGGCCGAGAGAGTTCCCACCGGAGTCCCTAAGTATTCAGCTGACAGGAAGAGGTACACGTCTCTCACTCTAAATCAAAAACTAGAAATGACTGTGCTTAGTGAGGAAGGCACTTGAAAGCCAAGACGGGCCTTGAGCTAGGCCTCTTGCAGCAGACAGCCAAGCTGGAGATGCAAAGGACAGGTGCTTAGAGTGAAAAGCGCCGCCTCAGTGGATGATTAGGAAATGAAGCAGCCTTGCTGCTGGCATAGAGGGGGAAAGCCTGAGTGGCCTGGGCAGAAGACCAAACAGAAACAACCTTCCTTTCGTCACAGCCTCGTCCAGGCCAAGCCCTTAGCTCTCTTCAGTTCTGGGATGGCCAGACAGGTGAGGACGCTGTGGAAGGAAAGTTTGAAGCTTAGCAGAGGTTGATTCATGAGGTTTGAGGAGAGACACCATCTTAATAACGCAGAAGTACAGCCCCGAATATTCATTAGAAGGACTGAAGCTGATTTTGGCCACCTGATGTGAAGAGCTAATTATTTGGAAAAGACCCTGATGCTGGGAAAGATTGAAGGCAAGAAGAGAAGGGGGCAGCCGAGGGTGAGATGGCATCACAGACTCAATGGACATGGATCCGAGCAAACTCCTGGAGATAGTGGAGGACAGAGGAGCCTGGCAGTCCATGGGGTTGCACAGCGTGGAACATGACTTAGCAGCCGAATAACGCAGATACAGTGAGGTGCAGCAGCAGGTGGTGACGTAGAAACTGCAGCAAGTTATCCAGAAGATGCAGCTGAGATCACGCATGGACGCAGCTGCGCTAAACGACAGAGTCCTGGTGTCGGTGAAACAGCCTCTGTTGGGAGAAGGCTCCATGCGTGACTTCCATGGTTAGGAGAGCCAGTGCCTGGCTTCAAGGCTTTAAAGGACAGACCGCCTCCCTTGTTACAGGCTGTTGACTTTAAGTTGCACTGGTGACTTTAAGTTGAATCCAGTGCTCGTTTACCATTTCGAGAATTGGGGCTCCTAAGAGTTACGCTGTTTCTACCGTGCCTCTGCTCTGTGATGGAACAAGAAAGCCTAGAAGACAGCACTTCTGTTGACAGAAGGTTTACTGAACTTTTTGAGTTCATCGCTAAGACCTACTGCTCAGAAAATAAAGGTTCAGAACATCGCTGCTCGCCCGACTGCGCCGGTGTCGCCCGAGAGCTCTGATGCCGGTGGACGGAGAGGTTCACGTGGCTCACGCCTGCAAGCACGTCTGTCCTGCAGCCCGTGGGTCAGGGAGGGATTTTGACTCTCTGGCCTATTGTTTAAGAACTGCATTTTGTAAGGCTGTATCTGCCACAGACATGAGTCCTCCTATGACCTGGGCAGAGTCAACTGAAAACCGTCTGGAGAAGACTCACCAAGAACCTTTGTGACTCGTGGGAGAGATAAAAATATCCACCTTAGCAGGAATTTGGAGGAAGTACACCCCTGCCCTCATGGATGAGTTCGAGGCGCCTGAGACTTGAGTGCTGGAAGGAGCTGCCCAGGAGGACTAGACTGAGAAGGGGAGCCCGAGGCGGGACAGAATCGCTTGTCTCGCGCTAAAGCTTGAAGGGCGAGGACCTGCTTCTCATGGATGAGCACGGCAAAGCGTTCTTGTTCACAGCAGCCAAGACGCATCCATCAGCAGATGAATGGATGGAGACGGAGTGGTGCATGTATACGTGAAACAAAACTCAGCCGTAAAAAGTGAGATGATGTCGTTTGCAGCAACAGGGGTGTAACTAGAGACTGTCGCAGGAAGTCAAGTTAGCCAGGCGGAAAAAAGACAAATACCGTGCGATATATCACTAATACGTGGAGTCTTTAAAAACAAGAAAGATACAAATGAGCTTACATTTAAAACAGAAGCAGTCACAGACGTAAAAACAAACTTACTGGAGGGAAAGGAAGGGTGGCGAATCGGAAGTTTGGGGCTAACGCAGACGCATCACTGCTAGACACGAAGTCGGTGCACAGTGAGGGCCTCCTGTGGAGCGCGGGGGACTGCTCAGCAGTGACCTGAAGGGAGAAGACTCGGAGAAGAGTCGATGCAGGCATGCGCAGAGCTGAAGCGCCTTGCTGTGCCCTGAAACAGCAGAACATTGTAAACCGGCCGCCGCGGGCCGCAGCGCGCCGGGCTGCCCCGTCCTTCACTGTCTCCTGGAGCTCGCTCAGGCTCTCACGTCCGTCGAGTCAGTGACGCCGCCCAGCCATCTCATCCTGTCGTCCCCTTCTCTCCTGCCTTCAGTCTTTCCCAGCATCAGGGTCTCTTCCAATGAATCGACTCTTCACATCAGGTGACCAAAGTATTGGCGCTTCAGCTTCAGTCCTTCCAATGAATATTCAGGACTGACCTCCTTCAGAATGGACTGGTTGGATCTCCTTGCAGTCCAGGGGACTCTCAAGAGTCCTCTCCAACACCACAGTTCAAAAGCATCAATTCTTTGGCGTTCAGCTTTCTTCACAGTCCAACTCTCACATCCATACTTGACAACTGGAAAATCAACTGTACTTCAATTTAAAAGATAAAATATTTTTAAAGTTTTTTTGCAATGGAATCTACTCCTGGTGAAGATGCTGTGGAGACTTTCGAAGTGACAAGAAATTATTTAGATTAATAATTAATAAACTTAGTTGATAAAGCAGTGGCCGGAATTGGGAGGATTGCCTCCAATTTTGAAAGAAATTCTACTGTGGGTAAAATGCTGTCAAACAGCATGACAGGCTGTGGAGAAGTTTTTATGAAAGGAAGAGTCAATCAATGAGGCAGATTTTGTCGTCTCATTTTAAGGAATTGCTGCAGCTCTTGGCAACCACCACCCTGCTCCGTCCGCAGCCATCAACATGGAGGCAAGACCCCCCACCCCCACCAGCAAAAAGACTACACCTCGCTGAAGGCTTCACTGATGGTCACCATTTTTAACAATAAAGTGGTTCTGGTTGAAGTACATCCTTCATCTCTTAAAGGCACAGTGCTGCTGGAGGCTCGCTCAGCTACAGCGCGCCGTGAGCGCGGCTCGCGCAGGTGCTGGGCACAAGGCCGCACTCCCTGCGGCCCCCGCTGCATGCTGAGCTCTGGAGCCGGCCTCAGCATCTCCGAGGCACGCCTGTATTATGGTGGCAATTGAAAGGCATTGCTAGGGCATTACCAGCAATCACTAGATATGAAGATACAGATAAGATTCCTTGAAAAGCAAGTGTTAGCACAACAGAGAATCTGGATAGGCCTAACTCCATGACAGATACGGAAACCCTTATTTAAGGCTTTCCCATAGAGGACACTCTAAACCCAGATGGCTCCACTGGGGAGCTCTTCCACTAGCTTAAGGAGGAACTGACCCCTGTCTCCCACAGATTGAAAACAGACAAGGAGAGAGTGCTTTTCACCTTTCATAACTTTAATTCCCAGACTGGCCAAGTTGTTATAAAAGGGAAAACTACAAGCCAGTTTCTTCCAAGAATAAGGATGGGGAAATCCTGAAGTAAATAATACTGAATCTGTATAAAAAGTAAGTCTGCATATGATGATGCATCCTGGCCAAGCTGAGCTCATCCCAGGGACTCGGAGTTGTTCTATCATTTGAAAACCATTCAGCAGAGACCACCACATTAGCAGAAGACGGAAACAATCATCTCAGTACACGGGGGAAACGTGAGTGATAAACTGCACACACTAGTGACTGAGAGCCAGAAGGAGCGGCACACCCACCCCACACACACCTACACACACGCACACACACACACCACACACCACAAAAAGTGAATGATAAACTCCACAGGCTAGTGACTGAGAGCCAGAAGGAGCAGCACACCCACCCCCTCACAGACACACCCCACACACACACATACACCACACACACACACCACACACACCCTACACACTGCCCCCTACACCCCTCCCACATACAGCCACACTCACCCCAACACACACATACCAACACACACACCCTGCACACACATACACCAACCACACACACACCAATACACACACACACTAACACACATCTACACCCACACACACTGCACCCCCCCACACCACACACGACACCCCACACACACCACACACACCCCTACACCCAAACACACACACATACACCAACACATATACACCCCCACACACAAACACCCACACATATACCAACACCCACCTACACATACACCCACACAGGCACACCAACACCCTACACACACACACCTCCACACACACACCCCCATACACACACTGCACCCATACACACACCTCACCCACCCACACATACACCCCCACCTGCTTCCAGGGAGGGAGGAACTGCCTGCACTTGGGGAGCCGAGTCTGCTGTCTCGGCCAGAAGCCGGCTCTGAAGGCGGGAGCTGGGCGGCGGGTCACACCCCTCTTCACCTGCCCTGGAGGTTCGCACCCTGAGCGTGAGGCCAGAAAAGCCACGTGAGGATGGGAGAGGGGAAGGAAGGTTCTCGTGTTACAGTCAGGACGCGGCTCTGCACGCGTGGTCAGGATCGAGTCTCGGCTTCTGTCACCCTCCGCAGCGGCCTTCTGGGGCCGCCTCTGCCTGGCTCCGTCTGGGTGCGCGGGGCCCACCCACGTGTGCCGGGGCCTCACCTCTGGTGTGCCTCTCCCCACAGGTCGTATCTGACTCCCGTCCGGGACGAGGAAGCAGAGTCCTTACGGAAGGCGCGCTCCAGACAGGCTCGGCAGACTCGAAGGTCGACCCAAGTGAGTGTGGCCTCTGTGTTTTGAATCCTTTGTCTGTCTGCCATTCCACTGGAAGTATGGTTAAAAAACGATAAACCGAGTGCCTTCTTGCAGCCCCTGCAACGAAAGCTTTTGTGTTAAACCTCACACTGCACAGAATCAGATGAGTTCATGGCCCCACATTCCTGCTCTCACTTCTGCTCTTCCAGGCACAGAGCAGGCCTCTTTCCTCGCTAAGCCTAATCATTTCCCTTGTGCTGAGGCCCCCGTTTCATTCCTACAGGAGAAGCTCAGTGCTCAGCACAGTTCCCACGGGGCCTGCCTGCTGCTCCTGGATGTACACTCGAGAGAGAAAGGCAGGCGTCCACAGAGAAGCTCCTACACAGACTTTATAACAGCATCATTCATGGGAGCCAGAAAGCCCCTCAGTGTCTCCTCTGGCTGGGCTCTCCCTGCTGTGCAGGCCCCCCTTCGTGTGGCGCCTGCACGTGGGCTGCAGGGCTGAGGTCAGCGCTGTGGAGCCTGGGCGCCCGGCGGCCCCCAGCAGGTGCGGGTGGTGGGCTCAAGCTGGGCTGTTGCACAGACTGAATAAACAAGCAGTTAGCAAAACTTGAAAAACGGCACAAGTTCCTGTGGATTAATGACTGATGAACAGAATGTCCCATATTCGAGGAGACTGGTGGGCAGTAGAGGGAAATGAGCCTGAAGCGCACGCGCTGCCGTGCAGGTGAGCCCGAAGCAGCCGCTGTGCTGGGCCCAGCTCCATCTGCGCGGCAGCGCCCAGGCTGGCAGAGGAGAGAGAGTGGACGCATGTTTGCTGAGGGCCGGAGGGGGGACGGGAAGCGACCCCAAGGGTGTGGGGGGCATCCCTTACGCTGGGTGCAGATGTGCGCAGCCCAGGAACATGCTCAGAGGCAGCGTGTGTGCCGCCAGGAGTGGCTTACGTTCCACTAGTGATGTTACAAAAGGAAAGAGTCCTGAGGGAGGCACTGCAGTGAGGACTATCTTGCAAAGGTCGCGGAGACCCGGTGGGACTTCTCAGAAGCCCGGAGGCGCGTGAGCAGCTGTCCTTTGGCCAAGCTGGGCCGTGGGCGTGTGGCAGCGACACGGACGAGGGCTGTGGTTGGGCATCAGGGAGGCAGAGGAGGGTGAGCCGGGCCGGCAGAGGGTGAGGAGTCAACAGGAGATGGTCCAGAGAGGTGAGGAGGCCGCTTCCAGGTGCGGGGGAGCCCCGCAGCTTCAGGTGCTACAGACGCCGAGCAGGAGGCTCAGGGCTGACGGGCGCCCAGGGCCAGGCGGCTCCGGCACAGCTGTGACTGCTTGTGTTTGCCGGCGGTTCCTTCTCCCAGAGGACGCAACCCCCGGGGACCAGCCTGGCTGCCATTTGTTTGCTTGAGTTTATTGTGGAAGAACATGTGTGACGTGCAGCTTAATAATCTGGCCATTTTTAAGCAAATGGTTCGTTGGCAGTAAAGACAGTCACATTTTTTTTGCAGCCATCCATCTCCAGAACAACTTTCGTCTTCCAAACGGAAACTCTCAACCCCCTAGACACTCATTTGTCCCCCGGCTGCCAGCAGCCCCACTGTGCACCTCCTCCCTGGCCTTGGCTCCAGGTGACCGTGTGAGTGGACTTGCAGCCCCTGTCCGCCAGTGGCAGCCGGTCCCTGTGCCGCTTGCACTGCACCGCCCCGCCTCGTGCGGCCGGACAGCATTCTGCGGTGTGTCCACGCTGCATCGTGTTCGGCCGTCCCCGATGGACACTCAGCTGCTCCCACCATTGGGCGGCCATGAAAAGTGTTGCTGTGAACAGGACGTGCGGCTAACTCCTCAGTCCCTGCTTTTGAGTCTTTAGACACAGACCCAGAAATAGGATGGGCTGGATCATGCGTTTCTGTCTTGTTGCTGCTTAGTCACTCAGTCGTGTCCGACTCTCTGTGATGCCGGGGACTGCAGCCCGCCAGGCTCCTCTGCCCGTGGGATTCTCCAGGCAAGAACACTGGAGTGGGTTGCAGTTACCTTCTCCGCGCCTCTGTCTGTCTGCTCGTTAATTTTATATCCTGTGCCTTTACCGAACCCATGAGCTCTC
This sequence comes from Nanger dama, assembly GCA_917880005.1. Lineage (NCBI taxonomy): Eukaryota > Metazoa > Chordata > Mammalia > Artiodactyla > Bovidae > Nanger > Nanger dama. The sequence goes on along the minus strand of CAKJTW010000013.1, from coordinate 48,059,214 downwards.
GCGGCTTTTAGGTGACGTCGTTGAGATTTTCCATGTATAGGATCACCTTATCTACACACACTGACAGCTTTACTTCCTCTTTTCCAGCGTGGATTCCTCTTATTTCTTTTTCTTGTCTGATTCCTATAGCTAGGACTTCCAGTATGGTGTTAAATAAAAGTGGCAAGAGTGGGCCTCCTTGTCTTGCTCCTGATCGTAGACAAAGTGCTTTCAGAACTCCACCGTTGAGTATGGTGTTCGCTCGAGGCTTCTCCTGTGTGGCCTTTGATATGTTGAGGTGTGTTTTCTCTGTCCCTGCTCTCTGGAGAATTGTTTTCATATCATAAATGGATGTTGAGTTTTGTCAAAAGCTTTTTGTGCCTCTACAGAGGTGATCGTATGGTTTTCACTCTTCCGTTTGTTCCTGTGGTGCCTGTCCCACTGATGGATGCTAGATACTGCGCCTAAGCCCCCTTGATCCCGGTATTACTAGTTGCTGTTATTCAGTCTGTAAGTCCAGATCTCTGTGATCCCGTGGACTGCAGCACCGCCTGGCTCCTCTGTCCTCCCCTGTCTCAAATTCATGTTCACTGAGTCAGCGATTCTATCTAACCATCTCATTTCCTTTAGAATGGACTGGTTGGATCTCCTTGCAGTCCAAGGGACTCTCAAGAGTCTTCTCCAGCACCACAGTTAAAAAGCATCAGTTCTTTGGCGCTCAGCCTCCTTTATGGTCCAACTGTCTCATGACTACTGGAGAAACCATAGCTTTGACTGTGGACCTTTGTTGGCAAACTGATGTCTCTGCTTTTTTAATACACTGACTAGGCTTGTCATAACTGTCATTCCAAGGAGCAAGCGTCTTTGAATGTCAAGGCTGAGGTCCCTGCACTCTACCGTGATTTTGGAGTCCAGAGAACAGAATCTGAAACTGTTTCCACTTTTCCCTTCTATTTGCCTTCAGTCTTTCCCAGCAGCAGGGTCTTTTCCAGTGAGTCGGCTCCTAGCATCAGGTGGCCAAAGTATTGGAGCTTCAGCGTCAGTCCCTCCAGTGAACGTTCAGGGTTGATTTCCTCTAGGATTGACTGCTTTGATCTCCTTGTTGTCTGCTAACTGTGGATTTTGTTTATTCTTCTTTTTCTGATTCCTTTGGTGAAGGCTAGGTTGTGTGAGGTTTGCTATGCATCCTGAGGTAGGCGTGTATTGCTACAAATACCCCTCTTAGGACGGCCTTTGCAGCTCCTCGGAGGCCCCGGAGGGCTGCGCTCCCGCCTCGTCTGTCTCTGGGTGTGCTCTGGGCTCTGCTGCGACCTCTCCGGTGACCCGTCAGTTGTTCAGTAGCATGCTGTCCAGCCCACATGTGTCTGTGGGTTTTTCAGGGCTCCTTTCTTTTCTGTAGTTGGTTTCCAGTCTCGCAGCCTTGTGGCTGTAATGGGTGCTTGGTGTGGTCTCAGCTCTGTTAAATCCCCTGTGGCTTGTGTTCGGTGCGAGTCTGCCCTGGAGGAGATGCGTCTGAGAGGATGTGCTCTGCTGCTTGTGGATGGAGCGCGTCCCTCTGGTCGCGTGGGGCGTGCAGCCAGTGCCCTGCCCTGGCGCCCTGTGTGGCGTGCGTCCGGCGATGCGAGAGGCGGTGCCGCCCCTCCTGCTGCGGCGCTGCTGCCGACTCCGCTGCGTCCTTCGCTGTCTTCCTCACTCACTCAGGTGCTCCTGTGTCTGCTTCACCTAGTTGTTTTCTGGAGTCTTTTCTTGTTCCTTCATTTAGAACATGTTCTGCTGCCTCACTGCCTGACTTGCTGGTTTTATTTCTGCGTATCTAGCAGGTTGGTTCAGCTTTCCTGGTCTTGGAGAAGTGGCCTTTTGTAGGAAGTGTCTGGTGCATGCCGGTGGCCAGCAGTGCTCCGTGCTCTGGGGTGCCGCTGTGGGGGCCCCGGGGCTGCTGCTGGCTCACTGGTGAGGGAGTCAGTGCAGGCTGCCCTGGGGCTGGTGCCGGCCTGCAGGTGGTGGGCCCAGCCAGCCCAGGGCAGGCGGTGGCCTGCGGTTGTCCTGGGGCTGGTGTCCACCCACTGGTGTGTGGAGGCTGCTCGTGGACAGGGCTGAGCCCCAGGCCTCTCTGGGTCTGGAGTCTGCCCGCTAGTGGTTGGACCTGGGCCCCAGGGTCCTCGGGTGCAGGTCCCTGCGTCCCCATCCCGCGCTCGTGCTGGTGTGAGGGGCTGGCTGTCCAGGGGCCGCTGTGGGCTCGAGGACTCTTCAGACAGCCTGTCTGCCGGGGCAGGGGGCCGGCGCACGTCCCTGCCTGCTTGGTTGCTGGGCCTGAGGCCTCCCATGCTGTGTGTGTTGCTGGGGTCAGCTGCTGCAGGTGCTGGGCTAGAAGGAGGGTCCCACGTGGCGCTGGCCTGCAGCAGCGTCCTCGGGCGGGACCGCGTGGCGCTGGCCTGCGGCGGCGTCCTCGGGCGGGACCGCGTGGCGCTGGCCTGCGGCGGCGTCCTCGGGCGGGACCGCGTGGCGCCAGCCTGCGGCGGCGTCCTCGGGCGGGACCGCGTGGCGCCTGGCCTGCGGCGGCGTCCCCGGGCGGGACCGCGTGGCGCTAGCCTGCGGCGGCGTCCTCGGGCGGGACCGCGTGGCGCCAGCCTGCGGCGGCGTCCTCGGGCGGGACCGCGTGGCGCTAGCCTGCGGCGGCGTCCTCGGGCGGGGACCGCGTGGCGCCACGCCTGCGGCGGCGTCCTCGGGCGGGACCGCGTGGCGCCAGCCTGCGGCGGCGTCCTCGGGCGGGACCGCGTGGCGCCTGGCCTGCGGCGGCGTCCTCGGGCGGGACCGCGTGGCGCTAGCCTGCGGCGGCGTCCTCGGGCGGGACCGCGTGGCGCTGGCCTGCGGCGGCGTCCTCGGGCGGGACCAGCTCCCAGCGTGGCCGCCACCAGTGTCTTCTCCCCAGTGACACGGCCTGCCTCTTAGGGAGACTCTGGTCAGCCGGTGGGTCTGATCTGGCTCTTTTGAAGCCCCTGCTTCCACCCTGGGTTGTGGGGTGTGTGGAGCTCTGTGTGCCTGCAGGAGCGGAGTCTCTGCCCCCCACAGGCCGTGGCGACTCCCTGAGGGAGCCCCGCTGGCCTCGGCCCCAGCATTCTGGGGGCTCGCCTTTCCCAGCTCAGGACCCCCGGCTGGGGCGCCTCTCAGCCCCCTCTGTGGTTAGTCAGTCTGCCACGGGTGGGCTGGCCCTCCTGCTGTCTTGCAGTGGCCCCTTCTCTGCTCAGCTGTGGCAGACCCTCCCTGGCCAGCCCCCTCACAGCAGTCGTCCTGGTGAGCCCTGAGGGCCGTGCTCCGGGTCTTCCGGTCCGCCTTCCTGGCCATACCCTTGCGGTCAGCTCTGTGTGTTTGTATGGATGCAGTTTGGGGTTTGGTGGTTGTCCTAGCCCGACTGATGTTTCACTGTGTTGAGCCTGGCTCTTTCTGTGAGTCAACTCCGGTTTCCCTGCAGGGCAGGCTCAGCTGGTGCCCACGTGCTCTTTGAGGTCGGGAGGGCCCCAAGGAGCCATGAGTGCGTGGGTGTGGACGCAGCAGGGGGCATTCGTGGGGCTCGAGCGGCCACGCTGGAGGGCTGCATTTGCGGTGCACCTGGACCCAGGCCTCTGCACACCCAGGTGTTTGTGTTCGGTGTATATTAGCTGCAGACGGCCTCACACCTGTTGGGAGCTGTTTGGAAGTTGGTACCATTAGACCTTTGAGGAGCTTCCCTGCTCGTTCACGGGAGATGTCCATGGTTAGGGTGCAACCTCTGACTGTCTGATGTCTTCCCAGGGTGTCACCCTCACGGACCTTCAGGAAGCAGAGAGGACGTTCAGCCGGTCGAGGGTAGAGCGTCAGGCTCAGGAGCAGCCCAGCCTGAAGCCCGTGGGTCCCGGAGCACTTGAGGGCGGCCCCCCGGAAGTGCGAGCCCTTGGCGGCCCCTACCCAGGAAGCCGGGAGAGGCCACCAGCCCTGGGGCCGGAGCCCGGAGGGAGAGGTGAGCGCTGGCGCGAGAGCAGGGTCTGGGGGCGCCGGGGGGCTCTTGCTCAGGGGAGTCAGCACTCGCTGCCCTGCAGTGGACGCCTCCCAGGAAGCCTGCTTCTGTCCACCTGTGGTTGGCGGGCCTGTGTAACTGAGAGTGCAGAGGGCGGTGCCCTTCAGCGTTGCGGTGTTTCCTCTGGGAGCTAGCTGGTGCGCTTGAGGCTGCGCAGTGCTGGGCTGCGCATGTCCTGTGAGGTGATCGCCACCATAAACTTGGTTAGCGAATGAGAGCGTCTTTCAGTTCTGAAAAGAAAGGTCTCGATATGATAAAATGCAGGCAGAAACGGAAGCCCTTACTATTGCTTATGCCCGGCACTGCTTTAGCTGTTTGACACGTGCGGAGCTGTTCAGTCCTCAGCACAGTCCTGTGCGGTACGTGCCAGTCCTTCTTACACTGAGGCCGTGGGGCGTTCAGCACCTGGCTCGGCATCTCCGCGACTCAGGAGAGCCCCACGGGTTCCCTGGCAGCCCAGCAGGTGGGAGGCTGCGCTGTCCCTGTGGGGCCCAGCTTCAGCCTGGGCCAGGGGCTGCAATCCCACAGCCGCATGGCATGGCCAGACACCAGTCAGGGGTTTGGAAGAAGAGGTGGCGAGGGCACTGAGCCGCGGCCTGCCCGCTGCCCGCACACTCCCGCGCCTCTCCTCCTGCGCTGCGGGTGGGTGTCCTGCCGTGCACGTCACCCCATTAGTGCAGGTGCAGGGGTGCACAGTCAGAGGTGTGGGGTCCCGAGCAGGCTGAGCGTGCTCCTGGTTCACCAAAGACTTCCAGCGACGCCTTTTATCTCGGGGTGATTGTCAATACCATTCCTTTTCACGCCCAGAAATGCCCCGGTTGCAATGATAAATTTTATGCTGACCACGGCTGCAGGAAAGGTCTTCCTGCTCTTCCTTTAGGGTTAGGGTTAGGGTTAGCCAAGGCTCTGCTGTTCACTCCTTAGGGAGCCACGGTTCTGCTGTTTATTCTGTTTATCAGCCACTGTTTTTGAATACTTACTACATACAAGGTTCAGTTCTAAGCGCAGAGCATACGGTATCTCATCCAGTCCTCCAGGCCTCTCTGAGGAAGAGCTTGTTTTCCCTGTTACGAAGGAGGAAGTGGAGACTCAGAACTCGAGTCACCTTCTTAGGTCACGTGGCTCATTTGTGCCGAAGCTAGAATTTGAGCCACATCCTACCAGACTCCCAAGCTGACTGTATCTTACTGCTTCTATCTCTATAACTTATAAACAAAGAATCAGACAATTTCTGCATGTGGTGAGAATTTCTTTATCTCTGCGTCTTCAGCAAACCACGTCAACAAATAAATGCTAAGGTTTACTGTCGAGTTCTGTCCTAACTCTCAAGGAAAAAAAAGTTCAAAGCAGAAAAAAGGGATTATTTTTCCTTTTATTTTGGGGGTGGGGTGCACATGCAGGATCTTAGTTCCCCAGCCCGAGATCCCGCCCGCATGCCTTGCAGTGGAGCGTAGCCTCAGTGCCGGCCGCCGGGGCAGCCCCGGAGAGTGGGAGTCTCCGCACGCCTTACAGCGGAGCGTAGCCACAGTGCCGGCCGCCGGGGAAGCCCCGGAGAGCGGGAGTCTCCAGTGCCAGTGGCAGCGCCCACTCCCGTACTCTTGCCTGGAAGATCGCATGGACGGAGGAGCCTGGAAGGCTGCAGTCCAGGGGGTCGCTGAGGGTTGGACACGACCGAGGGACTTCACTTTCATGCATTGGAGAAGGAAATGGCTACCCACTCCAGTGTTCTTGCCTGGAGAATCCCAGGGACGGGGGAGCCTGGTGGGCTGCCGTCTGTGGGGTCGCACAGAGTCAGACACGACTGAAGCGACTCAGCAGCAGCAGCAGCCTACTTATGTCAGGTTGACAGAAGGCTCAGAAGCTGGCAGAAGGTCCAGGCTTGATCTGTTTCTAGATGCCTCTTACATTGTTTTTTCCTATCCTGAGCTTATTTTCCCGCATACTCCCTGCCTTTCCATGCCCCATCCTGAAAGGCCAGCAGCCTTCCTGAGGCTTCGTGGAGTCACGGGAGCTGTGTCAGCGGGCCGGTGCTCCCTAGCGCCCACCCGTCGGTCTTGGAGGAACTTTTCTGGGCTGCTGCCACCTTGGCCGTGTCAGAGTAGGAGTTCAGACCTGTTTTCTTTCTGGCTGGTCAACTGCTTATAAGCCTCTTGATGTAGAAAAGCCCATTTTTAATACACGTGCTATCCCTACGCTTTCATTGGACTTGACCCCTGACGTCTCATCCTGTGGGTTGTCCTAGCCTGTGTATCATCCCCTGCAGTGTCCAGGCCGGCCCGAGCAGCCCACAGCACCAGCGTCTCCTTCTGCCCCGAGACCCTCGCTGTACACCAGCTCCTACCTGCTCCGGACTGGTGGGTCCTCCGCCCCCGACTCGCAGAGCTCAGAGCCGCCCACAGGCACTGCCGGGACGCAGGACATGGACAAAAACGGTAGGTCGGGCTTCGGAAAGCACAGGCCTCCAGTGCGCGTGCCCGGGCTCCTAAGCTCCGTGCCTCATCTCCTCCCTGAACAGAGGGCGAAGAAGCAGAGCCTGGCGACCAGCCCTCCAGCAGGCTGTCCGTGCGTGAGAGGAGGCGGCCCGGGAGCGCCGGCGGGGCACGGGCATCAACTTCTGGACGAAGGACGTAAGTAGCCCGTTGGTTCCGGGCGTCCTGTGTGGGTGCAAGAGAGTCCCACCCGGCTGCATGTCAGGACGCGTCATGAGAAAGACAGGCTGCAGGGCACGGGCTCGTCTGGGAGGCTCTGGCTTGGCAGAGCCTAGGCAGTGCCAAGCACGCGGGCAGGGGGTGAGGGCGCGGCGAGTGCAGACAGAGCAAGCGTACAGGCCGCGCAGACGGAGCCACCCCCAGGGCTGCGAGGGCGCGCAGGGAGTGTGCAGCGTTGGCCGAGGACCCAGGGCTCTCAGAGTTACCCTCCCGGAGGAGGGGGAGGAGCAGGTGTCACAACACAGCTCGCCTTGGGTCCCGAGCGCCCGCTCCCCGCTGGCCTCTGCCTGCTGGCTCAGCCCCCCCGCTGGCCTCCGTCCCCTGCTGGCCTCCAGCCCCCGCTGGCCTCCCGCATGCTGGCTCAGCCCGGCCCTGACGTCCACAGACCGAGCGGCCGGGGTCAGGTCCCCAGTGAGCGTGGCCCGTTGGGAATAGATGGCCGCTGCGGTGAGGCGGGACGAGAGGGAAGAGGCGGTGGTGGCTGTTAGAAGCGGCGGGTGTGAGTGTCTGTGAGTGTCTGGTTGCCAGGGGAGCGGATCCACTGGCGGCAGCACCCGGGAGTCGGTTCTCTCCTCGCCGGGCGTTCTGCTCGGGCCGCAGGGGCACTCCGAGGCGCTGCTGAGGCTGCACTGAGGGGGCTGACCGGTGCCGCCGGCGCTGTCTGTGACCATGACCGCTTGTTTTTCTTCCGCCTGCCTTTCCAGGAAGATGAAACGGAAGTCCCGGAAGAGGTGAAGAAAGCGTGGGTAAGTGGCCTGTGGTGAGGCTGCCCCGCGGGCCACCCTGCCCGCTCTGCCCACCTAACAGAGGAGCAGGCGGCGTGCAGGCTGGGGTCTGGGGTCGGGGACGCTGCCCTGGCCATGACGCCTGCTCACCCGCGTCCCGCGTCCGTGCTCGAGGTTCCCTGTGCCTCCGGCCAGGCTCTAACTCGACTCCCGACCCTGTCTCCTCCCTCTTGTGCTGTTGGGGTGTGTGAAGTCCTTTGGAATCTTGGGAAGAAAACTGCAGCGATGCTGTTTCTCACGGATCAGCGTCTTCTCCACGTTAGCAGAGAGGAGCAGAGGGCAGGGTGGGGACGGTCGGAAGTCACACTTGCCTCTGGAAGGAGGTCTCCCTGTGGCCTGTGCAGCTCACAGGCCTGCATGCCTAGCGCCCGCTCCTTCCTGAGGGCAGCTCTCCTGAAGCCCCGGGCTCGCGGCGGCTGCTCCGTGCTCCCGGGCAGCACCGCGCATCTTTCCTTTTTCTTCCTTTGGGCTTTTTGTTTGTTTTCTTGGCCGTGCTGCACGGCGCCCGGGATTAGGATTGGGGGTCTTCGCTGCCTGACCAGGGCTGGATCCCCAGCCACCACATGGCGTGCCGAGTCCTGACATGCACCGCGGGGCATTTCTGTTGGAAATTGCGTAAATAGGTGGCCTTTTTCCTACCCTAAGTTATGAAACAGTATGCTGTCAGAGTGTGTATAGTACCTCACCCTGAAAGTCGACAGCTGGTCATTTTTAGAGGGGAAGTGGGAGTGCTCTGCTGCCGTTGACCTGCCTGGATTGGGGTCGAGGCCCAGGACGATCAGGAGTGGCCTCTGGGGGTGGTGCAGTCGGGACCACTGAGGAGGGGTGCAGCCCCCTTGTGGGGGCAGGGCTGTAGCTGGCTCACAAGGGTGGGCGGGGGGCGGTGTGGGCACAGATGCCCGAGAAGGCCCCCCGGGGCAAGGTGTGTGTGTGACTGCAACCTCGTTCCTGGGGGTCGGCAGGGTTTTGGGAGACAAGCTGTGACTGACATACCTAACGGGACAGCCTGAGTGTGGCCGCAGAGCTCGGGCGTGGCCACCGTGTGTGGAGGGGCATCAGGGCGGGCACCTCCACAAAGGAGCCCAGCGGGGAGGCTGCGGTCTCCGCATTTCTGAGCTCCTTGGTGCCGGGCACCAGGCAGGGACACCGAGTGTGGGCTTAGGAGGGCAGAGTGTGTGGTGAGCCTATGCCCTGATTCCAGCCTGGCCCTGGTGGGCTCCTCCCGGCACCTGTGCAGCCTGGCAGGTGTGATGCCAGGGTCCACACCAGCCCCCGGGGCAGCAGGCCCGGTCCGCATGGACCCTGGGAGTCCATCCCCGGTCAGATGGGAGCTAGAATGATCCTGAATGTGTGTGGATGTCTCTCCTCCTCTCAGAGACTAGAGCCTGGTTAGAAAGCCTTTGTTGTCTAACCCTGATCTGTGCTGATGTCGTGGGCGCCTGTTTCCTGTCGTGTAGCTCAGCGAGAAGTGGCGCTGACGGGCGTGTCCGGGTATGATTCACGACGGGAACAGCCCTGGGTGCTCTCCTCTGGGTGAGAGGAGAGGCCCCGTGCGCTTCCGTGGTGCTGCTCCGCGTGCTGCGTGGAGGTGGGCCTGCCATCACCTGGCATGCGTCTCACACCAACCCAGAGGCTCTCCACACAGGGATGCTCTAGGCCCCACGTGGTGCGCCTGTTGAGGCAAACCCCGGCCCCCTGGAAAAGCCACAAGGCGGGAGACCGCAGGTGACGCAGGGGTCACGTCCCAGCAGCCCCTCGGCACCGTGCTGGAAGCAGGTCTGCACGGCTGTCCGCGGGAGGTGGGTGCCCTCCCGAAAGTCCTCGCCTGTCTGCATCTTGTGAAGTGAGGCTGAACCGAGCCTGGGTCTGACGCGAGGGGAGGCGGCTGCTCCCGTCCGAGTGCTGCCTGCCCCTGGCCTGGGCGGGCTGTGTGCTCGGGGCCCTGTGGGCTCTGCGTCTTCTCTCGCCTGCGCCTTTGGCCTTCGTTCTGTGTACGCAGTTTGGGCCTCCCTGTTCTCCCCAGGCCGGTTCCGACGTGTGGTTGAATTCATCACTAGAGGGCAGACGTGTCTCGGAGCCGTGGTGAGCGAGAAGAGCCGTGCCTGAGGAGGCCGGGCAGGAGGCAGGTGACTTGGTGGGGAGTCCACATCCGTGCGGGGAAGCTGCCGTCTTCCAGACGTGGGCACCTTAGAGCTGAGAGGGAGTTAGAGAAAGTCCGGGTGAGGGGCCTCGCCTCACAGGGGGAGCTCCGAGGCCCGGGCCAGCGGAGCATCCAGGGAGTGCACGCCCTCCAGGTGGCCCCCAGCCCACATCAGGGGCCTCTGTGACTGTGCTGGGGCCGACCTCATGTCCCCTATGGTTCCCCGTCCCTGTTTAGGGACACAGATGGAGCCCGATGAAGAGGCTCGGCAGTGGGGTGTGGAGGGCTTCCAGGCTCAGAAGCTTTGCCACGTGGAGGTGGGCCTGCCATTGCCTGGCACGCGTCTCTCACACCAACCCAGAGGCTCTCCGGACCCCACGGTCTTCGGGTTTTTCTGGAGGCTTCATCAAGCGTGTGATTCGTTGTTAGCTGTCTCCACCCTCTGCCTTCCCTCAGCAGATGGGGGTGAGTCTAGACGTTCCCAGCTGGTTTTCTTATTAAAGTATGTTACTGTTCAGCATTGTGTGCGCGTCAGCTGTGCAGGGTTGTGGCTCACAGTTTCGAAGGTTATGCCCCACCTATAGTTCTTGCAGAACGTTGGCCGTACCCTGCGCGCCATGCAGTCATCCTTCCGGCTTCCTGCCCCATAGGAGGCATACCTCTCCCTCCTCCGTCGTCGTCTGTTGCTTTTACTGAGCAGGTTCCGTGTTTGAGTTGAGTTGCTGGTGGCGTTGCGCCTCCTCAACGTGAAGGCAGGTTCCCTTGAAGGGCGGCTCGGAGGCCGCATGAGAGTCTGATCCGAGTCCAGGGGAATGCTCCCCTGCTGCCCCGACCTGGCCGCGTGTCTGTCTGCCAGGATGTGGCATTCCCGTCCTCCACTTAGAAAGGTGCTTCTCCTCTGCATCCCTTTTGCTTTCCGGCAAATCATGTGCCATCATCTCAACAAATCATGACACTTGACCTTCGGAGTCAGCAGCGTAGCATCTCGTCCAGAGTGGATCGTTGGCCTGATGATGCCTCCTCCTGGCGGGGCCCGCCCAGCAGACGTGCTGAGAAAGTGCTGGTCAGAGGGCGCTGAGATCCCTGCTGCAGACAGCTGGTGAGCTCGTCCAAGGGCACGCTGGTCCATTGCTCCAGAAGGCACAAGCGATTAGGTGTGAGACTTTCAAACTGAACCAGAGAGAGACCCAAACAGGTCTTTCCAGCAAAGCTTGGTTTTGAACTAAGCTGTAACAGAAAATGAGCCTTGCTCTGGGAGCCCCTGAAGCCACCGCGCGTCTCCCCCACCCCCTTGTCTTCTGAGGACCCTCCTCCGTTCGTGGAGCGAGCAGTCTGAGGCGGCCGCTGAGGGCAGGCCGCGCTCAGGGTCACAGTGGCCCCAGGTCTCCGCTGGCGTGGGGGCATCCCCATGGGAAGGCCCTGTGGTTGTGGAGAGCTGGTTCCCGGGGCTCCCCTGACGGCTTCTGAGAAGGAGACGCGGCCTGTCTCTTTGACGGCTGGGAATGTCACGGACAGGGAAGCCTGGTGTGCTGCAGTCCATGGGGTCACACAGAGTTGGACATGACTTAGTAATTGAACAAGTGGCATTCTAGCCATCTGAAGGCTAGATCAGAGTTTCATACAGAAGAGCTCCCAGAAATAAGTATTTCAGAGAAAGCCCCTCCTTGAGGAAAACAGAGGTGCAGTAACTGAGCTAAGTCGGGCCAGGCGGAGGGAACCAGAGCTGAGCCAGCTTCTGAGGCCGCCTGCAGACAGCCAGCTCCTCAGCAGAGTTCCTCTTTTCTAACAGTCTACAGTTCTTACGGAATGCTGGCCATGCCCTGCGTGGTATGCCGTGGTCCTTAAGGGTTTGTGAGTTGGAGCTTTGGTCAATCTAAAACGACAGTCATAGGCTTGGGATTTTAGAGCCAAAGGGAGCTTTAAGCTTCTTGTTTTCCTTATTCACTGGCCACACCGCAGGGCCTGCGGGCCAGGGACTGAAGCGGGTCCCAGCAGTGACCGCCCGAGCCCGAGCCCGAGCCCCTGGGGCTCCAGGGCCCCTGAGCTCCTCCCTTTAGAGTTCACAGCGAGCCCCAGCGAGAGCGCGCACAGCTGTGTGTGGACGCTGCCCCCGAGCGCCCGGCCGTTGCGTGTCGTGACGCACTGTCACAGCGGTAGGAGCGCGGGCCTGGCCCAGCAGCCCAGCTGCTCTGCAGGAGACGCTTGCATTTCCTCGTCTGTAAACGGGGTTGACGATAGTGTTGACCTCTTAGAGTCGTGAAATGAGAGCCACTTAATACACTGAAATAGCTAGAGATGAGTCACGGCCTTTCAGACTATTTTCCGAATTGTGGAATACTCTCACTGACCTGAGGATACTCTGATTTTGAGGTTGGCTGTTAAGCTGTCCATAAAGGATGGATTTTTCGGGGTCAGAGAAGTAGCCCGCTCCAGCACGCACCTGTGCTCTGACAGTGGGCCTGATGGGTTTTGAGAAGTAAACGTTAGAGGAAGTGCCGAGGCGCGGGGGAGCCAGGCGGGGCCGGGAGGAGGGCGAGCTCCCGCGCCCTGCGTGTGCGTGAGCTCAGCAGCCCCCAGGCTCTGCCTGCCGCCCTCTGCTCCTGCGCCCGCCCACCCACCTTCCGCTGCACACGCGCACGCACTCACGCCACCCCCGCTCGCGAGGACTCGGTGGCAGCCTCCCCTCCTGTGTTCTCGCGTTTCCTCAGCCTTGCTCCTGGCGCTCTGTGGGCGCTGTCCCCTCTGTCAGGCAGGACTCTGCCTTGTTGCCCAGCCTCCTGAAGCCCCTGCGTCTGCTGGCAGGCGCCCAGTGGGTTCTGTCCGCGCCCGCCGCTGGGTAGTGTCTTCACTGTTCTCCTTTTAGGTAAAAGCCAAGGCCTGTTTTGCTTTCCCTTCTCCCCGGGGCCTGATTGCCTAATAAGGTAAAGTATGTCCCAGACGAGCTGAGCTGTTGAGACAGAACAGCCGTCTAAGTTTAGAGACCCGGTAGGTAGGCTCTGGACAGGACAGCTTATTTCTGTAGTCAAGTAGTATTTTCATATTCACTGGAAAACCACCATCATCTTTTTAAGCAAGCGCTCTCCCTTTTAATTGAGTGAAAAGATAGTAAAATATAGATCTTCATCCCTCAGCTGCTTTGTCTTTAGCTGGAAAAAGAAGGAGAAGAAAGGGAAAAGGTAGTTAGCTTGTCCCCGGAATGAGAGGGCTTGTGCTCCCGGGACAGATGGAGCAGGCAGGGCCGTGTGGACAGGGGTCAGCAGACTCTCACAGGGACCGCGGGCAGGGCGCTGGGGGAGGCGGGCCAGTGCGGCCGCCGCCCGGGGGCCTCTCCAGCCTCGCCACCGCGCTCGCTGGGACCGCCTCTCCCCTCGTGTGCTTCTGCTCTGCACCTGGAGTTCTTAGGATCCCGCAGCTGCTGGGCTGTCTATATATGGGTCACATTTGTGCCTGGATCCAGCCAAGCTGGAGAAGCCAGCTGAGAACAGTTTCTTTTGGCATCTTCCTTTTAAGGACTCCATCAACTTTAGGTCACGCTGTTGCCAAGCAGAACTCAGGAAAGTGCCCGTGTATTCCTCTCAGACCCTGCAGTTCTGGGGCCCGCGGCCCCATAACATCAGTGAATTCTGCCTCAGTCAGGAATCTGTCAGATGGAATAAATTGACCTTCAGGGTATTTATGTGGCCTCCACTCAGAGGTCCAGAGATGCGGCGGGTTTATCAGCTGCTGAGGGGAGGGCACTTAGCCTCTGAGCTTTGCGCTTACTCCAGTCTCCTCCTTCCGCCTCTGGCTGCCTTCAAGGCCTCCGATTTTGTCAGCGACCTGGGCCTTATGTGGCGTCGTCAGAGGCTTGAACCTCTGCTATAACTTGTCTTCTGTGATTAGGCAGTGTGTCCCGTTACAGAAAGCACGTGGCGTACGGAGACGTGCAGAGAGCGCTTCTGGAGGAGGTTGCCCTTTGGGGGTTGCCGTGGGGGAGAGGCTGTGCCTTCGTCTGCAAGCAGGGCCAGGGAAGCCAGGCCTCCCCGCGCCCCTGCACACAACTGTCCTGCCGCTGGGCTTCCGCCCGCCGCCCTGGACAGTCAGGGGCGAAAGCCTCTCTGCCACCCGGGTTCAAAGCCAGACTTGACTCTGTGTGTGAGCTCGTGTTTTTGGCAGAGGGAGCTTCTAAAAGTCCGCCACGTTGGTCGAGGAGAAGCCGCTTGCACGTGGGTTGCCTGCGTCGCCAACTGCATTGCCTCTTGTGCAAGGACGCCTTCATTCAGCAGCCCCTGCCGCACACACCCCGTCAGCGCTGCCGGCAGCCTTCGGGATGCTTCTCGGGGTCCACCTCCGCTGCCTCCTGGCGCCTCCTGGTGTTCTTGGCTCCCAGATTTGCACACTGAAACACATGCTTCGTTTTCAGTGATTTCCCTTGTCTCTTCTCCATGTTTTATGATTGATTTCTTGTGATTTTAGCTGAGTTTTACCTCTTAAAAATTTCATTTCAGGATAGTCATAGTTGGTGGGAGTAAAAAATGTTTGTTATAAGAAATGATTCCTACCACTGTAAAGAGTGAAAATAAAGTTATTCACTCAAATGAGATGATTGTTTAACATTCCGGTGAATTTCATGCCGGTATTTTTCCTAAGAGTTTTATATCCCGAGACCAGCTAATGGCTTCTTAAGAAGAGGATCGTTTTCAGCTTGGGCATTCCGGGCCCCCGTCATTACCGTGATGACAGTTTTCATGTGAGGCTGGCTTCAAAGCCCTCGGGTTCGGCTCTCTCGTGGACGGAGTCAGGCCGCGCTGGCTTTGATCATGGGGAGCCCGCAGGGGTAATTGCTCCCTGTGCAGTGCAGTCTGGAGGTTTCCTTAGTTACAGGACTCTTCATTTCTCCTGGAGACCTTTAACCATGGCTTAGGCCTAGCTAATGTCAGCCTTCTAGCCCCGTGATTGAGGTAACAAGCTTAGTGGGGGATTTGCGGCTCTTTCTCAGCAAGCGAAGTGTTTATAGATTCGCCCCGGCAGGAATGTTGAACTTGAGGCACTGACTGATGTTACGGCTGGAGGGCCGGAGGGATGGGCTGGTGGGGGCCGTGGTCACCGTCGACCAGGCTTCGTTTTCTCCAGCTCCATTTTCCATCAGGCAGACTCAGGAGTCGGAGCAGGCATTCAGGGGCCTGAATTTCTCTCTGAGAAAACCGTGATGTTCTGTCCAGACGCCGTGCTTGAGGGACACAGATGTCCGCACAGGTGCGCCCGGAGCACTCGCGCTCCCTGGGCTCTCAGAGGCTTCGTTTCCTGGTAGCCCCAACTCTTACACTGTGAATTATGCCAGTTTCAACGGCTACTGAGAAGAAAGAAGGGACTTTTTAAAGCCCTTTAGCAAATTAATAGTTCAAACTAGAATACTTGATGTGGGCTTGGAGCTCATAGCTCCAGTTAAATTCCTGAAACCTTTGTCAGGCTGTAGCAGCATCCTAGAAGGAAAATACTGTTTGGATATCCTGTACCAAGTGAAATGGCGCCTTCTGTGCGACGGAGCTCAGCCTGGCGCTGGGGGACTCGGAGAAGACCTTCCCCACCGCGGGAGTTGTCAGGCTGCTGTCCCTGAGCGCTGAGGCCTCCCTCTGTGCAAGCATCCGGCTCTTTGGAGGGTCTGCACTCTGGGCCTTGGGGGCCAGGCAAGTGCAGGGGCCTGCCCTGCGGGAGGCGGGGCCACCACATGCTGCCCCTCTGGGCTCGTGGCCTGGTCTTCGTCTTGGCGCTGAATGCTGCCCCTCTGGGCTCGTGGCCTGGTCTTCGTCCTGGCGCTGAATGCTGCCCCTCTGGGCTCATGGCCTGGTCTTCGTCTTGGCGCTAAATGCTGCCCCTCTGGGCTCAGCAGGCCTTGTGTGCAAGGTCTGATCATCTGTGTCGTCTGCTTGGCCAGACACTTGGTCCATCTCAGCTGCTCAGCTCCACTGTTCCAGCGAGCAAGCAGCTGTGGACAGCGTGTCCTGAACAGGCATAGCTGTGTTCTGACGAAGCTTTTCGTACAAAGCAGGCTGGACTTGGCCTGCAGGGCAAGCGCCAGGTGACTGGCTCGGACAGGCTGCCGGCAGCCCCGTGCCTCTCGGTGCCCATCTGTCTCCCGCCAAGCCCCACCTTGTTGATGCAGCATGTTTCGATTCTTGAGTGTCGCCGGCAGTGTGTGGGCAGGGGCGTCATGCAGGAGGCAGCCGTGTCATCTGTCCTCACCTGGAAATGCACTGCTGCAGGGGACACAGCAGAACTTCCCAGGGGGCACCGTCGAGGAGGGAGCGTCTACACGGAGCTTCCCGAAGTCTCACTTCACGGCCTTCTGGGGAGAAAGCCTGAGATGACGGCCCCCTGTCTGTCCCTTGTCAGCTCTTCCCATCCGAGCGTGTCCCTTCCCACCTCCCGAGGCCTCCAACCACAGTTTGGACACAGGCAGTCACCTGCTGAGTGACAGACTTAGCTCCCTGCAGGCTCTGACCACACCTGAGCCAGTCTCTGGGGATCCCAGGTTCCCAGGAGGGTAACAGTCATGGCAAACAGCCCTGGGGTATGGGTTCATCTAGAATGGTTTCCTCAAAGAGTACTTCCTCCCAGCTCACCCTCCTCAGTGCTCATCGTCACCCCAGAAAAACATCACAGGCGAAACGGAGCTTCCCGACGGTAAGTCCCAGGGGCAGGGTAGGGCCTGGGAGACCGACCCTGACTGTACCATGAGTTTCAGCATGTTGCTCTGTGAATAAGCTACTTCCTGCTCTGTGTTCAGGTCAGTCCTCTGAAGAAAGTGTCTTCTAGAATTTACCTCCCCAAAATACTTTTTTTACTGCAAGCTACAACTGAGCTTGGGCCTTCCCTGGTGGCTCAGTGGTAAAGAATCCACCTGCCAATGCAGGAGACTTGGGTTCAGTCCCTGGGCCAGGAAGATCCCCTGGAGAAGGAAGTGGCAACCTGCCCCAGTATTCTTGCCTGGGAAATCCTATGGACAGAGGAGCCTGGCGGGCTACAGTCCATAGTGTCGCAAAGAGTCGGAAATGACTTAGTGACTAAACAACAATCAAGCTTAAAGGAATAAATTTTATTTAGATTGTAATCATTACTAGAAAACTACTTCAAAATAGATTAGCTCACAAACATATACCCATATGAATAAGAGCACCTAACCTCACGTGTCGTCACGTGTTCAGAACTGTCGCCATTCAGTCACCAAGTCATGTCCTGCTCTGCAGCCCCGTGGATCAAGCTCACCAGGCTTCTCTGTCCTTCACCGTTTCACAGGGTTTGCGCCAACTCATGTCTGTTGAGTCAGTGATGGCGTCCAGCCATCTCGTCCTCTGTTGTCCCCTTCTCTTCCTGCCCTCAATGTTTCTCAGCATCAGGGTTTTTCCAGTGAGTCAGTTTTTCATATCAGGTAGCCAAAGTATTGGAGTTTCAGCTTCAACATCAGTCCTTCCCATGAATATTCAGGACTGGTCTCCTTTAGGATGAACTGGTTGGATCTCCTTGCAGTGCAAGGGACTCTCAAGGATCTTCTCCAGCACCACAGTTCAAACACATCAGTTCTTGGGCACTCAGCCTTCTTTATGGCCCGACTCTCTCATCCATACATGACTACTGGAAAAACCATAGCCTTGACTATGCAGACCTTTGTCAACAAAGTGACATCTTTGCTTTTTAATATGCTGTCTAGGTTTCTCATAGCTTTCCTTCCAAGGAAATGAGCCTAATGAAGTAGAACTTTTTTTCACCAACCAAAATATGAAAATATTTTGAAAAGATAAAGGCTAGTTTGAGAGGATTGTGAGATGAATCGCCTCATATTTCATGTTGTGAATGCAAATCAATACTTTAATATTTCTCTTTAGAAAGCAAATTACCAAGCTATCAAAGACCCCGAGTTGATGCAGAATTTTCATTTCTAGAACTCTGTCTCTAGAAACAGTCCTAAACATGATAAAGAAGAGAAGTGTTACAGCCAGTGATTTTCAGCAGAGGTTATCTAATACATACGTGGCTGTATAAACATTTGTTTGTTTAGTAAATGCTTGCATGCCTGTTATGTGGGAGGCATTTGTTTGGTGCTTTTGAACAGAGCAGAGTCCGCTTAGCGATTGTGTTAGTGGGAAAATGGAAACCACCGAAGCGTCCCTTGTCCCGGCAGCAATCAGGCAAACAAACTGTGCCTCACCCTCGCAGTGGACACCGCGAATCACAGCTCGTGTGCCATCCCCTATGGCCAGCCCTGGGGGTTTCCCAGGAGGAGACTGGAGTCAGAGGCCGCCGAGCTGCAGACGTGGCACACAGCCTTGGGTGAGCGTTTGTGGGCGCTGCCAGGTGGGCCGGTGCGCAGCCCCGGCGGCACGTGAGCGCGTGCGCGCGGCCCCGGCGGCAGCGTGAGCGCGTGCGCGCGGCCCCGGCGGCAGCGTGAGCGCGTGCGCGCGGCCCCGCCCGGCGCGTGAGCGCGTCGTGCGCGCGGCCCCGGCGGCGCGTGAGCGCGTGCGCGCGGCCCCGGCGGCAGCGTGAGCGCGTGCGCGCGGCCCCGGCGGCAGCGTGAGCGCGTGCGCGTGGGCCGCAGCCTGAGCCGCCGAGTGCCGGCGGCCGTGTTCCCGCGGCGGCACGCAGGGCGCCCCGTTTGCTTCTGCTCTGATGAGCCCCCCGTTGCCACTGCCGTTTTTCTCTAAGTGCTTGGGCAGCGCAGACGTGTGGAAAGCAGAGGCTCGGGCTGAAGGGCAGGCTGCCGTCTCGGCCCCGCCCCGCCCTCCGACGCCGCCGGTTTCTGCTGTGTGGAGCGGTCTGCACGCTCGCCCCGGCCCTTAGGGGCCCCAGACCCTGGGGGTCACAGAGTGGTTTCTGGAAGGTACTGTGGAAACGACTCCACCACAACTTCCGTATTTTACAGGTTGAAAGTCCAGAGCCCCAGAGTGGGTGCGGCTTCAGAGCGCCCACCTTTGGCTCCAGGCCGCTGGCCTCCCGCGGGCCCGGCGCCTCCCGGGCGGCGGCCGCCTCTGCGTCGCACGGGGAGGTGCAGGCAGGGCTGGCACACGGCCCTGCGGTCAGGGCTGCCGCCGCCCAAGCGATCACATGTGAGTCTCTGCCCTCTGCCGCTCGTTCCGCAGTTTACCCAAGGTTTCAGTCCATGCAACTTCCAAACAGTACGAATAGTCCCCCACTGCGATTGAGTGTGAGCTTTGGATATATTTACTGTTTTATCTGACTTGTGACGTTAGGGGAACCGAACTGCCGTTATTTCAGAAGTAAAAGCCATTAACGATGCAAGTAACTCCCAAAAGAATGGCAGTCAGATTGGCACCGCAGACCCTGGAGAGCGCGTGGCGCCTCCCCGTGCCGAGGGGAGCGGCCGCCAGCCCGCCGCCCTGCGCAGCCCCGCAGCAGGCGCAGAGGGAGGCGGTGTCAGGCTCAAGCGGGAAGGAAAGCAGACACAGAAGGAAATGGGACGGAAGCGAGAAGACGCGTGGAACGTGGCAACAGAGCCAACTGCTCCTAATGTTTAAGCACTGGATCTGGAATCTGGAAGCGATGCAGTGTTAAAGGCGTGAAGTGCGCTGAAGTTCTAGTTTTGAGCAGAAAGAGGCTGGTTAAACACTTCTAAGGGGAAAAAATGCCCTAACTGCTGAGCCATTACATAAGAATAGCCGCTGGAATAACACAGAAATGGAAGGGACAGCTCCCGTCAGTAGAGGAAAAATAGGAAGATTTCAAGTTAATCCACTCCATCCAGTGGAAGACAAGAAAGGAGATGAAAAGAGGCAAAGGGGAAAAGAGTAAGCAGGAGATTCAAAACAAAGTGTGTTCCCAGTCTCAATGAGCATGGATTTACCTGTAAAGCCAGGCAGACCCTCAGGTTGAATTATTCCACTGCATGCTGTCTTCAAAACGGTAGTGAAGGGTTAAAAATAGAAGTATGGGGGAATGTCTGCAGACGTTCACCGAGAGGAAGCTGATACGGCAGCATTAATGTCCATCAAAAGATAATCTTAAGCAAAAGACATCAAACGACAGGAAAATATTTAATTGTGAAAAGCAGTCCACAAAGAAGTTACAAAATAATAGACTGTAGATACCAAAAGTACAGTCTCAAGATTTATAAAGCAAGAGCTGTCAGAATAGCAAATAAATCGTATGTGCACAGTCAGAGCTGCAGACTTTTACACACCTCTCTCAGCCACTAGCATGTCAAACACACACAGTCATCTGGAGGGCACAACAGACTCAGAGAACATGACTAGGCAGCTCGTTCCAGTAGCTACACCAGGCACACGTGGGCTTCTGTCCTGAAGACCACAGTGAATTAACAATCAGCTTCATGCTTTCATTCATCAAACATTTACTGAGTGCGTGATACTTACATCCATTGTCCTGGGCTCTTGGGATGCAGCAGTCAACAGAGAGCCTGGACTCATGAAGCTGACCTTCCAGCAGGGAGAAGGCGGAGGAGGCGGGTGGGAAAGAGCAAGCACGGTGAGGTGTAGCGTATGTCAGACACGGTGTAAAAAGAGCATTGCATGAAGAGGGTTGGGTGGGGAGAGGACACGCTCTGTTGCCAGGTGGGATGTCTGCGTGAATCTTGTTGACTGAGATCAGAACAAAGAGCTGAAGAAGTGAGCAAGTCAGCCACAAAGACGTCTAGAGGGAGAGTACTCCAAGCACGTGTCAGCCAGAGCCAGGCCTTGGGGGACTGGAGGGGAGAGCTTCCCTGCTGGTCCCAGGGTGGGGGGAGGGAATCCACCTGCCAGTGCAGGAGACTCGGGTTGGCTTCGCGGTGGGGGCATAAGCCCCACAGCACAGCTGCTGAGGCCCAGGCACCCAAACCGGGAACGCCCATGCGCAGCACAGCCAAAAATAAGTAAATACAACTCTCATAAAGAGAACTGGCTCTGTGAAAAGATAAACAGAAATGACAAACCTTTAGCCAAACTCAAGAAAAACAGCAGGCCCAAATCAATAAAAAAGAAAGAAACTACAGTTGACACCACAGAAATACACAGGCTCGTAGGGGACTGTATCGAACCTCTACGTGCTATTAGCACAGACAGCCTAGAAAAAATGGGCACGCTCCTGGGAGTGTTCCACCCTCTAAGACTGGACTCGGAGAAAGAGAAAACGGGAACAGATGAGCTGCCAATAATGAAACTGGATCAGTTACTTCAAAAACTCCCAGCAAATGAAAGTCCTAGACCAGATGGCTTTGCGCGCGTGCGTGCACGCATGTGTGTGTGTGTGTGTGTGTGTGTGTGTGTGTGCACGCGCACTGTGCTCTGGGGCCTCCACCGTATCTGACTTCTATGTGCCCCTGTGGCTTCACATGTGTGTGTGCGTGCACGTGTGTGTGTGTGTGCGCATGCTGTGCTCTGGGGCCTCCATCGTGTCTGACTTTTCTACGCCCCTGTGGCTTCACGCGCACGTGTATGTGTGTGTACGTGTGTGTGCGTGCACACACTGTGCTCTGGGGCCTCCATCATGTCTGACTTCTCTACGCCCCGTGGCTTCACTGTGTGTGTGCACGTGTGTGTGTGTGTGTGCACACGCGCTGTGCTCTGGGGCCTCCATCGTGTCTGACTTCTCTACGCCCCGTGGCTTCACGTGTGTGTGTGTGCACGTGTGTGTGTGTGCGCACGCTGTGCTCTGGGGCCTCCATCGTGTCTGACCTCTGCACCCCTGTGGACTGTAGCCTGCCAAACTCTTCTGTCTGTGGGATTTTCCTGGGAAGAATAACTGGAGTGGGTTGCCGTGCCCTTCTCCAGGGGATCTTCCCAACCCAGGGATTGAATCTACTACATTGATTGGCAGGCGGATTAGTTCTACCAACATTTAGAGAAGCGTTAACACCTATTGTTCAGTTCAATTGCTCAGTCGTGTCCAACTCTTTGCGACCCCATGGACTGCAGCACGCCAGGCCTCCCTGTCCATCACCAACTCCCTGAGCTTACTTAAACTCACGTCCATCCAGTCGGTGATGCCATCCAACCATCTCATCCTCTGTCGTCCCATTCTCCTCCCGCCTTCAACCTTTCGCAGCTTCAGGGTCTTTTCCAATGAGTCAGTTCTTCGCATCAGGTGGCCAAAGTATCAGGGTTTCAGCTTCAGCATCAGTCCTTCCAGTGAATATTCAGGACTGGTTTCCTCTTGAGAAACTCTTCCAAAAAGTTGCAGGAGGAGGAGGATTTCCAACTCACTCTGTAAGGCCAGCATCACCCTGATACCAAAGCCAGACTGAGATATCTCTCACACACACACGTTTACAGGCCAGTATCACTGATGAACACATCATAAAACCTCTCAGTTAAATATTAGAAAACCAGATCTAAAATGGCGCCCACTCCAGCGCTCTCACCTGGAGAATCCCACAGACGGAGGAGCCGGGTGCGCTGCCGTCCATGGGGGCGCGAAGAGTCGGACATGACTGAGCGACTGCACTTTCACTTTTCACTTAATGCATTGGAGAAGGAAGTGGCAACCCACTCCGGTGTTCTTGCCTGGAGAATCCCAACGACGTCGGAGCCTGGTGGGCTGCCGTCTGTGGAGTCACACAGATTCGGACACGACTGAAGTGACTTAGCAGCAACAGTACATTTAGAGAATCATATACTGTGATCAAGTGGGACTTTTCCCAGGTACGCAGGATGGTTTAGTATCCACAGACAATATGATATACGCCACATCAACAAATTGAAGAATAAAAACCATATGATCATCTCAGTAAAGGCACAAAAAGCTTTTGACAAAATTCAACATCCATTTTTTATTTAAAAAAAAAATCATCCAGAAAATGAAGAGAAACATGATAAAGGCTGTATATGAGAAGCCCACGGCTAACATCCTACTCGATGGCAAAAACTGAAAGCACTCACTGTGAGAACAGGAAGAAGGCAAGAATGCCTGTTCTCACCGGTCACTCCACACAGCCTTGGAAGTCCTAGCTACAGCAGTTAGGAATAAGCAATGAGAGGAAGAAAGTCTGCTGCAGACGCCCTGCCACTCTACGCAGAAGGTCCTGACGGTGCCCCGGGTAACTGCTAGAGCTCAGCGACGTCAGTAACGTTGCAGGATACAAAATTCATACACAGAAATCTCTTGCCTTCTTATACACTATCAGTAAAAGCCCATAAAGAGAAATTCAGGGAACGGCCCCATTTCCATCGCATCAGAGAATGGAATACCTGAGAGTAAGCCTGCCTGAGGAGGCAAAAGCCGTACGCTCTGAAGAGGCCGATGAGACTGAGGGCGACCCAGCAGATGGAGAAACAAGCCGCCTCCACCAGTGCCCCAATCTGCCTCCTAAGCAGAGGAAACAGGCAGCGATAAGCGGGGCCCAGCTGAGCTTAGAAGCTTTTGCATTGCAAAGGAAACCATCGACAAGACAAGAGGACCGTCTATGGAATGGGAGAAGATAGTTCCAGATGACATGACTGGTAGAGGGTGAACATCCTAAATGTGTAAACAGCGTGTGCAACTCAACATCATAAGAGCAAACCACTCAATTAGAAAACGAGCAGAAGATCTGAGTAGGCATTTTTCTAGAGAAGATATTCAGATGGCCAACAGGTTCATGGAAAGATGTTCAGCATCATTAGTCATCAGGAAAATCTAGACTGAAACCACAGTGAGGCGTCACCTGTGTGCGTTATCTGTGTGCTCAGGCGCTCAGCCACATCCGACTCTGCAGCCCCGTGGACTGTAGCCTGCCAGGGGAGTTCTCCAGGCAAGAGTACTGGAGTGGGCGCCATGCCCTCCTCCAGGGGATCTTCCCAACCCAGGGATCAAACCCAGATCTCCCGCATTGCAGGGGGATTCTTTATCAGCCAAGCCACCAGGGACACCCATGAATACTGGAGTGGGCAGCCTATCCCTCCTCCAGTGGCTCTTCCCTACTGAGGAATTGAACCAGGGTCTCCCGCATTGCAGGGGGATTCTTTACCAGCTGAGCCACCAGGGACGCCCCATAAAAACAAACAACTCAATTAGAAACAAGCAGAAGACCTGAGTAGATGTTTTCCAGAGAAGACGCAGAGACGGCCAGTCTCTAGTCACCAGGAAAAGGCAACCTAAGACCACAGTGAGGCATTCCCGCACACCTCTCAGCACTCCTGTCGTCAGAAAGAACGCAGACTGCATGGTGAGGATGTGGAGAGGAGGCCCCACACGCAGACTGTTGGCGGGACTGCAGCTTGGTGCAGCCACTGTGGAAAGCGAGATGCTCACCGTGGAGCCGGCACGTGACCCGCAGCTTTGCTCCTGGATATACACCCAGAGAAAGCAAGACGCTGGTTTGAAAAGATAATGCACCGCGTTCATAACAGCATTATTTGCAGTTACCAAGGCACAGAAGCAGCCTAGGCGCCTATCAGCAGATGAACGGATAAAGAGGTGTGTGTGTGTGCGTGTAGTGGCATATTCAGTTCAGTTCAGTCGCTCAGTCGTGTCCGACTCTTTGCAACCCCATGAATCGCAGCACGCCCCTCCCTGTCCATCAGCAACTCCCGGAGTTCACTCAGACTCATTCATCAAGTCAGTGATGCCCTCCAGCCATCTCATCCTCGGTCGTCCCCTTCTCTTCCTGCCCCCAATCCCTCCCAGCATCAGAGTCTTTTCTAACAAGTCAACTCTTCACATGAGGTGGCCAAAGTGCTGGAGTTTCAGCTTTAGCATCATTCCTTCCAAAGAAATCCCAGGGCTGATCTCCTTCAGAATGGACTGGTTGGATCTCCTTGCAATCCAAGGGACTCTCAAGAGTCTTCTCCAACACCACAGTTCAAAAGCATCAATTCTTTGGCGCTCAGCTTTCTTTGTAGTCCAACTCTCACATCCATACATGACTACTGGGAAAACCATGGCCTTGACTAGACGGACCTTAGTTGTTAAGGGAATGTCTCTGCTTTTGACTATACTATCTAGGTTGGTCATAACTTTCCTTCCAAGGAGTAAGCGTCTTTTAATTTCATGGCTGCAGTCACCATCTGCAGTGATTTTGGAGCCCCCAAAACAAAGTCTGACACTGTTTCCACTGTTTCCCCATCAATTTTGGGAATATTACTCAGCCACAGAAAAGAATGAAATTCTGCTATTTACAGCAATGTGGATGGACTTGGAAGGCATTATACTGCGTGAAATGTCAGAGGAGGAAAAGTATGACATAACTTATGTGTGGAATCCAGAAAGTGAAAAGCAGCAGATTCCCAGGAATAGAGAACAGGGACCAGGCAGGGGAAGGAAGTACTGGAGTAGGGGCTAAGCGGGTAAACTGCTGTCTATAAAGTCACTAGGCTGCAAGGGTATGTTGTACAACACAGGGAATATAGTTTTTCATTAAAACTATAAATGGAATGTAACTTTTAGAAATTTAAATCCTTATGTTTGTACACTTGAAGCATATGATATTATAGTTGAACTCTATACCTTAATGGAGAGAGGTATTCTGGACGTTCGGGATGTGAGGAAATGAGGGGTCTTGGCAAGCCCAGGGCCTCTGATCTGAGCAGGTGCACAGCCCGCGTCACCAGCAGCTGGAGGCCGCAGGCCGGGGGAGGGATGCTGGGCCTGGCTGGGGTCTGCTTAGCTCGAAGTCTCCGCGGGTGCCCAGCCGGCAGGCCTGTGGCGCGTCTGGGTGGTGCTTAAATCTGTGAGGTTCTGTGAGGGGGTGGAAGGGCAGTTGAGACAAGAGAGGGTCAAGGACTGAGCTGGGTTCACTCCACACTGCAGGGAGGGCCTCGGGCCCAGGGGCCGAAGGGGACCCGGGGAAGGGGTGGTGCCCCGTCCCGTGTGCGTGGGGAGAGCGCGCCACAGACAGTGGCCCACGGCACTGAGGGTTGCTGACGGGTTGGGTCGTGAAGGCCGAGGGCTGCCCAGTGACATCCGTGTAGGGGTCAGTGGGGACCTTGGCGGGCCAGCTCCGGTGGAGCCCAGGGGCAGAAAGGCTGGCAGCGGAGGTTTCAAGACACAGCTGGGGAGAGGAGCTAGAAATATGGAAAACAGTCATTTTGTGCAAACAAGTTTCTCGGCAGAGCTGGGCAGGGAAATGGAATGACAGCTCGCAGGAGAGACGGGGTCAGGACAAGGGTGCTTCTTGAGAGGGAGAAGTTGGCCGATGGGCCTGGGGGAGGTGGACGGAGGGGAGCAAGCCCAGAACCGGGCGGAGCAGAGCGGTGGCCTGGCAGGAGCCGGGGCGAGGAGGCGGGCGGGCCGCGGGTGCCCCGGGAGAGGACCGTCCACCACCGGGATGTGGCCTGCCTGCTGTCCTTCCCAGTGAAGCAGCAAGCAGACCGGCAGCTGGAGACCAGCCTATGGAAAGGGTGCGACCGCAGCCCTGAAAGGCGAGTGCCAGCCTGGGGCCTGCCCGGCTCACGGGGGTGTGTCTAAATCGAGACCGGTGAGCCTGGTGCTGTGCTTTTCTGCCAGCTCCTCGCAGTGGCAGAGTCGGCAGGAAGGTCAGTTCACACGGGGCTGTGGTTCTGCCAGAGTGCAGTGCAGGGAGAGGGGCACGCTTCACGCTGGATGGCGCGGGCGTGAGGGACTCGGCGCCAGGCACAGCCGCGTGGCCCTCAGCCGGCGGCGGCGCAGGGCATCCTCAGAGCAGGAGAGACGCGGGGCAGCATCAAGACCAGAGGCTGCAGCGGTGCGGGCAGGGGACAAGGCGCTGAGAGCCCCTCATAAAGACACCGCGTGGGCCAGGGAGGCTCCGTCACCAGTTAGAAAACACTTAGGGTGACGTTGCTTCACACTAAATCCTGGAGGGGTGGCTAAGGAGAAAAAGCTATGCCCTTCCGTGCAGAAGTGCGGTGAAAACACTTGAAAATAAGACGGAACAAAAGCCAGTGAGCCAGGCTTTCAAACTCGAGATGCTGGGAAGAGGGCAGAGAATGCCCAGATGCAGGAGAAAGGGTGAGATAAAGAGACGGGCAGAAATCAGCGAACTGGAAACCAGGCAGCCGTAGAGGTGATCTGTGAGCCCAGGAGCTGATTCTGTGAAGAGACATGAAGCACGGTAAACCTGTGGCACGTGGCGGCGTTGGGGGCCGGTGGAGACAGTCAGAATGAACAGTACCGGGAGGGAGGGGGCAGAAGAGAGAACAGACATCAGTCATGAGATGTGCTTTTCAACAGCATTATGACTGTGAGCCTGAAAGCTTGGTTTAAGCAGATACTTTTCTGGGAAAATATAAAATACCAGAATTACTCAAGAATAGGAAAATAGAAAAGCCCCATGACCACTCGAGGACATCGGGCAACACACGAACCACTGCTTTCCGACCCTGGGCCGGAGGCGCCAGGCCTGAGCCAACCTGCGGAGGGTTCACCAGGCCTGGGGGCTCAGTCAGAGGGGGTCTGCCCCCTACCGCTGTCCAGAGGCAGGGAAGGAAACCGGAGTCCACCCGGGTATGGGGTGAGGACCGGCTCTCCTAGGGAGGGCTCCTCCCAGAGGCGGGAAAGGAGGCCGGCTCCCCTCGGGAAGGGCTCCTCCCAGCGGCGGGGAAAGCAGGGGCTGCTTTGTGGTGAAACTCCTGCCGTATCCTCCTCGCCCAGGACTCTGTGCCCGGACCCCAGAGGGCACCTCCCCTCACACAGACCAAGGATGCAGATGGAGACGGGGGTGTGGGCAGAGATGGGACGCCTGGCAGAGAGCTCCTCTTCCCTCTCCTGCTGCGATGCTTGGCCCCTCCAGGCGCCCAGTAATGAAAAGACCAGCATGAATCCATGGGCCTCCTAGGACGCCGGACTCCTCCTGCGTGTGTGCAGGCGTGTGCTGGCCTCCGCTCAGTGGGAAGACCTGTTTGTTTAGAAGTCCGTTGCACAAGCACTCAGCGGTGTTCGGTGGTTTGATGGGAGAAAATCAAGTTGATGGTTAAAAGTAGAAAATACTTTACTTGGCCCTACATTCACAAATACGCCTGAGACTTATTGTTGTGTTCCGAATCCTTAGTTACCAAAGGAGGAGCGGAGATCTGAACTATTTATAGTTAATGACTCTTAATAACTTGACTCATTGCCTCCTTCCCTAGATCTGAGCTAAAATATTGTATATTATGGTGTCTCAGAAGTTTAGACACCAAGCTGTCCCCCAGAATCTGTTTGCAAGAGGAGCAGCAGCAGGATTTTTGAAAGACTAGGTACTGGCTCCAGACTAGAGCAGGCCTCCCTGGGGCCGGGGCCGGCTGAGAGTCTCCCTTGCCTTCCTGAGCCAGCAGCCCTCCCTTAGCCCCACCCCCGCTGCTCTTCTGAAGAGGCCGCAGCTCAGGATGAGTGGGTTTCAGGGTGAGATCTTTTTCCTACAGTGCTTACTTCTTAACTTAAACAGTTTATCCCGGGGCTCAGCTGTGACCCTCATAAGTGCAGACAGAGGCCCTTTTGTGACCCCTTGGCCAGAAGCACTCCAGAGTTCTATGTGGCAGCCCCAGAGGTTATGTATTATCGCTCAGTCGTGTCCAGCTCCTGGCGACCCCGTGAACTGCAACACGTTAGGCTCCCTTTCCTTCACTGTCTCCGGGAGTTCACCCAGACTCATGTTTGCTGAGTCAGTGATGCCATCCACCCATCTCATCCTGTCGTCTCCCCCTCCTGTCTTCAATCTTTCCAAGCATCAGGGTCTTTTATGATGAGTCAGCTCTTTGCATCACGTTACCAAAGTATTAGAGGTTCAGCATCCGTCCTTCCAATGAATATTCAGGGCTGATCTCCTTTAGGATGGACTGGTTGGATCTCCTTGCTGTTCAAGGGACTCTCAGGAGTCTTCTCCAACACCACAGGGCAAAAGCATCGGTTTTTCGGCGCTCAGCTTTCTTTATAGTCCAACTCTCACATCCATACGTGACCACAGGAAAAACCGTAGCTTTGACTAGACGGATATTCATTGGCAAAGTGGTGTCTCTGCTCTTTAACTTGCTGTCTAGGTTGGTCATAACTTTTCTTCCGAGGAATAAGCGTCTTTTAATTTTGTGGCTGCAGTCATCGTCCACAGTGATTTTGGAGCCCAAGAAAATAGTCTGCCACTGTTTCCACTGTTTCCCCCTCTATCTGCCATGAAGGGATGGGACCGGACGCCCTGATCTTCGTTTTCTGAATGTTGAGCTTTAAGCCACCTTTTTTACTCGTCTTTCATCAAGAGGCTTTTTAGCTCCTCTTCACTTTCTGCCATAAGGGTGGTGTCAGCTGCATGTCCGAGGTTATTGATATTTCTCCTGGTAATCTTGATTCCAGCTTGTGCTTCCTCTGGCCCAGCGTTTCTCACGATGTGCTCTGCATATGAGTTAAATAAGCAGGGTGACAATAGACAGCCTTGACGCACTCCTTTACCTCTAAGCCAATCCCTTATTCCATGTCCAGCTCTAACCGTTGCTTCCTGACCTTCACAGGTTATATGCAGCATGATAAAATACGCCCCTTTGGGTTTGCAGTCTATGAGACTGTCTTTAGCAGTTGTCTATATTCGGCATGCAGTTCTGTGGGTTTATCCACTCCATTTCTGGGTGCATACATTTATGCTTGTATATTGGAAAAGGAAATGGCAGCCCGCTCCAGTGTTCTTGCCTGAAGAATCCCGGGGACGGGGGAGCCTGGTGGGGTGCCATCTTTGGGGTCGCACAGAGTCAGACACGACTGAAGTGACTTAGCAGCAGCAGCATTCTACCCTCGGGAATTAAAAAAATTAGTTTGACCATGAACCAGAGAGTAAATGACATGCAGATATACAGAAGAGCAATCGGGCATCCCTGGTGACTCTGGTGAAGAGCCCGCCTGCAGTGCAGAAAGTGGGGGTCCGATCCCTGGGTCGGAAGACCCCCTGGGGGAGGAGACGGCAGTCCGCTCCGGTATTCCTGCCCCGAGAGTCCTCTGGACAGAGGGGCCTGGCGGGCGACAGTCTATGTCTCTGCGCACTCACGTCTGCTCTGGGTAAGCCTGAGGCCCCTGCAGCAGGCGGTCTGTGTGGAGTGGCAGCAGCTGACACGCCGCCGCGAGGGTGACAACGCCGTGTTTGCCGCCTGCTCGCACAGGCTGAATTTGGAGGCAGCTGCCGTCTGCGCTTCTCGGGGCTGAGCACGCTCTGGAGCTGTGTGTTCATGGGGGAGCGTGGGAGCACGCTCCTCGTGGAGGAAGGAGGCGCTGGGACGGCATGTGTTCACACAGGGAGCCTGGCCTCCATGCACACGCCCTTCCTGAGGGCGGCTGCCTCAGCTGTGCCGTTGCTTTGGGGCACGCTTTACCAAACGTCATCACTCCTGAACCAACCGTGGCTCTTAGTTTTCTTCATTTAAGATGTGAGAGGAGACATTAGAAACGGCTCACGTGGCTCATCGGTTCTGAACTGAAAGCCACTTAGGGAGGCTGGGAGAGCCCTCGGGCGCGGGTGGACCGGACACGCCGTCCCCCTGCTGTGTGCAGTGGCCTGCGGGCGCGCACGTGCCGTCAGACGCAGGGGGCACGCAGGGGCCTGCGGCTGGTCCCGCGTTGTCGAAGGTTCTGCTGAGCTGACGGCCTGGGACTCTGGTTCAGTTCTAACAGAACCTCCTGTCGTTGCTGAGCCTTTTCCCTTTGTCTCCCTGGAAGAAACGATGCACGAGCCCGGCACTCTCTCCTGCCTGCCTGTGGAAGTACCTTGTGTGCGGCTCTGTCTGGAGGGCGCCTTGCCCGGGCGCTTCGGTGACTAGGCTGAGAGGTGAAAGGCCAGACCCTCCGGTGAAGACCGAGAAGGCCGCTCTCGCCGCGCCCGTTGCTCCACGCCGCTCGTCTGAGGCGAGCCGCCGCGCCACGGGGACGCGTGTGCCCAGCTCAGAAGGCCGCGCTTCGTGGCGGGGCAGCCTGGAGAGAGCACGGGGGCTTCCGTCCCTGGCCGCCCGTGCGGCGGTGGCGCTGCAGTGCCGCGCTCCCTGAGAAGCGGAGCGGCTCCACCCGAAGGCGCCGGGCTGGGGCCAGCGGGCGGCCAGCACAGACGGCGCTCTCGGGGCTGGCGCCTTGTCGGTGAGAAGGGAGACAGAAAGCGCTTGTTGCCAGCGTGAAGAAAGAGTCAAGCATATGAAAGGACCGGTGGATACGGAAAGAGCTGAGGCTTGCCTTTCTGGGGAGTCCGTCCCTGTCCCTGCTCTCCTGGCGCTTCCTGCCGTCCGCCCTCCCCACGTCTGGAGACGCTTTGCCGAAGTCAGGGCTCCCTGCCGGGCCGCTGCGCCTCACTTGCCTCTCACTCGCCGTGTCTCTCCTGCCACGTCGTCACCTGCGAGGGCTTGTCCCCCGTCTGTAGGGTGGTCGTCCTTTTCCGTGTCGGGGAGAGGGCCGGGCGAGATGATGGGTGTTAGAGACAGACATGGAAGGCTTGACGGTCGCTGGTGCTGCCGAGACGCAGACGCGAGACCCGCAGGGACGGCGGGGGAGCAGCTGCCCGCGGCACCGCCGCGCCCGGGCGGTGCGGCCCCCTGGGTCTCTCAGGTGGGACAGCGCCTGACCTCCCCAGCCTGTCGCACTGCGGGAGTGTCTCCCTGGTGTCTCTCTTCTAAGTGGGAAGGTCTAACAGAGGAAGACGCACCCCCAGAGATGGGAGTGGCTGTGTGAGGAGGGTGCAGAAGGGCACACTTGCAGGTCTGAGCCCCAAGATCACTGCCTTTTGGACGCATGTAACTGGTTCATGGTAGAATTTGTCAGTCCTCCTTGGGGGTTTTAGATTGGGAATGGATCAGGGCCCCTGTATAGACGTTTCAGCCTGTGTTCCTCAGAGCAGCCCCAGTTCCCTTGATTCAACTTCAGAAGTTGCTCAGGAGGTTGGGGAAGATAACCAGGGTGTTGGAGGGAGGGGGGCTTGCTGGGGATGAGTGGAGGGAAAGCGTCCATTTCACCGGGGGCAGGAGGCGGGACTGCTGCTGAGAGCCCGCACGGGGCGCCTTGTTACTCAGGGGCGGAGCCGCTGGCTGAGAAGGCACTTGGCCTGGAGACGGTGGCTACAGCGGCGATGATACAGGGCACGAGAGCTTCAACTTGAGATGTTTCAAGGCCAAACGCAGAGCCCTTCCACCCCAAGCGGAGGAATTCCTCTGCTTGACTCCGGACTCCCTGCAGCCCTGCCCTCTGCCTGCTCCCCGGTGACCCTCCAGCGATGGCCCTTTGTAAAGCCCTGCCGAGCTGTGTTCTCAGGGGCCTGCCGGCAGGTCTAGTGTGCGGAGAGCTTCCTGCGCCACGGCCGGAGTTTCAGCTTGCGGCTTCCTCTCGGGGCAGCAGGAGTGGCGTGTGGTTACACTTGGACATGAAAGGCCCTTGTCGCTTTGCTGCCTGTCTGGGCTCTGTCGCTTGCGGGCCCAGATGTGGAAGAGTCCGCGCCCCCCCCGGGAGACGCCTCTGAGAAGCGAGGCCGGGGCGGGGGCCGTGGCTGGGGCCGTGGCTTTGCCCCCAGGCCCCCCTGCTTTCCCAGGAGCCGCGGGCTTTCTTCTCCTCCTGCGAGTAGCAACCCGAATTCCAAGTGGAAAGTGCATCTTTGCCCTGGCCCTCGGCCAGCATTCCTCGCTGAGCGAATAGGATTTGGAATGTCAGAGTGGAGGGCGGGAACCTGTGGGGCCGCGTGTTTATATGTAAGAACGGCCGCCTTGGACTTCCCCAGACCGCTTCCTTCTCCTGAGCCCTGGCTGCCTTATTTACATGTGGTGTCTGTGTGTTAAAGTCCTTTAAGCTGCGTTTGTTGTGGCTGACGGTCACAGGGCCCAGTGCAGCCCCCGTACCCGGCTCCGGGAGGCAGCATGGTGTCCAGGGGGCTGGTGTGTCCTCCCGCGCAGATGAATACAGGGCAGCTCTTCGCCAGCGCAACCTCCCAGGCGTGACCTGTGGTCCCGGAGCCTGGACCTCGTTCTGCGGGTGCGGGCCTCCGTGAGAAGCTCCTCGGGGAGAAGCAGGCTGGGCTGGACTGGACGTACTCAGACCCTGCGTGGACTCACAACGGGGCCTCCTCCGTGACTCACTCAGCTCTGAGGCGTGATCGGGGGCTTTTGGTGGTCCTGCCCCTCCCCGCACCCCCCTGGAGCCATGTCTTCCCTGCACGGCCGAGGCAAGGACCTCGCTCGGAGCAGGACGGCCCAGTTGGACTCACCCCCAGCCTCACCCTCCCGACGGCCAAGACTCTCCGAGTAAGCAGACCCCTTCCATCCATGCTCTGTCGGGGCTGGGCTGTGGGCTGGGCCCTGGGGTCTGTGGGGTCGGGGCCAGGCTGTGGCCTGGGCCCTGGGGTCTGTGGGGTCGGGACTGGCCTGTGGGCTGGGCCCTGGGCTGTGTCAGAGCCAGGCTGGGCCCTGGGGTCTGTGGGGTCAGGGCTGGCCTGTGGGCTGGCCCTGGGCTGTGTCGGAGCCAGGCTGGGCCCTAGGGGTTTGGTCATGGGGTAGGCTGTGGGCTAAGGTCTGGGGTCTGTGGGGCCGGGCTGGGCTGAGGTCTGGGGTCTGTGGGGTCAGGCTGGGCCCTGGGGTCGGGCTGGGCAGAGGTGCTGTGGGGCGTGTGGAACCAGCTGGCCAGGAGCTGCTCAACAGGAGGTTTCTGCCCTGGAAACGGCCTTGGAAAGCTCAGGGGAGCTCCTCGCTGACGGCAGAATGGGGGCTCGCTGTGTTCAGCGGTCCCTCCCTGTGACGTGCGGGTCGGCGCTGTGTCCCCCGGGCAGCCCCCCGGCCTGTGGAAGCGCCTGCGGTGACCTCAGGCGCGCGCAGGCTCTGTGTGTGCGCGTGTGCGCGCGGGGGTATCTGAGTGACGGACAGCAGAGGGCAGGCGTTCCAGACACAGAGTCCCAGTCCTCGGTGGCCGTCAGGAAATTCTGTGCTGGAGAAGCCGAAGGCCCCCCGGCTGGCTGTGGTGGCCCTGCAGCTCCCGCTCCAGGGCGGGGTCTGCACGTGGCCGCGAGCGCCCTGCTGGGGGGTCAGGGGTCGGGCAGCTCCTCCTGGGTGGGGCTAGCGTGCTCCCTTATGGAGGCAGCCCTGAAGGGTCTTGTGTGTCTCCTGAGCAGTTCTGTCTCCGTTTCCAGTGTCTTTCTCACCGCGCAAGTGACTGAAGGCCCTCTCCTGTGTGTGTCCTGGGAATGTGGGGCCCTCTGCACATGGCCTGGCTGCTGTCATCCCCGCCGCTTCCAGGCGGGGCCCATAGGGGGCAGCCCGCGGGGGTGGAGGGGCAGCCGGGCCGTCCTGTGGTGAGAGGAGCCCCGGTTAGCATCGCTCAGCGCCAGGGCTGCTCCCAGAGCAGTGCCTCCCGGCGGCACGCGCCGGGGAGCCCGTGTCCTATTTCCGCGGGCTGCGGCTTGCTTCCTCTGCCGGTCCCCGTTGGCCACCCGCCCCCAACTTTTAGGCCAAGGCCCTGGTGGAGAGAGTCGAGGCTCTGGGGTAGAGGGGCCAAAACCCGGCCTGGGTGCCGCTTCCCGGGTCGGGGGCAGCCAGGCTCCCACTGCCAGCTGCAGCCCCGGGGACCCGGGCAGCCTGGGCCTGCGTTGCGGAAGGCACTCACACTCCGCTTGGGCGTCAGACACGCAGACTCACCCGGGGCTGTCGGCAGTCAGAACAGGCGGGGAGGCCCTGACTCACCTCCCAGCGGGCCTCGGCTCGTGTCCTGTGGGGTCCGCGCTGGCGTCTCCCCTGCCTTCCAACGCCGCTTCCGTGCGCGTGTGCGGCACAGATGCCCCAAGGACAGGCCGGGCCGCGGTTACAAGCCCCGGGTGCCTGCCGAGGGTGCTGCCATCCCGGCATCTTCCCCAGAGAGCGCGGAACCCGGCCCGGCCCCTCGTCAGCAAGCACACAGCAAATTCTCGTGAGGGTTGGGGAACCCCAGCTCACTGACGGCTGTTGTGAGCTTGGGTGGCTCCGGGGCGTGGTGGGGCCCCTCTAGGGCAGAATCGCTGGCCTGCCGGCAGAGGACCTGGGACACCCTGCTGGGAACGGCCGTCCTGCCGGAGGCCACACACCGCCAGAGCCGGTTCTACAGGCCCGAGGCTCGAAGCCCCCACTAAGAAAAACTGTGTCGTCCAAAGGCTAAACAGCAGATGCTTCCATCTTCCTTTCTTGTAAGGAAGACATTCTCAGAGGAGTTGTGAAGCCTCGGCTGTGCTCGTGGGGGTTTAGGGCACGCTGCTCTTCAGTGTTCAGAAGGCCTGTAAACTGCAGCTCAAACGGGTTACTTCTGACTCCAGAAAACAAATGACAGGGTGAGTTTCAGCAACTGAAACACTGGAACTGTCTTGTCATGCTCCTAAACCTCCAGCAGCATCTGGCACTGTTAATATCATATACTTCAGCATTTCTGTACTTGGTAAGACGGCGACCTTTTTAAGATAATGTAGTAAGCCAACGTTTGCCTAGAGACTGTGCCGCTGGCACCCTCCTTGGACGTTCACTTACGTGCAAAAGACAGTACATGTCCTCCCCATCCAAGCGTCTCGCTTACGTTCTCTAGTTTGTAGTCTTAAAATAATGAACATTTTTCATCCTCTGAACCCCTATTATACTGCTACACATGGCTTTAAACCCAGCTCCATAAGGAAGGTGCCCACCACCCGCCCTGCGGACCCACAGTGCTGGTCTCCCCCGCCCCTTTCACACCAGACTCACACTAGTTCAGCATCTCTGTCTGAAAACTGAGGGGTGGTCCCCAAGTGACAGGCCTGCTGTCTCTGGCCTCTTGCTCAGGGAAAGCCAGGCGGCCTCCCGGAGCCCCACGTGAGCCTGGCAGGCACCTCCTCCCGTGTGGACTGATGAGCACTTGGAGGTCGGCCTCTCCTCGCACCCCCGGCAGCTCCGCCAGGCGCCCGGCTCACACACTCCCTGTGGCTCATTTGCTCGGTCGTGTCCGACTCTTCGAGACCCCACGGGGAGCAGCATGCTAGGCCTCCCTGTCCCTCACCGACTCCCAGAGTTTGCTCAAACTCGTGTCCATTGAACCAGTGATGCCATGCACACTGCTTTCTGATGTAATTTTCCAGGATTAAAAAAATGATTCTGAGCTACTAATACATCAGATGCTCTTTAATCACTGTGACTGTTCATTGGGTTTCAAATTTATAAATTCTCTTATCTTAAAAACTAGTCAGTTTAGATGGTTTCGTATTTTTAAATCATCTTGAAAGTAACCAGGTAACCTCTGATCAATATTCTCAAAATATTATTTGCTAATTTACCAAAATATTCCTCAGTACAGGGCATACCCAGAGGCAACAGACGCCTGAGAAAGTCTAACGTCCACAGTGCTTGGTTGACATCGTTGTACCAAATAGTCTTGAAGTAAGTGGGACATCAGCGGCACCCTGGGAGTGTTTTAATTAGACAGATTTTCTTTGAATTGGTTGGTATTTATGATAATAGGATTTGACCTGCATCTGTAAACCAAGATCAGGAGCATTTTCCCCATGTAACCTGGATTGTTCTTCCTTCAGCACTTACATCTCAACAGAAAATACACAGGTTTTACATAATATTTTTCACCCTAGCTATTAATGTGTATAAAGGGAACATTTTACCAGCTAAAACTGTAACCAGCTTTACAAACTAATGAGGGTATGTTTGGTGTTGGGTCCTGTGGCAGCAGGGAGTGCTCACCCACCCCATGAGGCGTCTTCCTCCCAGAGGGGAGCGACCACCCCACAAAGCACCTGTCTCTCTGCCTCCCCCACCTCGCTAAGCCCGCTGTCTCCAGCCCTGCCCCGCCCCTTGCTGAGCCCAGTGTCTCCAGCTCTGCCCCCATTGCTGAGCCCACTGTCTCCAACTCTGACCCCCACCTTGCTGAGCCTGCTGTCTCCCTGCCTGGCCCCCCCTTGCTGAGCCTGGTGTCTCCCTGCCTGCCCCCCCGTTGCTGAATCCGCTGTCTCCCCGCCCTGCCCCCACCTTGCTGAGCCCGGTGTCTCCCTGCCTGGCCCCCCATTGCTGAGCCCACTGTCTCCAACTCTGCCCCCCCTTGCTGAGCCTGGTGTCTCCCTGCCTGCCCCCCTTGCTGAGCCCGGTGTCTCCCTGCCTGGCCCCCCCCGCCTTGCTGAGCCTGCTGTCTCCAGCCCTGCCCCTGCCCCGCCACCAGCCCCTGTGGCAGATGGTGAGCAGCCCTGTAGGTGTCGCTTTCTGCTGTTCCCACCATCCTGACCCGGCACTTCGGGTCTGGGATGCAGTCTTGGCTCCTCTTTAGAACCTGGTGTCCTAGGATGAGAAGTGTTGTCTGGGTGAATGATAGACTAAGGGTGCAGGGGGCTGGCTGCCGCTTTCTCTAATCAGAACCGCTAGTGTGCTGGGTTTGGTTTGGTCCTTTAAATCCACTGAGTAAAAGCTAGTCAGCAGTAACTCTTCAGCAGAAAGCACCTCACGAGAACGGGAGGACCCGTCGGCATGGAAGCAGGTCCCACCACTCCCGGAGCAGCGCCCGAGTCCTGGGTGGACTGGGGTGGCTCAGCCACAGAGGAGAGGCCTGCAGACCGGAGACTGGTTCGGGACTCTCGTCACCATGGTGGATCCTCCCTGGGGACCGTTCCACGTGTGACGGGCTGATTCTAGACCCGGGAGTGAGATGGAAGGACTCCCTGCCTGGCTCACAGGGGAGACGAGGGGAGACGTAGGGGTCAACGCAGGGCAGAGGAGTCAAGGCGCGGGTGCGGTGCTGGGCGCAGGAAGCCCGTCGGGCGGTAGGCACGTCCGCCTGGAGGGCGGGCAGAGGTGCCCAGCGTGACCCCCAGACCCCGGGATGGGCAGCTCCGGAGAAGATGGCAGACACAGCCCCGTGGCAGCGGGCAGGCCAGGTGCCCCAGATGGTGACGTGTCCAGTGAGAAGTGCTTTGGGAGGCTCAGGAGTGATGGGGAGGTGGTTGGTCTGAAGCTCAGGAGAAAATCACAGGCAGAGAGTGCTGAGGTGTGTGACCTAAATCACGGACAGACATCGCATGGGGAGCAGCGGGGAGCACAGCCCAGGGAGGGGCCACCCCTGCGGGGGAGCCAGGGTCCGCATCTGGCTGTCACGGTGACGCGCCTCCATCCCAAGGAGCCTGGGAGTGGAGGTCATGAGGGCAGAGAGGTTGAGAGGCGGAGACTCCAGTCCGCCTTCAGCATGGCCGGAGTCTCCCGTCTGAGATGGTTCCAGGGCCCAGCACGGCTCTCCGCTGTCTCTCGGCCTCATCCCCTGTGGGCGGGCCAATGGTTACGGTCAGGAGGCGGGAGAGGCTCGAGCCGGCCTTCCGTTCCTCTGGTTCTGGTCCTGAGTGTGTGTCCAGCAGGAGCCAGCGCGGTCCCAGCCTGGAGCCTTCTCGGACTGCAGAGCAGGCGTCCTCCTGGGAGGCCTAGGCTTGACCGCTGTCCTCTTCCCAGTGAGCACAGCGTCTTTGTGTCAGAGCGTCGACCTCTTGAGTGATTATCAGAGAGAAAGTGTAACTGTTTGGACAGTCAGACAATAACCCGAAGTGCCCATGGGTTAGAGAGGGTAAGTAGGGATTAGCCTGGATAATCAAAATCTACAAATAATCAAAACCCTGGCTTGTGGGCAGGGGTGTACTCAGCTCATTCCTCTGGCGGCCTGCAGCCCCTGCAGCCCGAGCGGCCGAGTGAGTGGGCAGTGGAGGCTGATGCTGACGGAGCTCCTGCAGTCCCTGCACTGTGCCGGTCCGCTCCGCCCACGCGCCGAGCAGACCCAGGGCCCGTGCGCGCGCAGGTCCCGTGTGGGCCGGGCGCCCCCGACCAGAACCTCAAGAGCCAGCTCGTGGTCCCTGGTCTTGTCGCCTGGCCCGTGAAGGCCGCCTGGAGAGGACCCTCCGTTCCTGGGCTCATGACAGTTTGCAGATGGTGTCTGAGTGCAGAGGGCTTGCCCCTCAGGGACACTTCAGTATGTTCGTATATTTCCCTCTGTCAGTGCGTTTTGTGAGCTCCCAGAAGATCTGTGGGGCCTTCCTGGTGGTCAGACGGTAAAGAACCTGCCTGCGGCCCCTGTGTCGGGAAGACCCCTGGAGAAGAGCATGGCAGCACACTCCGCTCTTCTTGCCTGAAGAGCCCTCAGGGCCAGGGGCCCTAGCAGCGGGCTACAGCCACGGGGTCGCAGAGGCAGGCGCGGCCGAGCGGCTACGCACGGCCGGGAGGTGTGGGGATTCTTCGGAAACTGGGAACGTCCACAAGGGAAAGGCGCCGGCCTGGATGGGAGGGAGACGGGCCCAGTGTGACCAGAGGCAGCAGGGATGGGCCTCTGCCGGCGGGGGGGACGCCAGGGCTCGTGCAGCGACGGCCGGTCACCGTGTTCCCATGAGCCTCCCACACGGCTCGCCCCGATCTGGCAGTGAGAGTTTTCCAGAAATATCTCCAGGAACTGAATGTAATTCCTGTGTTTCTTGACTCCATTGGTTTACTTTCCATATGCAGTAAGTACTTGGTAAAGACAAACGGGGTAAAATGCCATGAAGTCAGGTGTAATTGAATACTTTTAAAGCTGGATTTGCCTGCAGGTGTTGCCCGGAGGACACCCACCTGCCCACGTGGTGTGCTGCCGGCATTGTTGACTCAGGCTGTGAGCCGCTAGCCGGCCGCCGCTTCGGCCGTTTGCTGTGGACACTTCCTGCCCTGGGGTGCGGGGTGAGCTCAGACGAGCCTCTCACCGTGGGGCTTTCCAGAACGTCCCGAGCTGGTGTCCTGGCCTGGGCTGGGGCCTACGACTGTGCTCATGTGTTTCTCCCTGGACTGTGTCGTGGGCACACGGCCCTCAGCAGGGAGGGCCTGACCCAGCCACCAGCCCTGAGCAGAGCGTCCCGGGCTGATGGCGGGGGAGCAGAGGAGTGTGACAGGCAGCCGCATCCCTGTCGGAGGCGAGGGCTGCGGGACCAGCCCAGGGGCACAGTGGGGCAGGATCTGGCCCACACAGACGGCACACGTGCAAGAGAAGACAGTCCAGCGGAGACCTGGTGACACCCATCCCCAGATTTGGAAAGCGCCTGACCCCGCCTGGACACCACCACTCTCTGCACAGAGGGACGGTTTCCTTCCCCGCCCCCGCGTGTAGTCCCAGATGCTGGGACAGCCCGGACTCGGAAGCCCTGTTCAGAGCTGGAGTCCCTGGCCACTGGTTCAGGCTTCCCAGAGCCCGGGGCTGCGGCTTTGTGTGGGGAGGGGCTCTCAGAGGCTTGGCATCATGTGGGCGTTCTTGGGTGCGGCCAGGTGTGCAGTGGGTCCTCGTCTGGGCGCGAGGCAGACTCTGGCTTGGCGCCCGCTGCGTACTCTGCAGGGAGCGCGGAAACAGGCTTTCCCACGGCTCTGGGGTCAGCCCGCTGGTCTCGGCCTGGGCACGTGACACGGTCCGTCTCTCCCTTGGGCCTGGCCTCCAGAGCCACGATTTTATTTTAAACTTGGTCAGAGGAGTTTGGTTTTAATTATCCACCTTCTTGAACTCCCAGTAACTCCAAGCTAAAAGCTTTTGTGGGGATTTTTCTAAGCCAGCCGCTGGTGTTTCGAGAGCCTCTACATTTCACAAATGAAAACCATCCTGGCCCTGTCCGGTTCCAGGACGGCCTTGTGAATTCCCGGCGCCCTCGGCCCTGCTCTCTTATTAGAAACAGGCCCCAGCCAGTGAGGTCGTTACAGGGAGAATTCGGGAGGTGTGGGAGGGAGGAGCCAGCTTCTTGATTTGGGAGCGTTTCTGAGCTGTGGTCTGTCTGGGTCCTCCTCCTTACTTTCTGTTTTGTGTTTCTGAGCTGTGGTCTCTCTCCTCCTTACCTTCTGTTTTCTGTGTGTCTGAGCCGTGGTCTGTCTGGGTCCTCCTCCTTATCTTCTGTTTTCTGTGTGTCTGAGCTGTGGTCTGTCTCCTTACCTTCTGTTTTCTGTGTGTCTGAGCCGTGGTCTCTCTCCTCCTCACCTTCTGTTTTCTGTGTGTCTGAGCCGTGGTCTGTCTCCTTACCTTCTGTTTTCTGTGTGTCTGAGCCGTGGTCTGTCTGTCTCCTCCTCCTCACCTTCTGTTTTCTGTGTGTCTGAGCTGTGGTCTGTCTGTCTCCTCCTCCTCACCTTCTGTTTTCTGTGTGTCTGAGCCGTGGTCTCTCTCCTCCTCACCTTCTGTTTTCTGTGTGTCTGAGCCGTGGTCTGTCTGTCTCCTCCTCCTCCTCACCTTCTGTTTTCTGTGTGTCTGAGCTGTGGTCTCTCTCCTCCTCACCTTCTGTTTTCTGTGTGTCTGAGCCGTGGTCTGTCTGTCTCTCTCCTCCTCACCTTCTGTTTTCTGTGTGTCTGAGCCGTGGTCTGTCTGTCTCCTCCTCCTCACCTTCTGTTTTCTGTGTGTCTGAGCTGTGGTCTGTCTGGGTCCTCCTCCTCACCTTCTGTTTTCTGTGTTTGAGCTGCTCTCTGAGCTGCTTGTCATCTCTGCTGCTGAGGCCCCAGGTTGGGCCGTAGAGGCTGCGGAGCGACTGAGCAGTTTCCCTCCAGTCCAGAGGCGGCACAGAGTCCCGTCTCGCAGCCGACAGCGCTGGCCTTCAGTGCCAGCAGAGCAAGGTCGTCTGTAATCGGGAGTCCTTCCTGAGACGTGCTGACTCGAGCACGGGCCTCCAGACGCCTGTCCTCACCTGCAGCTCCGGAGGGCTGGGGGCTCGGGCCATGTCCAGAGCACAGGTGCAGGGACACCTCGCCTATCCTCTGCGGGTGCAGCCAGGCCGGGCCTGCCTGGGCCCTCGCTGCCCCTGGGACGGCTCTGGCTCCTCCCGGGGGCCCCGGGCCCTTCCCCGACTCCCGTGATGTCCTTGACGGGCTCGCTGCCCACTCCGACCACTCCCTGCAGGGATGGGCGCATGCTTCCGAATGACGTGCAGTGTCCGGATGACAGGGAGCTGGGCTTAGCGAGTGACAGCTCCTTTGATCAAGAAACCCAGACTTCTCTCTCCTAAACATAGCTTGTGTTTCTCCGTTAGACGCCAGATTATCCAGGGCGTTAAGAAGCCATGCACAACAGTAGTTTCTGGAACGCGATCTCGGCACCAGCAGCGTGCCGTCCGGGCCGGGGCTGCATCCCGAGGCCTCTACCCGCCCGGGCCCTCCTGCCCTCGGGCTCATTGCCGCTGCAGGGATAGCCCCTTCTCTAGGAGTCCCAGGCGTCCTCCTCGGAGGCGGTGCGTGTGTGGCCGAGCTGCCTCGCCTGCACCCAGATCGCGTCTCCTGAGACTCACGCTCTCCTCTGAGGGGCCGGTCGTCTCGGATTGTGGCTGAGGCTCGTCCTGGAAGGCGGTGGTAAAAAGCCGAGGGTCCCAGAGGGCTCCAGTGGTCACTAGTT
Source organism: Nanger dama (assembly GCA_917880005.1). Classification (NCBI taxonomy): domain Eukaryota; kingdom Metazoa; phylum Chordata; class Mammalia; order Artiodactyla; family Bovidae; genus Nanger; species Nanger dama. Next base: position 48,017,355 of record CAKJTW010000013.1, on the reverse strand, counting down.
GGGAGGGCTGGAGGACTTGGGGGAGGAGGCCCGTGTCCTCTGACCCCGGCTCGAGTGATTCCTGCTCGTCCCCGCCTTCTGGTGGAAGTCCACCCGAGGTGGGCCTTGCACCGGGAGAAGCCGGTGTGTATTCCTGCAGCCCCCCAGGCAGCCCCTCTGGGAGCCACAGGCTGTCCTGAGGGCGGCGCGGCAGGGCTGGCCCACCGTCTGTGTAGCTTCCTCAGCGGAAGCCACTCTGTCTCCCGTGTGCGATCTGCCCCACCTGAGGACTGCAGGGGCGTGACGGCGGGAACCCACCCCAGTGGGGAGGTCACCACCCCTGCCCTGTGAGGAGCGAGTCCGGGACCTGACTTATGAGCTCTGATGGAGACAGACCTGGAGAACACTGAATTTCCTGTCTTCACCAGAAATAGTCCACACCGCAGAATTTAAAGCTGGAGACACAGCTGAAGTCTCACCCGACAGTCCACACACTTACAGAGAGGACGCCAGGAACCCCCAAGCAGTAAATCTGTGGGCCACCAAACCGGGCCTATCTGCAGACACCCTGCCCAGGGGCTCAGGTTTCTGTAGGAAAGGAAGGGATGGTTTACTGCTCAGAACGACTGTGTGCGCGAGGTGGGTGGGGGAGCCCGAGCACCAGGCTGGGCCTGTGCTGAGCGCCCCTGGGGGCGTCACCGGGAGGGGTGGGGGCGCGTGAGCAGCCCCGTGTCCCTGCCGGCTCTCCTCGCCCCGCTCCCTCTGCTCTCGGTGGCCCTGCGCGGTGGTCTCCGTTCGCTGGGGCCCTTGCTGTCGCCCGGCCCAGCTTTGGCCTCGCTTCTCTGGGGTCCGGATGCGTCCTGATGGGCAGGCCCCGGCCGTGAGCCCCCACCCCTGGCACAGCCCCTGGGGGCAGCTTGAGCCCTGGCTCTCGGGCCAGGCGGCGCACTGGGCTGGTGAAGAGGGCCGGGGCCGGGCGTTATGGGGCTGAGTCAGGAGGACTCCTGAGCCGCTGCGGGCGTCTGGCCCCAGGTCGGGAGCAGGCGCACGCGCCTCGCAGCATCTCCTCTGTCGGCGGTGGGGCTGGTCTCCACCCCAGGCGCTCACGTCCAGCTGCACGTAGGTCACCCGGGGCCGCGGCGCCATTCATGGAGGAAGGCCAGCTCTTGGCCTGTCGAGGGGACACCTGCCAGCCGGAGGTCCAGGTAGAGGTCCGGTGGGTCAGGCGGGGGTCTCGGGGATGGCGCCTCGCGGCGGGTCGCTGGGTCGGGGCCCGCGGCCAGCAGTGTGGGGCACCATCCCGGGAAGGCCCACCCTGGCGGGAACCTGCGCGTCCTCTTGTCCTCCTGCCTTTGTCTCCCCCTCATCGATACTTATTAACTCCTCAGAAGAGATAAGTAAATACGTCTACGTCGATGGAGGTGTTTTTGTCTTTTGCCTGAGTTCTTCTGTTAGAAAAGGGGATGAAGGCTCAGGGTCATCTGTGCTCAAGCACTGCTGTGAAGCAGCCGCCCCATCACGGGAGCTCGTGGTGGCCCCAGGCAGGCGGCTCCTGGGTGGGGCCTGCGAGCCCCTCCTCCTGAGGCCTCAGTGCTCCCCCGCCCTGCGCCTCCCACCGTCCTGGGAGCAGGGGCCCAGCCTGCCCCCCTCTCCCTTCATGGGGGCCTGGGGGAGTGGGGACGGTCTCGGGCCTCCACAGAGCAGATGAGGGCATCCCTGAGAGCAGGGCGGGGTGTGAATGGAAGGCGCTGGGTGAGACGGGATGCTGAGATGCAGAGGCGGCCACTCACAGGCCTCCGTGGTCCTGGGAAACAGGGTCGTTTGCTGGGGGCTGGTGGTCCTGTCACAGGTCGCTGAACCCCAGCTTAACGTGATGCCCCCCCACCCCACGCCAGCCACAAGTCTTGAGAGTCCTGGATGCGTGGGGTGGTGCTGTGCTGAGCAGCCTCTGCTTAGCCTGCGGAGCTGCACCCCGTCTGCAGCTGTGGAGCTGGGGTGTCTGGTTGGAAAGTACACTTGGGAGTGGAGACAGCCGACATTGGCCTGCGGCTGACTGATTTCTTGTTTGTCTCCTTTCTGCAGCATGAGCGACTCTCCAGGTGAGGCCCTCCCTGCGCCACACCCGTGAGTGAACGTGCTTGCCCACGCCGCTGCCCACCTCAGCGTCTGTGTCCTCGCTTCTCTCCTCGCCCCTGCACAGCCCCCTCCATCCACATCACGCTGCGTCCTGCCTCCACCTCGGTTTCCCTGGGCTCGGGGGGGTTGTGAGCATCCTGACACACAGACGGGTAGACAGACGGTCTCAGCGGGAAGCAGCCGGGCCCCGAGGGAGGTGCTGGTGGCGCTTGGGGGCAGAGGGGTGGCCAGTCGGACCCATGGCTCTGGGTCAGGGGCCCGGCCCGCTCCCTGTAGCCAGGTGGCCCAGGGGGAGTCTGTCCAGTGAGCTACAGCCCTGAAAACTCGAAGAAGCATCGCAGAGTTTGGGGAGGCGTCCTCTGTAACTTTTACCGAGCACCTGCGGGGCAGACTTGGTCTTCCTGAAGAAGGAAGTAGGAAAGTGGAGGCCGTCAGTCCCCAGGCTTGTGGCCCCTCTGATGAGGAGCCCGAGGGGGGCAGGGGGTGGGGGGGTGGCTGCGGGGGTGTGGGGCGGGCCGCCTCGTGACGGGCCGCCCGCTTCCTTGCTGACAGGCCCTGAAATTTGCACACTGGCACGCCCTCCCCACGCGCGTCCTCTCGCCAGCACCAGCAGAGGGCAACTCTAGTTTCCCTCTAACCCAAAAGAAAATTAATTTTGCAGATTGGTGGAGAGAAGCGCTTTACTCCAGTGAATTTCTTGTGAACTTTGTTACATTACAGTGCCATTTATGAAAATAAATTTCCCTGCCAACTTCAAAATACACTGTACAACTGTAGCGAGTAGATCAGTGAGGCACCCAAAATCCGTGGAAGCAGCCAACATCCCCGGAGTCACACGTGACCCTCTAGCTTCGTAGCTTTCTAGAATCCATCTCATCACATAAGATTCAAATCCCTGCTAGTAAAGAGACAAAAGTGAACTGGGGAAGACGTTTCTTGCAGCTCACATTAGTTCTAAGGCTTCCTTGGTAAAGAATCCGCCTGCAGTGCAGGAGACGCTGGCTTGATTCCTGGGCTGGGAAGACCTGCTGGAGGGAGGGACGGCTCCCCACGGTAGCATTCTGGCCTGGAGAGCTGCACAGACGGCGCAGCCCATGGGGCCGCAGAGCTGGCTGCGACCGAGCGACCTTCACGCCGGCTTTGAAAGCCCTGCTCTGCGCAGGGTGCTCAGCATATTTACTTCTTGACCAGACAGTTCCGCTGCTAAAATCTTACGCTAAGAAAGTAACTGAACAGACAGACTAAGATTTATAGACAGGTCAGTGTGTGCCTTGGAGAAGGAATGCCATCCCACTCCAGTATTCTTGCTTGTAGAATCTCATGGCTGGAGGAGCATAGCGAGCTACCGTCCCTGGGGTCGCAAAGTCAGACACAACCTAAGTGCCTCAGCACGGACAGTGTGGGCCTTTCAATAGAGGATTAAGCGCTCACGCAGCCATACAGTGGAAGTCTCCAGAATCATCTTTTTTTTTATTGAGGGAGACCTGTCCTAACGTACGTGTGGGGTGCCCGTGGTCATCGTGAGCAGGTGTAGGGGAGAAGAGGAGGGGCAGACACGGAAAGTGTTCTCCGAATTTGTGTACAGAAGTGCCTGTTCCTACCTCCGCGTCTCGCATCCTGCAGGAACGAGGACTGAGCTGTTGCCCGAGACTGCCCTGGGCGGGGCGTGGGGTGGCGCTCGCCTTCCCTTCAGGCACTTGGGCGCGCGCCTGCGCTATTCAGCAAGCAGTGCCACTTTTATGATCAGGAACGTCAGTGGAGGGATTTCTGGTCACAAAAGGTGTTTTTTTTAGTGTAAGAAAAAAAGCACGCCCCTGTAGGATGCAGCCTGCCTCTGAGGACGGGGTGGCCCTCGGTGTCCTGGGTGCCGTGCCCCTCCCAGCTCGGCCTCTTCTGGCGCCTGGATCCCAGCCACCTCCAAGCAGTGCCCTCAGGACAGCGCCACAGGCAGGTGCTCCAGAGCCGGGCCTTCACCTGGTTCAGGGTGGAGCCCGAGAGGGCCAGTCCGGCTGTGGCCGTTCATGGGCTGCATTTTAGCGTGGAAACAGCGAAGCTCCAGACAGACAGGAACACTGTTAGGGACTCACTCAGTCTGTGATCCACTCTCGGACCAGCCAGTTCTGGAACGAAGCCGCTGTCCGCCCCAAGCATGCAGCCCCTACACGCTGTGAAGTCCCGTCCTGGGCATGGCTACCCCTATGTGGTGTCCAGAGGAGGGGGGTGGACGGTGAGCTTGCCTGCCCCATGCCTTCCTTGCCCACCCCAGCTTTGAGCACCAGGACCACGTGTTTCTGACTTCATTGGAATCATTTTGTAAGAGCCTCTGAGATCCAAGAAACTTGCTTTTAACCAGCGCCTCTGGGGAAAGCGTCCGCCGCCCTTTAGCGTCTCCCCTACACCTTGCTATTCTCGGAACCAGCTTCCCCTTCCCTGTGTCTCCTGCAGGCTGGAATCTGGAGGCAGCGACGTGTCCACCGAGCGGGCCTCAGCCAGAGCCCGCCCGGGGAGGCCCGCGAGGCCCGCCTGGCCACCCTGAGCAGCCGCACAGAGGAGGACAGCAGTAGGGACTACAGGAAGGTGGGCTCCGACCTCGGCCCGCCCCGCTCAGGACAGCCCTGCAGGGCGCCTCGGTCGCCCCTCTCTGCCGGCTGCTGTTTCTTGTACAGTAAAAATGTCCCTGTATCGGGTGCTTAGAGGTGTGGGAAGCAGCAAGGGACCGAGAGTTGTGGAAGGGAGAACAAAGCCCTTTGCTTTCAGTGAGCCCCCATGAGCCCCAGACACATGCTGCGAGGGCGCAGCCAGCAACAGTGCTCTGGTTTGAGGGTTTATGTTATTTCACGGCTCGTTTCCTTCACTTGCAGAAGAGAACCCAGCTCAAGGGGCCGGCTTGAAGCCATTCCCATGCATGAGGTGCCAGGAAAAACTTTTGTTACCAAAACGTTTGTCTTGTTAGGCAGAACTTGGCTAAAATGGGTACACATACAAGGGCGGCTCCAGCGTCGAGCCTCTCCCGTGTGGGAACCAGATTTTTACACCACGACGCGTTGCGTCCGCTCTGTCCCCCCGCCCTGGAGAGCAGCGGTACTGACAGCGGGGCGAGCCACCTTTGTGTTCGGTCCCTTGGACCTCACAGTTCCAGCAGCAGGAGGCCTGTCCCCAGCTGCGCACTTGAGTGGGGACCTGACTCCTGTCTCCCTCCCCAGCTCTACGAGAGCGCCCTGACCGAGAACCAGAAGCTGAAGACAAAGCTTCCAGGAGGCCCAGCTCGAGCTGGCAGACGTGAAGTCCAGGCTTGAGAAGATGGCCCAGGTGAGATGGGGAGAGGAGGGCCAGACCTGGGCGTGGCAGCGAGGTGGTCAGGACGGCCCTCCCGAGATGGAGCGGGCTTCACCTGCCACGGGCCACTGCTGGGTCGGTGGGAAACCGCCTGCAGGCTGGGGGTGAGAATTTTGAGCCTGCCAGGGTGGCCCAGGTGGAGACCAGAGCTGGCTGTCATGCCCCAGGATGGGGTCCGAGAGCTGAGACGGGAGTGCTGGACCTGAGCAGTGAGCATGTGGCAGGGCACAGTGTCCTCCTAACCCCCAGGCTAGCAGGGGTGCCAGTGCCTGGGGGGCCTGTCTTGAGGGCTTTCTGGATGGCTCTGCAGTGCAGAGCCGCCTGGCCTGGGAGCTGCCCTTCATCCTCACCCTGGAAGGGCCCCGCCTGCTCATGGCAGCCGAACCGACTTGGTCCTGAAGCGGCTGCCGGGCTGGCCACGCAGGCCCGGGCTGGCCGCGCAGGCCTGGGCTGCGCGGCTCAGAGGCCGGGGGCGCCCCGCCCCCGCTCCCTCTGCAGAAGCTCGGACAGCGCCTCCTTTGACCTCCGGGTCTTGGCTTCCTGGCACAGCGCTCCCACGAGCTGGGGCGTGAGTGCATGGTGGCTGTTGAAGATAAGCTCAGCCTCTGCGTCCCTAGGGAAGTGTGTGGACTCTTCAGCCAACTGCTTTACTGGGTGTGTCGGAATATGCTTTGTTTTGCCAAATATGAGTTACTGAAAGTCAGAAGAAATGCTACTGCTGCAAGCCAAGCCTCTGCTCTTTACCAAAAATGGACTGTTCGATGGACAGTGAGGGGGGAGGCCTGTCGGCCCCACACATCTGTGTGCAGATGGTCACCAGATGGACACACGGCATGTCTGCAAGGAAGGCCCAACCGAACTCAGAGGGCTTAGCGTTAAACCAAGGCAGAGCAAGAGCGAGTTCTCTGCCCGAGTAGGCTAGCTAAGCTCTCCCAGTGCAGGCGGAGCCGCTGCGAAATGGCTCCCGTAGCTCCAGCTCAGGCAGGAGGACCGGGCTGCAGCTGCCCTGCCCCTTCTCTCCTCCTGCTTCGTGGCGGAGGGAGTGGCCGATGGCCATGCGCTTCAGAGACGCCAGCGAGAGCCTCGGACAGGAGCCTGAGGTCCCAAGTCTCTGCTGGTTCCAGCCAGTCCTCCACTGTTTGAGGAAAGAAGCCCCTCAGGAGCGCCAGCATGCTCTCTGTGTGTGCTCAGTGTTTCTGTGCCTGGTACGCAGCATGCACGTCACTTTGTCATCAGTGATCTATGGCTCCTAAGGAGCTCTGCCTGGCTCTGAATCGCTGACAGCAGAAGGGGCCTGGGGGCATCCCCATGCCCCATCGAGGAGTCCGGCCTTGACGCTGCTTTGCTTTTGGCTGTGGTGGCTGTATCTTTTTATCTCCTCTCCAAATTATGTATTAAAAGTAGTCTCCCCTGGTGGCTCAGGAGGTAAAGAATCTGCCTACCTGTGCAGGAGACATGGGTTTGATCCCTGGTCCTCAAAGATCCCACGTGGTGAGGAGCAGCTAAGCCCTCACTCCATGAGCTGGAGCCCAAGCCATGTGCCTGGAGCCCACGCTCCCCAATGAGAGAAGCCATGGTAGCATGGCGCCCGCACCCCGCAGCTAGAGAGCAGCCCCCGCGCCCCACAGCTAGAGAGCAGTCCCCGCGCCCGCAGCTGAAGAGCAGCCCTTGCGCCCCGCAGCTAGAGAGCAGCCCCCGTGCCCCGCAGCTAGAGAGCAGCCCCCGCAGCTGGAGAGCAGCCCCCTTGCCACAGCTGGAGAGCAGCCCGCACAGCAGAGAAGACCCGGCTTGGCCAGAGTGAAGAAAGGAAGAAGGTAGAGGGTGGCCCCTAGCAGAGTTCCAGTCTCTCATTCGAGCAAAGTCTTCCCGGTGCGGAGCCCAGTGCACAAAACAGGAAGGCGCTGCACACAGCAGGCAGGTCTGGGGGTGGACCGAGACCCCCGGCCGCCAGCCCGGCCACCTGAACAGCACCGCCTCTGCCCCCAGGACAGGAGGGCAGAGCAGCAGGGGCCGCTGCGGAGGAAGGCCCCTCCATTCCCTCCGGCCTCAGAGTCCAGAGAGGGAGGGTGGATGGCGCGGGCGAGTCCCGCAGCCTTGAAGCGAGTGTGTATCTCCATGCATGTTGTTGTGTGTGTGTGCGTTGTGGGGGTGTTGTGTGTATATGTAGTGGGTGTGTATGTGATGAATGTGTATTGTGTGGGAATGTGTGGTGAATGTGTGTATGTAATTGTGTTGTGGGGGTGTGTGTAGTGACTGTGTTTACATTTAGTGTGTGTTGTGTATGTGGTGAATGTGTGTGGGAGCGTGTTGTATGTGGTGAGTGAGTGTACACAGGTAGTATGTTTCTCTGTTTTGTGTATACATGTGTGTGTGTATGTGTGTGGTGAATGTGTGTGGGAGCGTGTTGTATGTGGTGTGTGTACACAGGTAGTGTGTTTCTCTGTTTTGTGTATACGTGTGTGTGTGTGGCGAATGTGTATATATGTACTCTGTTTTGTGGGTGTGTGGTGGATGAGTGTGTATGTAGTGTGTGGGGGTTGTGTGTGGTGGTGTCTGTGTGTACATGTGTATAGTATGTGTTGTGTGTGATAAATGAGTGTGGGGTGTGTTCTGTGTGTGTACATGTAGTGTGTTGTGTGTATACATGTATTATATAGCACATGTATACGTGTAGTGCATATATAGTATGTGTGGTGTGTAGACGTGTTGTGTGTGGTGAATGTATCTGTGTGTACATGTAGTATGTATTGTGGGGGGGGTGTTTGTGTGTGTGTGGTATGTATATAATGTGTGTGGTGAAACTGTGTTCATGTGGGTGTGTTGTGTGGGGGTGTGTTGTGTGGGGGTGTGTTGTGTGTGGGGGCGTTGTGTGTGCATCCATGTAGCAGGTGTGGAGTGTATTTGGACACATGTGTTGTGTGCATACATGCAGTGCGTGTGTGGTGAGTGTGTGCACATGCAGTGCGTGTGTGGTGTGTGTGTACATGTAACAGGTTGTTTGTGTGCTATGTATGTAGTGTGTGCTGAATGCGTGTGTATACATGTACGTGTACATGTGGGGGTGTGTTGCTTATGTGTGGGTTGTGTGTGTACATGGTGTGTGTGTGTGGTGTGTGTATGGTGTGTGTATACATGTATGTGTGTAGTGTGTGTGTGTACACGTCTCTGGGTGTGTGTTATGTGCATATACATGTATGTATGGACATGTGTGTGTGTTGGGGAGTGTTGTGTATGTGATGTGAGTGTCTTATGTGTGGCTGTGTGTTGTGTGTGTGTGTAGTGTGTGTGTTCTGTGGGTGTGTGTTGTGTGTGCATGTAGTATGTGTGTGATGTGTGTGTACATGTGTATGTGGTGTGGGTGTGTTGTGTATGCATGTAGTGTGTGTTGTGTGTGTAGTGCGCATGTGGTGTGTGCATGTAGTGTGTTGTGTATGTGTACGTGTGTGTAGTGTGCATGTTGTGTGGGTGTGTTGTGTGTGCATGTAGTTTTGCGTGTGGTGTGTGTTGTATGTGTGTAGTGTGTATGTGGTGTGTGTGTAGTGTGTGCATATAGTGTGTGGTGTGTATGTGTACATGTGTGTGGTGTGTGGGTGTTATGTGTGTGTGGTGTGTGTGCATGTAGTGTGTGTGTATGGTATGTATGTAGTGTGTTGTGTCTGTGCACATGTGTGTGTTGTGTGTGCGTGTGTTATGTGTGCACATGTGTGTGTTGTATGTGCATGTAGTGTGTGTATAGTGTTATGTGTGCATGTGTGTGCATGTACTGTGTTGTGTATGTGTACATGTGTGCGTGTTGTGTGGGGGTGTGGTGTGTGCATGTAGTGTGAGTGTTGTGTGTAGTGTGTTGTGTACATGTGTGCACGTGGTGTGGGTGTTGTGTGCATGTAGTGTGCGTGTTGTGTGTGGGTGTGTGATGTTTGGGGGTGTCTGTGGTGTGCATGTAGGGTGTGTTGTTTATGTGTACATGTGTGTGTATGTTGTGTGAGGGTGTAGTATGTGTGTTGTGTGGGTGTGTGTTGTGTGTGCGTGTGGTATGTGTGTGCATGTGTATGTGGTGTGGGTGTGTTGTGTATGCGTGTAGTGTGTGTTGTATGTGGGTATGTGTTATGTTTGGGGTGTGTGTGTGTTGTGTGCGTGGGGTATGTGTGTGCATGTGTATGTGGTGTGGGTGTGTGTTGTGTGTGCGTGGTGTGTGTGTTGTATGTGGGTGGGTGTTGTGTTTGGGGGTGTGTGTTGTGTGCGTGTGGTGTGTGTTGTTTATGTGTACATGTGGTGTGCGTGGTGGTGTGTGTATGTTGTGTGAGGGTGTAGTATGCGTGTTGTGTGGGTGTGTTGTGTGTGCGTGGGGTATGTGTGTGCATGTGTATGTGGTGTGGGTGTGTGTTGTGTGTGCGTGGTGTGTGTGTTGTATGTGGGTGTGTGTTGTGTTTGGGGTGTGTGTGTTGTGTGCGTGTGGTGTGTGTTTATGTGTACGTGTGGTGTGCGTGTGGTGTGTGTTGTGTGAGGGTGTAGTACGCGTGTTGTGTGGGTGTGTTGTGTGTGCGTGGGGTATGTGTGTGCATGTGTATGTGGTGTGGGTGTGTTGTGTATGTGTGATGTGCATGTTGTATATGGGTGTGTGTGGTGTGGGTGTGGTGACTGCATTCGTGTCCCTGCCATGTCATGTTGCAGGGGGCCCGGCCGTCACCCCCAGCCCCGCCGTGGGGATTCTGTGAAACTGGGAGGCGTGGTGACGTGCGTCTCAGTCGTGTCAGGCCCCGTGTGCAGGGCCTGCTGTGTGGGCGCCGGGGGGTTGCTAGACGAGACGAGCCCTCTGGCCCTGAGACCTCCAGCAACAGCTGTGTTCCTTCCCTCCTTTTGCACCGACAGAAACAAGACAAGACCCCGGACCGGTCGTCGGCACTGGAGGCGGAGAAGCGGGTGCGTGCTCGGGGCGGGGCTTCCACGCGGCGTCCCAGGGGCTGCCGCTCTCTCTGCCTCCAGGCAGCGGTTTGGTTGCTAGTCCGGGGCGGCCTCTGAGCTCAGGGCAGGGGTCCAGGGGGCCGCCGGCATCGCTGTGGCAGGTGGGGCTGTGCAGACTCACCTGCCCGCGGCGCACGCGCCCTCCCGCCCTGCTGAGCAGAAAGGGCGCCTTCGGCAGCACCCTGGATTGGGGTCTAAGCACCCTGGATTGGGGTCTAAGCACCCTGGATTGGGGTCTAAGCACCGAACGAGCGGACAGCCTGCTCATTCTAACCGAGGGGAGGGGGCTTCTCAGTCAGCTGCTGACTCCTTCCGAGCACACTCAGAATCTTTCTGGGGGTCGACTTTCTCCGGTTGCGAGAAGTCAGATGTACTGATGAACTCCAACGTCGCCTTGACCTGGAGGATAAAATACGTTCTCATCTCTCATGTTTAATTTGGAAAGCAGCTCAGTTTTACATTCGATTCCCACGGCTTGGGGTTCTGGCTAAGCGGGGCCGGGGGACGGCTTCTGGACTGCCTGGGAGTCCATCAGTACTCAGTGTCCTGCTCTGTTGAACAGGAGAGGCGGGCCCTGGAGCGGAAGATGTCGGAGATGGAAGAGGAGATGAAGGTATGGAGAGGCGTGCCTGCGGGTTTCATGGAGAGGCCTGCACAGCGTGGGTGAGGGGAGCCCAGGCTCGACCCTCAGCCCCTTGGAACGGACGTGGCCTTTGGGCCGAGGGGACGTCTAACTGGCTGGGGCAAACCTGAGCTGAACCTGGAGGGTTTCCTCTGAGGGCTTCACCCAAGGGTGATTCGAGGGTGGGGACGGAGTAGGCGTCTTAGGGAAAACTTATTGAATTACAGATAGAGAGGGACTAGGAATTTAGCAGAGAAAAAGAGGCCAAATAACTTGGTTAACATAGGGTACCAATCACCACCTACGAAGGCTGCAGGCGTCCTCCTGTTCTCCCGAAGGAGAGGAGGCACTGAGCCACCCCCCTCCCCGGTCCGATCTTAGAAGCCCAGGCAGAATTAGTAGGCTTGGTGGGTCCTATGCACCAGATGGGAATTCGGCCAGAAAATTGTAGGAGGGAGAGAAAGGGGCTGAGTAACTTGGCTTACGTGGGGTACCAATAAAATTCCGGACAAGGAATTTGCACCATCTGAATGGCGGGCACCCACGCTCCAGATGGGAATTCAGCCAGAAAATTGGGGAGCAGAAAGGAACGACATGAGGGAATCAGTCTTTCCGGAACTGATCCGATTTCTTTATTTTTCAGGTTTGTTTATATACCTTTTGTTACACATAGGGATGAATACAGAGTCACGCTGGGTCAGCAGACCTGACCCTTGTCACAGTCAGGTATTTCCATATAAAATTATACAAAGGTCTTATGAGTTTTTACATCATCTTCTGACCATGAGGTCCGCTGACATTTTATGGCCCTTTCTGATACCGGTCAGTTAACCAGAAAGCTTATTTTTCCAGGAGTGATTTTTTTCAGGCACCACCCTCCAAATAAAGTTGCATTCCTATAGGGTGAGGGTGTAGTGAGTTACAATCAAGAAAGGAATTTACTTAACCCAAGGTTGACATGATTAATCTTAAAGGTTAATACTTATTTCTCCTATGGGTTAATACTTATTTCTCCTATATGCTTAAAGGCTAGGACTTAATTCTCCTATAGGTTAATACTTATTTCTCCTATATGCTTAAAGGTTAATACTTATTTCTTCTATGAGTTAATACTTATTTCTCCTATATGCTAGTTATATTCATTATAAGGGCAGGGAATATGGAGATTTTAGCAGCAAACATCAGTCCAACAAATGAAAATCCTTTCAGCAATGTTCCTCTTAAGATCTACTTAGTCTTAAGATAGTGATAAAGTTACATTTTTACGTAGCAAGGACACAGTGATTTGTAACAAAGTACAGTGATCTATTACAAGAGAGAAAATTCATTAACTCAAAAGTCTAATATTGAGGTTAATACTTATTTCTCTAACATCAAAAACTACTATATTTCCTTTTCTATATTCCAAATACATTGATTAATATATTCCCAGGTACCTAAAGGATATGGAGGCATGGCGGCAATCATTGACTCAACAAGAAAAAGTCCTATGTTAATTAGGACTCTCGAAATACTCCAAAACTCTCTGTGCTGTTTGTGGTTGAGAGGTAGTAAACCATCATGTGTCCTCAGAGAGGCTTAACCTGAGACGACCTTGTCCCACCCAGGGCAGGGAATTAGCAGCAATTATTGACACAACAAATGAAGAAACCCTTTATCAATATAATTCCCAACCAACCCACTATACTAATAATTTCCAACTTCCCACAAGAATTTGCCTTTAGTAAGTCAAAAACATCTCGTGCCTCTCAAGGTTGGAGGGCTGTTGTGGCCGGAGGAACCTATACAGGCAGGTTAGATAACCTTCAGAGGAGTCCCGTAAGTTGAAACACTCTAGCCACGCCCAGGAATTTCTGCCGCCTTGGAGCTGCACGTTTACTCCTTCTCTGAGAGAAACGGTTATGGGGGAGAGCCCCCGTAGGTGAGAGTACAGGACAGGCTCTGGTTTGGGGGTTAGATGCTCGGGAGCAGGGGAATTTCCTGAGGCTTGGTCACGCCTTTGCGCATGCCGAAGCCCCCTTCCTCATGACCTTTGCCATGGGCGGAGTTCCTCACGCCCCCAACAGCTGGGTGAGAGGATGAAGCCAGCTTCCAGCTCCAGCCCTGAGGATGGGTCCGCAGGTGGGGCCGCTCCGGGGGTCTCGGGACCTGCAGCATGGTCCCAGCCATCAGCCCTCAGGCCCTGGGGGTTGCACCCATGGGCACAGGATGGGGCGGGCAGGTTGGGGCAGGGCGGCGGCAGATCTAGGCGTCGGGGTCATAGTGAGGGGGGCTGCACACTCGTGTGAAACATACTTGGGCTTCCTCCCTCGGAGCCAGAGCCACCGGGCTGTGAGCTGAGCCCGTGGCCTGAAAAGGTTGGTGATTTACTGAAGAAGGTTGCCCAGGGCCTGACAGTGTCAAAACTGATGTGTCTCTGGTGCCATGTGTCACGTGGTCTACGCGGCTCAGCATGGGAGGCACATGCATCCCAGGGTGGATGGGCCACCCTGGCAGGCGGTTTCGGGGCAGGGTCCCCCAGTGCCTGCAGCAGGGCTGCCTCTCCTGAGGGCACGGGGCCCATGCTCCCCAGCCGCTGGCTTCTCTGGACGCACCACCCGGTGCTCCGAGCGTGCCCCCTACAGGCTCTGCGGGGCGGGCCTTGGCTCCTCGGGCGCCTCTGTTTGCCACTCTTGAGCTACGCTGCCTGGCAGCTGTCAGGGTGCTCCTTAGGAAATGGGCCGGCCCGAGGAGAGCAAGGACACGGCCCAAGCTGGGACCCTGGACACAGGGCCCTCAGGAGCCCGGGCCTCGTCCGCTCCAGGGCAGGCTGCTGTCTGGTCCGCTTGGCCTGCATGGGGGTGCACGCTGTCCGGAGGGGAGCCGCTGGGCCCTCCTCTGCCTGTGTAGCAGCTCTCAGGCCGCAGCTCAGGCAGGCGGCTCTGTCCCCCTCCTCTCCTCTGTGCCTGCTGTTCCCCCAGCAGGTCACAAGCCCTCCTCCTCCTCTGCTTCGAGGTCAGGCACACGGGGCGGTGCCCCACAAGGCCCAGGTTCTGTGCTGGCCCGGCCGGACCCGCCTGTGCGTGAGTGTCTGTGCCCTGGGCCGCAGGCATGCTGACCGGAACCTGGCTTTTCCTGCGGCCACCCTGTTCTCGCCGGCCAGCCGCAGACCCCAGTCACACCTGCACCCTGCAGCCGTGGTTGCGGGGACCTCCAGGGAGCCCCGGGAAGCGGGGAGGGGGCTCAAGGACAGATGAGGCTGGGGCGGGTTTCCTGACTCCGGACCCTGAGGTGGGCTGGCCTACCTCACCCCTCACCCCCTCACCCTTCCCCCATCTCACCCCCTTCCCCTGCCCCACCTCCTCACCCCTCCCCTCCCCATCTCACTGCTCCCCCCCCCCGCCTCCTCACCCCCTCCCCATCTCACCCCTCCCCTCCCCCGCCTCCTCACCCCTCCCCATCTCACCCCCCCTCCCCCGCCTCCTTCCCCCTCCCCTCCCCCCACCTCCTCACCCCTCCCCCATCTCACCCCTCCCCTCCCCCACCTCCTCCCCTCCCCCCACCTCCTTCCCCCTCCCCTCCCCCCGCCTCCTCACCCCTCCCCATCTCACCCCCTCCCCTCCCCCACCTCCTTCCCCCTCCCCTCCCCCCACCTCCTCACCCCCTCCCCCATCTCACCCCTCCCCTCCCCATCTCACCCCCTCCTCTCCCCCACCTCACCCCTTCCCCTCCCCATCTCACCCCCTCCCCCTCCCCCACCTCCCTCACCCCTCCCCTCCCCATCTCACCCCCTCCTCTCCCCCACCTCCTCACCCTTCCCCTCCCCATCTCACCCCCTCCCCTCTCCCACCTCCTCACCCCTCCCCTCTCCCACCTCCCCCCCCCCTCCCCTCCCCCCCCCTCCCCCAGGCACTGGCATGGGAGGTCCTGCAGCCCATCCATGTGGACACTGCTCTTAGAATTTTGCTTTCTTGCTCTGGAAGCGTCCCTGGCTGACCCTGGCCCCCTGCTCAGCGGCTCCCTGCCACGCCTGTTCTCAGCCCTGCCCCTTCGGACCACCCTGCCCCCACAGCCACATTCTTCCCCTCAACCCGCCTGTGCTCCCAGGTTCTGAGAGTCCTTCTCCTAGTTGAAAGCCACTCTAGGAGGCAAGGACCATTTCATGGAGGGACCGTGATTGCTGAAAGCACTGGTCCCGTCGGCCTCAGGGAAGGGGCAGCGCTGTGGACTGTCCACGGGTCCTTGCGCCTGGCCCCACACGCTGCACCGTGAGCCCACTCACCCTCTCCCTGAGAGGACCCCCTGGCCCGGCCCTTCTGGGCTCCTGGGAGCCATGGGCCACCCGCCCGCTTCCCGGTGGCGGGTCTCCGTCTGTGGGTCAAGGGTCAGCCGTCTGTCTGCGTGTGTTTCCTTTTCACCGTCTCCCCTTCGTGCTGCTTCTGGTTTTCTTCTTTCTCTCCTGGAAACTACAGCCCTCCTCACCTTCCATTTCTGCCCTTCCCTCTGCGTGGGCAGAGGAGACCTTCCTCTGGTGCCTGGAGACCTGTCTGTAGCCACGTAACCCGCAGGTCGTCTCCATCTGTGGAGTTCATTCTCTCCCTCCCAGAGCTGATGGTCCCAGCTTCAGGCTCAGAGGCCTGGGGGAAGGATTGGGCCAGGCAGGGGCCTGTTTACCGCTGGCTGTAGTCCTTCACGGGATGGCCGCGCACGCGCTCCCCTGCTCCATCCACCACGCTGTGGGGTGACCACTGGACGGGCCTGGCGCCGGCCACTCGTCCGCTTTCTGAGATGAGGCCTGGCCTCAGGCACAGCCACGCTCCCAGCCCTCCCCGGGGCAGGGAGCAGGTCTCTACCCTGGCTTCCAGGCAACAGAGCAGGCCTTGCTGGGGAGGGCGGGCTGCCACAGGTGCGCCTCCCACAGGCCTAGGCTCCATTGAAAATGAGACATAAGTGAGATAGTAAAGACTCAGAGAGGAGATGAATGGGAGTTGGGAGCCAAGTTCAGGGCAGGACGTGAGGAGTGGGGAGCAGGGCAGCCCCAGACACCGGCCCCCAGACTCACCCCCTGCTACAGCCAGCCCCCAGCCACGCCTGCCTACCCACCACCTTCCGCCTCGCCTTCCCTTCCTTGCATACAGACTGAACGCAGAAACAGAAAGCCATGTGGCTTCTTTGTCCCACTTTCCTCCTCTCCAGCCTGTGCTGTCTGTCTGTCCGTCCCTGTCTCACTCTCTGCAGAACCTTCACCAGCTGAGACAGATTCAGGCCTTGAAGCACGTGAACAAGCAGCTGCAGGCTGAGAACCGGGCTCTGACCCGGGCTGTGGCCAGACTCTCGGAGGCCGTCGAGGACTTGGACCCCCAGGGGCTGTAGTCCTCTTCTCCTCCCACCCCAGGCACGTCCCCTCTGTTGTCGGCCTCGGGCTCTGCACTCGCCCCCAGAGCCTGTGTGTGTGGGATCCATGAAGGCTGGTGGTCTGCAGGCGCAGGGGAGGGGCCTGGCTTGGGCCCTGTTGAGACTCTTCCCTCAAGGTGGCCGCGCAGGTCCTGGCCTGTATGTGAACGCCACGCGTTTCCAGGGGAGGGCAGGCTCTCAGTCAGCTGTGACCCCCGTGCAGCCTGTCCCCTGGAGCAGTCAGCTTGGGCCTGGGGTGCTGTGGCCAAGGGCAGGGGCTGCGGGCTCCAGACACCCAGGGCTAGGCCCCACGTGCTGCTCAGCCTCTGAGTCTGAGGTCCAGGGTGTCTGGAGCTCCCCACTTGTTCTGTGTGCAGCCAGGCGAGAACAAGGCCCTGGGCCTTGCCCAGAGCGAGTGCTGGGCAGGGGCTCTGAGCCTGCTCCTCTCCACCACCTCCCGCGCTGGGTCTTGCCTTCTCTTCCCGTCTTGGGGGCCATGCCCTCCTGCCTGTCAAAGGTCTGGGTCTGCGGCAGGGCCCTTCCCACAGCCAGGCCCTCCCTGACAGGGCCACAGGTAGGTGGCTATGAGCGGTCACCGGAGGGCCAGGAAGCGCATCCCCCGGGACTCGGAGCCTCTTCCTCGCGCAGCCCGAAGCCCGACTCACAGTTGGCACGTTTCCCGCCAAGGCGGCCTGAGCGGCCCTCACTCTCTGACGTGAGCTTTTAATTTCCAGCAACAATCTGATCAGTCCCGATCGAGGCTTGCTCTTCCCTCTGCCTGTCAGCTGTGCCTCTGGGTCAGTGGCTGGCAGCTCGCACCTGCCGGGCCTGAACCCCCTCCCCCCCCCGGTCCTGTTGGGCACACTGGAGTCCCCCTGCCGGCCGAGCAGCCCCCAGCCTCCTGGGAAGGTGCGTGAGGTCCACGCTCCACTCAGGGAGATCAGCCCTTGACTTGGGGTGAACTGGGGGACCCAAAAGATGGCCCAGTTTTCTCAGTCCCCCTCTGGTGTGGAAGATCCCGGGCCTGGTTGGGGCTGGGGACTGTGGAGCCGGTGGTGGTCTGTGCAGGCCCGTGCCAAGCTCTCTGCTTACACGTGCTCATTCAGTGAGAAACCAGCCACTGTTCTTGCGGGAAGAACCGAGTCAGAAGACGTGACCCACCCCAGGTCATGGGGAGCGTGTGGGGCAGGCGGCCTCTGCTGGCTGAGCGCCAGCCTCTTCCGGTCCTTTCTGCTGGGCCTGGGCTATCAGCAGGAGCTCAGGCGGCTGAGAAAGTGCCTCGACCTGGTTTCCCAAAGAATTGAGTCTTAACCTGGAAGTGAGTCTCCCGAGCGTTGAGGCCGTGTTTGGACGTGTTTTCAAAGGCTCTCTCTCGATCTGAGAGCTGCCGGCAGCAACAAGGCCATACCCATGTGGAGCTGCTTCCCCGTCCAGAGCCGCTGTGGGAGCGCAGCCCGGGCGTCTGCTGGCGGCCTGGGAGGGCACCTCAGAGGGCCTCTCCCAGCCTCTCAGTCCAGGCATCTGAGCAGTTGAGGCTGAGGGTGGGCAGGGGAGGCGGTCCAGGCTCTGATGGGGCCGCGGGGGGCATCATAGGGGCTCAGAGGACTGCCCTGCTCTGGCGTTTCTGGATCAGCGCCCTCCTACACGCCATGCCACAGCTGTGGGCCCCTCAGAGTCCCTGCTTTGTGGGGGGCCAGGGCAGGGACAGGCCTTTCTAGATACAAAGTGGTAAACCCGGGAAGAGAACCCGCTGCCTGACGTGGCTGGCTTCCGGCCCCGCACCTGCAGGGTCAGTGTCGGCCTTCCCATGAGGGGCCGTGTGGGCAGTGATGCTGGGCTCCTGTCCACGCCTGCGGCCGTGAGGTTGGCTGTGTCCCAGCCCCCCGGGGCCGTCCTGACGCTCCAGATACCCTCTGTCCTCTGGGTGCCAGTGCTGCTGTCTGCGGTCCACACACGTCTGTCTGCAACTTAACCTGCTTCGTCTGTGAGGGGCTGAGGGGACAGGTCCATCCTTTTTGGGAATCTGACTGGCCCCTGAGTGTTACTAGCAGAGCCAGACCTGGAATTAGCCCCAGGAACGTGGCCTGATGGGGGCTGTAGGCCCGAACGACCGAGCAGAGGACATTGGCCCTCGACTGACGGGAGGAGGTATTTGGTTGCCCTCGAGATGAATGAGCTTTCTCTCTCGGACCAGCGCCTGCAGCCAGGTCACGCGCCAGTTGCGTCCCTGTGGGGCCGTCCGGGTGCTTGGACCCCACGCCTCCCTTGGGAGTGCCCCGCCTGGGCTGGGGGCCACTGCCCCCTTCATTCCACAGGTCGATCAGCAGGGTGTGAGGGTCCAAGGCTGACAGAACAGCTTGCCCACCTCCCACGGCAGTCCCGGCCCGGTGTTGGGGCTGACGAGGCCGCGTGCGCCGTGGCTCTGGGGGCCTCAGCAGTCCCATCCCCAGGGCTGCAGCAGCGGGACCAGCACGTCGTCCTGTGGGTGTGAGTGGAGGCCTGGGCTGTGCCCCGTCACCCTCAGAACGTCCCTGTGTCCCCAGCATGGGCGCCGCCCCAGGTTCTCCAACCGGAGTGCTCCCAGGGAGGACGCAGGAAGCATCACTGGCCCAGGACAGGGGGAGGGCGTCCCCTGCCGCGGGGCCGGGAGCTGGCGCTGGTCGCCCTCACACAGCAGCCTGGCGCGGGCCACGCCAGGCCTCACACATCTTCCTCTGCCCTGCAGGTCCTGACGGAGCTGAAGTCCGACAACCAGAGGCTGAAAGACGAAAACGGTGCCCTCATCAGAGTGATCAGCAAGCTGTCCAAGTAGGCCAGGCCGGCTGCCGGGGACGGCCCGTGTCTGCGCCCGCCCGCGAGCCGGGACCTGCCTCTGGCCGCCAGCTACTGTCAGCCGCCGCGCCCCAGCGGCCCCCGAGCCCCGCTACCCCCGGCTCAGACAGTCCCATCAAGGCACCACGGTGGCCCTCAGCCGGCTGGGCGTCTGGAGGCGGCTCGGGGTTGCCAGGCCCACCTCGGACCTGGCCTCCCGCTGCCCGGCCGCTCGGCCCTGCCGCCCAGGAGCTGACTCTGAGCCCGTGCGGCGATGCTGGTGGCGGCAGCTTTTCCGTCGACCGCCTGCCGGGCGCCTGGCTGCTGCGGCGCCCGCCCCAGGCTCGGGCGGCCTGGCGCCTCCCTGTCTGTGCTGTCACAGCCCTTCCCTGGTGCCCCCCCGCTGCCCGCGCCTGGGGCGCAGATGCTGGACAGGCCCCAAGCCCTGCAGTCCCTCCGGGCGCTCACGCCGCGAAGCCTGGCCGGGCTCTCCGCGCGCCTGTCCCCCCGTCACAGCTTCTTCACCAGAAAACCTGGGCTCTGAGCGCCCCACCTGCCTCACTCCCTCGGCCCGATTTCCTGTCCTGAGAGAAGCAACACCTTCGCGAGGGCGGCTGAGGCGCGTGGGGGCGGCTGCTGGAGGCAGGCCCACGGGGGCGGGTGTGGGTGGGCCCACGCGGAGACCGGCCTCAGGGACGCCCGACGTGGTGACTCGGGCGTGTGTGGGGAGAGGCGCCGCTTGCTTGGGGGGCAGCAGGAGCCCAGGCTCCCGGCGGGGACAGGGCCCCTCCACAGCCGTGTCCAGGGGCCCCGGCCCGGGTCAGGGAGCTTCGGGGTCGTGCCTTGATCACTCGCAAGCTGGGCGACGCGGATAACCGGAAAGGCCCCGGGTGGGAGCAGAGGTCCTCCCGGGGCCCCGGGCGTGCTAGCCCTGCCCTGCGTGGTTGGGTCCCTGAAGCGCCGGCGGCCCCCTGGCCCAGAGCTCGGTTCCCACGGGCCTGCTCTCCGCTCGTCCCGGCGTGGCCTCCTCCCCCGGACGGAAGCCTGGGTGGTCCGCCCCCTCGGTCCAGCGCAGAGCTCCTGAGGCCTTGGTGCGGCCTTGGCGTTGACACCGAGGCGCGCGCTCTCTGTCAGCCCCGTCGCTCGGCTGGTGCGAGCGTGCGCGCAGCTTTGGGGCTGCCGTTGGCGTCTGGTGTGTAGCTGTCAGCAAACATTGCCTCTGTCTGAGAAAATGAGAGTGCTCCAGCTCCTCTGCGACCCTCAGAAGCGCCCCGTGCTCCTTAACCCAGAGCTATGATCAATCACTCTCCCGGTTCCAGACAGGAGGTCTGTTTCCTGGGGCAAAACCACTTTCTCAGGGCGTGCAGACCCTTCTCCGTGCACATGACGGGGAGGGGTCTGACAGTGGGGACAGGCGGGCCGGGGTTGACACCACGTCATTGGAAGCTCCAGTCTTCAACACACCACCCCTTTGTTCTGGAGGACCCGCAGGGGCCCTGACCCTGACCCCCAGCACTGGGCTGGCGTGGCCCTGCCTCTTTCTCAGGAGGAGGCTGAGTGGGAGGGGTCACCCCGGCCTCCTCACAGCGGGCAGAGGAGCTCCGGCTGAGCCTTCTGGGCTGCGGGCACCTCCCACAGCGCTCGTGTGTCAGGCCCCAGCTCAGGAGGGCGGGCCCTGGGGCCGGAGCCTGTGGTGGGCACCGCTGCGGTCTCGGGCACGGTCTCACGCAGCTCACTCTGTAGGGGACCCTAAGTCTGGTCTCTCTCTGGTCCGTGTGGGTTGTAAGGTGGTGGCCAGGGCCTCCTCGCTGCCCCTGGGACTCCGCCCCGTCACATCGGCACCCGGGCGGGAGGGCGGCGCCTAGGAGGGTCCCTGTCAGTGGCGGTTTGCAGTTTTCCAGGGAGGCCGCGCGTCCAGGCCTGACGACCAGGTGTCCAGCTACAGCCTGGCCCCCTTCGCCACCCCTGTCCCCGAGGCCGCTGCTCCTGTATGCGAAGACCGGCCCCGTCTCCCCCTCCTCCCGCAGGGCGTTGGCTCACCCCTGCCTCGGGGAGGGGTCAGGGCTGTCAGAGCGGCCCCCGCTCCCGCCTGACTGTGATCTGCCCAGACAGACGTCAGGGTTTCGCCAGGCTGCTGGCGTGGGAGCCCAACAGGGTGGGTGCTGCTGTGGGTGCGAGGCAGTGGAGACAACACGGAGGGGGCTTCCCAGGGCCCCAGCCCACGTCCTCCAAGGGGGAGCCTCAAGACTTCATAGCTGAGCCAGCAGGGAGGGCCCAGCTCCAGCCGGCGGGGGGAGCCCCTGGCACCCCCGCCTCTGGACGGGGCGGTCATCGGCGGTCCTCCTGGTCAGGGCCAGTACCGAGCGCTGTCCCCATGCTGAGCTTCAGGGCAGGTGTCGGCACCTGGGGCTGGGTCCTCAAGCCCCATGAGAAGGCAAAGGTGCAGCAGGAGGAAGCGGCTGGAAGGACAGGGTCAGGTGTGGGCCTCGGGGCTGCACTCGCCCCGGGCAGCCGTGCTGCCGTCTGAAGGGGCTGGAGCGGTCCGGGTTGGGTCTCTAGACTGAGAGTCTGTGGGTTTTTTTGATTCCTAAGGAGACCAGATAGTTCTCACACTCAGATTCTGCTCATTCTGACTTCATAAGTTTGTTTTCTTCTCCATTCAAACTGTTTAAGCGAGATGGTGAATTCAGCGTGGAGGGCAGTCCCCCTGGTGGCCGGGTGAGCCTCTGGGCGGCGGCTCCCAGGAGGTGGTGCGCCCCTGGTGGCCTTGAGCTGTTTCTCCCCAGCGGCAGCAGCCCCGTCTTAGCTCTGCCTTAGGCCGCAGAGGACAGTCCTGGGGGCCGTCGGGGCTGTCACGGGCCGGGTAGGTCCCTGCCCGGAGCAGGGCTGCAGGACGGAGCTTGCGGCCCCCTCAAGGACTGCGTCTGTTGCCTATGCTGACTCCCTGGGCTCGCGGCTCCTGGGGAGTGAGCAGGTTCTGGGGCGAGAAAAGGCCAGAGGCGGCACCACCTCCCGGGAGGCCGGGCTGGACAGCAGGCTGGGAAGAAGGCTGCAGACAGAAGCCGCTGGGAGTCTGGTGCCCCTGAGGGGTGCTGCGCTCGGGGGTCACTCTCGCTTCCAGCCTGCGTGCAGTGTGCTTGCTGCTTGGGGGCGTCACAGCCTCACCCCGGCTTCATCCAGGGGCTCTGAAACTGGCGTCTCTGCCCCCCGCCCGCCCTGCTCCTCTGGGGACTCCAGAGTGATCTCTGCCTTGAGTGGCCCCTTAAGATGGCTTCGGGATGCGCCGGCGTCCTTCGAGAACAGTCACGCCTTCCACCCTCCCGCGCCCTCATATTCCTAATGCTCAGTCTTTGCTTTTCTCACTTGGAGCCCGTGGTGCTCAGAGGAGGGGGGTTTTTCCACAAGTCGCCCCAACTTGCAAAGCTCCCTGCTGTGCACATGCCTGGCAGGGGCTGGGGGGCAGCCCTGCTTCCAGCTGGAGGCATCTCGGTGGTCTCGGGTGCAGGCGGAGCTCCGGGCTCTGCCCTGCCCCTTGCCTCCACCCCGCCTGCCTCCTGGGCTGGAGGACTGGCCTTGAGCCAGGCCCCCTGGAGGCGGGCTCCAGGGGCAGGGCCTCTGAGCTCCCCGAAAGGCCGACTGTCCGGTCAGGAGGGGGAGACTGTCCCCCAGCCCGCCGTGAGGGGCTCATCCTCAGGCTGAGACTCTGGTCCCGTCCGCCCGTCTCCTGCCGCAGCCTTGGCTGGCTGGGTGGAGCGCACGCGTGAGAAGCTCCCTGGGGTCCCCACGCCCCCGCCCATCACCTCACACCCCCGACTCCCCTCCAAGACAGCACCTCTGTGTACACACCGGGGGACGGGGCTCAGGGAGGGGCCCGGATGTGCTTCGCGAGCTGAATGTATTTTTATGCAACTTTTGAGTGGCCTTCCAACCCTGATTGAATGGTTTTGTTTTACTGGTTGTATTATGTAGTATTATGAAGTATTTTGTGTTTGGAAGTTTGGGAATAATATTCACGTCTGTATGATGCCTGTAAACACGACAGTATTTATAAATGAGTAAATTAAATTGTGTTTTAACTTTGTGATGGTCTCTGAGCTTTAGAAAACGAGGCTCATAGAACCTCACATCTGGGCCAGCCTGTGGTATTTCTCCCACCCAACCTGACTCTGCTTGGTGTCCAAGCTCAGACGCGGTCGGCACGTTCGGGGTGGCGTGGCCGTGGGCCAGCCTGTGGCGTCCCCACGTCACCGTCCGGCCGTCGGGGCCTGCATCCCAGGGCTGGCTACGTGGCCCAGGGGCTCGGGCGTGGCTTGGGGCTGCCCGGCGCCTGGCGGTGGCCCTGGTGCTTGCAGCTGGGTCCTGGCCTCCGCCCTCCACAGCGGGGTCTCAGGGCCACGGCTCGGGTCTGGGGAGCCAGAGCCCCTCCAGAGCTCCAGACCACAAAGGCAGCGGACGGGGTTGCCAGAGATGCTGGCGTTCAGCACGGGCAGCTGCCCAGGCCTGGCCCCTGCGTCCATCCCGTGCCCCCAGTTTGTTCACACCCTGCAGAGGCCCCGTCACCACGCTGGGGGGCTGGGGAGGGGCCAGGTGCCTTGTCCCCCACGGTCGCCTGGCTGCGGTCCAGGGCTCCTCGCGGTCGGTGGAGACGCGTCTCCTAGAGACCCAGGGACCGCTGAGGCCCGGCCACTCCTGAAACCTTCGTCCAGCCTGGAGGGCACTCTGCCTTCTCACTCCGGACTCGGGGCCAGATACCATGGTGCTCAGGGCCTGCCGGGACCCCCGAGGAGACCGCCATGGGCTGAGGTGAGGGGGAGTGTTGCGGGGGTCACACTTTCCGGGGTGAGGGGAGCTGCCTTTTCCCTGAAAACCCCTGAAGCCCTGGCCTCAGAGGTCAGACATCCCGGGTTTCTCCATGAGCTAACTCAGAGCTTGTAGGCGGCGTCATTCCGCAGACCAGGCTGCTCTGCTGGCTGGTGGGGGGGCTCCAAGGGTCTGATCCACCCCTCCTCCCTGAAGGCCCCCAGAAGCTGCCCTGAGGGCCCTGAGTGCCCACCACCCCACTGAGCGTGGGGCCAGGGTCTCAGAACCATGCCCTCACCCCGCCCAGCAGGAACAGGTGGAGGCCTCCACTCCCAACTTGCTTTCAGCTCTTTTCTTTAATAAGGAGATGCTGTTCGTTACAAAAGAACAAATTGACGGGAGACCAGAGTCCGTGGGTGGGGGCACTGCCAAGCAGGGGCGGGGGGGCGCTGTACACACGTCCTTCCCGTGAGGGGGCTGGGCCTCCGGCTGGGCCACCGCTGCAGGAGCCCGGGCCTGCGGCCCTGGTCTGGGGGCTTCAGAAGCCGCAGCGCCAGTGCTGGGACAGGAGGGGTCGGGGCAGGACGCCCGGCTGCTCTGAGGGGTCTGGGGTCCATACCGCCCACACACCCCCTCCCCGGTTCCTGGAGCACGGGGCCCACGCCCCACCGTGGCCTCAGCCAGCGTGCCCTCTCAGCAGGGCCCATGGAGGAGTCACCCCACCCAGGGGCTGCTGGCGGGAGCTGCTGTCCTCTGGGTCCAACACGACGGCTCAGGGCCTGGGGCCCACGGTCCCCCTCCCGCCTCTCTTCCTCCCAAGGGGGCGGTGGGGTGGGGGCTGGGTGCGGATGGGGGTCCCACCCTCCCACCTCAAAGCAGCCACAGCTGCCCACTCCTGGGGTGTCCCTGCCCGACGGCGGGAGCTGAGTGCACCTGTTCTCCAGCCTGGGGCCCCTCCCCGCTGCCCCCGCCGCCCCCACCCCCTCAGCATCACGGGAGTGGGACTGTGTGTCCACCCAGGGGGCATCAGGACCCAACCACAGCCCCAGCCTTCAACAGCTCCCACGCATCCTGGTCGTCTCCACGGGCCCCCACTGCCCAGCCCGCCCCCGACGTGGAGCAGGGCTGGGGATACGCCGGTGGGGCCCCACTAGGAGCCCAGGACACCCGTCTGTCCTCGGGACGCGGGGCGGGGGCGGGAGGCTGGCAGGCAAGCCCTTCACAGTATCCTGAGGGGAGCTGGTCAGAGGGGCCGGGGGCTCCAACAAGGTGGCCCCAGAGACCCCCGTATGGCTTTTCAGTGGATCAGACGGCAGGGGGAGGGCCAGGCCCCAGGGGCCGCCCTGCCATGGACACGCACCGGCCGGTGAGGCCAGGCCCAGGCCGACTCCCCAGGCGTGGGGCGCTGGGGGAGACGCAGACTTCACACACGGGGTTGGGGAGCAGCTCGGGGTGGGACGCGGAGCTGGGCTCTGGGCGCATCCATGCAGCTGCCGGCGCGGAGCTGGGCGTGCGAGGGCGGGGCGGCGTGTGCAGCTGGACGCGCGCGGGGCAGACGAGGCTGGCTTCTCAGGCTCCTGTTGTGTCGTCCCCAGCTCAGAGTCCCCTTCCTCGCTCTGCAGCTCGAAAACGGGCACTATCCTGGTGACCCGCCCCTGCCCCCAAGCCAGGGAGGCGGGAGTGGCCGCAGGACGAGGCTGCCCAACAGCAGAGCGCGGCCACTGGCCCGTGGGCGCGGGGGGTCCCGGCCAGCGCTAAGGGCGGGCTCGCACGTTCAGTCACTGGTGGCTTGTCTAAAACCCACGTCTAACTTGGCACCTGGGCCGCGGGGCTGAGGGCAGCCCCAGGCTTGGGGCCCCTCCGCGTCTGCTGTCCCCAGGGCTCTGAGGTGGAGAGGGGGGCCGCAGGGCGGGACAGCCTCTCCAGGGGGCCCCCAAGAACCCAGACCCCATGGGACTGTGGGAGAGAGGGGTCTCTTCCAACCCTGCGCACCGCGTCCCCCACCACCCCAAGGCCACCGCAGCAGGAACCTGTGTGGTCTCTCGGGAGGAGGGGCTGAGGCTGTGCTGAGACCACCCCCTGCCCCCCCACGCGCCTGGCCAGCCAGAGGCCCTCCGCTGAGCCCCTGCTCAGGAGAGGGGAGGAAGCAGCTGGGGGCCTGGGTTTCGCATGTCACTCTCAGCCCCTCCGTGAAGGGCACCTCTGCTGCTTCCCTCCTGGCAACCTTCAGTCCACAGAGGGGGACCCCCGGCCCAGGCACCCAGAGACCTGGGGCCGGACCCTCAGACAGAGACAGGAGCACACGTGTCTTCCGCAGCCACAGGTCAGCAGACATGTCTGCGCAGACAGCTCCTCTGGGCCTGGCGGACCTAGCAGGCCCCTGCCGCCCTCAGCCAGCCCTGGCTGTCATCCAGCCCCACGTCCAGGCTCAAGAGCCCCAGAGCAGCAGACGTGTCAGGATGGAGGCCAGGCCTGGGCTCAGGGAGGGGTGGGGCCCTGAGACGGGGGCCCTCAGGAAGCGCCGGATCCCACTGCTCTGCCGCCCTGTCCCACCTGCGAGAGGGGCTCCCAGGACGCAGGCCCTGGACTCTGCCGCCCTGTCCCACCTGCGAGAGGGGCTCCCAGGACGCAGGCCCTGGACTCTGCCGCCCTGTCCCACCTGCGAGAGGGGCTCCCAGGACGCAGGCCCTGGACTCTGCCGCCCTGTCCCACCTGCGAGAGGGGCTCCCAGGACGCAGGCCCTGGACTCTGCCGCCCTGTCCCACCTGCGAGAGGGGCTCCCAGGACGCAGGCCCTGGACTCTGCCGCCCTGTCCCACCTGCGAGAGGGGCTCCCAGGACGCAGGCCCTGGACTCTGCCGCCCTGTCCCACCTGCGAGAGGGGCTCCCAGGACGCAGGCCCTGGACTCTGCCGCCCTGTCCCACCTGCGAGAGGGGCTCCCAGGACGCAGGCCCCTGGACTCTGCCGCCCTGTCCCACCTGCGAGAGGGGCTCCCAGGACGCAGGCCCTGGGCATGGCTGCGCCTCTCCCCGCTGCATCACGCACAGCAGGGCCCCGGCGTCTTCCTCCGGCAAGCGCCTGCTCAAGATAGTTGTCCGTCCGGGTGGGGGATGTGGGCTGAGAGGGGAGCAGCTCGGCGCTGGGGGGCTGCGAGGGGAGGAGGGAGCCAGCTGGGGGTGGCGGGGGGCTGATGCTCCTGCCCAGGCTGCGGGCGGGGAAGGGGGCTGCGTGCACACTGGACTCACGTATATATGGCTTTTTATCAACACTGGGCTCAGGAGCTGAGCGGGGAGCCAGCATGGGGACCCCTGGGCAGGGACAGATGCCCTGGGGACCCAGAGAAGCCCCGGGAGACGGTAGGAGGCTGGCCGGCCACCGCCCCCTGCTCACCTGGGCCCAAGGACAGGGCCTCCTCAGGAAGAATCCGGGTCTGCACAGACAGCGCAGCTCCACTGAGATTAAAAGAGGAAATGGGTGCGGGCAGGACGGAGACGCCGCTCAGCTCTCGGCCCCGACAGGGGCCAGCACCCACGTCTCCCACCCAGAGACCCGGGCCCAGCAGGCCCGTCGCGGTCACTGGGGACGGGGTCTCCTGTGTCTTCACAGTCTGACCTCTCCTGTCCACAAGGTGAGCTCACAGGATGGACAGACCCCGTGCAAGCCCGGCCACCAGCTCAGGTCTGTGCTGTCCCTGAAACCAGCCCGAGGGGCGGTGACTTCTGCACAATCCAGTCTCCACACCTGGCCTCCAAAGCAGCCACTCACACGCGTCCCTGCCTGTCCAGGAGCCGGAGTGCAGGCCCTGTCCGGAACCCAGCAGTGCCGCCGTCTTGGGGCGGGGTTGGGGAGGGACACGCTCAGGCAATAGGAGAGGCCGCACTGCCGGCCGGGAGCACCGCCTCGGGGTGAGCCTGGGGCGCAGCTTCGCAGGAGTAGGGCACAGGCATGCAGCGGGGACGGCTCCCGGGGCGGGGCGGGCGGCCGCGCCACCTCCGGGGGCCCTTCTCCCACGGCCGTCGGAGGGGGAGGGTCCTTATAAAAAGGGGACGGGGGACACGACCACACAGACGGGCAGGCGCCGCGGCGGGGCACGGCTGAGGAGTCCGTGGCTCTGGGTCTCGCCGGCGGCCCGGCCGCGGCCCTACTTGGTCTTGCCCAGCAGCGCGTCCACCTCCTCCTCGGGCTTGAGTGAGTGCCACTGCGCGATGGGCCGGCGGGGGTTGGCCAGCATGTCGGACCAGTGCCGCAGCTCCGTGCCCGTGGCGTTGCTGCCCACAAAGATCTTCCCGATGGCCTCGTTCTTGCCCAGCTTGTCGTAGTCCAGCACAGTGACCACCACCTGCACCTTCTGTGGGAGGCGGGCAGGGAGGCAGGCTGGGCAGGGGCCCTCGCGCGGCACCCCTCAGCGAGCTTGAAAGAGGAGCTCTCCCACCTCCTGCCACCCAGACGGTCCCGCGCAGCCCGAGGGGCAGACCCACCCTTGCAGAGCAACAGAGGCCGCGCTAGAGAGGCCTGCTGCCCGCACAAGGGGCAGGCCCCAGGGTGGTGGCCGTCTGCTCGCCCGCCCGCGGGGGGTCAGCGGTGAGCCCCGGCCCTGCGACCAGCCCCACCAGCCCTGACCTGAATCTGCTCAAAGGGGATCTCGAAGCTGAAGGACTCGTTGAAGTAAGGGTTCAGCGTCTTCTTCTTCACCGTCGTCTTCTTCTTCTTCAGCCTCTTGCCATTCTGCATCAGGTGGATCTTCACGTAGGGGTCTGTGGGGCACAGCAGGCAGGCCCTGAGCCCACCCCGGACCACCAGCCCGGGCGCCGCCCCCGTGACCCGCCGCAGCCTGGGGCTCGGCGAGGGGCGAGGGGCTCCTGGTGACATCTGTCCTGGGCAGGGGACCCACCCCACCCATCCTCCGACCTGGGCGGTGAGACACGCCTGCGCAGGGTGACTCGGGAACGCCCGCCCCCGCCCTGCGGCCCCTCCTGGGAGCCGCCCCTCCCCTGCAGTCTAAGGCTCCGCCACAGGTGGGCCTCGGGCGCCCCCGGTGGCGGCCAGCAGCCGTGCGCCCACCTGAAAGGCCGCCCACGTCCATCTTCTTCAGGTTCTTCGCCTCCAGGATGCAGACGGTGAGCTTCCCGGCCGTGGGCACGTAGCGCAGCGACGTGCAGATGTCCCCCAGCTTCTCCGGCTGTCAGGAGAGCGGGGTACGGGTCATCTCAGCAGCCGCCAGCACGGCGGGCCCCCTGGGGCCTCGGGCCAGGGGCAGCCCAGCCCCCGCCTGCGGCAGGCAGACACTGGAGCTGCGGGCGCTGTGGCCGGTGGTGCCCAGGAGGCTCTGGATGGACGTGGGGTCTGTGGGGTCCCGCCTGCAGCGTGCGCGGTGGTCTTCAGAGCCCCAGCACCTCCCGACTGGTGTCAGTGCCAGAGGGCAGGGACCTCGAGACCAGAGAGGAGGACGGTGCGTCCGCGGAGTCTCAGAGGCCTCCCCTGCGTCCCGGTCAGGGTGCGGCCCGCACCCGGGCACTGGTGCTCGAGGGCAGCGTCTAAACGGAGGCTTTGTGCACAGCGGGGGCTCGTACTCGCTGAGTGTGAGCAGGTGTCGCAGCCACTTCCGGGAAGACCAGCCCCCCGTGCTGAGAACCCGCTCAGACCGTGCGGGGCTCCCCGGCGGGCACGCGAGGCCCAGGTGGGTCCCTGGTGCTAAGCAGGCACAGGGCCTCGGGGAAACGGGAGCGCCGTGTCCCCTGCGCCTGCGGCCTCGCTGGGCAGCTGACCCATGGGGGCCGCCCCGCCCCGCCCTCCTCACCTCGCCGCCTCACCTCCTCCTTCGCCCCGCCCCGCCCACGCTGCCTCACCTCCTCCTCCTCCCAACCCCCCTCACCTCCTCCTCCCCGCCCCACCTCACCTCCTCACCTCCTCTTCCACCCCACCCCGCCTCACCTCCTCCTCCTCCCCGCCCCGCCTCACCTCCTCCTCCACCCCGCCCCGCCTCACCTCCTCCTCCACCCCGCCCCGCACCGCCCACACCGCCTCACCTCCTCCTTCTCCCCGCCCTGCAGGTCCCGCCATTCCTCGATGGGCTGCCCCAGGTCCACCGTGTTCATGGGCACCTTCACCTCGCCGATGATGTCGTGCTTGGAGAAGCGGTCGAAGTCGTAGATGGCCATCACCAGGGGTCTTGCCCCCAGCTCCTGGTATGGCACCTGCAGGGCACAGGGGGATGAAGGGGTCAGGGCAGCTCGGGGGCGTCCGGAGGCTGTGGACACCGCAGAGACTTGGGCTCTGGTCCCGGCCGAGCTGTTCCGGGCCTGGGTCACTGCCCGCCGCGCCTCCCGCCTGTCACCTTGAAGGTGAAGGTCTCGTTGAAGGCAGGGTTCAGCGTCTTCCGATGGACTTTGGTCTCATATTTCTTCTTCTTGTCTGGAAGGAGGAAGACCTTGACATAAGGGTCCGAGGTGCCGCCCATGTCCAGGGCGGGCAGTTCCCGCGGCCTGCAGGACGCCCACAGTGAGCTGTGAAGAGAGGCGCCCGTCAGCCCCCCGGGGCACGTGCCAGGCAGGACGCCGGTCTCCACGCCGCCGGGGACCGCGAGGCCCTGGGCCGTGCTCGCCGGGAGGTGGGGACCTGCCCCCCACCTGGTTGGCCTGGAAGTCGTAGTCCAGGGAGAACTGCAGCTTGCCCAGGTTCTCGGGCTCCTTCTCCTCCTCGCCCTCGCCCTCGCCCTCCGTCAGGCCCGTCTCCGCGTCGTCGTCATCCTGGGGGGCTGCGAGAGCGGGGCACGTCAGGACAGAAGGGGGGCCGCCCCTGTGCAGAGCCTGCCCCGGACCTCCCCGTGCAGGCCGCCACCCCGGGCAACACGTACCAGGTGTGCGGGCCAGGCGTCCAGGCCGGGGGGCATCCACAGGGAGAGGAGAGGAGACGGTGGTGAGAAACCCCGCAGCGCAGAGGAGCCCGCGAAGAGTCGGGGCCGCTCTGCACTCGGGCCCCCACACCCACACCCTGAGGCCTCCAGGCTGAGCCCTCCTGCCGTCCTCCGCACTGACTCCTTCAGCAAGAAATGTCTCACACAGCAAACACTGGCAAGTGAGGTGCCCAAGAGGAAACCCAGGACACCTCCAAGCCCTTTCTGGGCTGGGCCCCCGGGAGACGGCGGAGAGGAGCCCAGTCCTCTGAGTCCTGGCCGGCCCTGCCAGCGGGAACCCCAGGTCCCCCGTCCCTCTGCAGGGCTCGCCTGGACCAGCTCCGCGGGCAGAGCAGCCTGGCCCCGCCCAGCTGGCCGCCCCGCCCACCTGGCCGCCCCGCCCACCTGGCCGCCCCGCCCACCTGGCCGCCCCGCCCACCTGGCCGCCCCCGCCCACCTGGCCGCCCCGCATGTCCTTCATGTTCATGGCGTTCTTGGCGCCCTTGCCCTTCTCCTTCTTGCTCTTCTTCTTCTTGCAGCAGCACTTCTTGCAGATGCAGAAGCAGCAGGCGAGTAGCAGAAGGCCCGTGACCACGGCGATGGCGATCAGCGCCCAGGGGGGGCACTGCCCGTGGGGAGACGGGGTCAGCAGGGCCCGCCGGGCAGCCCACAAAACCCAGACGGGCAGAGCGCACCCTGTGCCCCCCGTCACCACTCTGTGGGACCCCGGCGGGCTCTGCTGAGATGTGACTGTGGCCCACCCGGGAGGATGGGACGGTCCTTGTGCCGACCTGATGGGGGCCGGGGGTGGGGACAGCCTTCGAGTGCAGTGCCGAGAGGGTCGAGCTCCTTAGTGACCTGGGGGAGGGGGGCAGTGGGGCCAGCCCTCGGCTGCTCCCCCAACATCTGGATTTTGGGTGTCTCCTCACCATCTTCCCCAGGAATCCATGAAGCAGTGAGGGAAAATCAGCCAGTTGTATCTGACTGTGACCCCTTGGACCATACAGTCCATGGAACTCTCCAGGCCAGAATACTGGAGTGTGTAGCCTTTCCCTTCTCCAGGGGATCTTCCCAACTCAGGGATCAAACTTAGGTCTCCTGCATCACAGGCAGATTCTTTACCAACTGAGCTATCAGGGAAGCCCCAGTGGGGAGGGGATTATTTTCTAGCAGAACTATTTCAAAGTGTAACTGGAAGACTTCATCTTTAGATTTCACCTTTCAAGTCTTCTAAGTTGTGAGAACATTCTGCCCAGGGAGGTGAGGGCACATGAACTCCCTGTTCCTTTCATTAGTGACAGACCCCTCTGCTGGCCCCGCCACTCCCGGTCCTGAAGGGGATCGCCAAGTAATCCAGCCTAGAGCCTGAATGTCAGGAGAGTCCGCAGCCGTCTGCCCACCCAGCACACAGGGACACTCACGAGGCAGCTTGACTATCTCGTTGAAGAACCTCTCCTTGAGCATGGCAAACATGTCCTTGCCCTCGCCTGCACCCCCCGCTCTCCGTGGAGTTGTCCACCGGGCCGGCGGGCATGGCGGTGGTGGCGGGAGCCACCACTGGCTCCTGGTTCCTCTTGAAGATGCTCCTCATGGTGGCAGAGGGACAGCTGCGGGGGAAGGGGGGCAGGGTGAGCACCCCAGAGGCCTGAGTGCAGACGGCTCTGCCCACAGGCTGTGGAAGGTTCTTCCAGAAGCTAAAGACTGTGGACAAAGGCCATATGTGACAGACCCACGGCAAACATCCTCGTGATGGTGAAAAACTGCAGCCTCGCCGCCAAGATCCGGGCCAAGACAACGGTGTCCCCTCTCCCACTGTCGCTCAGCAAGCAGAGGGCGCCCAGCCACAGCAGCTGGAGAAGAGCAAGAAATGAAGGGACCTAAACTGGAAAGGAAGAAGCGAAACTGCCACTGCGTGACATGACACTGGACATGGAGAGTCCTGACAGCGCGGCCGGAAAACCTCTAAAGCCCCCATCACGCAAGATGAGCACACAGAAGCCTCTGGCCCCTATGCACTGAGGAAAGAACAGAGAAGTTAAGAGAAAACTCCACTTACCATTGCATCAGAAAGAATACAATACCTAGAGTAACCTACGCAAGGAGGCAAAGGACCTGCGCTCAGAGGACCGTAAAGCATGGACGCCAGAAAGCAAGACAGCACGGACAGACGGAGAGATGCATCGTGTTCCCGGAAGAAGCAATACTGTGGAAATGACTGTACCACCCAAAGTAAGCTACAGATTCAGTGCAGTGCAGTCCCTGTCAAAATACCAACAGCGTTTTCCACAGAATTAGAACAGAAAATTTACAATTTTGGAACTTACAGAAAAACAAAAGACCCTGAACTCCCAAGGCAATCTTGAGAAAGAAAAATGTAGCTGGAGAAATCAGGCTCCTTGAATTCAGACTAAACTACAAGACTACAGTCGTCAAAACAGTATGGTACTGGCACAAAAACAGAAATATAGATCAACGGAACAGGGCAGAAACTCCAGAGATACACCGACTCACCTAGGGCACCTTATTTTTGACAAAGAAGGCCAGCCAGAATATACAATGGTGTGAAGACAGTCTTCAATAAGTGGTGCTGGGAAAACAGGACACTTCCTAACACCGTAACACAAAGTAAACTCAAGATGGCTTAAAGACCTAGATGTAAGGCCAGACAGCCACAAAGCTCCCCGAGGAAAACACAGACATAAGTTCAACATAAGCTGCAGCAAGGTCTTGATTGACCCATTTTCTAGAGTAGTAAGAATAAAAACAAAACAAATAGGAAAAGGAGTCCGTCAAGGCTGTGTATTGTCACCCTGCTTGTTTAACTTCTATGCAGAGTACATCATTAGAAACCCTGGGCTGGAAGAAGCACAAGCTAGAATCAAGATTGCCGGGAGAAATATCAATAACCTCAGATATGCAGATGACACCACCCTTATGGCAGAAAGTGAAGAGGAACTCAAAAGCCTCTTGATGAAAGTGAAAGAGGAGAGTGAAAAAGTTGGATTAAAGCTCAACATTCAGAAAACGAAGATCATGGCATCTGGTCCCATCACTTCATAGGAAATAGATGGGGAGACAGTGTCAGACTTTATTTTTGGGGGCTCCAAAATCACTGCAGATGGTGACTACAGCCATGAAATTAAAAGACACTTGCTCCTTGGAAGAAAAGTTATGACCAACCTACATAGCATATTCAAAAGCAGAGACACTGCTTTGTCAACAAAGGTCCATCTAGTCAAGGCTATGGTTTTTCCGGTGGTCATGTATGGATGTGAGAGTTGGACTATAAAGAAAGCTGAGCACCGAAGAATTGATGCTTTTGAACTGGGGAATTGGAGAAGACTCTTGAGAGTCCCTTGGACTGCAAGGAGAGCCAACCAGTCCATTCTGAAGGAGATCAGCCCTGGGATTTCTTTGGAAGGAATGATGCTAAAGCTGAAACTCCAGTACTTTGGCCACTTCATGCAGAGTTGACTCATTGGAAAAGACTGATGCTGGGAGGGATTAGGGGCAGGAGGAGAAAGGGATGACAGAGGATGAGATGGCTGGATGGCATCACCAACTTGATGGCCGTGAGTCTGAGTGAACTCCAGGAGATAGTGATGGACAGGGAGGCCTGGTGTGCTGCGATTCATGGGGTCGCAAAGAGTCGGACACGACTGGGCAGCTGAACTGAACTGAAGTGACCTTTAAAGCTTTTGCACAGCAAAGGAAACCATAAACAAAAAGGCAACCCACAAAATGGAAGAAAATATTTACAAAGAGACTGACAAAGGGTTAATCTCCAAAATATACAAATGGCTCATGCAACTCAATATAAAAAATAAAAGGGGGCAGAAGACCTAAACAGACATTTCTTCAAGGAAGACATACAGATGGCTAAAAAGCACATGAAAAAAGGCTCACCATGGCTACTTACTAGAGAGCACAGATCCACACTCCAGTGGGATATCGCCTCACACCAGCCAGAGTGGCCAGCACCAAGAAGTCTGCAAAGGGAATCCTGGAGAGAAGGGAGCCTCCTACACTGGTGATGGGAATGCAAATCGCCACATCCAGTACGGAGAACAGCGTGGAAGTTCCTTAAAACATTAAAAACAGAACTACCGGACTTCCCTGGTGGTCCAGTGGCTAGGACTCTGGGCTCCCAATGCAGGGGACCTGGATTCGATCCCTGAGCAGGGAACTAGATTCCATATGCCTCAACTAAAGAGGCATATTTTTTTAATATATATATATTAAAAAAAAAAAAAACTGAACTACCATATGACCCTGAAGCCCCACTCCTGGGCATCTACCTGGAGAAAATCATGATTTTAAAAGATGCGCTCGACCCAGTGCTGAGCGCAGCCCTTCACAATGGCCAAGACGTGGACGCGACCTGCACGCCCGTCGGCGGGGAGTGGAGAGAGAAGCGCGGTGCGAACTCAGTCCCGAAAAGGATGGGCTGACGGCCCTGCAGCGACAGCGGGGCCAGAGATGGTCACGTGAGCAAAGTAAGTCAGACAGAGACACAGACATCGTTCATATGTGGGATCTAAGAGAAACGCTGCAAATGAACTTATTTACAAGACAGAAATAGTCACAGAGGAAGAAAGTAAACACGGTTAACGGGGGGCGGGGGGAGGGGGGGACAGGGAGACTGGGGCTGGCAGATACGACCATGGATAAAATGGGTGTAAGGGCCTACTGCATAGCACCGGGAAGTACTCGACACTCTGTGGGGACTTACGAGGGGACGAACCTAAAACAGCGTGGCTCCGCGTACAACAGATGTGATACACCTGAAACTAACATGACATTGTAAATCAAACTCAATTAAAAAAAATTTTTTTAAGCCTTTCTTTTTTCGACTTAATCCCTTTAAGTTCAAGGGTACTTCCAGCAATAGCAACACTGGAGCAGCCCCAGCCACACGACCACCCTTCGGCCGGCATGTGCTCCCAGGGCTGTGCAGAACCCCCCTTAGTCACACACACACACCCCCATTTCACAGAAGCAGAAATAGGGCCGGGCACCCGCACGCAGAGCACGTGGCTTTCCTGAATCCCATTCCACCTGAGCACACCAACCAGGGCAGGAGGCAGCTCACGGCGAGAACAAGCCGTCCTCCCGGACCCACGCCGGTGCCCAGCACCCCACCCTCCAGACCACCCTTGCCCCGCGCTGCAGGCCCCATCCACACCCGCCCAGGGCGGGGTTCAGCCTCTGGCCCAGGAAGGTGGCACCCACGTCCGTCCCGGGAGCCGCTGCCTCCCTGGGCTAAGTCGGGGCCTCTTGCCAGCCCTGCCCCCTCCCCACAGGGGCACGTTGACTTCCTGTTCAAGCAAGTGTGACTCTTCACGACCCCATGGACTGTGGCCCACCAGGCCCCTCTGTCCGTGGGATTCTCCAGGCAAGAATACTGGAGTGGGTGCCATGCCCTCCTCCAGGGGATCTTCCTGACCCAGGGATGGAACCCGCCTCCTGCCTGCAGGCAGATTCTTTACTGTCTGAGCCACCAGGGAAACGGGCTGCTCATTACTAACAAGTAACCCAGGATCACGGGGGGGCGGGGGAGGAGAGTTGGGTGACATCCCCCAGGACCCTGCCTTCCTCGGACAACTCAGGTTGGCGTCTTTGGAGGATCCGCAAAGAATTCTTTCCTGTGTTTTATGTGTTGAGGCTGTAGTGAAAGTGAAGTCGCTCAGTCATGTCCGACTCTTGCGACCCCATGGACTGTAGCCCACCAGGCTCCTCCCTCCATGGATTCTCCAGGCAAGAGGACTGGAGTGGGGCCCCATTTCCTTCTCTGGGGGATCTTCCCAACCCAGGGATCGAACCCTGGTCTCCCGCATTGTAGAAAGATGCTTAACCGTCTGGGCCACCAGGGGAACCCTACTATATATAATTTGCAGGCTAAGTCGCTTCAGAATCACGCGACCCTACGGACTGTAGCCACCAGGGTCCTCTGTCCGTGGGGTTCCCCAGGCAAGAACACTGGAGTGGGCCCCATTTCCTTCTCCGGGGATCTTCCCGACCCAGAGATCGAGCTTGTGTCTCTCCCGTCTTGGCGGCAGGTTCTTTACCTCTAGTGCCATCTGGGAGTGTGGTATTCTGCATTTTTCACGTAAAATGTCGTCCCAAGTATTTCGTTTATCATGACAATCTTCCTTTCTTATGTAAACAGCTCTGTCACGCCCAGCCCCACAGTCACACGCACCCCACTCGTGTGCGCATCCACTGCTCCCGCCTGGCTGGGGAAGTCCCTGCTGCTGAAGGATTCTCCTGAGGGCTTCATTCAAGGTCATGCTCTTAATTTTCCAACCCTGCTCCCCTCCTCTCCCCACCGAGCTGTTTCTGCCGCTCAAAACAGGACCCCCAAGGTCAGGAGGGGTGGACGTGCCATCCCCCTGCTGGGCCACAGCGGGCACCCAGGGGCGCACCCCTGGGGACCCAGGTCATCAGACAAGCAGGGCAGGAGTTTCACAGCCCCCCCAGGGTTCTGCTGCGGGCACATCTCAGAGCCGGCGGGGGCAGCCCCGCGGCAGGGCCGCACCGCTCCCCTCCCACGTCCGCCAGCTCCTCCCTGGTCCCACAGCCCGCCGGAGCCGCGCCCTGAAGGGCGGGCGGAGCCCCGGCCCTGGCCCTCTCCCCACCCTGCCGTCCACCCCTGCCGTCCGCGACCCTGGTCCCCCGACTCTAGCGGCCTAGCTGACGGTTCACACCCGCGGGATCCACTCCCTCTTCCTCTCGCCTGGGGGTTTAGTTTATTCAGAGGGTGTGCAGCCATCACCACGACCCAACTAGAACGCTTCCACCAAAAGCAGCCCCCCTCCCTCAGCTGCCCCTCCGCACGCCCTCCCTCCTCCCACCTGGGCGACCCCTGACCCGCTCCCGCTCCTCCGCCCGGAGCCCCGCGTGCTCCACGGCGCAGCGCGGAGGGCCCCGCGTGGAGCCGCCGTCAGCACCTCATTCCTCTGGCCAGGGAATATTCCTCGGCAGCGGTCACACATTTACCAATTTAGGGACATCGGTTACTTCCGCCCCGGTTTCCTGAACAATACCGCAGAGAGCATCTCCGCGCACGCTTTCATTTCTCTGGGCTAAATACCCGTGAGTGGAGTTGCTGGGTCACATGGTAACTATCTGACATTTTAAAGAACTACCAGACTTCCCCAGCCACTAGGGAGATCAGTGTAGGAGTTCCTTATCAAACTAGAATCCCTGTCTCCATGTGGCCCGGCACTCCCGCCTCCTGGGGAAATATCCAGGCAAAACTTTAGTTCAAAGAAGATACACGCACGTGTGTTCACAGCAACGCTGCGCACCATGGGCAAGACGCGGAGCAGCCGGATGCCCGACAGAGGAAGGCCGAGGGAGGCGTGGCGCCTCCGAGCGCTGCTCAGCCTCGGCGGAGGGTGAGCCGGCGCTGCTCGCAGCGGCGGGGCTGCACCGGGCCCACCGCAGGAAGAGAGGCAGCCAGAGGCAGCCCTCAACAGCGCGACGCCACTCACGGCAGACCCGAAACACGACACGAGCCGATGCACGAAACACGGGACAGACCTGTGGCCGTGGGGGAGGCGGGTGCAAACCATCACATACACAGCGGATAAACAAGGCCCTCCTGTACAGCACGGGGAACCACGTCCAATATCCTGTGATAAACCATAACGGAAAAGAATATTTCACGACAGAATCTGTGTGTGTGCGTGTGTAACTGAACCACTTTGCTGCACAGCAGAAATTAGCGCATTGTAAACCAACTGTACTCCAATCAGTAACTGCTTTTTAATGGCTGCACCGATTTCCTTTCCCCGCAAGCACTGCGTGAGGATTCCGAGTTCCCCACACCCTGGTCAGCACCTGCGGTGGCTAGCTATCCTAGGAGAGCTGGCGTGGCGCCCTACTGGGCTTCTGATCTGCCTTTCTCTGATGACTGATGATGCCAAGCATCTTTCCGCGTGTTTATCGGCCACTTGTATGTCTCCTTGAGAGGAATGTCTGTTCAAATCCCGTGTCCAAGTTTTAATCGACTATTTGTCCTTTTATTGTTGAGCTGTACGAGTTCTTTATATATTCTGTACCAGTCCCTTTTCAAACACGTTTTGCTAGTATTTTCTCTCATCTTACGGTATCTGTTCATCTGTGGATGGTGTCCTTTGAGGCACAGAAGGTTTTGATTTGGACGATGTCCAATCTGTTTCTTTCATTGCCTGTGCTTTCGGTGTCGTGTCTAAGAAACCACCACCTAACCCAAGGGCGCAGAGATTTACTCCTGGGTTTCCTTAGAGGAGCCGCATGCTTTTAGCTCCCACATTCAGGTCACAAAGCACTCTGAGGTCATGAACGCGTTCTGTGTATGGGCCTCCATTTGTTGCAAAGACTATTATTCCCCACTGGCTTGTCTCAGTGCCCCTGTGAAATATCACCTGGCCATGACTGCGAGGCTATTCCTCTGCTCTCTGTCGCATTAGCCTGTCTGTCCATGCGCCAGCCCCGCGCTGTCTTAATCACTGTGTGGAGTGTTTCTGGTTCCGGGACCAGGGCCCCGCCTGCGCCCTTCAGTGACGGGTCCGCGTCCTGAGCGCCGGACCACCGCGGAGGCCCCTGCCATTAAGCTTCTAAATTAGACAGTGTGAATCTTCCAAATCTGTTCTTTAATAAGACTGTCTTGGTTATTTTGGGTGTCTTGAGACACCCAAAATACAAATTTTAAGGTCTGTTTGTTTAAAAAAAAAAGATCGCCATGTTCATTTCTATTAAAAAACAAGCCGTCTGGGATTTTGACTGGGACGCACTGGATCTGCAGGTCAGTGTGGGGAGCATCTCCACCTTAACAACAGTGTCTTACAGCGCCTTTCCCTTTAAAATCTGCTGTAATTTCTTGCAATGCTCCCTTTCAGTTTCCAACATAAAGCCTTACACGTTCCTTAAATTTGTAGAAATTTGAGTCTCTTTAATATTGTGGTAGACGGACCTGCTTAATTTCACTTCCAAATTGTCCATCACTCACGTATGAATGCAGCAGGCTCTCCTGGGCTGGTCTGCGTCCTGCCACGTGAGCTGCTGCTGGTGCTGACACTGTGTGTGATGCGCTGTGCATGGTGTCTATGTGGGGGTGTGTGTGGTATGTGTACAGTGTGTGAGATCTGTGTGTGGTAATGCATGTGTGCTGCGTGTTACGTGTCTGTGGTGTGGTATCTGTGGTATGTGTGTGTGGTGTGGGGTTTGTGTGTGTGGTATGTGTGTGGAATGTGTGTGTGATGTGTGTGGTGTGGTGTCTGGTGTGTGTGTGGTGTGGTGTGGGTGTGGTGTGTGTGTGGTCTGCGTGTGGTGTGTGTGTGGTGCATGTGTGTGTGGTCTGTGTGTGGTGTGTGTGTGTGGTGCATGTGTGTGTGGTCTGTGTGTGGTGTGGTGTGTGTGTGGTGTGTGTGTGGTGTGGTGTATTTGTGTGTGTGTGTGTGGTGTGGTGTCTGGTGTGTGTGTGGTGGTGTGTGTGGTCTGTGTGTGTGTGTGGTGTGTCTGTGTGGCATGTGTTTGGTCTGTGTGGTGTGTGTGTGTGTGTGTGGTGTGGTGTCTGGTGTGTGTGTGGTCTGTGTGTGGTGTGGTGTGGTGTGTGTGTGTGTGTCTGTGTGGTGTGGTGGTGTGGTGTGGTGTATGTGTGTGTGTGTGTGTGGTGTGGTGTGGTGTGGTGTGTGTGTGTGGTGTGTGTGTGGTGTGATGTGTGTGGTGCATGTGTGTGTGGTCTCTGTGTGGTGTGTGTGTGGTGCATGTGTGTGTGGTCTGTGTGTGGTGTGTGTGTGGTGGTGTGGTGGTGTGTGTGTGTGGTGTGTGTGTGTGTGGTGTGTCTGTGTGGCGTGTGTGTGTGTGGTGTGTCTGTGTGGCATGTGTGTGGTCTGTGTGGTGGTGTGGTGTGGTGTGTGTGTGTGTGTGGTGTGTCTGTGTGGTGTGGTGGTGTGGTGTGTGTGTGGTGTGGTGTGTGTGGTGTGGTGCGTGTGTGTGTGGTGTGGTGTGGTGTGTGTGTGTGGTGTGGTGTGGTGTGGTGTATGTGTGTGGTGTGTGTGTGGTGTGATGTGTGTGGTGCATGTGTGTGTGGTCTCTGTGTGGTGTGTGTGTGGTGCATGTGTGTGTGGTCTCTGTGTGGTGTGTGTGTGGTGGTGTGGTGGTGTGTGTGTGTGGTGTGTGTGTGGTGTGATGTGTGTGGTGCATGTGTGTGGTCTCTGTGTGGTGTGTGTGTGGTGCATGTGTGTGTGGTCTGTGTGTGGTGTGTGTGTGGTGGTGTGGTGGTGTGTGTGTGTGGTGTGTGTGTGTGTGGTGTGTCTGTGTGGCATGTGTGTGGTCTGTGTGGTGGTGTGGTGTGGTGTGTGTGTGGTGTGGTGTGTGTGGTGTGGTGTGGTGTGGTGCGTGTGTGTGTGGTGTGGTGTGGTGTGTGGTCTGTGTATGTGTGTGGTGTGGTGTCTGGTGTGTGTGTGTGTGGTGTGGTGTGTGTGTTTGGTCTGTGTGTGGTGTGGTGTGGTGTGGTGTGTGTGCACGGAGCCTGTACACGCGGGCCTCTGTCGCGCTCACCCGCGGGTCCCGTGCCCGCCGGGCCGCGGGGGTCGCGGTGGTCGCGGCGGCGGCCCGGCCCCCAGGCTGCCCACTGCTGCCAGATGGCGCCAGACAAGTCGCTTTCTGAAACTCAATTTCCTCAAATAAAAGCTGGAGAAGATAAAACGCACGGTTCAAAACGTGCGAACATGACAGGGATAAACTGGGCGGCGTCTGCCTGCAGGTGACGCTCGCCGCCGCGGTCGGACGCCACCCCGGCGCCCCTCCCGCGGCCGCGCACAGCGGAGCCGGAACCCGCCGCCCGCAGCCGGCGCCGGGGCAGCCCGCCCGGGGCCTTGAGCCCAGCGGAAGGGGGCGGACGGCCCGCGAGCGCTCCCAGCCCAGCCAGAGGGGCGGGGCCCGACGGAGGCGTCGCGACGCAGGGCGGGGGCGGGGCAGCCTGCGTCGCTCGGCAGCTCCGGCAGCTCCCACCCCGCTCCCGCGGGAGCGCCGGCCGCTGGACGCTAGGCAGCCGCGCGAGCGAGGGTAAAGCCACAGCCGGGAGGGGTGCGGAGGGGAGGCCCGGGCTGGCTGCTCTGAAGCGGGCTGCATCGGCCCGCTCGCGAGAGCAGGAACGCCCTCCTGAGGCGCTGGCGGTGCAGGGGCCTCCGCGCACAGAGGGCGTGCGCAGGCCCAGCGAGGGAGCGGCGGGGCCCAGAGCCCGGAGGAGCCCCGCACGGTGGAGGGGCCACAGCAGGGACGGCTGTCTTTACCCACAGAGGAAGGGGAGCTGCTGGAGGGTTTACACACGCGCAACATGATCAGTGATCAAGGGGCCAATCCAAGACGATGATGTGACAATTGTAAATCCATGTGCACCCAACTCAGGAGCATTTCAATATGTAAGGCAAATGCTAACAACCAAAGAGAGAGATTGACAGTAACGCCATAAGCGCAGGGGACTTCAATACCCCCACTTTCAACAATGGACAGATAATCCAGACAGAAAATTAATAAGGAAATGCAGGCCTTAAATGGTGCATTAGACTGTATGGACTGAACGTCTTATTGCAAAATTCAGACTTAAAATTGAAGAAAGTAGGAAAACCATTATGCCATTCAGGTATGACCTAAATCAAATCCCTTACGATTATTATACAATGGAAGTGATAAATAGATTCAAGGGATTAGATCTGGTAGAGTGCTGAAGAACTATGGATGGAGGTTCATAACCTTATACAGGAGGCAGTGATCAAAACCATCCCCAAGAAGAAGAGATGCAAAGAGGTAAAATGGCTGTCTGAGGAGGCCTTACAAATAGCCGAGAAAGGAAGAGAAGTGAAATGCACAGGAGAAAAGGAAAGATATTCCCACCTGAACGCAAAGTTCCAAAGAACAGCAAGGAGAGATAAGAAAGGCTTCCTAAATGAACAATGCAAAGAAATAGAGAAAAACAACAGAATGGGAAAGACTAGACATCTCTTCAAGAAAGTTAGAGATACCAAAGGAACAAACATTTCATGCAAAGTCGTGCACGATAAAGGACAGAAATGGTATGGACTGAACAAAAGCAGAAAATAGTAAGAAGTGGCAAGAATACACAGAAGAACTGTGTACAATACAAAAAAAAAAGTTTAATGATCTGGATAACCACCATGGTGTGATCATTCACCCAGAGCCAGACATCCCGGGAGTGTGGAGTCAAGTGGGCCTTAGGAAGCACCACTATGAACAAAGCTGGTGGAGTGATGGAATTCCCACCGAGCTATTTCACATCCTGAAGGATGACGCTGTTGACGTGGCGCACTCAGTACACCAGCTCAGACTGGAAAAGGCCCATTTTCATTCCAGTCCCAAAGAAGGGCAGTGCCAAAGAGCGTTGAAAACGCCGCACGACTGCACTCATCTCACTTTCATACCAAAGTAATAGCTCAAAATTCTGCAAGCCAGGCCTCAACAGCATGTGAACTGAGAACTTCTAGATGTATAAGCTGGATTTAGAAAAGGCAGCGGAATCAGAGACCAAATTGCCAGCATCCACTGGATCTCAGAAAAAGCAAGGGAATTCCAGAAAAACACATATTTCTGCTTCATAGACTATGCTAAAGCCTTTGAGTGTGTGGATCATGACAAACTGTGGAAAATTCTTAGATAGGAATACCAGACCACCTTACCTGCCTCCTGAGAAACCTGTATGCAGGTCAAGAAGCAACAGTTAGAACCAGACATGGAACAACGGACTGGGTCAAAACTGGGAAAGGAGTATGTCAAGAGTGTTCACTGTTACCCTGCTTATTTAACTTATATCATGAGAGACACTGGACTGGAGGAAACACAAGCTGGAATCAAGATTGCCAGGAGAAATATCAATAACTCAGATACGCAGCTGACACCACCCTTATGGCAGAAAGTGAAGAGGAGCTAAAGAGCCTCTTGATGAAAGGGAAAGAGGAAAGTGAAAAAGCTGGCTTAAAACTCAACATTCAGAAAACGAGGATCATGGCATCTGGTCCCATCATTGCATGGCATTAGATGGAGAAACAACGGAAACAGTGAGAGACTATTTTCTTGGGCTCCAAAATCACTGCAGCCATGAAATTAAAAGATGCTTGCCTTCTGGAAGAAAAGCTATGACCAACTTAGACAGCATATTAAAAGCAGAGATACCACTTTGCCAACAAAAGTCTGTATAGTCAAAGCTATGGTTTTTCAAGTAGTCATGTATGGATGTGAGAGTTGGACCATATAGAAGGCTGAGCACCAAAGAATTGATGCTTTTCAACTGTAGTGATGGAGAAGATTCTTGAGAGTTCCTTGGACTGCAAGGAGATCAAACTACTCAATCCTAAAAGAAATCAACCCTGAATATTCATGAGAAGGACTGATGCTGAAGCTCCAATACACTGGCCACCTGTTGCGAAGAACTGACTCGTTAGAAAAAAACCCTGATGCTGGGAAAGATTGAAGGCAGGAGGAGAAGGGGACGACAGAGGATGAGATGGTTGGATGGCATCACTGACTCAATAGACATGAGTTTAAGCAAGCTCCAGGAGTTGGTGATGGACAGGGAGGCCTGGCGTGCTGCAGTGCGTGGGGTCACAAAGCGGCGGACACGACTGAGCGACTGAACCATAACATGGAGCATTCCATCCAAAAGCAGCAGGTACACATTCTTCTCAAGTGCACGCGGAACAGTCTCCAGCACTGACCACATGCT
Organism: Nanger dama; assembly: GCA_917880005.1. NCBI lineage: Eukaryota > Metazoa > Chordata > Mammalia > Artiodactyla > Bovidae > Nanger > Nanger dama. The sequence goes on along the minus strand of CAKJTW010000013.1, from coordinate 47,972,718 downwards.
GGGCCAAAAGGTGAGACTCGGTAAATTTAAGAAAACTGAAATCATAGCAAGCATCTTTTCTGATCATGACGTGAAGAGATTAGAAATAAACTACAAGAAAAAATATTAAACCAAACAAGTGGGAGCTAAACAACATGCTACTAAACAAGCAGTGGGCCACTGAGGACATGAAAGAGGAAATCAGAAACACCTAAGACAGAATGAGAGCAGGGACCCCCAGCCCGCGGGAGGCAGCGGAAGCAGCTCTGAGAGTGGAGTTGACGGCAACGCAGCACCACCTCAGGAAGCAAGAAAGCTCTCAGAGCAGCCTAACAACGCCTCGAACAACCAGAGAAAGAGCAGACCAAAGCGAACGCTGCGGAAGGAAATGAACCACAGCGATCAAAGCAGAAACAGAGACGAAGAAGACAGCGGCAAGAATCAATGAAACTAAAGCTCATTCTTTGAAAAGATAAACAAAATTGATAAACCTTTAGCTAGATTCATCGAAAAAAGGGAGAGGACTCAAATCAACAGAATGGTAAGTGAAGAAGGAGAGGGTACAGCCTACACCACAGAACCGTCAGGCAACTGTGTGCCAACCTGGAGGAGGCGGGCAAATGCTCAGAAAGGCACGGTCTCCCGAGACTGAGTCAGGGAGAAGCAGAAGCTGTGAGCAGACCCGCCACAGGCACTGAGATCGCAACTGTGATTTAAAAATTTCCCGCAGACGGAAGGCCAGGATGTGATGGCATCATAGGCAAATTCTATCCAACGTTTAGAGAAGGACTACCACTCACCCGTCTGGAGCTGCCCCAGAACACTGCAGAAAAAGAACTCCCAAACTTATTCTATGAGGCCACAATCACCCTGAGGCCAAAACCAGACAAAGACACCCCAAAAGAAAATTACAGGCCAGTGTCACTGACAAATACAGACACAAAAGTCCCCAACAGAAGACTACCAAGCTGAGTCCAACAACACACTGAAAGGACCGCACACCGCGGTCAAGTGGGATTCATCCCAGGGGCGCAAGGACTCCTCCGTGTCTGCAAATCGATCAGGGTGGCGCAGCACGTTAACAAACTTGAGAATAAAAGCCATATGATCACCTCAAAGGATGCAAAAAAGGCTTTAGGCAAAATTCAGCGCCCATTTATGATAAATACTCTCCAGAAAGCGGGAGAGGAAACCTACAGTGAAGGCCGTATGTGACAAACCCACAGCTAACATTATACTCAAAAGTCAAAAGCTGAAAGCATTTCCTCTAAGATCAGGAACAAGACAAGGATGACCACTCTCACCACTTTTATTCAACACAGTTTTGGAAGTCCTAGCTATGGCAATCAGAAAAAGAAAAAGAAATAAAGAGAATCCACATCGGAAAAGAGTTATACTGTCACTGTTTGCAGATGACATGATACTATACATAGAAAATCCTGAAAATGCTGCCAGAAAACCACTGCAGCCTAGCAATGGATTTGGTAAAGTTACAGGTTATAAAACTAACGCTCAGAAATCTCTTTCATTTTTATACACTAACAATGAAAGGAACAGACGTTAAGGAGACAAGTCCATTTACCATCACATCAAAAAGAACAAAATACCCACGAATAAACTTACCTAAAGAGACTAACTACAATCTTTCAGACTGCACTCTGAAAACTATAAGATGCTGATGAAAGAAGGCAAAGAAGACAAAAAGAGTTGGATAGACATACCATATTTGTGGACTGGTGTGCTCAATATTGTCAAAAGACCATCACCCAAGGCTGTGTGCAGTGCAATCTCTATCAAATTACCAACAGCATTTTTCACAGAACTAGAACCAAAAAATTTTAAAATTTGTATGGAAACACAAAAGACCCCTGAACAGCTGAAGAAATCTTGAGAAAGAAAAAAAATGGAATCAGGCTCCCTGACTTCAGACGATACTACAAAGCTGCAGTCATCAGACGGTATGGTACTGGCACAGAACAGAAATATAGATCAACGGGACAGGATAGACAGCCTCTCAGAGATAAACCCACTCACCTATGGGCAACTAGTCAACCAGGGAGGCAAGTCTACACAATGCTGGAAAGAGTCTCTTCAACAAATGGTGCTGGGAAACTTGGACAGCTACATGTAAAAAAAAAAGTGAGATCATTCTTTAATAGCATACACAAAAATAGGCTCAACGTGGATTAAAGACCAAAATGTGAGACCAGACACTACAATACTCCTCGGGAAAACATAGGTGGAACACTCTTCGACATAAATCACAGCAATATCCTTTTCAGACAAAAACGTGGTCCTCTGGAGAAAGGAATGGCAAAGCACTTCAGTATTCTTGCCTTGAGAACCCCATGAACAAATGAAAAGACAGAAAGACAGGACACTGAAAGAGGAACTCCCCAGGTCGGTAGGTGCCCAATATGCTACTGGAGATCAGTGAAGAAATAACTCTAGAAAGAAGGAACAGACGGAGCCAAACCTAAATCAACACCCAGTTGTGGATGTGACTGGTGATGGAAGCAAGGTCTGATGCTGTAAAGAGCAATATTGCATAGGAACCTGGAATGTCAGGTCCATGAATCAATGCACATTGGAAGTGGTCAAACAGGAGATGGCAAGAGTGAAGGTCAACATTCTAGGAATCAGCGAACTAAAATGGACTGGAATGGGTGGATTTAACTCAGATGACCATTATATCTACTACTGCGGGCAGGAATCCCTCAGAAGAAATGGAGTAGCCATCACGGTCAACAAAAGAGTCCGAAATGCAGTACTTGGATGCAATCTCAAAAACGACAGAATGATCTCTCTTCGTTTCTAAGGCAAACCATTCAATATCACAGTATCCAAGTCTATGCCCTCCTAACCACTAATGCTGAAGAAGCTTAAGTGGATCAGTTCTATGAAGACTTACAAGGCCTTCTACAACTAACACCAAAAGAGATGTCCTTTTCATTACAGGGGACTGGAATGCAAAAGGAGGAAGTCAAGAGATACCTGGAGTAACAGGCAAATTTGGCCTTGGAGTACAGAATGAAGCAAGGCAAAGGCTAACAGAGTTTTGCCAAGAGAATACACTGGTCAGAGCAAACACCCTCTTCCAACAGCACAAGAGCCAAGTCTACACATGGACATCACCAGATGGTCAATACCAAAACCAGATTCATTATATTCTTTGCAGCCAAAGATGGATGCTCTATACAGTCAGCCAAAACAAGACCAGGAGCCAACTGTGGCTCAGATCATGAGCTCCTCATCATAAGATTCAGGCTTAAACTGAAGAAAGTGGGGGAATCTACTAGGCCATTCAGGTATGACCTAAATCAAATCCCTTACGATTATACAGTGGAAGTGAGATACAGATTCAAGGGATTAGACATGATAGACGAGAGTGCCTGATGAACTATGGACAGAGGTTTGTGACATTGTACAGGAGGTGGTGATCAAAACCATCCCCAAGAAAAATGACTGCAAAAAGGTGGAATGGCTGTCTGAGGAGGCCTTACAAATAGCTGAGAAAAGAAGAGAAGCAAAAAGGAAAGGAGAAAAGGAAAGATATACCCATTTGAATACAGAGTTCCAAGGAATAGCAAGGAGAGATGCTAAAGCCTTCCTCAGTGATCAGTGCAAAGAAACAGAGGAAGACAATAGAGTGGGAGAGACTAGAGATCTCTTCAAGCAAATTAGAGACACCAAGGGAAGATTTCATGCAAAGATGGCACGATAAACAGAAACAGTCTGGACCTAACAGAAGCAGAAGACATTAAAAAGAAGTGGCAAGAATACACAGAAGAACTGCGCAAAAAAGAGCTTAATGGCCCAGATGACCACGATGGTGTGGTCACTCCCCCAGAGCCAGACATCCTGGAGGGTGAAGTCAAGTGGGCCTCAGGAAGCATCACTGCAAACAAAGCTAGTAGAGGTGATGGAATCCCAGCTGATCCATTTCAAATCCTAAACGATGATGCTGTTAAAGTGTTGCACTCAGTATGCCAGCAAATAAGAAATCTCAGCAGTGGCCACAGGACTGGAAAAGGTCAGTTTTCATTCCAATCCCAAAGAAGAGCAGCACCCAACAGTGCTCAGACTACTGCGCAGTTGCACTCATTTCACACGCTAGCAAAGCAGCACGCAAAGTTCCCCAAGTTAGGGTTCAACAGTACGGAGAGGGCAGTGGCACCCCCTCCAGCACTCTCGCCTGGAGACTCCCAGGGACGGAGGAGCCTGGGGGGCTGCAGGCCATGGGGCCGCTGGGGGTCGGACACAACTGAGCGACTTCACTTTCAGTCTTCACTTTCATGCACTGGAGAAGGACATGGCAACCCACTCCAGTGTTCTTGCCTGGAGAATCCCAGGGACGGAGGAGCCTGGGGGGCTGCAGGCCATGGGGCCGCTGGGGGTCGGACACAACTGAGCGACTTCACTTTCAGTCTTCACTTTCATGCACTGGAGAAGGACATGGCAACCCACTCCAGTGTTCTTGCCTGGAGAATCCCAGGGACGGAGGAGCCTGGGGGCCGCCATCTCTGGGGTCGCACAGAGTCAGACACGACTGAAGCGACTTAGCAGCAGTATGTGAACTGAGAACTTCCAGATGTTCAAGCTGGATTTAAAACAGGCAGACGAATCAGAGATCAAATTGCTAACATCCCCTGGATCATAGAAAAAGCAAAGAATTCCAGAAAAACATCTACCTCTGCTTCATCGACTACACTTAAACCTTCAACTGTATGAATCACAACAAATTGTGGAAAATTCTGAAAGAGATGGGAATACCAGACCACCTGACCTGCCTCCTGAGAAATCTGGATGTAGGTCAAGAAGCAACAGTTAGAACTAGACATGGAAAAACAGACTGGTTCTAAATCAGGAAAGGAGTATGTCAAGGCTGTATATTGTCACCCTGATTATTTAACTTATATGCAGAGCACATCATGCAAAATGCCAGGCTGGATGAATCACAAACTGGAATCAAGATTGCCAGGAGAAATAACAGCCACCTCAGATGTGCAGATGACACCACCCTAACGGCAGAAAGCCAAGAAGAACTAAAGAGCCTCTTGGTGAAGATGAAAGAGGAGAGTGAAAAGCTGGCTTAAAACTCAACATTCAGAGAACTAAGATTATGGCATCTGGTCCCAACACTTCATGGCAAATAGATGAGGGGGGGAAATGGATACAGTGAGAGACTTTATTTTCTTGGGCTCCAAAATCACTGCAGATGATGAACGCAGCCATGAAATTTAAAGACACTTGCTCCTTGGAGGAAAAGCTATAACCAACTTAGCATATTAAAAAGCAGAGACATTACTTTGCCAATAAAGGTCCATCTGGTCAAAGCTATTGTTTTTCCAGTAGTCATATATGGATGCTGAGAGTTAGACCTTAAAGAAGGCTGAGCGCCAAAGAATTGATGCTTTTGAACTGTGGTGTTGGAGAAGACTCTTGAGAGTCCCTTGGACTGCAAGGAGACCAACCAGTCCATCCTAAAGGAGATCAACCCTGAATGTTCATTGGAAGGACTGATGCTGAAGCTGAAACTCCAATACTTTGGCCACCTGATGTAAAGAGCTGACTCACTGGGAGAGTCCCTGATGCTGGGAAAGTTTGAAGGCAGGAGAAGAGGGTGACAGAGGATGAGATGGTTGAACGGCATCATCGACTCAGTGGACGTGGGTTTAAGCAAATTCAGGGAGACATAGGACAGTGAAGCCTGGCGTGCTGCAGCGCGTGGGGTCGTAAAGAGTCAGACATGACTGAACACAAATATCTTTTAAACCTGTCTCCCCAAATAATGGAAATAAAAACAAATTTAAAAAAATAAAACAAATGAGAGGGCACTCTCCGCACCTTCTGAGTCTGTGTGAGAAGCTCCCTCTGTCCCTGTTCACTTTAATAAAACTCTGCTTCACAAAAGCTCTGGAGTGATCAAGCCTGGTCCCTGGTCCCGAAGCTCAGTCTTCGGAGATCATGGATCCGACACCGTTCACTGAAAGCTATCCTCCTGGGGGCTCGTCCGGGATCCTCGGGCCAAGGTAAGAACACGTGGAGCCGCCGCCCCTCGCTTCCTCGCGTACATGTTCTCTGCTTCACTCTGCGGACCCTCCGTGTGCTTCTGAGAGTGGACGACACGCCCTGCACGAAGCACGCGATGAGCCCTGCCCTGCGGCTCGCGGCGCCTGTCATGACTGAAGGCAGCCCGGAAAAGGGCGCCTGGCCGGGGCTTATACCGACCCGCCAAGGCCAAGAGACACCCAACGTCCCTGCGAGGGGGCAGCCAGAGATGGGCGAGGCGTGCGGACCGAACTTTCCTTTCTCGGTCACCTTTTCCTGTTCTCTGACCATTTCACTCGATGACATAAATCAAAGCAAGCTCCTCTGTGGCCCACCTCCTAGAGCAACAGAGATGAAAGCAAAAGTGATCAAGTGGGACCTGATTAAACGTAAAGGCTTTTGCACAGCAAAGGAAACTATAAGCAAGGTGAAAAGACAGCCCTCAGAATGGGAAATAAGAATAGCAAGTGAAACAGCTGACAAAGGGTTAATTTCCATTAATTAATGTTAATTAATAGACATTTCTCCAAAGATGACACACAGATGGCCCAGAGGAACGTGAAAAGGTGTTCGGCATCACTAGTTATTAGAGAGAAGCAAATCTAAGCTACAGTGAGACATCACCTCGTTTCCATGAGAATGGGCCCCATCAACAGTCCACCGGAACAGAGCTGCAGCCGGTGTAGGGAGAAGGGGTCCACTCACACTGTGGGAGAGACTGTACTCGGCACAGCCAGCTGGAGAACATCATGCGGGGCCCTGAAAAAGCTGAAAATCAAGCTGTCCTATGACCCAGCCCCGCTCCTGCACGTGCATCCAGAGAACAGTGTGGTCCAGAGGGATACACACTCCCCTGCGGCCGCCGCAGCACCGTGTACAGAGCCAGGCACGGGAGCCAGCCAGACGCCCATCGACAGGGAGGACGGGGCTGCACACACAGTGGAGCGCTAGCCAGCCACTGGAAGGCGCGGAATCACGCCGCCTGCAGCAAAGTGGACGGTCCTAGAGAGCGTCAGCCTGAGAGAGGCCAGACAGAGAGAGGAGTGTCGCATGGCACCCCTCACATGCGGGAGTTACTTACAAAGCAGAGACACGCACAGACTTAGAGAATGAGCTTACGGTCGCCGGGGAAAGACGGGGACAGGGACGTTAGGGAGCTGGGGATGGACATGTAGACACTGCCATACTTAAACTGGATAACCAATTCAGACCGACCGCACAGCCCAGGGAACTCGCTCAGTGTCGCGTGGCGGCCTGGGTGGGAGCGGAGTTTGGGGGAGAATGGGTACACGTGTATGTGTGGCTGAGTCCCTTTGCTATCCATCTGAAACTATGGCAACATTGTTAATTGGCTACACTCCAAAATAAAGAGCTGAAAAAAAATAGCCAACATGAGTGTCTTATCATCCAGGTTCTTATGAAAGATCAACGACCTCTTTCCCAGAGCTCCCTGGGGGAGAGTGCTGCCGGGAGGGGGCAGGGGCCGAGGGTGGCTCCCGGGCCTGAGGACTCGGCTGCCGGGGCCCATCGGAGAAGGCGGGCAGCACCCGGCCCGACCAAAGCCTTAGGGTCCTGCCCCGGGGCTGCCCCACAGCCGGGGGCCTGCACGCTCTCCCCTCCGCTCCCCACGGCCCCAGCCCAGCCCGCCCCACGCCAGCCGTCTCCTGGAGGCGGCCAGGGCCCTCCACTCGTCCTGACGCCCACACGGCAGCCGGGGGAAGCCCCGGCGCGGCTCCCACCCCCCAGCACCGCGGCCCGGGCCCAGCGGCTCCTCCCGAGCCGTTCCCGTCGCCTCTGCCTCCACCACCCGGCCCGCCAGGGCGGCCACAAGCCGCCCGGCAAGCTCCGGCCCTCGGCCTGGACTCGCTGCTCAGCCGTGTCCGACTCTTCGCCCCCAGAAGCCCCCCGGGCTCCTCGGTCCACGGGCCGCTCCGGGCAAGGATCCTGGGGTGGGTTGCCGCGGCCTCCTCCGGGGGGCTCTCCGGCCCAGGTCTCCTACGTCTCCTGCACTGACAGGTAGGTTCTCACCACAAGTGGCACCGGGGAGCCCCCTGAAATCTCCTTAGCTTCTTGGCCCCCGGGCTCATGTCCCCCAAGGCCCGTCGTGCCAGCAAACCCCCCAGAGCCCTGCAGCCCCGTTCCTCTGTCTCGTTGTGAGACACCCAACAAAACACCGGCCCCACCTGGAGTGGGGAGCCCCCAGTTCACGTGTGACCCCAACACGCGGCATGAGGGCGGGCAGGGCGCGGGTGGAGCCCCACGGGCCCTCGCTGATCCTCCGCAGGACCCAGGCGCCTTGGGGAGGGCCCTGACCCCCACTGCCCGCCTCCAGGCTGCCGGGTTCTCAACAGGGCTTCCCAGCCCAGCGCTCAGCCCTCGCGCCGCCCCGCAGCCCCCTGTCCACACTGGGGCCACCTGCCGCCTCCTCGCTCCTCCTGGGAGACCTGGAACAGCCGCCCGCCCGGGCCAGCCCGGGCCCCGCTCTCTCACTCTCGCCCCAGCCCCCTATGACCCGCTGGGCCCAGCCCACCCCCAAATGCTGTGAAGAGAGGCCACCGAGCCCCGAGGGCACGTGTGCCCGTCACGCGGGACGCCTCGTGACGGCCCCACGTGGCTTCGGCCACGACACTGACTCCTCTGTTCCCCTCAAGCCCCGTCTCTCCCCGGCCTCAGTGACCCGCTGACAGGGACAGGGTGAAGAGGCACAGCGGGCAATCACGTAGTTGATTCCCCCAGGGAGCTGTGACCAGGAAAAGATACGAGAGATGCAGTGATCACTCAAGAGAGCAGGCCTGCTTCACGGTTAAACCAAGCTGACTCAATCAGCAGCAAAACCACGCAACAGGAGCAGAAGACGCGCCCCAAACAGTAAAACCCCCCACCCGACCCAGTGAGCTCGGAGCCTCACGACCTCCAGCCCACGCTAACAGAGAATGCTGTGGAAGTGCTGCACGCAATATGCCAGCACGTTTGGAACACTCAGCAGTGGCCACAGGACTAGAAAAGGTCAGTTTTCATTCCAACCCCAAAGAAAGGCAATGCCAAAGAATGCTCAAACTACCGCACAATTGCACTCATCTCCCACACTAGCAAAGTAATGCTCAAAATTCTCCAAGTCAGGCTTCAACAGTATGTGAACCATGACTTTCCAGATGTTCAAGATGGATTTAGAAAAGGCAGAGGAACCAGAGATCAAATTGCCAACATCCACTGGATCATTGAAAAAGCAAGAAAGTTCCAGAAAAACCATCTGCTGTATCAGCTATGCCGAAGCCTTTGACTGTATGGATCACAACAAACTGGAAAATTCTTCAAGAGATGGGAATACCAGACCACCTGACCTGCCTCTTTAGAAATCTGTATGCAGGGCAGGAAGCAACAGTTAGAACTGGACCTGGAACAACAGACTGGTTCCAAACAGGAAAAGGAGTACGTCAAGGCTGTATACTGTCACCCTGCTTATTTAACTTCTATGCAGAGTACATCATGAGAAACGCTGGCTGGAAGAAGCACAAGCTGGAATCAAGATTGCTGGGAGAAATATCAATAACCTCAGATATGCAGATGACACCACCCTTATGGCAGAAAGTGAAGAGGAACTAAAGAGACTCTTGATGAAAGTGAAAGAGGAGAGTGAAAAAGTTGGCTTAAAATTCAACATTCAGAAAACTAAGATCATGGTATCTGGTCCCATCACTTCATGGCAAATAGATGGAGAAACAACGGAAACAGTGACAGACTTTATTTTGGGCTCCAAAATCACTGCAGATGGTGACTGCAGCCATGAAATTAAAAGATGCTTGCTCCTTGGAAGAAAAATTATGAGCAACCTAGACAGCATGTTATAAAGCAGAGACATTAATTTGCCAACAAAGGTCCATCTAGTCAAAGCTATGGTTTTTCCAGTAGTCATGTATGGATTCAAGAGTTGGACTATAAAGAAAGGTTAGCACTGAAGAACTGATAATTTTAAACTATGGTGTGGAGAATTCTCTTCAGAGTCCCTTGGACTGCAAGAAGATCCAACTAGTCCATCCTAAAGGAAATCAGTCCTGAATATTCATTGAAAGGCCTGATGCTGAAGCTGAAACTCTAATACTGTGGCCACCTGATGCGAAGAACTGACTCATTGGAAAAGACCCTGATGCTGGGAAAGATTGAAGGTGAGAGGAGAAGGGGGCGGCAGAGGATGAGATGGCTGGGATGGCATCACTGATTCGATGGACATGAGTTTGGGTGGACTCTGGGAGTTGGTGATGAACATGGAGGCCTGGCGTGCTGCAGTCCATGGGGTCACAAAGAGTCAGGCACGACTGAGTGACTGAACCGAACTGAAGACGTGCCCTCTGCTCAGTGATAACAGTTTAGGGGGCTTTGCTGGGGGCCTGCTGGCTAAGAATCCACCTCCCAGTGCAGGGGATGCGGTTCAATTTCTGGGCGGGGGAACTAAGATCCCGCAGGCAGCTAAGGCCACACACCAAGCCGAGTGCTCTGGAGCCGGGGCTCCACAGCAGGAGAAGCACACACGGAATGGAAAAGCCGTGCAGGCTGCAGGCAGAGGGGCGTCCAGGCAGCGCAGCAACGAGCCTCCAGCTGCAGTGAGGGCCCAGCAGCAGCAGCAGCTACGGAAAGGAGCTCACGGCACCGAACCTGAGAGAGCTTCTCCACCGTGCCTGCCCTGGCCTGACCGTGATGGACAGGAAAGCACGCTTGCCCGATCTGGAGCAGGAGCTGACGCTGGAGGCTTGATGGCTACTCCAGGATGAGGAGGGAGGTGCTCTTCACCCCTCCCCACTTTTCCTCTGATTATAAAACTGGCCCCCTAAGTTCTTGGGGGCACGGCACCCTCACATCCGTCTGCTTGTCAGCCTCACAAGCATCCTATTCTAATAAACCACTTCTTATATGTCCCCGGGCTGAGACAGGAAGGCCCCGAGTCCTCAGAGCTCCCAAAATGCCATCTGCATTCCACCAAGACTTCCCCAACCCAGCCCTGCTGCACACCTGCCCCCAAGGCAACCTTCCAAAATGTAAATCTGGCCACACCACCTTCAGGCCCATCCCAAGGAGCAGAGCAGCCCAGGGCATGGCCTTCCAGCCCCCAGCCTGCCTGCCCCTCGCTGCAGTCTCACCAGCCCCAGCACAGCCGGCGGTCACCGGGGCAGGGCCGTGCTCTGCCCTTCCTGGCGGCCTTCACACTGCGGCAGTGGGCAGCGGCCCCCTGAGCCTGGGACTCTCCATCTCTGATCCTCAGGGAAAGACCCCCAGGCAGGGAAACCCCACCCTGGCAGGGTCACCCCGCCTGCAGATGATGGGCACATGCAGGACGAGGGGAGAACAGATGGGCACCCAGCCCTCGGTCACAGGCCCCCACCCACCCCATGATGGGGGCAACAGGCCTGCGGAGCCTGTCCGGATGGGGGTGGGGGGGCACCCGGAGGGCAGCGGGGCCGGGCCACCCGACTGCCAGACCCGGGGTGGGTGGCCTGCTCTGCCATGTGGCCTCCTGGGCCTGGAGCCGACACCGAGATGGACACCGCTGGCCCTGCTGAGCTCCAGAGACCACCCTCGTCCGAGTCGTCAGCACCCCACCCCACCCCACCCCCGTGTCTCCCCCAGAGTCAAGTTCAGAACACCAAGGGGGCGGCAGCCGGGCCTCTGCACACAGCTCCTTCAGCACTCCGGGGCAGAGGGTACCCAGGCGGAAGCGGGAAGACAGGGCTAGACCCCACCTGCCCGGGGGCAATGTCCTGGAATCATCAGCCATTTCTCCAGCAAAACCGAGGCTTCCGGCCCCCATCCTAACAGGCCTTACAGGTGGGGTTGCACCCCCTCTTACCCCACAGAAGCTAGGGAAGCAAAGATGAAAGGTGCAACACCAGTTCTCAGGAGCCCTGTGGGGAAGGGCCCAGAGAGGAGAAGGGTCCTGCCCAAGGGCACACAGCCCGCTGCTGGAGCACAGCATGGGGAGGGGAAGCTCGGCCGCTTCCTGGGGCTCTGGCGTGGTCCTGGGCAGCCGGCCGCAGTGTTCAGAAGACGAGCTCCCGAGCCTGACGTGGGAAGAAGGAAACAGTGCCTCCGCAGGGAGCAGGCACGTGGGCAGGGGGCTGGTCGGGCTGGGGAAGACACGGCCAGCGGCCACAGCCCCCTCCCCGTCCACTCGGCGGGCAGGAGGGAGGCCCGTCACCCCAAGGTGGTGGTCAACGCTGCCGCACAGAACGATGCCCAGGGACGGAAGGCTCAGGCCCACGGTGGGTGCTGGAAGGAAAACGAGCCCCGAGGCCCTGCCGCCGTCCCGTCCCCCTCATCCTCCTGGGGGGGGGGAGTACCCCACCCCCGCCGGCCGAGGAGGCTCTGCCCAGACAGCAGTGGTCTCTGGCCCCCAGGCCGGGAGAGGCTGGGCCTCGACCTGCCCACACTCCCGCCCCCACAGGAACGAGCCTGGGCCGTCCAGTCTATCTCTCCAGGGCGGCCACTCAGCTCCACGACTGACCGTCCCAGGCCCCCAGATCCTGCATCTCTACCAGGAGCTGGTCCCAAGAAGGGCCCCAGTCCGCACAGAACCTCTCCCAAGGGTCCCCAAGCATCTCAACCAGACCTCCGAGGGCCCTGGATCTGGACGAGAGGGAGCTGCCCAGCGACGCCTTCCCCCCCCCCACGAGGGGGCCCGCCTGCAGCTTCCATGCACTCCCAGGGAGGCTCCTTCCAGAACAGAACCTGACCCCACGAGGGAGACAAGACATTCCACCCCCAACCCTGCTGGGGGCACAGATGTCCACACCCCCAGCCTCCCAGCCAACCAGCCCCGACCAGGACGGTACGGTCGCCACAGACCCAGTCTCGACTCGCGCGGGACAACACGGAGCTGACTTTGACGTTGCTGTGTCTGCAGACACCACAGGAATGAGGTGAAACAGGTTAACCAGCAAGGTGCCTGGCAGCCAAGAAGATCAACTGCTGTTGTTCAGCCGCTCAGTGGTGTCCCACTCTCTGCGGCACGCCAGGCTTCCCTGTCCTTAGCTATGTCCTGGAGGTCGCTCAGAGAAGAGTAATACTTAAGGATAAATTTGTCTCTATTTTTTGGACCCATGCTCTGGTCTGACATTTGGTCCTGGGAGGTAGAAGCTAAAGTTTAAAACAGTTAATTTTCTAGTGCATTCTTAAAAATGGCCATTTCTGTGAGCTCCTCCAGTGCCTGCCTGGGTCGGCCGTGGACACCTGTGCCTGGAGCCAGGTTGCCACCCGCGTGGAGAAGCAGAGCCTGCCCAGCCCCAGGGCCCTGCCCACCCCAGGGCCCCAGCCTCGGGAAGTCCTGCCCAGAATCTCGCTTCAATCTTTCCTGCTACGCCCACATGCCATTGCCTTCCCTGGGTCCAGGCTGAGATCAGCAAATCCCAAGCCTCCGCCCACTCGCCCAGAAGTGAGGGTGGTCAGAGGAGAGAGCTCAGGCCCTGGACCGAGACCCTGGGTGTAGGGCTCACAAAGTGGAGAGGAGAACTCTGGACACCAGGAGCCCGGGGAACCCTGCAGACCACCGCCCAGAGCCTGTGTCTGAGAAGCCACACAAGCACGTGGGTACAGGGGGCCTAACCCCCGGCCGCCAGGCCAAGCCACCTCCAGCTGCACCGTGGGTCTCACCCAGCAGGCAGGCCGGGGGCCACCCCGTTGGGCCCCAGCAGGGCACAGCCTGACCCCACCCCTGCTCCCATGCCATCTCCCCAGCCCACAGGCACCCTCATGCATTAAGGGTCTGAGGGAGCAGGTGGGGGAAGGGGGACCCCGAAGGGTGACTGAGTGGGGCCCATGGACACTGGGGGACCCAGGTGGCCGGGGGCAGGTGGCGGAGAGGGAAGTGGAGCGGGGCTGGGCTGAGTGAGGCTCCCCCAGTGTCGGGGGCCCAGATGCAGGCAGGAGGGGCAGCCCCCCACCTGAGCAGTAACAACTCAGGACACAAACCCGCCCTGCATGTGGGGCCCACCCCGCTACCCTTCCCCCAGACACACGATGTCACACTAGCCCGAAAATCACTAAAGACAGATGCGTTCTCTTGCCGACTAAACATTAGAGGTTCTGACACACAAGCTCTGCTACGCACGGCCCCCTGAGGGAGCTGTGGCCTCAGGAGATGGCGTGGGAGCTGGGTGGGGTCAGGCTGTGTCCCGCGGGGGCCTGAGGGGTGGCCCCCGGCCTGGTTCCTGGGGGCCCACGGTGCAGCGGGAGGCAGCTTGGCCAGGGTGGGCAGGGGGCGTGCCCCCTTTACACACGTGCTTGTGTGGCTTCTCAGACTCAGTGTGAAAGCAATGAGCCAAAACAAATGCTCTTTAATGTGAAGACATGAGAGTGTGCGGAGTGTGTGGCGTGTCTGAGAGGTGCCTGGCATGTATGAGATGTGTGGCGTGTGTGTGGCGTCTATAACGTGTGTGGGTGGTTTGTGGTTTGTGAGATTGTGCAGTGTGTGCAGTTATAGTGTCTGGGGGGATGTAGTTGTGTGTGTGATATATACATAAAGGTGTGTGAGGTGTGTGTGAGGTGTGTGTGTTTGTGGTATGTTTTCTGTCTGGCATGTGTGTGTTGCATGTCTGTGTCCTGTGTGGGGTGTGTGCATGTGAGGGTGGTGTGTGAGGTGGGGTGTGTGTGTGTACGGTGTATAAGAGGTACTCATGGTGTGTGTGTGGTGTGTGAGGTGGGGTGTGTGTGTACAGTGTATAAGAGGTACTCGTGGTGTGTGTGTAAGGTGTGTAAGAGGTACGTGTGGTGTGCGTGTGGTATGTGAGGTAGGGTGTGTGTGTAAGGTGTGTAAGAGGTGTGTGTGGTGTGTGAGGTGGGGTGTGTGTGTAAGAGGTGTGTGTGGTGTGCGTGTGGTGTATGAGGTGGGGTGTGTGTGTAAGAGGTGCCTGTGGTATGTGAGGTGGGATGTGTGTAAGGTGTGTAAGAGGTATTCGTGGTGTACGTCTGGTGTGTGAGGTGGGGTGTGTGTGTGAGAGGTGTGTAAGACGTACGTGTGGTGTGCGTGTGGTGTGTGAGGTAGGGTGTGTGTGTAAGGTGTGTAAGAGGTATGTGTGGTGTGTGGTGTGTGAGGTGGGGTGTGTGTGTAAGAGGTGTGTGTGGTGTGTGTGTGGTGTGTGAGGTGGGGTGTGTGTGTAAGGTGTGTAAGAGGTGCCTGTGGTGTGCGTGTGGTGTGTGAGGTGGGGTGTGTGTGTAAGGTGTGTAAGAGGTGCCTGTGGTGTGTGAGGTGGTGTGCGTGTGGTGTGTGAGGTGGGGTGTGTGTGTAAGAGGTGTGTGTGGTGTGCATGTGGTGTGTGAGGTGGGGTGTGTGTGTAAGGTGTGTAAGAGGTGCCTGTGGTGTGCGTGTGGTGTGTGAGGTGGGGTGTGTGTGTAAGGTGTGTAAGAGGTGCCTGTGGTGTGCGTGTGGTGTGTGAGGTGGGGTGTGTGTAAGAGGTGTGTGTGGTGTGTGTGTGGTGTGTGAGGTGGGGTGTGTGTGGTGTGCGTGTGGTATGTGAGGTGGGGTGTGTGTGTAAGGTGTGTAAGAGGTGTGTGTGGTGTGCATGTGGTGTGTGAGGTGGGGTGTGTGTGTAAGGTGTGTAAGAGGTGCCTCTGGTGTGCGTGTGGTGTGTGAGGTGGGGTGTGTGTAAGAGGTGTGTGTGGTGTGTGTGTGGTGTGTGAGGTGGGGTGTGTGTGGTGTGCGTGTGGTATGTGAGGTGGGTGTGTGTGTAAGGTGTGTAAGAGGTGTGTGTGGTGTGTGTGTGGTGTGTGAGGTGGGGTGTGTGTGTAAGGGTGTGTGTGTGGTGTGCGTGTGGTGTGTGAGGTGGGGTGTGTAAGGTGTGTAAGAGGTGCCTGTGGTGTGTGAGGTGGGGTGTGTGTGTGAGGTGTGTAAGAGGTGCCTGTGGTGTGCGTGTGGTGTGTGAGGTGGGGTGTGTGTAAGAGGTGTGTGTGGTGTGTGTGTGGTGTGTGAGGTGGGGTGTGTGTGGTGTGCGTGTGGTATGTGAGGTGGGGTGTGTGTGTAAGGTGTGTAAGAGGTGTGTGTGTGGTGTGTGAGGTGGGGTGTGTGTGTAAGGGGTGTGTGTGGTGTGCGTGTGGTGTGTGAGGTGGGGTGTGTGTGTAAGGTGTGTAAGAGGTGCCTGTGGTGTGTGAGGTGGGGTGTGTGTGTGAGGTGTGTAAGAGGTGCCTGTGGTGCACTGTGACCTGTGAGGTTTGCATGTGATTGGTGCTCCCTGGATCGCAGCCTTGTTGTGGTGAAGGCGTCTGCACAGCTCAGTGAAGCCAGGAGCCGCGTCCACGCGAGACGGTGGGTCACAGAGGAGAGTCCTGGCAAAGCGGGCCTCCCTGGAGGAGGGAGCGCGGCTGCCCCAGCATCCTCATGCCACGAGCAGCCCACGAGCAGCATGAAAAGGCACAAAGACCGGCCACCGAGAGGCGCGTGCCCAGGCCGGAAGGTGCCCAGCACGCTCGTGGGCAAGGGCAGAGACCACTGCTGTGGCCCCAGGCAGGGGGAGCAGCCGGGCCGGGGCGGAAACGGCGCTCGGTGAGGGTGAGTCTGGGAGGAAAGCCCGGTGCTCTGAAGCCAGCATTGCACAGGAGCCCGGAATGTCAGGCACGTGAAGCAAGGGGGAGGTGGACATGGCCAACCAGGGGGAAGAGTGAGCGCAGCCATTCCAGGACTCAGCAAGCTAAGATGGGCCGGGGTGCCTGAATTTAGCTCAGTCGACAGTTACATCCACTACTGCGGGCAGGAATCCCTCAGAAGAAATGGAGTAGCCATCACAGTCAACAGAAGAGTCCGAAATGCAGTACTTGGAGGCAATCTCAAAAACGACAGAATGATCTCTGTTTGTTTCCAAGGCAAACCATTCAGTATCACAGTAATCCAGGTCTATGCCCTGACCAGTAACACTGAAGAAGCTGAAATTGAACTGTTCTATGAAGGACCTTACAAGACCTTCTAGAACTAACACCCAAAAAAGATGTCCTTTTCATTATAGGGGACTGGAATGCAAAAGTAGGAAGTCAAGAGATACCTGGAGTAACAGACAAGTTTGGCCTTGGAATACGGAATGAAGCAGAGCAAAGGCTAACAGAATTCTGCTAAGAGAATGCACTGGTCAGAGCAAACACCCTTCTTCAACAACACAGGGGACAACTTTACATATGGACACCACCGAACAGTCAATACTAAAATCAGATTAATTACATTCTTTGTAGTCAAAGATGGAGAAGCTCTATACAGTCAGCAAAAACAAGACAAGGAGCTGACTGTGGCTCAGATAATCAGTTCCTCATAGCAAAATTCAGGCTTAAAGAAAGCGGAGAAAACCACTAGGCCAATCAGGTATGACTTAAGTCAAATCCCCTGTGAATATAGAGGGGAGGGGACAAATACCTAAGGGATTCGATTTAATAAGCAGAGCACCTGAAGGACCAGACAACAAACAAAACCACCCCAAAGGAGAAGAGGTGAAAGCAGGCAAAGGGCTGTTGGAGGAGGCTTTACGAACAGGGAAGAAGAGAAGCGAAAGGCAGGGAGAAAGAGACAGATGCACCCGCCCAGAGTTCCAGAGAACAGCAAGGAGAGACAAGAAGACCTTCAACGAACAGTGCAAAGAAATAGAGGGGAACAGCAGAAAGGGCAAGACTGGAGACCTCTGCAAGAAACTGGAAATATCAGAGGAACAACCCATCCAAAGACAGGCACAATAAGGACAGAAACAGCAAGGACCTGAGAGAAGGAGACGAAGTCAGGAACAGATGGAAAGACGACAAAGGAGAGCTGCACAAAAATGGTCTCAGTGACCCAGACAGCCACGCCAGCGCAGCCTCCCACTCAGAGCCAGGCATCCTGGGGCGTGGAGCCGAGGGGACCTCCGGGAGCACTGGGGCCAACACCGCTGGCAGAGGTGACGGAAGTCCAGCAAAGCTGTTTAAAAGCCTGAAGGAGGATGCTATTAAAACACTGCACTCAACACGGATGCTATTAAAACACTGCACTCAACACGGATGCTATTAAAACACTGCACTCAACACGGATGCTATTAAAACACTGCACTCAACACGGATGCTATTAAAACACTGCACTCAACACGGATGCTATTAAAACACTGCACTCAACACGGATGCTATTAAAACACTGCACTCAACACGGATGCTATTAAAACACTGCACTCAACACGGATGCTATTAAAACACTGCACTCAACACGGATGCTATTAAAACACTGCACTCAACACGGATGCTATTAAAACACTGCACTCAACACGGATGCTATTAAAACACTGCACTCAACACGGATGCTATTAAAACACTGCACTCAACACGGATGCTATTAAAACACTGCACTCAACACGGATGCTATTAAAACACTGCACTCAACACGGATGCTATTAAAACACTGCACTCAACACGGATGCTATTAAAACACTGCACTCAACACGGATGCTATTAAAACACTGCACTCAACACGGATGCTATTAAAACACTGCACTCAACACGGATGCTATTAAAACACTGCACTCAACACGGATGCTATTAAAACACTGCACTCAACACGGATGCTATTAAAACACTGCACTCAACACGGATGCTATTAAAACACTGCACTCAACACGGATGCTATTAAAACACTGCACTCAACACGGATGCTATTAAAACACTGCACTCAACACGGATGCTATTAAAACACTGCACTCAACACGGATGCTATTAAAACACTGCACTCAACACGGATGCTATTAAAACACTGCACTCAACACGGATGCTATTAAAACACTGCACTCAACACGGATGCTATTAAAACACTGCACTCAACACGGATGCTATTAAAACACTGCACTCAACACGGCAGCAAATCTGGAAAACCCAGCAGTGGCCACTGGACTGGAAGAAGCCAGTCTTCATCGCAGTTCCCAAGCAGGGCAGTACAAAAGAATGTTCAGACCACCATACGACTGCACTCATCTCCCACGCTAGTAAGGCTATGCTTAAAGTCCTCCAAGTTAGGCTCCACATTACATGCACCAAGAACTTCCAGATGTACAAGCTGAGTTTCAAAAAGGCAGAGGAACCAGAGATCAAACTGCCAACATTCGCTGGACATAGAGGAAGCAAGGAAATTCCAGAAAAACACCTACCTCTGTTTGATCGACTATGCTAAAGCCTTTGACAGTGTGGATCAAAACAAACGGTGGAAAAATCTTAGAGAGATAGGAATACCAAGCCATCTTAACTGTCTCCTGAGAAACTTGTATGCGGGTCAAGAAGCAACAGTTAGAACCCTGAGCGACTGGCTGGTTTAGGACTGAGAAGAAGCACGGCTAGGCTTTTCATCGTCACCCTGTTTCTCTAACTCACACAAAGAGCACCTCATGCGAGATGCAAGCTGGCCACAGTCTTGGTTGTGGAATCAAGGTTGCCAAGAGAAATTCCAGCAGCCTCAGACACGCAGATGATACCACTCTAAAGGCAGAAAGTGTGCAGAACTAAGGAGCCTCTTGGTGAGAGTGAAAGAGGAGAGTGAAAAACCAGCTTAAAACTCAATATTGAAAAAATAAGATCATGGCATCCAGTCCCATCACTTCATGGCAAACAGAAGGGGAAACGGTGGAAGCCATGATGGAGTTTCTCTTCTTAGGCTCTAAAATCAGCGCGGATGGTGACCACAGCCATGAAACAGGAAGGCGATAGAGGCCTTCCATGGAGGAGGGCACGGCAGCCACTCCGGCGTTCTTCCCTGGAGAATCCCATGGACAGAGAGGCCTGGAGAGCCACAGTCTGTGGGGCTGCAAAGAGTCAGACATGACCGAAGCGCTTGGCACAGAGGCCTCAGACAGTGATATCCTGGGGCTTGGGCAAGACAGCATCAGCCTCTTAGTTAGGGGCAGCGTCAGGGTGTTAGCGGGAGAGCGAGGTCATCAGGCGAACAGTGTCAGGGCCTCACAGACACCATCGAGGACTGAGAGAGGGCAGGGAACTCGGGCAGGGACACGATCGGGGCCCCGGGGGAAATGAGCGGAGGACGCAGGGAGAAAGAGTTGAGGCCAACATTCAGGGACGGTCAGAGAAAGACACAGTCAGGGCCTTAAACACAGACAAGATCAGGGCTCAAGTGAGAAACAGCTCAAGATATTAGGAATGACACAAGGGCCTAAAGTAGCGAGAGTGTCAGAGTCTCAGGAAGAGGACCAGGGCCTTATCAGCGAGACCTCAGGATGACAGCTAGGGCCACTGACGGGACCGAGTTAGGGCAAGCAGCTCCGTGTGAGCGGGAGATGAGTCGAGAGGCAGTGAGAGACAGCATGAGGCCGTTTATTCTTTTAAAAAAGTGAGGTCACTAGTTAAAACAGCGACAGGACCCTAGGAAGGGCAAGTTATACAGGCCATTAGGGAGGACCAGAGTCAGACCATAAAGATGGCTGGGCACCAAAGAATCAATGCTTTTGAACTGTGGTGTTGGAGAAGACTCTTGAGAGTCCCTTGGACTGCGAGGAGGTCCAACCAGTCCATCCTAAAGGAGATCAGCCCTGGGTGTTCAATGGAAGGACTGATGGGGAAGCTGAAACTCCAATACTTTGGCCACCTGATGCGGAGAGCTGACTCATTTGAAAAGACCCTCATGCTGGAAAGATTGGGGGCAGGAGCAGAAGGGGACGACAGAGGATGAGATGGCTGGATGGCATCACGGACTCGATGGACATGAACTTGGCAAGCTCCAGGAGACAGTGAAGGACAGGGAGCCCTGGTGTGCCGCGGTCCAGGGGGTCGCGAAGAGTCGGACACGATTCGGTGACTGAGCGACAGCAGCTCGTGTGCTGAGCCTCTGTGGCGCCTGCGTCCTGTGTGGGGCACGCAGTGTGTGAGGTGCATGGTGTGTGTGGTGCACATGCAGCGAGTGTGTGTGTAATGTGTCCGTGAGGTGTGTGCAGTGTGTGTGCAGTGAGCGTGTGTGTGTAGTGTGTGTGTCACGTGTGTGAGGACAGCCTCCCCTGATGACTGAGGGCGCGGCCTCCGCCCCGTCCAGCCTTGAGACGGGGCCCTGGCACCTCTGACCTCGACCCCCTCTCACCCGTGCCCCCTCCCGATCCCCAGGCCCCCGGCCCCCTGTCCCCTGTCCCAAGGCCCCTGGCCCCCATCCCCCATCCCCTCGGCCCCCCTGTCCCAGGCCCCATCCCCCATCCCCCATCCCCCATCCCCCTGTCCCCAGGCCCCTGGCCCCCGTGTCCCCTATCCCAAGGCCCCCGGCCCCATCCCCAGGCCCCCATTCCCCCCTGTCCCCCGGCCCCATCCCCCCATCCCCCTGTCCCCCGGCCCCCAGGCCCCTGTCCCCTGGCCCCATCCCCCAGTCCCCGGCCCCCTGTCCCCCGGCCCCGGTCCCCCGGAGACAGGGCTGCACTCACTGAGGCCAGGCCGCCCAGGTGTCCCAGCCGAACCCCCGCCGTGCCAGCGACCTGCCAGCCGGCAGCGCCAGCAGCTGCGGACAGGAGTCCGGCTCAGCGGCTGAGCCCTGGGGTCGCTGGAAGCACGGCCACGGGGGCAGGAAGCCGGCTCTGGCGGGCAGAGCGGTATGTGGAGGGTCACCACACGGAGGTGGCATGGGGACAGGCGTGTGTGGAGCGCAGAGAGGGTGGCCTTGTGGGCTCCGCACGAGGCACACTGCCCTCTGTCCCGAGGACAGCGCTCAGCCCGGGTGGGTCCACCCCGGCCCTGCGGTCTCCATGGCCCCGGCTGAGGGACCCCGGGGACAGGCTTCAGGGCCGGCTGCACCACCGGGGGGCTTCCTGGCAGAGGCGGCCGGAGCCGGGGGATCACAGAAGGCCTCGGAAGACACCGACCAGTCTCAGGCAAGAAACTCCGCCCCTGCCAGGAGCGGCCTGTGAAGACCACAGAACAAGATGGGAAGGCTCAGGGCCACCGCCCCTGAGATGGGGCACAGACGGCCGCCGCCCAGGGACGCGCCCCTCGGAGCCTCCTGGGCCAGGGTGTGGAGTCTCCAGGCTCACGCTCTCGGGAGCACCCTGCCCAGCAGAGGACCGTCCCCTCCATGGTTGCTGGGGACCCTGCTTCCCCCAGAGTTTGGCCAGCACACCCCCTCCAAGGGCCACACACGACACACCCACGGCCACGAGGGCTGGCAGGAGGCAGAGACGCGCCCCAGGTCGCAGGGGCAGGAGGCGGCGCGCTCGGCAGGGCAGGGCCGACGGCGTGGAACCTGAGCCCTGGCTGAGCCCCCAGGGAGGCACCGTCAATCGAGGCCCCGGGGGTGGTGGGCGGGCTGGCGCCGGCCGCTTCCTCTTTGTGCGCTTCGGACATGCACTCCAGGCGTCTAACTCCCCTCTTGCTCCTTGCGGTGGAGCAAGGAGACCCCATGTCGGGAGACCCCGCCACGTCCCTCCCGGCCCAGTTGCTGCCTGGCAGCTTCCCCCGCTTCTCCTCCGACTCCAGGGGCACAGGGGCCTGGACACAGGCAGCCGGACCGTCCCCAGGCGGGCCCCCCACCTCATGCTGTGGGCGCAGAGATGCAGGCCCAGAGCAGGGGGCATCTCAGCATTCGCTGAAGCCCTGAGGGACGGCGGTTCTGTGAGCGGATAAGTGCCCTGTCACTGAGGGATTCAAGCTGAGGACAGACCACTGCTGGCAGGACACGGAGGGGACCCAGCTCTGGCCTGGATGACCTCCAAGGCCCCCTTTCCAACGACCTCTAAACCCCCGACATCTGCACCCCTGCTGGGCCGCCCAGGGGCCGATTCCCCAGGCAGCCTGTCTTCAGGGGGCGCCCACCACCCAGGTCTGGGGGAGCTCAGTGGTGCTCTTTACAATATCACTACTCTCACAGACAGCCTGGGGGGTGTTAGAACTAAATACACAATAGAGATCAGGCTTGAAAACTTCCCGAGCAGACAAAACCACGTAAGCCACGGAAGCAAAAGTAAATCCAGCTTATTTCACAAACACAAGCAAAACTGAACGGAGGTCACTACTTGTGAATGCTTCTGACGATCATAAAAGAAACAAGTCTCTTCCCCAGAGTGGGAGGAGACACAGGCAACCTCACTTTGCTTCACGAATGGAAGGTCACGGGCAGCCCTGTCGAGAAAGCCCTTCAGCACCATTTTCCCAACACCCTCTGCTCACTCCGTGTCTGTCACATTTTGGGAATTCTCACAACATTCCAAACGTTCACTGTTCCTGGATTTGCCGTGGTGATTTGCGAGCAGTGATCTTCGATATTACTATTGCAGCTGTTTTGGCATTTTTTAGCAATAAAGTGTTTTGTAATGAAGCGAAGTGAAAGTCACTCAGTCGTGTCTAACTCTTTGCGACTCCATGGACCATACAGTCTATGGCATTTTCCAGACCAGAATACTGGAGTGGGTAGCCTATCTTTTCTCCAGGGGACCTTTCCAACCCAGGAATCAAACCGGGGTCTCCTGCATTGCAGGCAGATTCTTTACCAACTGAGCCATGAGGGAAGCCCATTTTGTAATGAAAACACGCAAATTGTTTTTCCAGGGGTGACGCTGTTGCACACTTACGAGACTGCAGCCTGGTGCAACCTGACTTTGAGATGCACAAACTGAAGACTCTCTGTGCCTATCTCTACCGCAGTGTGCCTGCAGTCACGTTGTTTAAAACCTGTATTATTTTTTTACTACAATCTATTTTTTTTTGCACTGCCCTAGGTCTTCGGTGTGTGGAGTCTTGGTTGCGACACATCGGCTCCTCTTTGGGGCACAGACTCTGGAGTGCAGCTCAGTTGCCCCATGGCACGTGGGATCCTGGAGCGTCCCAGGCAGTGCGTTGTTAAAGACTCCGCCTGCCAATGCCGGGGACGCAAGGGACGCAGTTCAGTCCCTGGGTTGGAACGATCCCCTGGAGAAGGAAATAGCAACCCACTCCAGTGTTCTTGCCTGGGAAGTCCCAGGGACGGGGAGCCTGGTGGGCTGCAGTCCACGGGGTTGCACAGAATCAGACAGGGCAGCACACACAGGTGCCCATGCTTATGCGGAATCCTAGGCTCCTGACCAGGGATTGAGCCCACATCCTTGCGTTGGAAGGCGGATTCCTGCCCACTGGACCGCCAGGGAAGGCCCCACAGTCACTGCTGATCAACCCCTTGCTGTCTGGGAACCTCGCTGCAATGACCAACCACAGTGTAGGTGGGCACTCCCGGCAACAGACACGCCATCCTGGGGCACCATGCCCCGGCGTCTCCTCTGTCTTTGACTTTGTAAACTCCGAGGTCACAGACTTGGGTCACACTTTACCTGGGCATGTGGGATTAGACGGCCTTCACGCATGTCCTCCGGGGCCAGCTGCCAGCTCGCAGAAGGCACGTCCCACCCTGGACCTCCTTCTCCCCAGCAGACACTGCTGACCCTCCGGAGGTTAAAGGCTCTGTGACACAGGGCCTTTTCATGCTCTTCATGGGGTTCTCTAGGCAAGAAGACTGAAGCGGTTTGCCATTCCCTTCTCCAGTGGACCACATTTTGTCAGCAAGGAGATCCAACCAGTCCATCCTAAAGGAAATCAGTCCTGAATATTCACTGGAAGGACTGATGCTGAAGCTGAAACTCCAGTACTTTGGCCACCTGATGCAAAGAGGTGACTCTTGGAAAAGACCCTGAGGCTGGGAAATATTGAAGGTGGGAGGAGAAGGGGACGACAGAGGATGAGATGGTTGGATGGCATCACCAGCTTGATAGACATGAGTTTGAGCAAGCTCCGGGAGTTGGTGATGGACAGGGAGGCCTGGCGTACTGCATGCAGTCCATGGGGTCACAAAGAGTCAGACATGACTGAGCGACTGGACTGAATGGACACAGGCCCTGGGTGTCAGGAAGAGCACAGATGGAAGGTTCCAGGAGGCGGGGAGGGCGGAGCGGAGGGCCTGGGAGAGGCCACAGGGCTGGGCGTGCAGAGGGAGGGTGCTCGGGGGCCGTGCCGCCTCGCGGGTGTCGCCAGGCTGGCTGGAGGTTCAGAGTGGGCTAAACACATACCAGGCACCTCCTGTGTGCTCAGCACTTTCCCACGAAGACCCCAGACCATGGAGGAGGGCCGAGCGTCAGAAGCTGGCAGGTGCGGGACCCCAGAGCAGGGCTCCGGAGGCACGAGCCACGTGGCGACGGCCTCTGTCCTGGCTTGGGCCCAGGGGTCCCCAGCCCACAGCAGGGGTGACGGATGCGGGGTCTGCGGCGGTTGCCCTTCCTCCTGCCCGCCTGGTCAGTCGGCACTCCGAGAGGGCAGAACTCTGTGGGGGCCTGGGTGTCACCCGCTGCCGTGAGGCAGTGCAGAGCCTCATGGAGGAGAGAGTCGGGTGGAGGGAAGGGGCCAGAGAAGGGGTCTCTCCCCAAGTCAGGAGGGCAGACAGAGGCGGAGTCCGGACACCTCGCTCTGGAGCCGGGGTCTTCCCTGTCTCCTTTTAAGAGCAACATGGGAGGCTTTCTGTACTTGGGGGCACAGGAGTCCCTAAGTCCCACATGGGGACAGAGGGTGTGGGAGTCTGGTCACCTCCCCAGGAGGGCCAGTGGTGGCAGGGAGCACCCAGCAGTGATGGGGAGCACTCAGTGGTGGCGGGGAGCATGCCACAGTAACAGGGAGCACCCAGCAGTGGCAGGGAGCACTCAGCGGTGATGGGGAACACCCAGTGCTGGTGGGGAGCACTCAGCAGTGGTAGGGAGCACTCAGCAGTGGCATGGAGCACCCAGCAGTGATGGGGAGCACGCAGCAGTGGCGGTGAGCACCCAGCGGTGGCAGGGATCATCCAGCACTGGTGGGGAGCATGCAGCAGTAACAGGGAGCACCTAGCGCTGGCTGGGAGCACTCAGCAGTGATGGGGATCACCCAGCACTGGTGGGGAGCATGCAGCAGTAACATGGAGCACCCAGCAGTGGCAGGGAGCACTCAGCGGTGATGGGGAGCACTCAGTGGTAGCAGGGAGCACACAGCAGTGGTGGGAAGCACTCAGCAGTGGAAGGGAGCACTCAGCAGTGGTGAGGAGCACCCAGCACTGGCGGGGAGCATGCAGCAGTAACAGGAAGCACCCAGCAGTGATAGGGAGCACTCAGAGGTGACGGGGAACACTCAGCATTAGCAGGGAGTACCCAGAAGTGGTGGGGAGCATGCAGCAGTGGAAGGGAGCATGCAGCGGTGGCAGGGAGCATCCAGTGCTGGCAGGGAGCACCCCCAGAGCATGGCACTCAGCCCATGTGCTGGGTTTAAGCCCAGGTCTCTAGGTGAGTGTCCTGGGAACCTGACCCCCAGGTTCCTTATTCTAGAAAGTGAAGAATGACGGTACCTCTGCACAGAGAATCGTGCTGGTTATCCACATGCAATGCTCAGAACAGGCCTGGGTCACCGCCAACTTCAAAAATAAGTGAAAAATAAGAACCATTGTCCTCAGCCTCCATGGGCACTGTGCCAGGACGCCTCAGACACCAAACCCATAGATGCTCAAGTGGCACACCTCCCTCCTGGACAGTTTAATTCACCTCTAGATTGCTGAGAACACCTCACACAATGTAAACACTGTGTGACTAGTTGTAAATGCAATGTAAACACTATATAAACAGTTGGTGCGTGGCAAACTCGATTTTTGCTCTGTGGGGCTGTTCAGAATTCTTTTTCAGATGCTTTCACTCGACAGCTGGTTGGCTCCTCAGACGTGGAGGAGAATCCCAGACACAGAGAGAGTGACTGCGTCACCATGTGTCCCAGCAGGCCCACTCCTAGGCGCGTGCCCAGGAGAAATAGAGTCAGGTGTCCTGTCAGAAACCTGCCCTCAGATGTTCACAGCACTGGCATTCACATCGTCAAACACCAACCGAAACGCCATCGACAGATGGATAAATACACTGAGGTTTATCCCTGCCACAGGACATCATTCAGCAGCTCAGAGGAACAAAGGCCGGATTTGTGACATGTGGACTGGCGTTGAAAGCAGAAGCCCCTCACAGAAGCCCACCAGATGAATGATTCTCTTATAGGAAACGTCCAGAGAGACAGACTGACAGAGACAGGAGGCAGATGGCCCCCTGGCTGGAGCCTGAGGGGAAGGAGGATGGGGCGACCACTGACGCACACAGCTTTCTTTCCGGGTGACCAGGCTCTGAAGTTAGCTGGCGGTGCTGCCCGCAAAGCTCTGCTGAAACCCCAGCTGCGCATTCAGGTGGGTGCACTGTGCGGCCTGCAGGTCACACCTCAGTCACGGTTTTTAAAGAAAAAGCTGGGGTCTTCCCTGGAGGTCTAGCGGTTACGACTCTGAGCCTCCCCTGCAGGGGGTATGGGTTCAAGCCCTGATCAGGAAACTGTTCCTGGATGTTGGGTGGCATGGCCAAAAAAAAGTAAAACCCTGTAAACCTCCAAGGGAAGGGCTTTGATCACAGTTTTGGGAGCAGGGAGATGGGGGCAGGGAGCCCCAGCAACAGCCCACAGCCAGCTGCAGGGTCCGACTCGGGACTCTGAGTTACAGAATTCCACGTCCAAGGTTCTTCCTGAAGCTTTTCCTGAATCCAGCCTGAAGCCCACACACCCAGGGAAAAGCCTCCGCTCACCTTCCCCACCCACCGAACCCTCAGGAAATACCCCCACCTCTCAATGCCCCTCCAGCTTCCTGTGGGATCTGAGGCCACAGAGAAGGTCACAGGGGACAGGCACCCGCACAGGACCCTATGCTCCAGCCCCAGCTGACACCTTTAGGGGAGCGGAGGCGGGGCGGAGGGAACGCAGCAGGCTCCAGGGTGTGTGCGCTCCAGGGGCGCTGCAGCAGGCGGGCTGGGCTCCCGCTCAAAACCGCTGGGCAGAGGCCGGAAGGTTGGAGGCGGGAGGAGAAGGGGAAGACAGAGGATGAGATGGCTGGATGCCATCAACGACTCGATGGACATGAGTTTGAGCAAGCTCTGGGAGTTGGTGAGGGACAGGGAGGCCTTGCGTGCTGCAGTCCATGGGGTCACAAAGAGTCGGGCAGGACTGAGCGACTGAACTGAACTGATGTCTTCTGCAGAGAAATGTCTGCGTCTGTCTTGCTCACGTTCTGGCTGCTTATCTGGTATTAAGCTACATGAGCTGCTTGTGTATTTGGGGGTTAATCTTTTGTCAGTTGTCTCACGTGCTCTCCCAAGTGTTTCAGTAGATTAGCCACAGCCCTGCAGGAGGCAGGATCTGGACACAGGTGCCTGGCCCCGGGGTGGCAAAGCTGAGCACCTGTGAGATGCCAGGCCCAGAGCCCCCAGACCCCACCTGGATGGGTCAGGGCCCAGGAAGGTGCAGAGTCCACTCTGGGCTGCACTCTCGCCTGAGGCCATGAGCTGGGGCCCAGTGGATGGTACGCAAGTGGCTTCCGGCCATCAGGCCCAAGCGGGCCCAGCGTGGAGAGCAGGCTGAAGGCCCCTCACCGCCCCCGCCGGGTGGCCGCTCAGAGCAGACGGCAGGCTGTCTGGAGGTCTGGGGTGCGGGCCCTCCCTCCGTCTCTCCACCGCTGCCCCAGGTCCAACGGCACATGGCCGGCCCCACAGTAGAAGGTCAGCCTGGCTCTCTAGTCTCTGCGGCAGGTGGCACAGCCAGGCCCTCCCACAAGGGGCAGGGGCTCGGGCTCCACCCACATCTCCCACTTGGCAGAGTCGCCACACAGCTGGGAGGCCCCCTGTGCCCCCGAGCCCCTCCTGCTACAGCACAACCTGGGAGTAGGGGCAGGAGCGCCCTGCTTCCCGAAGACCCCTTCGTGAACCTGCGAAGACGCGGTTCTACAAGCAACACAGAGACCACAACAGCCGCTGAAGGCCAGTCCCTGTCAGTCCAGGAAGGCAGGGGGCTCTGGCCGCCCTCGCCCCAGCCCTTCCCCAGCTTCAGGACACAGGACAAGTGAACAGGATGCAGAGAACAATGAGGAGATGAAACAAGGGCAGGCAGAGAGGCCGCGCAGCCTGTCTCGACCTGACGAGGACTGTCTCCACGTCGTCCCTGAGCTCGGGGGCAGACGAGGGAGCGGCCCGAGCCCCGCGCAGGGCCAGCCGCTCCGGGGCCTTTCTGCAGGGGTCCCCTCAGCCAGGGAGGTACATGGGGGTCAGGGCAGGGGCGCGGGTCCTGACACAAAGGGCGCTTCAGCGCGCCTCACCCGCCGGCCGGCTCAGGACCGAGGGCCGCCCCGAGGCCCCAGCCCGCCGCCCGTTTCCCCGTGCCCCCACCCCGGACCTGCCTGGCAGACTCTGAGGCCACAGCAGGGAGGGGGTGGAGGCTGCGGTGTGCTTACCGCCAGGAGCGGCCCAGGTGGGCTGGCAGACGGGCCAAGAGGCGAGCTAGGAGAGGAGGGCTGCTCTGGGGGCCGCGCTTTCTGCCTTCCGGCCTCTGGGCCTCCCCCAAGCCCCTGGGTTTGTTTTCCACATTTTGCTGTCCTGTTGCCAGGCAGCCTGTCGGGCCCCAGAGAAGCGGGCGGTGGCTGGCGTCGCTGGCAGATGTGGGCAGGAGCACGCGGCTCCGGCTCTGGCCACCGTGGCCGACCCTCCAGGCCTCTTGGGCCTCAGTGTTCAACCTGAGGATGCTGCACTTGAGGGCCTCACCTCCTTTCTGCTGCCATCAAAGCCCCTTTCCCGTGTACTCTGATTTTAGAAAAGACAGAAAATACCCGCTTGGTTCCTAACGGGAGAGCGGAGAGGAGGCTGACCCGAGGGCCCACTGGGCAGGTGCAACCCAGTCTCCGATGCCCACCTGCTGTGTGATCCCGGACAAGGCACGCCCCCTCTCTCAGCCCTGCTTCCCCGTCAGCAAAACCAGACGCTGAACGGACGACGCCCGAGGCGCCCCCCGGCGCCCTAGGCTGCGGCTCACTCGACACGGGCCAGGGACGGGGAGGCCTCTTCCCCAAATCCCTTCTCTAAAGCCCTTCCTCAGACCAGCCTTAGATGGAGGCCGCCAGGCTCTGCTTGCCCCCCAGGCACCGGGGCCCTCTGCTGGCTCAGCCTCCTCTCTGCAGACTCACCCCAGCCTGCAGCCCCCACGCCTGCTGACGGTGGCGGGGCAGGGGCCTCTGTCCCCGCTCTGCCTTAGCCTGCGTCCCCTGTGACGACACAGAACCTCAAAAGGCCCCTCCCCGGGCAGCACGCAGCGCGCCTATCCACACTAAGAACGGCCCATGCCCCAGGAGTTTGCGTGAGCTATTCCCTGGCGAGTAGGCGACAGTGTTCCCAGTCCACAGACGACAGAAGGAGCCTCCGAGGTCAAGTACTTTCCCAAGTTCACACAGCTAAAAGGAAAAGGCCAAGATGGGAGCCTGGACCTGTCTGCTTTTAAGCATCAGCGTTCCCGCCGAGATGTCACCACCACCCCAGGCTGTCACAGGACCCCAGTGGAGGGGGCTGAGAGGCACGGCCCGTGGGGACCCGCCCTCAACCTCGGCAAAAGCAGACCAACGGGCCCTTCAAGCAGCTAAACCAACCTTGTCATTTGCAGTTGAGTGCACCTTGCCCACAGTCACACGGTGAGCCTGGGGCAATGCCACTCCCCACCCCAGGGCAGCCCGCAGTCCACACCGGCACCCCAGGATCCTGGGGGTCCTCCCACCGCTGCCCTGGTGCAGACGCGCTCTGGCTGCTCCCTCTGGGGGCCAGCCTCACCCTCTCTTAGCCCCTGTTGACTCCTTCCTGGAAGGTTCTGGAGCGGATGGACTGAACCCATCTTGTAACCTCAGAAGGGATGGGAAGTGGGGTGGGGGAACCAGCGGAAAAGACGAGTGAGATTAAAGTCAAGCAGCAACTTTCTCGCCCATGAATTTTTAGCCGCAGAACCTCTCTAATGATCCAAGGAAGAGGCACAGAAAGACACAGACGGGGAGGAGGCAGAGCCGCTGCCCCCCTTCTGCGGGGCCGCCCTGAAGCTGCTGGGAGACCGCATGGCAGGTCCCCCCGCCCCCCTGCAGGTCCTTATCGCTGCAGCCACTCAGGACTCAGCACTGGATGAAGCATCGCACACGCATTGCTTGCTCACGCCTCACGGCAGCTAAAACACCACAGCTGTTCTCACTTCATCCTGACAACTAACTGAAGCTCAAGGATGTGGAGTATCATGCTCAAGGTCACACAGCCACTAACCGGTAAGCCCGGGTCCCCCAGGGATGCCTGCCTGTGGCCCACTCACACCCAGTATCTGCCTCGAGGGTCTCCACTCTGCAGACAGACGTGTGCTGGGAATTCCAGGGCCACGGGCCCCACCGCCCAGCCAAGCCCGCTTCTGATCAGACTCTGCCACAGGACGGCAGGGGTCCCGGGAAGTCAGCTGGTTGGACCCCTGCCATGTACAGTCAAGGAAAGCAAGAAAGGGGCTTGCCCAAGGTCACACAAAGTCACAGGAATGAGACGCAGCACCCAGAATTAGACTTAAGCCTCCGATCTTAAAGCGGGAGCCTCCCCACAGCACCCTGAGGCCCACTGAGAAGCCATCGCTCATCTCAGCTGGAAGAGAGCCAGAGCACCCCAGGCGGGCTCCCGCTAAGCTCCTGTGTCCAGGGCTATCGCAGTGCAGCCTTTCAAGTCATCCTCATCAATTAGACACAGCGTGACCTTGGGAGGCCCGTGACACCCGCTGAACCCCCAGGCCTCCTATGCCACACTGGGAATCCTTCTGGGGAGGCTCTGCCCCTGCAAGGAGGCTGTGTGGTGCTGGAAACAGTCTCAGGCGCGCTGCCTTGCGGGGGAGGGCGCTGCAGTTCTCCCCAGAGGCTAGGTCACCCAGGGGTGGGCCCCGATGCCCTCAGCACACCCCACCTGCAGGCAGGCCAGCAGGAGCAGGAGAGATTCAGTCACCATAAACTCCAAACCCCCATTTTCCAGATGAAGATACTGAGGCCTGGCAGGGTAAGAGAGTTGTCCAAGGTCACAGGCGGGGTTGGCATGGAAGCTTCCCGACTCGGTCTGGCACGCCAGGAGCGCAGCTCCACACCACCACCAGCCTCCCAGGATGGCCGTGCGGAGCTCCTGCACAGGCGGGGAATGGAGGCGGAGCCCTGCTAGGCGGCCGAGCCGGCAGGTGCGCCCGTGGGCTTGCTCGCCCACCGCCCTGCCCCCCACGCCCCCACTCCCCACCGGGGCATCGCATCACCTGAAGGCTCAGAGAGGTGCGGCCGCTCGGCCAAGGTCACACAGAAAAATGAGCAGAGTCTGCGCGCCAACGGGCCCCCCACCCCCACCCCGGTCTCTCCAAGCTACGCCGCTCGCCGGGATCCCGGGCCCTCGCTTCCCCATGTACTGGCCGCGCGCTGGCTGGAGTAGAAAAAAGTTTCTGGGAGAGGAAGGGGCGGAAGACGCCGCCGCCCATCCCAGACCCAGATGGCCGCGGCCGGGCGAGGGGACAGAAAGGAAGCGCGCTCCGCGCTCCGCCAGGTGCCCGCGGGATCCCGCGCCCGCAGCCACTCTGCGCCGCGGAGTTCCGGGATAATTCCGGATTCTCCCTTAGAACCATCAGGGTGCTCCCGGAGCGCGCGGACTCCCGGAGGGCAGTCCCCCACCGCCCGAAGTCCGAGCGTCCCAGGCGGGCGCCGCCTGCGTCCCCGGCCCTGCCGCCCGCGCACCGCTCTTACCCGGAGACGGTTCGGCGTGACGGCCCGAGCTCGCGGCGAGGGCGGTGGGCAGGACGCCGCGCTCCCGGAGCGCAGGCCCCTCTCGGCGCGTCCCGGCGTCCCGCCGCGGCGGCTCCGCCCGCTCCCTCGCGCCGCAGTAGTAACACCTGCCCCGCGCCCGCCGCCCGCCAATCCCGAGGCCGCTCTCGGCCGTCCGCACGCGGCGCGGGCCCGGCCTCCTAGCGCGACCCCCGCCCCACGACCCGCCCCACCCGGGCCCGGGGAGGGGAGAGAAGTTTGCGGTGGGTGAGGCCTGCCGCGCGCCCCGCCACCCACGGGCTCTCCGAGCCTCGCGCGCGGGGATTGGCTGCGAGGGGCGGCGGGCGTGCGGGCGCCTCCCCGCGCTCGGGGACCCCCTCGCGGGCGGGAGGGAGCCGATTTGCTCCGGGGCTACGGATGAAGGCTTTCCAGGTCGGGAAGAGAAAAGGGAGGCGAGGAGGAGCGGCGGAGACAAAGGCAGGGGGGAGGGGGCGGGGGTGGGGGGCGTCCGCCCGCAGCCCGGAGCCCAGGCTCTTCCTGCGCCGCGGGGACGCACGCGGGCGGAGGGGCCCTGCGGGGAGGGCACAGGGCCCCGATCCCGCTCTCAGAGGGCACCTCCGTGGGGCCTCTCGGGGAGGCCGGGCCTGGGCCCCCACCCCAGCACTGCGGCCGGAGGGGCAGGAGCGACAAGGAACCACTGAGCCCCTCCTCCGGCCTCGGCATCCAGCGTCCGGACCTCTGGACCCGCTCAGCCGCGTGGAACTTGGCTTGTGTCGGTTTGCCTGGCCTCGCCCCCGCCCCCTCTGCTCCGCTCCGCTCTCAGGAGCTCTCTCCTCTCTGCTTGCTCCCGGCCTGCAGACTCAGAATCCGGAATCAAGTTTGGGGTTTCACCCTGGAAGTGACACCCCCAAATCCGGTGTGTTGGGAGAGAACTTAGCCAGGCTCCCCGGGGCGCCTCACCTCTGCAGCGTCAGAGCCGAGGAACCCCGGGGACCCCCGGTCCTGCAAGCCCTCTGTGTCCTCTCCTCCCTGCGTCCCCAGCCCGCCAGCCACATCACCCAAGCGGCCACCGCACTGCGGCGGCGGCACCGCGCTCGCGCTGGGCACCGACCAGCCAGGCCCCAGCCGGGTCTGCGGAAAACGCTGACTCGGGGTTTCCAGGCTGCAAGCGCGGGAGTGTGCTCCACCGGCACTCCCGGCTGGGAGCATGCGGGCGAGGAGACGCGGGGCAGACACCCGCTGGTCAGTTCTGCTGACCCCTCACGGCAGGGGCTCAAGGTCAGCTGTTGGGCAGGAGGGGAGGTTTCCTCCTGCATCAAGCCTCGCCCGGGCTGCTGGTCACCACACTGACGGGACCTGACCCTGGAGGTGGCTCTTGCATCCCTCCCGGGAGAGAAAGAATCCCTGGAAAGCCCACAAAGTGTATTCTCCGGGAGGAGAGAAGGAGCTGAAAGTCCCACAGGCTGGACTCAGATTAGGAGCTTGCTATTTCCTGATGCCCAGGGTCCGGGGACGCCATGCTGCTTGATGACTGGATCGTGATGCTGCTTGGACGCAGGGGTATGGATGAAATGGCCCTGTGGCTCCTTCTGGTAAAACAGAACAAAAGATCCCCCAAGCGTCACTCAAAGCTGCCTCCAGTAAAGTGGTCCAAGGAGGGGTGAAATGGCCTAATTACAGGAAACAAAGCATTTATGGAGGGCTGTCTGCTCCTCTGAGGGCAGAGCTCCCTCCAGTGCGCCTTTCCTCTCTGGGTTGGGCTTCTGTACAGGCAGGGGATGCGGCCCAGGCTGGGAGGACCTCTGCGGCCCCATGCGAAGAGGAGCTTAGAAAACCTCTCACACCAGAGGGCCCTCCCCGGGAGAGTGGCCAGGACAACTTCCTGCCTTGGTTTCACTTGAGCCTGGAAACAGTCCTAAGAGGCAGCAAGGTGGGTGGGGCAGCCTTCACCCCATCGGCCCCAGGAAGCTTGCATCTCGGGGGTGTGGTGCGGTGTGGAGCTGGGTCCTGTGACCCAGATGCCAGCCCCCTAGTCCACATGGGCTGAGGGCACACCTGTGGCGACGCCTGTCCCAGGGGCTCCTTTCCTCCCTCTGAGCCCTCTGACCCTGCCGCCCCTGCCCCCGAGGCACCCCCCTCACTGGACGTGGTCCTGCAGCCGAAGCGGCTCTGCCCCCCGCCCCGAGCTCCAGCTGCACTGCCAGGGCGGCGCTCCTTCTGCCGCACGGAGCCGCTGCCCATGCCGCCCACCACCTCCCTGTGCGTGTCCGTGTCCTCTGAGCACTGGCTGCCGGTCATTCCTTGTTCTCATCACCCCCTCCCCAGACCATGGGCTCCGGAGGGGAGCACGGCACCACCTCAGACTCTCCGTGGCTCTGAGGCTTCTGGAGTCCCGGTGCTCCCAGACTGTGACCTTGGGCGAGCCCTGAGCCTTGGCTTCACACCTGCCACACAAGGACTCCGATTCCAACTCCAAATTGGAGCTGCTGCGGGGACTAAAGGGACCAGCACCATGCCTGGAGCATGAGGCCAGCTCCTGCTGGAAAGGAAGGGACGAAGGATGGAGCACGCGGCCAGCTCCTGCTGGAAAGGAAGGGATGAAGGATGGAGCCTCCTCGCCCTCCTTCTCCCCAGGGGCCCCTCTCCTTGCCCCTCACCCCCTTTCACCCAGCAGCTCCTGAGCCCTGACGTCTGTCCCCGGCTTCCAGGAGGGACGGACAGCGGCTGCAGCCCCCTTCCCTCCCTGCCCAGGCCCAGCTCCTCCGGCTCCCGGCTCTGCCCCACATCGGCCTCGGATGCCCGCAGAACATCTCCCTAACAGCCACGTCTGGCTTAGTCCCGCCCACGGCCCAGGAGGGGTCCACTGTGCTTCCTCCACGGAGACCCCCGAGCTGCCCCTGACCTGAGCTGAAGCCACTGCTGCGGGCTCGGCAGCGGGGAGGGCAGCCATCAAGAAGGGCCCGGGGGACTTGCTGGTCTCTCTGGGTAGGCTCCCTGCCGCTGTCCTTCGTCCTCCTTTTTTTCTGACCTGGGCCTTCACAAAGGCCGCTGCCAGGAAATGGGCAGCCCAGCTCCAGCCCTCTACCTGACGCTCCCCAGCTGGCCCTGGAGGCAGCCTGGCCAGCTCCCCAGGTTGGTCCAGCGGCTGCTCAGGGGACGGGGAGGGAGGGGAGCCCCCTCCAGAGGCTGCTCTGGCTCTTCCGCCAGGCCAGGTCCCCACCCCACCCCAGAGCTGTGCAGGCAGAGCGGGGACTCTCAGCTCTCCCTCCAGGGATGCAGCAACTGGAATTCTGCCCAAAGACCATCGAAACCCCGCAGTAGCTCCATGACCACCGCTGGTGCCACTGGGGCCCACCCCTTCCCCTCATCTCCTGCATCCCCCACCCCCATTCTCTCCTCCCCCTCCCCTGCCCTCTCCCCCACACCCCTGGGCTTCACTGGACAACCTGAGCAGCACTCTGGGGCCGAAGCCTTGGAAGGATGGGACCCTCACGGCCGGCAGACTCTGGGGCTGAGACACAGGCTCTGAAACCAGACATCTGGGAGAGGATGGTGGCTCTGCCCCTCTGTGCCTCTTCTGTCAAATGGGGACACAAACAGTTTGCACCTCACCCAATCATTGTGAAGAGTGCCTAAGTAAAAACACGCAGAAACTTGGAAGGGCGTCTGGGCCATGACGGGGGCCCAGAGAGCATCAGCTCTGCCCGCTTTCGGCAGGCGCCGACGCGGAACCAGCGCCCGCTCACCCGAGCCTCCCCAGGACCAGTGGCTCCTGTGCCACGTGGAGGCCTGCGGGCCACGGCTGATGCCCCCATCCCCTCATCCAGCAAGCGTTTGCCTCCACGCTCCATGCGGGGCTGGAGAGTCACACCTGGGGATGCGCCACCTCCACGCCGTCCGGGTGGGGCGCAGGCCTGGCAGCCGTTAGATTGGGGGTTTCAATAAAGAAATGGTCAGAAACAAAGAATGCAGCTGACAGGCGAGCCAGACGGCACAGCAGGGCTTGAGAGCCAGAGGGAGGGACCCTCCGGGTGGGGGAGGGTGGCCGGCACCTGACCTCCTCTGACCCAGGGACCCCACCACCTGCCGGGAAACCCCCCAGATGGGCACTTCACCCTTGGGGGTTCTCATTCTCTCAGGGGGCACTGAGACACGCCAGCCACAAGTGGGCACACAGCCAGGAGGCACCTCGCAGGGCAGCTGTGGAGGCGCCCAGGCTGGTGAGGCCGGCTTGGGGGAGGGGGGTTTCCTGCAGGAGCAGGTGGGGGAAGGTGAGGCTGGTTTACGGGGGAAGGTGGGGGGAGAGGCCAGTTTGGGGGACAGGTGGGGGAGGGTGAGGCTGGCTTGGGGGGACAGGTTTCCTGCAGGTGGGGGGGATGATGCGGCTTGGGGGGTTTCCTGCAGGTGGGGGAAGGTGAGGCTGGCTTGTGGGGGCAGGTGTGGGGGGAGAGGCCGGCTTGGGGGCAGGTTTCCTGCAGGTGGGGGGGGTTAATGCCAGCTTGGGGGAGGTTTCCTGCAGGTGGGAGAAGGTGAAGCTGGCTTGGGGGTTTCCTGCAGGTAGGGGAAGTTGAGGCCAGCTTGGGGGGGCAGATGAGGGGATGAGGCCAGCTTGGGAGGGCAGGTGGAGGAAGGTGAGGCCAGCTTGGGAGGGTTTCCTGTAGGTGGGGGAAGGTGAGTCCGGCTTGGGGAAACAGGTCTCCTGCGAGTAGGGGGGATGATGCTGGCTTGGGGGGCGGGTGGGGGAAGGAGGAGGCTGGCTTGGATTCCTGCAGGAGCAGGTGGGGGTCAGGGTCTGAGATGGTGATGGTGAGGGCAGCACCCTTCATGGACCAGACTCTACTCACCCCACACAAACAAAACCCCACGAGAGGGCTGCTCCTGAGCCCGTTTCAGGGCAGAGAGGGTGCAGCGGCCTGCTCACGCTCACAGCGGGGCCGGGAGGTGCAGGGTCTCTTCTGGGCCCTGCCCCGCCCCCTGTGCCCCTACGTCACCGATCAAGGCCAGGCCCGTGTTCCCTCCCCGTAAGCTGGACAGGTGTGGACTGCTGGTGCCGCCCAGTCCTCACAAGTACGCTATGAAAGGGGCATTTGTGCCCAGCTCACAGCGGAGGAAACTGAGGCTCCACAATGCAAATGACTTGCCCGAGTTCACTCGGCAGTGAGGGGCCCGGCCCAGGCCCCCGCCCCACGCCCAGGGCCCCAGCGGTTGCAAACCCAGCATCTCCTTCCCTGAGGCTGGCCCCCCTTGAGTACACACACCTTGCACCTCAGCTGTGCTCCTGCCCAGCAGGCAGCTCGTGCCCTAAACACAGGCCTCAGGCTGCTCTTGGCAGGCACTGTGTTTGCACGAGCAGACGGCTGGGGGCAGCCCCACGTCGAGCAAGCCCCCGGCACCGCCTTTCCATCAGCCTTCGCTCACTTTGTGTCTCTGTGTGGCATTTGGTAATTCTCCCAACAGTTCATCGTCTTCGTTAGTGTTCTATGATGATCTGTGGACAGTGACCTCTGATGTCACTACAAGGACTGGCTGAGGGTGGCAACCCAGGTTAGCGTCTTTACAAACAAGGTATTTTAAATTAAGGCATGCGCGCTGTGATTTCAGACACACAGGATAGTGTAAAGAGAACTGTGGGCGCTGGGAGACAGAACAACTCCTGTGGCCCCACCTGGGGGCAGTGGGGCTGCTAGGTCAGGGGAAGGTGAGCCTGGCCAGGCTAAGGGCGAGGGTGGCGTGCGTGCACTCTAGGAGGGAGACCCGAGCTGGGGACATGGGGTCGGATGGCTCCTGGGTTGGGCTGGTGACGGAAGCAGGGTGAGCTCCCCCTTTGCGAGCAGTAGCACGGGCCCGGGTCGGGGTAAGGGTCCAGGGAGGTGTGAGCTGGGGAGTCCACTGAAGGCCTGCACCAGAATCAGGGGACATGTCCAGAACGCACCTAGAAACGTGGCCTGGAGTGCAGAGAGAGGTTTGGATGGGGACATGCCTCCAGAGGACACTGATTCATAGATGGCAAAGAAGCACTTGCTCCGGAGACGTCAACCACCTGACAAGCGGCCGCCACCGGCTTTGCTCCCCGGACGTGGGCCCAGGCTCATCCTCCTGACAACCTCAGTGTGCTCCTCCCACAGCCCCCGCCTCGGGTCTGAGCAGTTGCGAAATGCTCCCACACTTTCTTTCTCTTTCCTAAAGGTCTGAGGTGTGAGTTTCTGTCCACATATGATCTACCCATTTTGCAGAAATGGCAAGTTGAGGCATAGCTTTCCTAAGCCACACAAGCTGACTGTGGAGCCAGAAGTGGTGCCCACTTCCACCGACCATCAGCCAGGAGGGCGGTCCCCTCAGCTGAGCAGGCGCAGCTGATGCTGGTGCAGGGTTGCCTGTGGGGAGGGCGCTTCCGCCCCGCCACCCGCCCGTGCCCTCCACCTGGTCTGCACAGAAACCAAGCAGGCAGAGCGGGCAGCTTCTGCACGATCCGGGAAAGAGGCAACAGTGGCTGGGCCAGGCGCTGGGAGGACAGAGGCGGTCTGTCCCAGAGCTGACCTGCTGGACGTCGGCCGAGTTATTCTCTGGGGTGACACCTCAGAGCCCCCAAATCCACGTCCTTAGCGGAGGGGCAGGGAGCTAATCGCTGCATCGTCTTCCAGTGGCGCCAGGGCTCAAGACCCCGAGGGCCCACTCTCTGCCTGCTCACCCCAGGCAGATTAATTGGGCTTTCAAACCTCTTCCTTAGCCGAGCTTCTTGAGGAAATTAGGGTGACGTGGTGCAAATAATTGAATGTCTTTCCCCAGTCTTCCGGCCCACCACCTTAGCCGCTGCTCAAATGGATGAGCCAATTAACGTAACTAATCACTCCAGGCCCAGCAGCGGCAGGCACAGGACCCTGGAAGGCGCACTCTCCCAACAAGGCCCTGCGCCCGGCCAGCCATGGCCCCCGACGGGCCAGCTTTCTGCCAAGCCTGACAGTCGCCCACACCTGCGTGACCTGCACTGAGCCCAAGCCTCGATCTCAGAGGGGCCAGGGTGTCTTCCTCCAGCCTTTCCCCACGTAAACCTGCCTCGCCCCTGCCTGTTCACACCCCCACAACCTCCGTGGACGGCCTACTTCACGCGCCAGGCTCCGAGCTTGGCGAGGGCGGGGGTCCCTGCTGAGTGAGAGCAGATAAGGCTGTGTCCTGAGACAGTCCATGTAGGGACCTGCCAGTGTACAACCACACACACACC
The DNA here is from genome assembly GCA_917880005.1 of Nanger dama. Taxonomy (NCBI): domain Eukaryota; kingdom Metazoa; phylum Chordata; class Mammalia; order Artiodactyla; family Bovidae; genus Nanger; species Nanger dama. Next base: position 47,932,903 of record CAKJTW010000013.1, on the reverse strand, counting down.
CACCCACCCACACACACACACCTGACACTGTACAACCACACACACACCCGATACTGTACAACCACTCACACACAGACACCACACACACACATACACCCAACACTGTACAACCACACACACACACACCCAACACTTTACAACCACACACACACACACCTGACACTTTACAACCACACATGCACACAAACACACATACCCGACACTGTACAACCACACAGACACACACTCCTGACACTGTACAACCACACAGACACACACGATGTATGCTACACTTGGAACTGTGAAGTGGGAAAGGAGGGTGCTATAGGCCCACCAGAGGGACTCAGCAGAAAGATCAAGGGCGGCTTCCTGGAGGAAACAGCGCCTGAGTGGAGGCTTGAAGCTGCACAGAAAGCAGCAGGCAGAGTGAGCCGCTCCTGCACAGCCTAGGGGCCCAGGGCCCTGGAGAGAGGCGGCCGAGGCTGGCGGGCTCTGCGAGGACAGAGGCGCCTGGAGGGTGGGTGTGGGGCTGAGGGGGGCACTGGCGCGGGGCAGGGAGTCCTAGAGCCAGCCCAGGCGTGGGCAGGTGGGTGCGAGCTAAAGCTGGGTGTCGAGGTGCCTGCAGGGCATCAAGGAGACGTGCAGGGGGCGTGGGCGGCCTCGGGAAGCCCAGGCTGACTGCATGCGGGCGGCCTCTCAGGATGGGCTGGGGCTGAGGGCTGGCGAGCGGGCGGGAAGAGCCCTCCTAGACGGGCATGCACCCCGCCTCCTGAGGCCGTCCTGGTCAGCTCCTCCATCTGAGACTCACACAGGCCCATTTCCTTTATCTGTTCCTAAATCAACAGCTGGCCAAGTGCCCACAAGCCATTGGTGACGGGGAACACTGCCGGCGGCTGAGGGCCGAGGGGCTCCGGCCTGCTGAGCGCTCTTTCCATGACCCTCTCAGTCCTTGGGAGGTGGACCTTCCCGCCCGTGTCTCCAGAGCCGGACCCCCCAGGTCCCTTCCCACTGGAGCCCGTGCTTGGAGGGAGGAGCTGAGACTTGGCCGCCACCTCCACATAGGATCCCGACTTGCATCCCTGATGGGCCCGCCTCTGCTCACGCCCTGGCAGCCCGCGCAGGCTTCTCAGTGTCCACACCCTGTTAAGAGTGGTCAGAGCGGGTTCCTGTGCTAATCGGGCTTCATCTCCCCGAGGCTTCATCCAGCAGTGAGCACCCAGCTTCCAGGAGCCCGGCCCTCTCCCTCCCTGAGGACAGCCACCAGCCTGGAGCCCGCTTCCCAAGGCTGCCCTCCCCGGGGCCAGGTGACCATGGGCCCCTGGGAGGGGGTCGGGGGAGCAGGCAGGCTATGCTGGGATGCAGGGGCCCTGGAGGGCGCACCCCACTCAGGGCTGCCCAGCGCCGGCCCCCAGGGCAGCGGAGGCACTCCCAGCCCCTTCTCTGATGCTGCCCCAGGCGAGGAGCTGAGGACGGCCCTCACACAGTCTGGGCCCTGGGCCGGCCAGTGGCTGGGGGAGGGCTTCTCCTCTGCAGGGTGAGGGCACAGGGCTCCGAGAGAGCTAGGGAGGGGGCGGTCAGGCTGACCCCACATGTGGTGCTGGGGTCCGGCTACCCCTCCCCACGGCCCCTGGAGCAGCCAGCCCAGCCGGGCTCTGCCCCAGAGCAGCCGGTGCCCTCCCGGACTGGCCGGGCAGGTAAGGTCTCGGGGGCCTGGGGGCCCTGTTGGTCCCATAAGTGGGGTCTCGGTGACCACGTGGCTCCTTCACCTCTGGTTGCCCTGGGGGCCTGGGGGGCTGGCGGTGGGTGAACAGTCGAGGATGCCGGTCCCTTTTGAGGGAGAAGGAGGAGAAATGATGAGGGTGGAGGCTCAGGTAAATGTGCCCTTGAGGATGGAGACACCTGGGCGGGAAGTGGAGACGGAGGAGACGCCCCCCGCCCCCTCGGGTCCTGCCCGGCCCTCGCGTGGTCCCCTGGCGAAGCTGGGCTGGGCCGCGCTCCCTGGTCCCAGCTCTGGCCCCAGAGCAGGCGTGACTAGGGCCCTGACTACAGGAGGGCCTGCCCAGCGGAGCGGCTCTGCAGTGCAGTGCTGGGGTTTTTGTTAGTTTTTTTCCCCCCTAAAATTTCTCATTTCCCAGGGAAAAGCACAGCCAAATGCTTCTAAAAGGGGGCGGCCAGGCGGCCTGGAATGTCTGCCCTTCTGATTCCGGGACCTGGCGGCCGGCCCTCCTCCCGCCCCTGAGCAGCCCCTGCCCTCAGCTCCGGTCCTGGGGTGCAGCCTGGTGGGGCAGGCACCTCGGCATCCGTGGCTGCAGCACCACTCAGCACCAACCCTGACCCCAAGCCTCTGGCTGAGTCTCCATCACCAAGAAGAGACGCCTTCAGACCCAAGGGGCTCAACCTCACCCCACCCTGCTCTCTCTGAAGGAGCTTCTTTGGGAGAGTAGATGACTGCGCCCCCATTTGCTGGATCAGATGCCAATCTGCTGCAGGGGTCTCCGGGGGAGGGGCCCATCCGCTTGCCCACTGGGTGACACACTAATTCCACACACTCTGCCTTGGTGCCCTTCTTCTGTTCTTGGGTCTCATTTCCAGGGAACTTTTCACTCCAGCTCTGCCTTTCCAATTAGGAAGGGATGAGCTCAATCAGCTAGGGAAACAAAGCCTGACTCAGGCTGCTGGAGGCCCGGCCCTCTCCCCAGGGACCGCAGTGCGCCCAAGGCCAGCACAGAAAGGTCCCGGGTGGCAGGTGACCCTTGGCGCCCCCAGGTCCCTCCCCTCAAGGGGCGGCGGGGCCCCGCCCGCTCGCTGCCCGCTCCCTGCTCCCCGCTCTGCGGCCAGTCTCTCCGGCACAGGTGGCTCTAGCTCGGGGACAGCCAGGATAGAGCGGGGCCAAGCTAACCCAGCCTGGGGGATGGGCTGCCAGCCTGCCATCTGTGTGCAGGTGACAGGCAGCGACGCAGTGCTCGGACCTAGGAGGTCGGGGCCCCTCCCCGCTGCCACCAGACTCGGGCCTGGCCGGAGGGGCCCCCAGGCCCAAGGGGCAGGAGGTCTTCAGATGAAAACAAGCCAGCCCTCAGCCTGGCAGATACCACCCTGCACACAGCATTTCCACCGGGGCACAGGCTGTGGACGCAGGGACAGCTCTCCGCCCCTGAGCTCAGGGCAGGAAGTGGGTCAGGTCAGCCGTCAGGGGACACCCACCAGGAGGCGGAGGGAACCCGGCAGGCAGGGTAATGCTGAGTCCAGGCCGTGGTCCCAGCTCTGCCGCCTTCCGCCGGGGTCCCAGGGCGACTGCACTGAACCCGGGCCCTGTCTCCTCACCAGGGACAGGAGGGCACGGGCCACAGCTCCCTGGCTGCAGCGAGGGGTGCCGGCCTGGAGTCTGTTCACCGCAGCTGCCGAGAGCCCCCACCCTGCAGCCTCGGGCAAACTCCTCCGGATTCTGAGCGCATGAAGTCCATCCTAGAAGCAATGGTGCAGAGCCCCGGGCCCAGCCCCAGAGACTCTGGGTCGGCAGGTTCAGTTCAGGCCAAGGGGGCTCACCGCGTCCTGAGAAGCAGAGGGGCCCTGCGCCCGCGGGCTGCAGTGTGCTCGGCACCTGGCCCAGCCTCAGCCTCACCCCCTCTCTGCCACACTCCGGAGCAGGACTTCCCGCCGCAGCTCACCACTTCCCACCCTGGGTTCTCAGGTCACGAGCCCCCATTTGGCCCCAGACAGCTTCTGGGGGTGCCATTAGGCAATGGGCCAAACAAAACCCTCACCCTGGGGACCATGTAATCCTTTATCGACTGACTCATCAGCTCATTCACTGACTCGTTCACCCTCTTACTCATTCATTCCCTCCCTCACTCATTCATTCCCTCCCTCATTCATTTGCTCACTCACTCATTCATTCACTCACTCATTAACTCATTCACTCATCACTTTTCATTCCCTCCCTCATTCATTCATTCCCTCCCTCATTCACTCATTCCTTCCCTCATTCATTCATTCCCTCCCTCATTCATTCATTCCCTCCCTCCATGATCACTTACTCATTCAGTCACTCATTCATTAACCCGTTCATTCCATTCACTTGCTCATTCACTCACTCACTTATTCAGTACTTCAGCAAGCCTTCTCTCTACCAGGCAAAGTGCTAGGTGCCAAGGTTGACACGTGCAAAGCCCCCTTGTCAGAAAAAGGCCAAGCAAGTGATGGCCCTAAGGGGCCACAAGCCCTTGGGATCCCTCAGCTGCAAACCCCCAAGGGCAGGCTCAGCCTGGCGGCCTCCACCCACCCCCCCTTCCAGGAGGCAGCAGGAAGGGGGTCACCAGAGTCTGCCCCAGCTGGCCAGGAGAAGGAGCTGTCTGGAGATATGGACGGTTGTCCTCAACTCATTCACACGGTCACCGAGAGACAGAGCTCAGGCAGCCTTCTGCCCCCAAGACAAGGGGCATCACCCTTGGCAGAAAGAACAATTTTTCCCAGTGAGTGTCCCAGCTTTGCCTCCAAACGGACCCTGCCCATGGGGTTCCCTGAGCCTGCTCATGGCACCGTGGGCTTCTGTTGGCTCCACTTCAAAACGCAGGGTCAGCTTCTTACAGACACGTTTCACTGTGGGTGTTACCAAACCCACAGAAAAGCAGAAAGAGGGGCTTCTGTGCTTGGCCCCTGCCCCAACATTTATGAACAGTTTGCAGTCTCACTTGCCTAGATCCTTTATGGTCTCCTTTGTTTGGGAGGGGGAGCATTTTGAAGTGAGTCCAGATATCATGTTACTTTTCCCATAAATACTTCAGTATAAGTGAAGGCCTCTAACTAAAATGCCCTATATATATATATAAATGAACTTATGGTTACCAGGGGAAAGTGTGGGAGGAGGGATAGATTGGGAGTTTGGAATGGACATGTACACACTGCTGTATATAAAACAGATAACGAACAAGGACCTACTGTATAGTACAGGGAACTCTACTCAATATTCTGTAATAACCAAATGGGAAAAGAACTCGAAAAAGAATAGTTACATGTATATGTATAACTTAATCATTTTACTATACCCCTGAAACACAATATTGTTAATCAGCTATATTCCAATATAAACAAAAATTTAAAACTATATGTATGTATCTTTATGACTAGCTGGCCATATCACACCTGGTATAGTAATCTTACCTAATGTTATACAACACTCAATCCACGTGAAGAAGGTTGAGTGCTGAAGAATTGATGCTTTTGAACTGTGGTGTTGGAGAAGACTCTTGAGAGTCCCTTGGACTGCAAGGAGATCCAACCAGTCCATTCTGAAGGAAATCAACCCTGGGATTTTTTTGGAGGGAATGATGCTGAAGCTGAAACTCCAATACTCTGGCCACCTCATGCGAAGAGCTGACTCATTGGAAAAGACTTTGATGCTGGGAGGGACTGGAGGCAGGAGGAGAAGGGGACACCCGAGGATGAGATGGCTGGATGGAATCATGGACTCGATGGACGTGAGTCTGAGTGAACTCCAGGAGTTGGTAATGAACAGGGAGGCCTGGCGTGCTGCGATTCATGGGGTCACAAAGGGTAGGACACGACTGAGCGACTGAACTGAACTGAACTGAATCCACATTCAAACTTCCCTCTTTATCTCCAGCTTTGCCCTTGTAGTCTCTTATATTTTTGTCTAGGATTCAGGTCTCATGCTCGAATCTGTTTTGAATTGACTCAGTATGTGGTGCGAGGTTAGCGCTCACTTCTCCTTTGTCATAAGTTAATTGACCAAAGATGTGTGGATTTCTATCTGGGCTCACTCTCTGTTCTGTGCCTTTGATCTGTGTGTCTGTTTTAATGCCTCTACCACACTGTTTTGATTACTGTAGCTTTGTTGTGTAGTTTTTATCAATTGACAGCTGAATCTTGAGGCTTCACTGGACACAGTTTTGATTTCCACTGTGACCTGCTCGTCTGCTGTTCACCCCAACTCTCCTTCCCAGCACCACCAGCCCAGCCCAGCCCAGCTGTGTCCCCTCCAAACTGCCACTTCAACAGCTTATAAAGCTTCAGACACAGGCTCGCTCTCTCACCTCTGGGCCTTTACGCCTGCTGCTCCTTTGCCTGGAACCCTTCCCCCTGCCCTCCCAGGTGGGATGCACTTTCAGGATTCGGCCCAGAAAGCCTCACCTGGGTTGCTGCGTCTCCTGGTATGCTCAGCCCCCCATCATCACACCTCCAGACTCCCCATTTACCTCTGCCGCTGACTGGTCCTCTTCCTAACCCAGGGCCTGGCACAGAACGAGGCTTTAACCAGCACTTACAGAGCTGACATGACTCGCCCAGCAGCAGCCCTGGCTCACAGGGTGGCAGGGCAGTGGCTGGCCACAGAAACACTCTCGGGTTGGGTGCTGGGTGGACAGTCAGCCAGGGAGAGCCCACCTTCTGCGGGAGTGAGAGAAACAATCCAGCCAGGCCCTCTGAGCCCCGAGACATCCCTCACCCCCATTTCCCTTCCCGTCATCTTCACGCCCTTCACCCCATCCCTTGTCCTGTCTTTCCACGTTAACTGGTCATTAGTCCAAGTTTATATTTTTATTATCTGTTGCGCTTATTCAATCGACTTTTTTTATCACAATTCCTAAATTAAGAAGCAGATAAATGGGGCACAGTTTGTTTCTTTAAAGAGCTCACTAAAATAAGTCATTTAGTCAGCAGGTCTCAATAGGAAAAAAGGTTACATGATCCCTCATCCTCAGGATGCCAAACAGCTCATTTAACTTGAGTATCCCCAGTGGTCTGACAGCTTGACTGCCCGTTTCAGCAGAATCTAGTCCAATCTGCTGGGGAAATGGTAAAATTCTCTCCACCAGAAAATTTCCCACCGAGGAAACTAGGGCAGACAGGCCTGCGGAGCAAGCCGATGGCCCAGGCCTCCATGGCGTCTGTATCCTCCTTATGTCTCACACTTAATACCAGGAGGAGGGACCGTGTGAGGGCAGGGGGCCAAACGAGGGAGGGCTCCCGGTGCGGGGGGTGGTGCTAGCAGGAACCCACAGCTCCCTGGGCTGGCAGACGGGTGGGGGCCCTGAGAACCACAGTCTGAGCCGTCTGTTAGCAGCCAGAGCTACAGAAGACACACGGGGTTGCCAAAGCAGCCTCCTGGGCAAAGGCGGAGAGGCCTCCCGTCCCGCCAGTGCCCAGATCCCAGCTGGCAAAGGGGCCGATGGATGGAGTTCTCAGCCTGTGTAGCCAAGCAGAGGGCAGGCGTGGAGAGGGTCTGAGAGCAGCAGGCGACTGGCGTGGTGAGCACGTGTGTGTGTGTGAACACGAGTCTGGCCAGAGACAGGCGCCGACACTTTAGCTCACACTTTCTCAAGAAAGCCCTCGGGGTGGTGCTCTGAGTACACGCTGCCAGGGTCCTGCCACCATGGACAGGCAGACCACTTGGCATGAGCAGAACAGAGGCTGGGGTCCGGGGTCCTGAGAGCACAGCCACAGTGCACACGCATTCACAGAGGGCACAACAGTAGTGCACACGGATTCACAGAGGGCACAGCAATAGTGCACACGCATTCACAGAGGGCACAGCGATAGTGCACACGCATTCACAGAGGGCACAGCCACAGTGCCCACGCATTCACAGAGGGCACAGCCACAGTGCACACGCATTCACAGAGGGCACAGCCACAGTGCACACGCATTCACAGAGGGCACAGCAGTAGTGCACACGGATTCACAGAGGGCACAGCAATAGTGCACACGCATTCACAGAGGGCACAGCGATAGTGCACACGCATTCACAGAGGGCACAGCCACAGTGCACACGCATTCACAGAGGGCACAGCCACAGTGCCCATGCATTCACAGAGGGGCACAGCGATAGTGCACACGCATTCACAGAGGGCACAGCGACAGTGCCCACGCATTCACAGAGGGCACAACAGTAGTGCACACAGATTCACAGAGGGCACAGCAATAGTGCACACGCATTCACAGAGGGCACAACAGTAGTGCACACGGATTCACAGAGGGCACAGCGATAGTGCACATGCATTCACAGAGGGCACAACCACAGTGCACACGCATTCACAGAGGGCACAGCCACAGTGCCCATGCATTCACAGAGGGCACAGCGATAGTGCACACGCATTCACAGAGGGCACAGCAACAGTGCACACGCATTCACAGAGGGCACAGCAACAGTGCACACGCATTCACAGAGGGCACAGCAACAGTGCACACGCATTCACAGAGGGCACAGCAACAGTGCACACGCATTCACAGAGGCTGGGGTCTGGGGTCCTGAGGGCACAGTCACAGTGCACATGGATTCACAGACACGCGTAAGTAAACACCTGCACACACTCCTCCTGACACACGTGCACTGCACACTCTGATACACACACAATGTGGCTGAAACTCCTAAGGTGGGCTTTGAATCTTTTTCTTAATGTGACCTAAAACTCTCGGGTGTGGTGCGGGGATAAGCAGGCTGATAACGTCTGTGGAAGTGGTTGATAAATTTAGGGCGTGTGTCACATAAGTGCAGAGATGGTGCCCGGGGTGTAAGCGAACCTCTCTGGTCTAAGCTCCTGGGTGGGAGTAGGGGTGGCCTGGGGTCTCCGAGGGTCACAGGGTGCAGAGGTGCCCCGACCCCTGAGAAGGCAGAAGGACCGCACTGCCCACCCTGTGCGGCCCCAGGTCAGAGGAGGGCAGCCAGCAACACCAGCTAACTTCAGAACAGTCTTCACTCAAAAGGAAGACTGGTCAGCGGTCACCCCTGTCCTCCTCCTCCTCAAGCCTCTGGCCGCCCTCAACCATCAGTGAGGGCTCCGTGCCGGGAGAGGGAGCCGGGGCCACAGTGAGGACTTAGGACGCAGCCCCTGCTGGTCGACAGGCCGCTGCGCGAGCGACCCCACCTTATGACTCTGGGGCAGATGGAGGGGTCCAGGGTGCCATTACCCCTGGACCCAGATGGGCAGGTCGCAGGGGACAGAGATGCTCTTAGGCCCAATTTCGCTGACACCAGGGAGCCTCTGGAGGCATCTGGCGGAGGAGGCTCCTGACACCTTGAGGTGGGAGAACCCAAGCCCCCAGCCCCCGCAGCCATCATCGAGAAGGATGTGCTTCCCGAGTCGCTTCCATGTAGGAGGGGGCATGACTACACAGGCCACTAAATCAAGATTAATGAAGTTCCCGCCAGGACTAATTACCATGCTCCCAGACCAAAGCACTCCCAACATCCAAACAGCCACGTCCGGCTTGAAGGACACGGTGGCGGGGGAGGGTGCCAGGCGCATTTACCCCCTCCCCCGCTCCCTCCTGGAGCAGTGCTGGGAAGCAGGCAAAGGGGCACGCTGGCACCCCGAGTCTCGGACCTGCACTGACGTTCATCCCAGCTGTCCAGCGCCGCGTCTCCGGTCAGCACAGGCCCTCGACAGCTCACACGGCCACAGTGCAACGTGAGGGTGTGGAGGCCGGCTCAGTCACGCTCTTCCCCACCCCTGCCTGGGCCCACGCAGGCCACCCAAGGCTGCCACGTGGGCAGTGCTGGCCCGGGCGAGTCCAGTCAGGGCCAGTGACCAGTCACGGCCACGGACTCAGAGCGGCCCAGCCCAGGGCCTCACCCTCCATTCCCTACGTGCCCCGTCCCCACGCCGTCCGTCTGAGTCCTCAGCCAGGGCCGGGCAGGCATCGGGCTGAGGCAGCCACACGTGTACAGACGAGACAGGGAGACCTCCCTCTCAGAAAAGGGAAACCAGGCAGCTCAGATCAGCCCCCAGAAGACGGTGGGGAAAGCTCCATGCCACCCAATGGTCACCTTAAAGCGTCTGAAACCCAGCGAGGAGATGCCAGGCCGCAGTCTGGCAGCGGGAGTCCAGGGTAGGCACATTTGTCCTGAGGGCATCCACACCGCAGGAGGAAGAGCTGAGTGCCCCCTGGGGGTGGGGCCCACACAGGAGAGACTTTGATAAAAACTACCTGTCTTTCTAAGCCCTGGTCTCAGCACGGACGTGCATCTCAGCACGGGCTGGATGGGCTTCTGGTCTGATCTTTCACCTCTGGTGATGGAAAGCCAAGCCTTGAACTTCAGTGAAGCCTCCTGCCCGAGGAATGCCCCCAGCGCCTGTTGGAGCTGGGAGGAGACAGCCCAGGGCGCGCCACACAATGCTCGGCATGAAACTAAAGCTTGGGGATGCCATGAGCGTGCGCGGTCAGGAGGAGCAGGGGGCAGGAGACCCACAGGGGCGCAGGGCTGACGTGAACAAGAAGCCTGTCGCTGATGAATACAGTGAGCCCAGTGGACAGGCCCCGCTGTGGGCTTGATGCAGCCGAGGGAGGAAAGGATGGAACCGGGAGACAGAGCAGGGAGGGGGCCTAGCAAAACACTCACACATGCAGAAGAAAGGGCAGAAGACAAGAAGAAGATGAGGCCTGAGCTGGAGTCACAACCGGGAAAAACGGACAGAAAGATGGAAAAGGACATTCAGGGCTGAGAAAAGACACCAACCCACAGGTTCAAGAACCCAGCAAACTCCAAGCAGAAAAAAGTAAGTGTGCGTCTAGACGTAGCAGAGAGAAACTGCAGAAAACGAGACGGATGGAGACCAGGCAGTCAGAGAGTCGGAGAGCAGTAGGGCCTCCCGGACGTCCAGGTGCGGCTGGCCTGGGCCCCCGGTAGGGTGGGTGGAGTTAAGAGGAAAAGAAAACCTGGACCCAGAAACAAAGGCACCACACGCAAGGGTCCTCCAGGGGCCGGTGGATGGCTTGGGTCCGTGAGCATTTCTCACAAACCTCGGGGAAGGGCAAAGTGCCGCTCAGTCCCCGCTAGAAATCGATGGCGACAGGACTGCCCTGGTGGTCTGGGGGCGAGGCTCAGCGCTCCCACGCCAGGGGGCCCGGGGGTGGGGAGGGATCCCTGCTCGCGGAACTAGACCCCACTGTCACAACTCTGAGTTCATGTGCCGTACCTAAAGATCCCGCGGGCCAAGGATTCAAACCAAAAGGCCCACATGCTGCAGCAAGACCTGGCGGAGCCAGACACACAAACACATACTAAATAAGAGGAAAAGCCCGACCAAGAAGAGAGACTGGGGCCAGCGCCAGGGCTGAAACACGCAAGAAGAGCGGGTGGCAGGATCCCCTGGCGGCTCAGCAGTCCAGACTCGGAGCTCCTCCTTGCGACCCCCACCTCCCATCCTAACCTCCAACATACAGGGTCTCAGGAAACAGACACCTTCTCTCTCCTTGAGGGTGAAGGCTTGCTGCCCGGGTCTCCGACAGCCCGAGAGAAGGGGATGGCAGGGCCTCCCCACACCCAGGTCCCGCAGGGAGCCGAGGGCAAACTGTCCAGAAACCCACCTTGAACACGCTACTGGGAGGCAGACAGAGCCCCGCATCACCTCGAGGGCCACCGCCCCTCTCTGCCAGCCGGAGCTCTCTGCCCCACCCCCCCGCCACTCTCCACACCCCGCAGAGGGAGCTGGGGCCTGGGGCCAGCTCCCCACCTGCACACGGTCTTCGCACCCCTGCCCCTCTGCTCCCCACAGCCCCCCGGGACCCGAGTCTTCACCCGTGACTCCCTGGTCCCTCTGTCCATCCAGAGAAGCCTCACGTCTACCCCAGCACCCCCTCCATGAGCTGGCGGGGTGGGGGCGGCCCACAGCATGGCAGCTGGGGGTGAGGGAGTGAGGCTCTGCAGGCCCCGCAGGCGCCCCTACAGGGGGCACTGAGCCCTCCCACCTCCCGCCCAAAAGAGGAGCCCAGAGCCTGGATCCCTAGGGACCCTCAGCTGCGCTGGGGGCTGAGGGACTGCTGGGCAGAGGAGGGACTGCAGGGCTGCCCCACTGGACCTGAGGCAAGCAGAGGGTGTGAGACCCCAGCCCGGCTGCTCAGACAGGAAGGGCTGTTTTTAAAGAACAGATCCTTCTCCACGTGATTAGTGTTTCCTTTGGGGTCATTTCTTCCCCATCCCCCACCCCGTGCCCGCCTATATGGTGAGTCCTCTGCAGCGAACCCGGAACTGAAGCTGAAATTGGAAGAAGGCTGAAGGCACGGTCATGCAGGGGCAGTGCCCCTCCTCTGCAGCGGAGGCTGGCAGACAGAGGCACTGTCGTGGGAAGAGCTCTTGATCACGGCCCCAGACCCCGGCACTGGACTCGGGGTGGACACTAGGGTGCGTGCCCACACCCTCCACTGCCTGCAGTGTGAACTTGGGCACGCAGCTGTGAGCCTCGGTCTCCCCACCTGGAAAGTGGGCTGCTGCAGTGCCTGCACCTTCCTCCTGCGGCCTTGGTACCAGCAGGCATGGTCCTGTTAATATAACACTCCCAGAGGCCACTCCTCACAGAGGACACACTCACAGAGGACAGACTCACACAGGACACACTCACAGAACAAAATCTCACAGAGAAGACGCTCACAGAGAACACTCCTCACAGAGAACACTCACAGAGGGCACACTCAAAAAGACACACTCAAACAGGATACACTCACAGAGAACATTCTCACAGAGGACACTCTCACACAGGACACTTCTCACAGAGAACACTGTCACAGAGCACACTTACAAAAGACACACTCAAATAGGACACGCTCAAACAGGACACACTCACAGAAAAAACTCTCACAGAGAACACGCTCACAGGAACACTCCTCACAGAGAACACTGTCACAGAGCACACTCACAAAAGACACACTCAAATAGGACACACTCACAGAAAAAACTCTCACAGAGAAGACGCTCACAGAGAACACTCCTCACAGAGAACACTGTCACAGAGGACACTCACAGAGGACACACTCACAAAAGACACACTCAAACAGGATACACTCACAGAAAAAACTCTCACAGAGAACATGCTCACAGGGAACACTCCTTACAGAGGACACTGTCACAGAGCACACTCACAAAAGACACATTCAAATAGGACACACTCACAGAAGAAACTCTCACAGAGAACATTCTCACAGAGGACACTCTCACACAGGACACTGCTCACAGAGAACACTATCACAAAGGACACAGTCACAGAGGACACACTCAAACAGGACACACTCACAGAAAACACTCTCACAGAGAACACTCTCACAGAGGACACTCTCACACAGGACACTGCTCACAGAGAACACTGTCACAGAGGACACTCACAGAGGACACACTCACAGAGGACAGACTCAAACAGAACACACTCACAGAAAAAACTCTCACAGAGAAGATGCTCACAGGGAACACTCCTCACAGAAAACACTGTCACAGAGCACACTCACAGAGGACACACTCAAATAGGACACACTCACAGAAAAAACTCTCACAGAGAACACTCTCACAGAGGACACTCACGGAGGGCACACTCACAGAGGACACTCCACAAGGACACACTCCACGGAGGACACTCTCACGAGGACACTCTCACAGAGGACACTCCTCACAGAGGACACTCTCAGAGGACACTCTCACAGAGGACACTCTCACAGAGGACACATTCACAGAGGACACACTCACGGAGGACACTCTCACGAGGACACTCTCACAGAGGACACTCCTCACAGAGGACACACTCACGGAGGACACTCCTCACAGAGGACACACTCACAGAGGACACTCTCACAGTGGACACTCTCACAAGGACACACTCACGGAGGACACTCTCACAGAGGACACTCCTCACAGAGGACACTCTCACAGAGGACACTTTCACAGAGGACACTCTCACAGAGGACACTCTCACGGAGGACACTCTCATGGAGGACACTCCTCACAGAGGACACTCTCACGGAGGACACACTCACGGAGGACACTCTCACAGAGGACAGTCTCACAGAGGACACACTCACAGAGGACACTCTCACAAGGACACACTCATGGAGGACACTGTCACGGAGGACACTCCTCACAGAGGACACTCTCACGGAGGACACTCCTTACAGAAGACACTCTCACGGAGGACACTCTCACAGAGGACACTCTCAGAGGACACTCTCAGAAGGACACACTCACAGAGGACACTCCTCACAGAGGACACACTCACAAGGACACACTCGCAGAGGACACTCTCAGAGGACACTCTCACAGAGGACACTCTCAGAAGGACACACTCACAGAGGACACTCTCACGGAGGACACTCTCACAGAGGACACTCTCACAGAGGACACTCTCAGAAGGACACACTCACAGAGGACACTCCTCACAGAGGACACACTCACAAGGACACTCTCACAGAGGACACTCTCACAGAGGACACTCCTCACAGAGGACACTCTCACGGAGGACACTCTCAGAAGGACACACTCACAGAGGACACTCTCACGGAGGACACTCTCACAGAGGACACTCTCACAGAGGACACTCTCAGAAGGACACACTCACAGAGGACACTCCTCACAGAGGACACACTCACAAGGACACTCTCACAGAGGACACTCTCACAGAGGACACTCCTCACAGAGGACACTCTCACGGAGGACACTCTCACAAGGACACACTCACAGAGGACACTCCTCATAGAGGACACTCTCACAGAGGACACTCTCACAAGGACACACTCGCAGAGGACACTCTCACATAGGACACTCTCACGGAGGACACTCCTCACAGAGGACACACTCACAAGGACACAATCACAGAGGACACTCCTCACAGAGGACACTCTCACAAGGACACACTCACAGAGGACACTCCTCACAGAGGACACTCTCACAAGGACACACTCACAAGGACACAATCACAGAGGACACTCCTCACAGAGGACACTCTCACAAGGACACACTCACAGAGGACACTCCTCACAGAGGACACTCTCACAGAGGACACTCTCACAAGGACACACTCACAGAGGACACTCCTCACAGAGGACACTCTCACAAGGACACACTCACAGAGGACACTCTCACAGAGGACACTCTCACGGAGGACACTCTCACAGAGGACACTCCTTACAGAGGACACTCTCACGGAGGACACTCTCACAGAGGCCACTCTCACAGAGGACACTCTCAGAAGGACACTCTCACAGAGGACACTCCTTACAGAGGACACTCTCACGGAGGACACTCTCACAGAGGACACTCTCACAGAGGACACTCTCAGAAGGACACACTCACAGAGGACACTCCTCACAGAGGACACACTCAGAAGGACACACTCACAGAGGACACTCCTCACAGAGGACACTCTCACAAGGACACACTCACAGAGGACACTCTCACAGAGGACACTCCTCACAGTGTACACTCTCACAGAGGACAGTCTCACAGAGGACACTCTCACCAGGACACACTCATGGAGGACACTCTCACGGAGGACACTCCTCACAGAGGACACACTCACAGAGGACACTCTCACAGAGGACACACTCACAGAGGACACTCTCACAGAGGACACTCTCACAGAGGACACTCTCAGAAAGACACACTCACAGAGGACACTCCTCACAGAGGACACACTCACAAGGACACACTCACAGAGGACACTCCTCACAGAGGACACACTCACAAGGACACACTCACAGAGGACACTCTCACATAGGACACTCTCACGGAGGACACTCCTCACAGAGGACACTCTCACAGAGGACACTCCTCACAGAGGACACTCTCACAAGGACACACTCACATAGGACACTCTCACGGAGGACACTCTCACGGAGGACACTCTCACAAGGACACACTCACAGAGGACACTCTCACAGAGGACACTCTCACGGAGGACACTCTCACAGAGAACATTCTCACAGAGAACACTCTCACACAGGACACTGCTCACAGAGAACACTGTCACAAAGGACACAGTCACAGAGGACACACTCAAACAGGACACACTCACAGAAAACACTCAGAGAAGACGCTCACAGAGAACACTCCTTACAGAGCACACTGTCACAGAGCACATTCACAGAAGACACACTCAAATAGGACACACTCACAGAAAAAACTCTCACAGAGAACACGCTCACAGGGAACACGCTCACAGGTGATGGGGCCCCGGGCAGAGTGGCAGAGGAAAGATCACATGGGACTCGGGACGTGCAGGTTCCGGTTGTGGCCAGCAAGCCCATGGATGGATAAACACTCCGGGGAGCAGCTCCAAGGGAGGCGGGCACCACCCAAGCCGAGGATGGCGAGGGCAGCTACCCCTCCATCCCCACCTAGAAGCCAGCCCCCAGGTGAATCCAGCCCCTGTGTCCCCCCCGAACACAGGCTCTGCTGCACTCCCACCCTGCAGAGATCGAGGGGCCAGGGCAGGTGATGGAGGGAAAGACTAGTTCAGACTCCTCATCACACAGGCAAGGACGAACTGGCAGACACTCTCTCTCTCTCTCTCTCTCTCTCACACACACACACACACACACACACTCCCATCCCCCACGGGGGGCAGGCAGCCTTCTCAGCACACGGCTGCTGTGGCTGTAATTCTATCCTGGGGTCCCGGTGACATCATTCACCACCCATCAGACACACGACTGCAGGCACATCACCTCACTCCTCCGAGACTCCTTCCTCGTCGGTGAGATGAGTTCTCGCTCTGGGGCTGTTCTAAGAACCGTGGGGCTGGCGTGTGTCCCCTTGTCCACCATCACTATCCCACTGCCTCTCGGACACCTTGGGGCTGCCTGCTGCCTCCCCTGGAAGCTCACCAGCATTCCAGATGTCGGGCAGTAGAGACACCCCGCCAAGCAGGCAAGCCCAGTCCCCAGAACTGAGGACTGAGGGCCCTGCCCCTCCCCCAGAAAGTTCACCCTGAGAAAGACGCCCCCTTCGCTCTCGGAAGCACCCAGCACCCCAGGTTCTGAGAGTCAAGGGAAGCCGGGAGACCCACACCCGCTGGGCGGGCAGCGGGAGCATCTGGTCACACAAGCCCGCTTGGTCCCCGCGGAGCATCTCACGCAGGAGCAACGGTCCATTAGTCACCATCAATTATTCATCCCCGTCAGGGCCAGAGCCAGACAGGAGCAGCTGGAGCCAGGACCAAACCCACCCACCTCCAGCCCCCTAACAGCAGCCAGCTGTCTCTCCCACCCCCTCCCCACCCGGGGCCCATGGACACCCACCTCTGCACAGTGACACAGTATCCAGGTGGCTGTCACCCTGCTGAACAGATGGGCTGCAAGGCCCCAGCCACGCTGAGGCCAGCACTCGGGAGCCTCCCAACAAGGATCTCCAAGAATCGAGAAGCACACAGACCTGCTCTCTCTCCAAGGTCGACAGGCATGTCTGGTGGCAGACGCATCTGGGCAGAAGGTCCCAAGCTCCGTGTCCCCAGAAAGATGCCATTGCCAGTGCAGCCCTGGCCTCTTCCTGAAGGTGCCTTCCCCGAGGAGAGGTCACAGAACCCTGGACTCTCGCAGACAAAGAGGACAGGCCTTCAGGACCAAGTCTGCTGGGCGGCAGCCCTTCTAACAGCACGCCACCGAGCGCCCACACAGGCCCCTGCCCCAGCATGCATCCAGCCAACAGGCACTCAGCGCCTCCAGGGGCCAGTGCCAGACAGGACACTGGCTTACACCCAACAAGCCAGAGTGGGTCGCAGTCAGGCTTCATGGGTCAGCTGTTGTTCACGGGGCCCAGGAGGGGATGAGACGGGGAGCAGGTTTAGGACAGAGCTCATGCCCCCAGCCTGGCCCCCCTTCCCCCAGAACCACCTCCCTGTTTGGCACTGGCTTTCCAGACTGAACCTGGGCAACAAGCTCTCCTGGTGCCAGAGGGAAGCCCCAGGTCTCCTTTCCTGCCCAAGAACTCTGTGCCCACACATGGACACCGGGCTTGTCTGCCAGGACGTGCCCGCCCCCTCTGGTGGATCTATTCCCGCCCATTGTGGGGGAAGGTAGCGATCATCTTGCAGTACCAACGGCATGGGAAGCCCTGCCTGACTCACAGCCTGGGGGAGGGCCAGGGCACAGGGTACAGGGAAGCTGTGCCCGAGGTACAGCCTGCGGGAGGGCCAGGGCACAGGGAAGCTGAGCCCATCGCACAGCCTGGAGGAGGGCACAGGGCACGGGGAAGTTCTGCCCGAGGTACAGCCTGGAGGCAGGACCAAGGAGGGAGGCCCGGGTGGCAGGGGCCCCACCTGGGTGTCTGAGTGCAACGTGAGGGGAGAGGCACCCAAGGGGAGACAGCAAGTGGCCTTAGTGCGGCCTGGGTTTTTGCTCTTGCTAGGTAAATCCTGGAGGGTCCTAGTGGCTCCATGAGGAAGGTGGCAGCTGAGCTGTCTCTCTTAACTCGAGGGATGAATGTTAGACCTTTGACCCAGCCATGTGCCCTGGACAGGAAGCTGGGAGGGTGCGGATGATCAGTTTTGGAGGGCATACAGTGGCCCAGAAGGCACTGGGAGTGGAAGGGTGGAGGGAAAGGACAGAGGCAGGAGAGGTTTCCTCCACCCAAGGGTGTCCTGAGCTCCGGAAGCAGAGGAAGGGTCCTGTCCAGGGGGATCAAGAGACTGGAAAGCAGTGCTGCCCTGCTCCAGGGCCCTCTGAGTCCTGAGCAATGCCAGTCCCTGCCCACCTTCCCCGGCACAGGGTCCCATCGCATCCTGCCCACCCACACCTCGTCCCAGCTACAGCTGCCTCCACCCTGCAGCTCTATCACCTGCTCCCACCCACCGATCTCGAATCCCTATGCAGCCCCCCCCCTACTCCAGCCTCACTTCAGGGCAGGGGCCCCAAGCAAGCCCCACAGGACAGTATCCACCACAAAAGCCGGCGCCTCCCACCACCCCAGGCTGGATGCTGCGCGAGAGGAGTGGGTGATCAACAAGTCGCTCTCGCTGGGAGACCACAGTCAGGCTGCAGGACCTGAGGTCGTGCATTCCCAACACCCGCAAGCCAAGGGCCCCCCTAACCCGGGCCACGCCTGCCTCGCTGCTGTTAAAGGTCTCCTGGTGAAGGTAATGCAGACACCAGGGCTCTCTGTGCGGTGCTCGGAGTCCATCGGCCCGTTCTATTGTAAACAGTGGACCCAGGGAAGAAGGGGGCGTGGCCGCGTCTCAAAGGGCGGGAACAGTGCCCACAGCACCAGGTTTCCCGTCAGCCCCCGCGTCTGTCTCCCCAGAAGGTTAGGATGCCGCCAGCCGGACCCTCCTTCCAGGGCGCAGCGCAGGGCTCTGTCCATGGTGCTGAACCGCCACACAACGCGGACCATGATCTCAACACCCCGAGGCTTTGGCATTTCCGGAGGTGCCCTCCTTCTATCATTATCCTCCAATTAAAAATAATGTTTTTAAAAGGGAGGGAGGTTCACGAGGGAGGGGACATACATATACCTATGGGTGATTCACACTGATACATGGCAAAAACCAACACAATATTGGTAAAGCAATTATCCTCCAATTAAAAGTAAATAAAGTTAAAACAACAACAAATAAACAGGAAGATGTTCTGGAGCACGGAGACGGGGAAGTGCACCCTCCTAACCTGCTCATCATCTAAATTGGGCGTGGCCACCTGATCTGAGAGGCTGAGATCCTTTCAGAATAGCTAAAAGCGAGAAAACAGGACTGACCCGGGAGCTTCAGTTCAGTTCAGTTCAGTCGCTCAGTCGTGTCCGACTTTTTGCGACCTCATGAATCGCAGCATGCCAGGCCTCCCTGTTCATCACCATCTCCCGGAGTTCACTCAGACTCACATCCATCGAGTCCGTGATGCCATCCAGCCATCTCATCCTCGGTCGTCCCCTTCTCCTCCTGCCCCCAGTCCCTCCCAGCATCAGAGTCTTTTCCAGTGAGTCAACTCTTCACATCAGGTGGCCAAAGTACTGAAGTTTCAGCTGTAGCATCATTCCTTCCAAAGAAATCCCAGGGCTGATCTCCTTCAGAATGGACTGGCTGGATCTCCTTGCAGTCCAAGGGACTCTCAAGAGTCTTCTCCAACACCACACTTAAAAGCATCAATTCTTCAGTGCTCAGCTTTCTTTACAGTCCAACTGTCACATCCATACATGACCACAGGAAAAACCATAGCCTTGACTAGACGGACTTTTATTGGCAAAGTAATGTCTCTGCTTTTAAATATGCTATCTAGGTTGGTCATAACTTTTCTTCCAAGGAATAAGCGTCTTTTAATTTCATGGCTGCAGTCACCATCTGCAGTGATTTTGGAGCCCCCAAAAATAAAGACTGACACTGTTTCCCCATCTATTTCCCATGATGTGATGGGACCGGGTGCCATGATCTTCAGGGGGAAGGAATTCACAAGGGACATGTGGAGGCTATGTGGATAACAGGAGGACATTTCAAGGATGTGGGGGGGATTCGGAAGGGTCCTGTCAAGAGACTAGAGATCAGGTGTCAGGATCTTTCAAGGTCATATATCCAAAGTCTAGAACCGAGGGCCCAAAGATTATGACCCTCCTGTGGGTCCTTAAAGTCTAGCGGGGAAGGGGTCAGAGCATTATAGCGCTGAGCATCTGTCTTCTGTTAGTGGCAAAGTAACTTCAGATTAGGTTCATGTGTTTCTAGCATAAACCCTGAGATTCACTGGGAACATTTGTAAAAATATCAAGGTTGTGTTGAAAAGAGGGGGCTGAGTCTATCCTGAGCCCCAGACTGGAGTCCCTGCTCAAAGACCGAGAAGCCGTATTTCTCGGGGACCTGGCTCTCGACTCCCTTCAGCCCTAGGGTGGAGTGATGGCGGCTTTTGCAGGGCAAACATCCTGCAGTTGTGAATGGGCCACACCCAGAAGAGAGCTGCTCCAGCAGGGGACGCCAGCCTCCCGGGCTTAAACGAGCAGAACGGGCGGAGGGGGCACTTGCATGTCCTTCCGCAGCCTTGGCTCCCACACACTCCCTGACCCTGAGACCACACGAGCACATCTGGCGCGATCGCCCTGCTGAGCCCCTCCAGCCCACGTTGTCCTCCCCTCACTGAGTGCAGTGACCACCTGACCTCGGCTCCCCCTACACGGCCACCCCCACACCCGCAGAGACTCTGGGTCCACGGTAGTCCCGCTGGTCAGCCTACCCTTTCCAGGCCCACCCCAGCCCAGCCCCTCCTCTTGGAAGGCGGTCTCACCGCCTGCTCGGTCTTCTGGCACAACGTCCAACCACATTTCTCTTCAGAAACACCCTCCGCATCCACTTGAAATGCTTCACATGTCAGGTTAATCCGATGGCCTCTCTGACCTTGTGAATCCTTTTTTAAAGACATGAAGAGTCTCCCTCATGGCAGTGGGGTGGGGGTTCACCGGACAGCCCCCCCACCCACGTACACACGGAGAACCTGTGGCCGTGGGCAATGACAACAGAGAAGCCGAAGGACACAAAGGTCCCTGGAGAGGGTTTTGTTTGCCCCCGTTTCCAGGGACAGCACTGTCCCAGGTTCCCCGAAGAGTCTGTCTCCCGCCCTTGTTTTTGGGTCTGAAGCATGAAATACCCTGGCCTCCCTTCACCCCCAAGCCCAGCCTCCCCAGCAGTCACACCACCAGCAACTAATACACTTCTCAGAAGCCATATTTTTATTACAGCAGGACAAGAGAGCAAAGGTGTAATTGGGCTCGATGTGATGGAGTGTGACAACTCACTTAGCCCCATGTGCCATCAAGGGACGTGAACTGGGGACAGTTTATGCCCAAAACTCATTTCCAAGAGATACCCAGACGGCGCTGACATCAGTGGCAAGGCGAGCAGGGAGCCACAGACTTGTCTGAGGGGAGACCTTGGAAGGTCACCCGCCACACCGCCTCTGCACAAACACTCTCCCTGCAAGGCTCTTTGCTTTTCTGGAGCGTCTGTCCGACGCCCTCACTTCCCCCCGCAGGACACGCAACCGTGGGGCACAGACTGGGAGGGCCTTCTTGCCCCTCCCTACGCTCTCCGTCTGCACCCCAGGGGAAGCCGGGGGCGCCTCTCGGGCTTGGCAGGAGTGAGGACTAGCTGCTCTCACCGCCTGTGCTCCCCGGGCGGGGCCTCCCTGGAAGCTCAGACCTGGGGCGGCTGCCCTGCCCCCTGCCCCCAGCAGCCCAGTGCCCAGTATCAGCGAGCGAACTCGGCTTCCCACCGTGCCTCCGTGCATCTCCTGCAAGGCCAGGCCTGATTCAGACCCAGGGCAGCCTCATTAAAGTGGTGCCTGTCGGGGGGAGAATCAAACTGGGAGAGCAGGCCTGTGCCTCTGCCTTCCTGGGCTCCCAGCGGGGGCTGGGTGTCAGCCCCCAGCCCTCACCCTCAGGCAGGACCCGCCCCTCCCAGGTGGGAAGAGGGGAACCCGCAGGCCTGACCCCAGCCTGAGACAGGCAGGTCGGGGGCCACGGCTGACGCTGAGGGGAGCTGGAGGACTGTGCGCCGGTGAGCCGGCTCTCCTGCTCACCCAGGGGTCCCAAAGCTCACCGAGGGCTTCCTCTCTGCAGCAGCAGGAAAGTGGCTCCCTCGGTCAGCTTTCAAAGGGAGGAGGCGCCCGACCCGCGACCATCACTTCAGAGCAGAGTCATCGGGAGGGGCTGTCTGCTCACGCCTTCCCTCCCCCGCACCCATCGGCTAAGCCTCTGCCCTCCCTCTGAAGCTGACAGCCGGGCAGCCTGCCCCATGCCCGCCTGGTGAGCAGGACGCCTAGGGAGAGCTGCGGGCTGCGGGGCCCTACGCGCGGCCTGCAGGGAGCGGGAGGGCTGAGTGCCTCCTGCCCCGCCCCCGCCCCATTCATTTCTGTTCCCCGTCTCCCTGGGGCCAGGCTCACAGCTGAGGCCACTACACTCCGTACAGATGCCTGGAATGGGGGAATTACGCTAATTGCGACATTCCCTAACTGCTGACTCCCGGGGCCACTGCGTGAGCCCAGTTCTGGAAGCCCTGCTAGGGCTCTTCGTGGCCTGAGGGTGCCCCGTCCCTCGCAGAGGTGCCCTCCCCACAAACGCCTGAGGGGAGCTGCCCCCCACCCGGCCACAGTCCTACCCTGGTCCCAGAGGGCCGAGTGAGGGTCTCAGGCTTCCTGGCTTCTTGCGGAGGGAATGGAGGGCTGCCCACCCTGAGGAAGCCTGGTTCTAGTGGGCAGCTGTCCTGGGCAGGGAGCGTCTCGGGGCCCAGCACCCCCCAACCCTGGGGGCACCCCCAGGCTGCTGCAGAGGGCGTGTGAGGCCCAGCCCCCAGCACCGTTGGTCCCTCTCAGTCCATCCACACTGAGAACGGAAGGAAGGGGCACAGTGAGACCGGTGGGGTCCAGCTGCCCCTGCCTGGCCAGCCTGGGAGCAGGGCTGTGAGTCCCACAAGCGTCCCGGCTTCTCAGACCTGGACGGAGGAGCAGTCAGACACCAACCAGACCCCAGCTCCCTCTAGGTCCCCAGAACCCCCAGTGTGTACGGGCGCCAGGCATGCATGCACACACATATGTGTATACATACACACGTGTATACACACAGTGTGCACAGACCTATGTCCTGGCTGTCAGAGGAAGCCTGTGATTACTGAATCACGACCTTGTAAAGGCTTCTGGTTGCAAGGCCGTCAGGCAAGACTGCTGAGGCCGGGCCCCCAGCACCCCTCTGACGCACCCACCGTGGCTTCCCCGGCCACCCCTTCAGCTCAGGCACTCCTGAGGCTGCCAGAGCCCCACAGCCGGTCCCACGAAACCCCGTAGCAGGGGGAGGGGGCCGACTCAACCCCAGCAATTCCACCAGGCGTCTGATGCCTGACTCCCTTCTCCTCCCTGAGGACTTGCGCAGGTGGAGCGGTGGGACGGTGGGGAGGGGCAGCTGATGGGAGGAGCGTTCTGAGCGATCAGCTGCCGCAGCCGGGAGGGTCCAGAGCTGCCCCCTGCCCCAAGCAGGTGCTCTGAGATCCTGAGCAAGTCACGGAACTTGCCCAGGAGTCTGTCTTCTCACTGTGAAACGGGGCAGCAAAGGCTGTGAAGGCTGCCCTGAGGGCCGCAGGGACGGAGCTGCAGGCTGTTCACTGTGAGGGTGCACTCAGGGAGGGGGACCCTGAAGCAGCGGGGGGGGCACCCGGCTCCGTGTCCCCCGCAGAGAACGCTGAGCTCCGAGGCCTGGCCAGCAGCCAGAGACGACCTGTCCTGACTTTACAGCCGCAGCCGGGACCCCCGGTCTGGGGCTGCCTGGTGACACCAAGCCCCTGAGGCTCGGCGGCCATCACAGTGCCCGAGCGGCTGATGCCCCCTTCCCTAGGCGGCCAGGCTGGCCCCTGCCTGGCGTCTGGTCGGCGAGCAACTGATGCCCTTTCCCTAGGCAGCCGGGCTAGCCCCTGCCTGGCATCTGGCCAGCGAGCAACTGATGCCTCTTCCCTGAGCAGCCGGGCTGGCCCCTGCCTGGCGTCTGGTCAGATGGTCTCCGGGCCAGACAGGCAGCCAACAGTGGAGGCGCTCCAAGGAGGGAGGCTCGGGACCTCTCTGTGACCCTTGCACTTGGGGGTCCTTCATGGTGGGTAGCTTTGGACACCTGGCTGAAGCTCAGATGTCTTCAGAGGAGGGGCCAGCAGCCAGGGGCTCCCCGGCAGTCCATATTCACAGTCACTGGCCAAGGATCCAAGCTTGCCCACCACTCTGGCCACCCCCGAACCATCAGTGCAGGAGTGAGAATCAAGGATTCTGGGACAGATCCTTCCCAGAAATTAAGTTCTGGTGAGACACAGCTGAGAAGGCTGAAGGCAGGAGGGTGAGACACTGGAATGGCCTCTGAGGAAGTGACAGCCAGCAGGTCCTTCTCTTGAGTTAAAAAAAAAAAAAAAGCCAGGGGTGAGGGTTGGGGAAGGGCTCCCCTCAATTGGGGAACCCAGAAAGAGTCTGGTCTGTGTATAGAAGCAACTTGGTAATGCCAAGGCACTGAGCTGGCATTCGCTCTGCTCCGCACTGTTCCAAACACACTACAGGAATGAGCTCGTTTAATCCTCCCCAGAGCCGGTGTCACCCACGTGAGCTTTATCTCCATTCAGCAGATGGGGAGACTGAGAGCAGAGTTTGACTGAGTCACCCACAGTTGACGTGAGTGCCTCAGACCGACATCTGCGATGAGACTCTCCCAAGGAGCCCACAGGCTTCCTGCTCGGGGGATGCGGGCCCGGACCTCAGCTCCCCGGACTGGTGGAGGAGCAGAGTGAGCTGGGTGCCTGTGCGATGATGGTTCATGTACGGAAGTCAGAATTCTACCTGTCCAGTGGGACTTGTTAACAATCACCACTTGCTAAGAGCTTACTTACCGTGCAGCCAAGTGTCATTAGCTCTGTTTTACAGATGAGACCCACCAGAGTGGGACGGGTCACTCCAGTATATGCTCTCCAAGCAACCCGTGTGCTCACTTAACACCTGTCACGGCTATGGTTAATCATCTATGTAATTATCTGTCTAACTGAGTCACTCACTGGGCGGTAAGTGCCATGAAGGCAGCAGCCAGGTCTGTTTCATTGCCGGCACCAAGCACACACAGACTCTCAAAAACTAAAGGCAGAATGACCTAGAAACTGCTGCGCGGAGGAGGCTGAGCAACTCGCATTGGCCCCTGGAACACAAAGTCCAAACTGGCCGGGACTGTGAGCTGTGTTCACACCAGTGTCCACAGTGAGTGGAACAGAGCCGGGCACAGGGCAGGCCTCGCCAGCAAGCACTGGCTGAATCCATATCATGCTCTGTAATTCGTGGCCTGGAGGCTTGAACCCAGGCCTGCAGGGCTCCCAGCCTCTGTGCTTCCCAGGTGGCGCTAATGGTAAAGAACATGCCTGACAATGCAGGACACATAGGAGAGTCGAGTTCGACCCCTGGGTCAAGAAGATCCCCTGGAGGAGGACGTGGCAACCCTCTCCAGTATTCTTGTCTGGAGAATCCCATGCACAGAGGAGCCTGGCAGGCTGCAAGTCCACAAGGTCACAGAGTCAAATACGACTGCAGTGACGTGGCGTGCGTGCATGCCTGCTTCCTAGGTTAACACCCCCTGTACCGAGTAAGCACCCGCAACTGTTCCCGTGGCTGCTGATTCAGTTCGGAAAGCATATCCACATCACCCTGACCCCTGAGTTGTCTGCCTCATGAAAAGCAAGCCCAGCTGCAGCTGGACCCAACGTCGGGACCGTCCAACAAACCAGTCCAACGACCCAGCTGCAGCACCAGGTGAAACAGCTCCTCCTCTCCCACAGCCTTCAATCACCCACGAGGACATTCTGCCCAGGGAGGCGTCGACGAGCCACTCTCCCAGCCCCAGAGCCCCAGCCTCCTTCCCACCATCCTAACCATCCCCCAACTCCCTCCACCTGCTCTCTGAGGGTCCCAGCTGAGAGGCGGCAGAGCCCGGGGAGAGACTGAAGGGACACGAGAGGCCAGACTGGCCTGGGGTGGGGAGTACCGGCTTGGAGAGGGCCGGGAAGGGGCTCCTGCAGGTCTGTGCTGCACCAGGGACAGCCCTGTGGCATCTGCCTGAAGCCGCCCGAGGGCGGAAGGCCACAGTGTAAGGTCAGAGAGTCCGGCCCCAGCTCCAGAAAGTGTCTCCCTGCCCCTGCGGGTGTGCAATGAGATACATGCTGTGCCCTGGGATAAAATCCACAGCAATCAGGAGATGAAGCCAGCCACAGCTCTTCTGTGGGGAAACACCAGCACCTTTCTCCTTCCCGGTCCTGATCGGTGTGAGGCAGCCCTGAGGCTGAAACACTGAAAGTTGCATTTGCATAATCCGCCCCCCAGCCTAAAAGCTGTTGCCTTAAAAAGCCCTGGACTGCTGGATGAGACTCAGCAGAGTAGTCGGGCTCCTCCTCCCGGGGACAGGGGCCAGGTCCACGTGAGGCTAGACACGGGACACTTATCTCTTTCCCCCGCTTCCAGTTTTCCAGAAGCTCCCAGTTCCTTGGAGAAGGGAGCTTGTGAATCTTAAGCCCAGGAGGTGCTCAGAAAAAGCTAAGCCCCCCTGGGGCGTCTGCCTGAGCGCCAGCCTGGCAGAGGCTGGTTCCCGGAGGAGAGGAGCCCAGAGTGAGGGCCTCGCAGCTCTGGCCAAGCCCCAGGGTCGTGGGAGCAGGGCCGAGCCCCGGGGCGGCTGCAGCGTGCCTAGCCAGGAGCCCTGGTGCCGACTCACCTGGGAGCCCAGACCCACACTGCCGCTTGCAGGCCTGCCAGGCCGCAGCTCAGCAGGACACTAGGCACGTCCCACTGCATCAGAGCTGCCCTGCCGCTCCCACTGGCCCCCTGGCTGGCCCTTAGGGGCCTTGGGCACGGCTCTTCCCTCTGGCTTCTTTAGGGGGTAACAGAGACGCAGCCTGGAGGTCAGACGTGGCCCTAAGCAGGGGAGATGACTTGGGAGGGTTAAAGGTGCCCTGCTCTTAACGGTCACACCCTCTGATGAAGTACTCAGGCTCCCGGGGGCCGGTTCCATGGACTGAGTACAAGCTGTTACACATTGAGCCTCCCCTCACGGGGGCAGTGGGGCCAGGGAGGGCGCCCTCCAGCCCCCTGTCAGACCCTAGCTCACCTTCCTCTCTCTGGGTGTCCCCAGATCCTAAGGTCCTCCTGTCCCCCAGCCCACCCCACTCCAGGCAGGGAGCCCTCTCCCCCTCACTGCAGTGCCCCTCCTGGGTCAGCGCCTCCTTGTCCTTGCGCTCCTGTGTCTCTGCCACCAGCGGGGAAGCAACTCTCCTCTCCCTGACAGGGGCTGCAGAGCGGGGGACCAGGCTTTGGTGGCCCCACACCGTGGGCCGGGGGTGTCCTGGCTGCACCTGTGGAGTGTGGGGATGAAAACAGGGAAGGAGAAGGGAGAAGCCATGTCTCTGGAGTTAAAAATAACCACTCTGTGCCCAGATTTGGGGCAGGAACAGAGGTGGAGGTAGGGGGTAAATGATAGGGGTCAGAGAGAGGAGGGGCTATCTGTGCTTCCTGGTCCTGGGCACCCAGCTGGAAGGAGGGCTGGGCTGTCCAGTGGGGGAGAGCTGCCTGGTGGCGGGAGTGCTGCCCAGCGCGGGGGAAGGCTGCAGCGCCACGGGACGTCCTAGGTCTGCTGAGTCATGAGATTTGGAAGACGTGAGGGGGCCTGCATCCCCTCGCATCCCTGCCCCAGCTCCTCCGGACCCTCGATTGCAGACCACTGCTGTGGTTTGCACCCGCGCCGGCTCCCCGCCCAGGGTCTCTACCTCCTGGAGCTCAGGATTCTCCCTGCTTCCCCCACGACGGCGGGGCCGGGGTCCCCGAAGCTTGAGGTGGGGGCAAGGAGAACCTCGGCTGGAGACCGCTCAGGCGCGCAGGGGTGGGCGAGACGGGAGTGGGGACGTCTCCGACGCGCGGGATGAGGGTCGGGGGCGCAGAGCCAGGGGAAGCAGCGGAGTGGGCCCGGCCCTCGGCTCCGCAGCTCGTCCCGGGGACCCAGGGCGGAAACTGCCCCCTCTTCCCGCCCCAAACCCGCAGAGCAGCGGCTCCGCGCCGCTCGGGTCCGGCTTCCCAGACGCCTCATCTGGACGCGCGCAAACTCCCTAAAGGACGGTGCGGGCGCCCGGGCCCCTTGGCCTCAAAGCTCCGCGACCGCCCGCCCCCCGGGAGCAGATCCCACCCGCGGCCCCTCGGTGAGGGCAGAAACTTCTGAGGAGGCGGTCGGCGCCCCTCATCGCGGCGGTACGACTCACCGAGGTGGCCAGCCAGGAGGGACCCGCGTCCCCGAAGTGAGGACCGGCGGGCTGCCGGCGACGGCCGAGGGGGCGTCCGCTCGGCCCGGAGTCCCCGCGGCGCCCCGGCCCCAACTCGGCCGGAGTGTCTTTGCCGCAAGACTTGCTGAGCTTGCAGCCTGCGCCGCGGCAAGGAAGGCGCGCGACCCGTGGAGCGCGCTGCAGTGCGGGGAGGTGATGGGGGCGGGGCCTGGGCGGGGCCCGGAGGAAATGGGGGCGGAGCCGGGGCGGAGACCGGCAGGGAGGCAGGGAGACACGCGACCCGCCGGGCGCGCTGCAATGCGGGGAGGGGGCGGGGGGCGGGGCGGGGGCGGGGCCGGTGGAAGGGCGGGAGGAAGGGGGAGGAGCCCGGCGGAGGGGCGGGGCCGAGGGCGGGGTCCGGATTGGGGCGCGAGGCGGGGCCGGAGGGGTGGGGGCGGGGCCCGGAGGAGGGCGGGGCCGGGCGGAGACCGGCAGGAGGCAGGGACGTTCCCATCCACGGAGCGCGCTGCAGTGCGAGGAGGGGTGAGGGCGGGCCCTGGGCGGGGCCGGAGGAGGAGCCGAGGGTGGGGCCTGGATGAGGGGCGGGGGCAGGGCGGAGACCGGCAGGAGGCAGGGGGGCACACGACCCGCGCTGCCGTGCCAGGGAGGCGGTGGAGGCGGGGCAGGGGGCGGGGCAGGGGCGGGTCCCGACGGAGGGGCGGAGCTAGGAGGGCGGGGCCCGGATGTTCGGGGAGGGGGCAGAGCCTGGCAGGAGGTGGGAACCTGTCAGGAAGGGGCGGAGTCCGAGGAGGGGCGGGGCCCGGATGGGCGGGATGAAGTGGGGGCGGGGCCCACGGAGGGGCGGAGACCGGCTGGAGGTGGGAACCTGCCAGAAGGGGGGCGGAGTCCGGGAAGGGGAGGGGACGAGGAGGGGCGGGCCGGGGCGGGCCTGCCCGGGGCAGACCCGGGTGCCCTACACGCAGCATCTCTGGGCTCTCAGAGCCCAGCCCGGACTCCTGCTCAAGGTCAGGAAGGGTCGGGCCGGGAGCCGGGCCTCGTGGTCCTCACCCGAGAGAGGCTGTCTCTCTCGTGCCAGCTCCCCCTCAATGTCCCAAACCCACTGCAGCTCGAGGCGCCATCACGGGCCGCAGGAGCCCTGGTAGCTGTTTGAGGTCTCTGAGCCCTTCTCCTCGCCGTCCTCCTCCTTGGAAGGTCACCTCCACCTTCAGTTGTCGCCTGGAGGGAGGGGGTTTCTGAGCCTCGAGGCTTGGTGAGGAAGAGGAGGACCCTTGGGAGGTGTTAAAGGTGCCTGGAGCGGGTCAGAGAACAGCGTGAGTGGGGGAGAAGAGAGCAGAGGAGGACCGATTATCACAGGACAGGGCTTTCCACACGGGCTGGCCTCCAGAGCGGAGGTGGGTTTGGGGTGGTTTGCAGGGAGCAAATGGTCCTATGGCCAAGTAGCTGCAGACAGTCATGGAACGGGCCGTGCGGGAAGCACCAGGTGCTGCTCTCCCTTCCAGGGCCTGGAGGAGCGGCTCTACACCTGGAACTCCTGCAGCATCTGGAATATCCTGACCTGACCTCAGTTCTCAGTAACACTTCCTGAGTGAAGGGAATACGTAGTGGCGGGGGGGATGGGGGGGCGGTAAGTTTTGAGGGAGGATGGCGAGGAGCAGGGCTTTTCCCTATCACTCATGCAGGCCGTCGCAGCCAGCTTTCCTCAAGGGCATGGGAGGCCTGCGGGGTCCTTGATGAGACTGAAGCTGCGCCTGCCCGAGGCCTGGAGGTCACCCCCCACACACAGGGCAAGGGGCAGTGGAATCTGAATCCAGACCACGAGAGGAATCTGAGCTGACACCTTCAGGCTGCCCATCCTGGCCAGCATCCTAGGACCTGCTGCCTCGCTGGAGGGCCCGCGTTGTCCTTCCTGACCCC
Source organism: Nanger dama (assembly GCA_917880005.1). Classification (NCBI taxonomy): domain Eukaryota; kingdom Metazoa; phylum Chordata; class Mammalia; order Artiodactyla; family Bovidae; genus Nanger; species Nanger dama. The sequence continues at coordinate 47,902,514 of CAKJTW010000013.1, read as the reverse complement.
CACCTGGTAACGCATCTGTAGGATGCAGGCGAGAGAGGGCTGCAGTCTCCTGGCACAGAAACCAGCCAAGCCGACGGGGCTGCCTCACTGCCTGCCACTCCAAAGCCTGTGTTGTCTGCTATCAGGGGCCCTCCTGAACGATCCCAGAACCCGGGGCAGAGGGGGCGGGCCTACCTCCCTATTCAGTCTAGGCTGTAGTCAGTTTGGTCTAATGAAAAACGCGACGCTCCTAGCCATGGCCTCCACATTAACCCATCAGGACCAGTAGTGTCAGCTACAAGCCTGACTGGGAACTCAGCACCCTTGGCACCCATTCCCCAGGCTCTGGAGCTGCGAGAAGGGTGGGAGGGACGCCCACCACTCACCACCCACCCCGTGTTACTACTTTGCTTTCCAACTGTTGATCCTTTGAAAGAAGAGCCTGAGGTCAACCCTAGACGCTGAACTGCTGCTCAACTCGGCCATCAAGGCAATCGCTGTCTCTGTGCAATACCATCTGAACCCATGAAGGCAGGAGCGGGCTGCTGAATTTGGAGGGTGCTCCAGGGAGAACGAGCCTACAATCCCGATTACCCGGCTTCATCACTTTCTGCTGAACAGAGCTTCCTACTGTTACATTTCCAATTGTCTCAAGCCAGAGGCAGGTGGCATCTCCCCCATCATTGCTCTCCCTAGGGACTCAGACCCCCTGCACCCTCAACAACCCACTGGCCGCGCAGCTGCTTAAATAATCCTGCTTGTGCCCATCTCCACCTCTCACAGGTCTGCTGGCACTTGGACTGCACCCCACTGTGTTCTGGGGGTGTCTGCACCCCAGTGTTCTGAGTATCTGCACCCCACTGTGTTCTGGGGGTGTGTGCACCCCACTGTGCTCTGGGATGTCTGCATCCCATTGTGTTCTGGGGTGTCTGCACCCCACTGTGTTCTGGGGGTGTCTCTGCCTCAAGAATCTTCCAAAGCTCTGCTGTTGCGTTTGAGCACAGAGCACAGCCAGCGGGCGAGCCGGCTGTCACTTTGCAGGCCTCAGCAGCTCCCAGCTCCTGCTTTCTCCTCACAACCCTCCCAACACAAACGTGCCCCCAAAGCTGTACCCCCCACGACCCATACACCCTGTCAGTCTCTGGAGCAGTTTGCATCGCTTCTGAAAATTCAGCAAACCTTGGTGAAGCTTCCACTGAGGCACCTGCCTCCCTGTTTGTAAGAGAGCAAAGGGTTTTAAAGCTTCTGTGCAATTCCTGCCACTCAGGTCTTAGTGACCTTCATCTGACCTGATTTGTAGACACACCAAGTTTAGAGGTATTTTAATTTTACTTACACTATTTCATACTCAACTCCACTTAATTTCTTAGCTATTGCATAAAAATGCTTTTAATACCAAAGACATTAACTCATTAGATGGAACCAAAAATGAAACACGGATAAAGTTAAGTATCACACAATTGGCATAATATCTTAAATTTTAATTGAAAAAAAAAAAAGGTCTCTAAACAGTCAGTGAAGGCCAACTCCTCTAGGAAGCTGGCTAAGTAAACTATAATTATTTATTCCCCATGTAATGAACAAACACAAGAGATGCCTCTACACATGGACATCACCAGATGGTCAATACCAAATCAGATTGATTATATTCTTTGCAGCTGAAGATGGAAAAGGTCTATACAGTCAGCAAAAACAAGACCAGGAGCTGACTATGGCTCAGATCATGAACTTCTTATTGCCAAATTCAGACTTAAACTGAAATAAGTAGGGAAAACCATTAGACCATTCAGGCTTGACCTAAATCAAATCCCTTATGATTATGCAGTGGAAGTGACAAATAGATTAAAAGGATTAGATCTGATAGAGTGCCTGAAGAACTATGGACAGAGGTTTGTAACATTATACAGGAGGTGGTAATCAAAACCATCCCCCACAAGAAGAAATGCAAAAAGGTAAAATGCTTGTCTGAGGAGGCCTTACAAATAGCTGAGAAGAAAGCAAAAGGCAAAGGAGAAAAGGAATGATATACCCATCTGAATGCATAGTTCCAAAGAATAGCAAGGAGAGATAAAGAAAGCCTTCCTCAGTGATCAGTGCAAAGAAACAGAGGAAAACAATAGAATGGGAAAGACTAGAGATCTCTTCAAGAAAATTAGAGATACCAAGGGAACATTTCATGCAAAGATGGGCACAATAAAGGACAGAAATGGTATGGACTTAACAGAAGCAGAAGATATTAAGAGGGAGTGGCAAGAATACACAGTTCAGTTCAGTTCAGTTTAGTCGCTCAGTCGTGTCCGACTCTTTGCGACCCCATGAATCGCAGCACGCCAGGCCTCCCTGTTCATCACCATCTCTCGGAGTTCACTCAGATTCACGTCCATCGAGTCTGTGATGCCATCCAGCCATCTCATCCTCGGTCGTCCCCTTCTCCTCCTGCCCCCAGTCCCTCCCAGCATCAGGGTCTTTTCAAAAGAGTCAACTCTTCGCATGAGGTGGCCAAAATACTGGAGTTTCAGCTTCAGCATCAGTCCTTTCAAAGAAATCCCAGGGCTGATCTCCTTCAGAATGGACTGGTTGGATCTCCTTGCAGTCCAAGGGACTCTCAAGAGTCTTCTCCAACACCACAGTTCAAGAGGATGAATTCTTCGGCGCTCAGCTTTCTTCACAGTCCAACTCTCACATCCATACATGACCACAGGAAAAACCATAGCCTTGACTAGACGGACCTTAGTCAGCAAAGTAATGTCTCTGCTTTTGAATATACTATCTAGGTTGGTCATAACTTTCCTTCCAAGGAGTAAGCGTCTTCTAATTTCATGGCTGCAGTCACCATCTGCAGTGATTTTGGAGCCCCCAAAAATAAAGTCTGACACTGTTTCCCCATCTATTTCCCATGAAGTGATGGGACCGGATGTCATGATCTTCATTTTCTGAATGTTGAGCTTTAAGCCAACTTTTTCACTCTCCTCTTTCACTTTCATCAAGAGGCTTTTTAGCTCCTCTTCACTTTCTGCCATAAGGGTGGTGTCATCTGCATATCTGAGGTTATTGATATTTCTCCCGGCAATCTTGATTCCAGCTTGTGTTTCTTCCAGTACAGTGTTTCACATGATGTACTCCGCATCTAAGTTAAATAAGCAGAGTGACAATATACAGCCTTGAGGTACCCCTTTTCCTATTTGGAACAAGCCTGTGTTCCATGTCCAGTTCTAACTGTTGCTTCCTGACCTGCATAGATTTCTCAAGAGGCAGGTTAGGTAGCCTGGTATTCCCATCTCTTTCAGAATTTTCCACAGTTTGTTGTGATCCACACAGTCAAAGGCTTTGGCATAGTCAATAAAGCAGAAATAGATGTTTTTCTGGAACTCTCTTGCTTTTTCGATGATCCAGTGGATGTTGGCAATTTGATCTCAGGTTCCTCTGCCTTTTCTAAAACCAGCTTGAACATCAGGAGTTCACGGTTCATGTATTGCTGAAGCCTGGCGTGCAGAATTTTGAGCATTACTAGCATGTGAGATGAGTGCAATTGTGCGGTAGTTTGAGCATTCTTTGGCATTGCCTTTCTTTGGGATTGGAATGAAAACTGACCTTTCCCAGTCCCGTGGCCACTGCTGAGTTTTCCAAATGTGCTGGCATATTGAGGGCAGCACTTTCCCAGCATCATCTTTCAGGATTTGAAGCAGCTCCACTGGAATTCCATCACCTCCACTAGCTTTGTTCGTAGTGATGCTTTCTAAGGCCCACTTGACTTCACATTGAAAGATGTCTGGCTCTAGATGAGTGATCACATCATCATGATTATCCGGGTCATGAAGATCTTTTTTGTACAGTTCTTCCGTGTATTCTTGCCACCTCTTCTTAATTCTGCTTCTGTTAGGTCCATACCATTTCTGTCCTTTATCGAGCCCATCTTTCATGAAATGTTCCCTTGGTATCTCTAATTTTCTTGAAGAGGTCTCTAGTCTTTCCCATTCTGTTCCTCTATTTCTTTGCATTGATCACTGAAGAAGGCTTTCTTATCTCTTCTTGCTATTCTTTGGAACTCTGCATTCAGATGCTTATATCTTTCCTTTACTCCTTTGCTTTTCGCCTGTCTTCTTTTCACAGCTATTTGTAAGGCCTCTCCAGACAGCCATTTTGCTTTTTGCATTTCTTTTCCATGGGGATGCTCTTGATCCCTGTCTCCCATACAATGTCACGAACCTCATTCCATAGTTCATCAGGCAGTCTATCTATCAGATCTAGGCCCTTAAATCTATTTCTCACTTCCACTGTATAATCATAAGGGATTTGATTTAGGTCATACCTGAATGGTCTAGTGGTTTTCCCTACTTTCTTCAATTTGAGTCTGAATTTGGTAATAAGGAGTTCATGATCTGAGCCACAGTCAGCCCCTTTCTTGTTTTTCGTTGACTGTATAGAGCTTCTCCATCTTTGGCTGCATAGAATATAATCAATCTGATTTCGGTATTGACCATCTGGTGATGTCCATGTGTAGAGTCTTCTCTCATGTTGTTGGAAGAGGGTGTTTGCTATGATCAGTGCATTTTCTTGGCAAAACTCTATTAGTCTTTGCCCTGCTTCATCCCGTATTCCAAGGCCAAATTTGCCTGTTACTCCAGGTGTTTCTTGACTTCCTACTTTAGCATTTCAGTCCCCTATAATGAAAAGGACATCTTTTTTGGGTGTTAGTTCTAAAAGGTCTTGTAGGTCTTCATAAAACCATTCAACTTCAGCTTCTTCAGCATTACTGGTTGGGGCATAGACTTGGATTACTGTGATATTGAATGGTTTGCCTTGGAAACGAACAGAGATCATTCTGTCGTTTTGAGATTGCATCCAAGTACTGCATTTCGGACTCTTCTGTTGACCATGATGGCTACTCCATTTCTTCTGAGGGATTCCTGCCCGCAGTAGTAGATATAATGGTCATCTGAGTTAAAACAGAAGAATATATAAAAAAGATCTTCACGACCCAGATAACCACTATGGTGTGATCACTTACCTAGAGCCAGAAATCCTTTACTGTGAAGTTATGTGGGCCTTAGGAAGTATCACTAGGAACAAAGCTGTTGGAGGTGATGGAATTCCGGCAGAGCTCTTTCAAATCCTAAAAGATGATGCTGTTAAAATGATACACTCAATATTCCAGCAAATATGGAAAACTCAGCAGTGGCCACAGGATTGGAAAAGGTCACTTTTCATTCCAATCCCAAAGAAAAGCAATGCCAAAGAATGGTGTTGGAGAAGACTCTTGAAAGTCCATTGCACTGCAAGGAGATCCAACCAGTCCATCCTAAAGGAAATCAACACTGAATATTCATTGGAAGGACTGATGCTGAAGCTGAAACTGCAATACTTTGGCCCCCTGGTTGTGAAGAACTGACTCATTGGAAAAGACCTTGATGTAGGGAAAAATTGAAGGCAGGAGGAGAAGGGGATGACAGAGGATGAGATGGTTGGATGGCATCACCACTCAATGGACATGAGTTTGAGCTAGCTCCAGGAGTTGGTGATTGACAGGGAGGCCTGGCGTGCTGCAGTCCATGGGGTTGCAGAGTCAGAGACGACTGAGCGACTGGACCATTTATTCCCCATGCAATGAACGAAAACAATTAAGTTTTAACAACTGAGTCCAATAAAACTCAAATACTACAGAACAGGGAGGGTTGAGGAGGACTTTGCTCTAATTTTATACTGCTAGAAAAGTCACAGCTTAAGATTCGCAGGACCATAGCTGGCATAGAGAGGAAGTGAAATAAATCCCAAAGATGATGATCTCAGATTTGATCAGATCACAAGACCTCTTGAATATCATGGGGACTTCCTCTTTTACCTTCTTTAATCTAACTTTTCTGGAAGCAAACATGATTTTTCTTTTCAAAGGGAATAATAGTAATAAACACTCTGCTTTATATTCCTCCTTTGTCAGCAAAGCACCCCCAGTCTGGTGTCCCAGGTAAATGCATGCCTCTGAGCGGAGGCCCGCACGTCATGGTCGAGGAACAGCTTCTCCTGAGCTACCCCTCTCCTTCCCCAGACAGCTCCCGTCTTCCCTGAAGGCAGAAATGCACGGAAGGGGCTGTGTGCTGGTGAGGGCTCCGAGCTGGGACCCCCACTAGGCGAACTCTTCTTTCCCAAGGGCAAGCACGGCTCTCAGGGCGCAGGACACCCACCATCGAGGGGGGTGAGAAGCAAACCGCTCTTCCCTGGGCCTCTGCACGTCTGCAGAGAGCCCGACACCCTCGACTGCAGCCTCCCCCACGTGTCCTCACCCCGTCCCCCAGTGGAGATGCTGTCTGTCTGGCACCTGCCGGGGCTGGGAGCGCCAAGGCTGACACTGGCACACCCTCTGTGGCTTGTGGCACCTGAGACTCCCGGGGGTTGGCAGGAGTCCTGCAGCGACTGACCCAGGTGGCCTCCTGGAGCCTCCAGACGGCAGCAGCAGGCCAGGGTGGCAGCAGGGTATCTTGTGTCTCCGCTGAACAGAGACCTCAGCACCTGCTGAGGCGCTGCGGCTTGGGGAGCGGGCTGTGGGAACCACGGGAAGGGCCTTGACAACAGGCAGCCATGAGGCTTCAGCAACAGAAGACCCCTGCGCGGGGGCCACCGTGCCGCGGTGGGGGGGTCGCGCACAGGGCGAGGGCTCGGCCAAGGCAGGTGGGCTCAGACGGGTCGTTCAGGTTCTCTTCACCAGTGAGCAGAGGCCGCTGAAGGGGTCTACACACAGGAGCTCGGTCAACTCACTTACGTCAGGTGGTTGGAGGCCCACACTGTCCCCCCCCCTGCTGACTGCCCCAGGGGGCCTGCAGGTGGAACTGGCCCTGTGGCTTCTGGTGCCCAGCTGCCTGGGTTCAGTCTCGAGCTGGGCTCAGCTCGCCGCCCGCAGGCTTGGGGACTAAGCAGTGAGCTCATTTCATGGGACTGTGGACGGGGGACCCGCAGAGAGGCTGCTGGAGCCGGGGCTTGTCACTGCTACCTCTGGCCAGCAAGTTTCATGACAGCTGTCCTCACATGCCCGAGAGGCAAACGGATGTTCCCAAGGACAACTGAGCCTGGAAGCTTCCTCACTCAGCCTGTGGCCCACCCACAGCAAGATTCAGGAAGGAGAGGGCCTGGGCCTAAGCCTCGTCTCTGGAGCAGGGCTTGGCATGTCTGCTCTGCCTCTGGTCCGCAATATTGCTGTGTGTGCAGCTAGGTCCGTGAGCGGCATAGTGAGCTGGGTCTTTTCTTCTGGGTTGTGGGCACTGATGGGGCTTCTGTCCAGAGAAGACGGCCACCACAGAGCCTTGCTTCAGGCTGGGCCTGTCACCTGGACATGCCGCCCTCCTGTCACTAACTTGCCAGGATCTCAATGGATATGCCTGGCCTGTGCCAAGTGACGTGCCTTTGCCAACCATGGGAGGAGGTGCGGGGGTGAGGGCAGCGTGCCACGGGGGAGGTGGCCCCCATCAGCAGGGTCCCTGCACCCTGAAGCCACAGATACCTGGAGCTTAATAAGACAGCTGAAGTGCATCTCCCGCCTGTCTGGATTGAGCAGACCAGTGTCCCACCCATCCTCTGAAGGCTTCAGTAAGCGGCACTGCACCGAGGGCTCCAAGAGCTTGTCGGGGAGGCTCAGGAGCTCTTCACTGCCTTGGGAGCCACACCCCATGAAGGCAAGGCTCAAGAGCACACAGAGGCCTGTCGCCTTGAGCATGAGCCCCGTCTGGCCCCCTCGGCACCGGCTGGAGAGGCCTGCAGTCCTAGTGGCTGCGTGTCATCTGGGAGACGACACGGGGCTGGCTGCGCAGGAGGCTGTGGAGAGGGGGTGAATTCAGGCTCAGCTTCCAGAGACCACCCACCGCGTATTAAGCACTCTGTACCCAAGGGTCCCCCTCGGAGGCAAGGCCTGTCCTTGCAGTCAGGGCTCTGAGGTGGGGGCTGGGTGAGACTGGGGGAGATGAGTGGGCCCGGCCTCCCCCTCAGCACAGTCACAGAATCAGTGTGGGGTAACAGGACCCAAGGGTGGCTCTCCCGACTCCCCCAGTTGTGAAGCCAAGACCAAGAAGTCCCAGAGACCTGTTTCCACAGGCCCCTCTGCCCTGGACTCAGATTCTCAGGGACCGTGTCCAAGTTCTGTACACCCCAAATCTACTAACCTCGCATGCAGCCCAGAATTAGGGCCACCGGCAGCTCGGGCAGGCGGCCTGAGGGCCCCATCTCAAGTCCATGTCTGAGTCTCCCCGAACAGAGCAGAATCCCTAAGGGGCCCCAGGCTGCAGGCGCAGGGCGTCAGGGGAGGCCTGGCAGGAAGGTGGCCCAGCGCCACCCCCATGCCGCCCCCAACAGCCCTGCAGGCTCGTCCTGAAGGCCGCCTCTGGGAGTCTTCAGTGGATGTCACCCAGGACAAAGCCAGGCTCGGGGCACAGCCTTCGCAGGAACCTGGAGGTTCCCTCGACTAATATCCGCCTGCTTCCAGTTTCAAGCTCTGAAGCTAACGGTGAAGGCCCCACACCCACAGAGAAACAGCTTCTCGAGTCCGAGGAGCCCTAGGAACAGCACCGGGTGCCAAGGAGCACGTCCCAGCCCAGCGGGATGGTTTGTCTCCAGAACACGGGCTTGGGTCTGGCTGCCGAGCAGGGCACACCCCGACGCTGGCTCCAGGGGGCAGTCTGGGTGGGGGGAGGGTCCCCGTCAGCACAGTGCAGACCTCTGCTGGGTAAATGGTGTTCCTTGCACCCAAGGCCTTGGTCCCTAATCCCACTCTCCATCTTCCAAAGACTGAAGCTGGGGAAGCATGTGTGGGAGCCTCGGTAACATCAAAGAATCCCAAAGATGGACCAAGCCCCTATTTCTCTCTCTTCCAGCCTATCCAACCAGAGAAACCTCTGCCAGCACCAGGAGCAGGCAGTGCGGGGCTGGCCACTTCAGGCGGCGGCCAGGGCCTTGCTGGCCAAGCGCTCAGCCCCCAGAAGCGCCTCCTCGCTCCTGCGCAGCGGCCTCCGCCCTGCTCTGGACCCTGCTCCACCTTGATGCTGTTCACTCCTGCTCCTTGAAGCTTCTTGGAAGGTGGGGGTGGGGGGGTGGAAATTTAGAGCACAGGAAACAGGCCAGGCAGCCATGTCCACTGCAAGCTCAACTGGACCGTCTTGAGCTTGACAAGGCTGGGAGGTCTGTGCCCAGCAGACCCTGTCCTCACCAGCACCCACAGAGGCACGTGGTTAAGTCCAGCAGTCATCTACACGTCACTGTCACTGTCCTTGCTATCCACAGGGAAAAGGGAGCTTCGTGAAGAACCTGGAGCCCTGCACCACCAAGGCCACAGGGCTCGTGTCCCATCGATACTGGGAGGCGAGCTGGTCTTGCTCGACCCCAGCCCCTGCATCGGGCGGGGACAGAGGCCTGTGCTCAGAGCCCTTGCTTAGAGCAGCCCCAGGCCCAGGAGGCTCACCCCACCTGGGTTCCTGGGGCTGCCACCTGCTGGCTCTCTGACACAAGACGGGTGCTCACCACCTGCTCTGAGAACAGAAGCCCCGGTGGGCCCCAGCCAGAGGGTACCAAGCAGTGTCCCGAGAGCCTGCAGCCTTACCAGGGCTGGACGAGGGCAGGCTCGCCCAGGCTGGACTCTGGGCCTGCAGCCGGCCCTCTCTGGTCTCACCTATTCCTAGCTGTGGTCGTGATTTTTAGACGATTTGAGCTTTTGGCCGTGCTGGGCCCTGGTTGTTGCGCTCAGACTTTGTCTACTTGTAGTCAGCGGTGGCTACTCTTCGCTGTGGCGCGTGGGGCTCTCGTCGTGGCAGCTGCTCTTGCCGTGTGCACAGCTCTGGGTGTGCAGGCTGGGTAGTTGTGGTACACAGGCTTAGTTGCTCTGAGGCATCTGGAATCTTCCCAGACCCGGGATTGAACTCGTGTGCCCTCACCAGCAGGCAGATTCTTACCCACTGTACCACCAGGAAAGTCCGTCATTATGATTATATAAACCACTGAGTGTGAAGAGCTGCTTTTATAAAAACTAGATAGAATTGCTTTTAAGTATGGGTGAAAACTTACAGAAGATGGCAGGAGAAGCGTCTGAATCTGAAAGCCAAACTCCTTCACACAACGGCTAAATTCTTCATCCGTTTTAACGGGAAGCCCAAGCCCACACTGAGCATCGTGGGTGATGCGTGGTGATCACTGTGGAGAAAAGCCCTTGCCCCCAGGCTGTCATTTCCTGTTTTAGCCTCTTAAGTGGATGAACTCAGGACTCGGTAACAGGAGCGTCCCTTTTCACCCGCTGACTTTCTGATAAACTGTCCGAGCCCCAGTCCTGGGCCTGCGCACGAGGGGCCTCCCATGTGTCTTCCTGCTGGGGTCACGGGCAGAAAGGAGCCACTGCTTGAGCCCCCGCCCGCGTCCCCAGCATTCGGCTTGTTGGAGCTACATTTGCTTCCAGGGAGATGGTGTCTTGGGCGTTTATTTTCCATAGAGCAAATAACCGTGTTCCCTGAGAAAAGCCATTAACTTTTCCCTGTGTTCCAGTTCAAGGAAAACAGAATAGTCCTCTGGCCTCTACTCACCTGAACCAGGCCAATGACCTCGCAATCCCATTCCTCCATCTAACTCAGTGAGTCCTCCTGAGAATGAGAGCACCATGCAGGCTCTCCTCCTAGCGCGAGCAGCCGCAGACAGCAGAGGGGGCTGGGCCACCATCTGCAGGCCCCGACCCCACTGGCAGGAGGCAGAAGCACCTGCGCGAGCAGTCTCAAAACATGGCAAAGTATACATCAATTTGGAAGAAGTGAAATGTACGCATTACACATGGACTCTATGCTTTGGAACTGGATTTATGGTGGTGTGACGTCACACGCGGTCTTGTCCAGGCAGCTTCTCAGGGACTGCCCTGAGGAGCAGGGGGGGCTCTCAGGAGGCACGTGCTGGATGGGAGAGTGGAGGGCGGGAGCCATCCCCTGGTTGCTCAGGGCAGGGCAGCAGGCTCCTCAGTGCCCCTCCCCAACAGGTCGAGTCCAGTGGAAGGGACTGTGCTGTCTCCATCTTTACACCAAGAAAAGGCCATTCTAACACAGGCTGATGCCCAGCGTAGACTGGCAGTGACTGAACGGCAACGGACACGGACTTAAAACCCTTGCTGTGCATTCTGCCTCCTGTTACAGGACACAGTTATCTGTGAGCCATTCTAGTCTGTCACAGCTGGGAAACCCAGTAAGGACTTAGCCCGGACCACCACCCACAGGCAGTAATCCCCAACCAAGGCGGACTCCAGCCGGAAGAGGGTCTAAGTAGAATGCTGGGCTATCCATCAGCACCACAGCGAGACAAAGGAGAGGCAGAGGCCTGTGGCCAGAGTTCAGCCAGAGGCAGAGAGAAGCCAGGTGTCACCCCTCCAGGAGGCAGCCACGCTGTGCCCAGGCTTCACCCCCTCCAGGAGGCAGCCATGCTGTACCCAGGCTTCACCCCCTCCAGGAGGCAGCCACGCTGTGCCCAGGCTTACCCCCATCCAGGCACCCCAAGGGCGTGTTCGTTTTGACGGTGGTTCACACGCCACACATCTGCCACAGCACCTCAAATCTCACCAACGCCTCTGCCCCGTCACCAGAGCTCACAGGCACGAAGCAGCAGGCTTCCACCAACCCCAAGCACAGGCGGCATCTCTGGCTTCAGGTTCACTCTGAGGGTGAACAAGTCCCTACCCCCAGGGTGCTGGAATGAAGTGCAGAGAGGCAGACCCTACTCACAGACCGCCCACACCCGTCTTCCTCCAGGACGGTCTACACACAGGTGGGTCCACCGTGCTCAGCAAGCAGCCCCAGCCTCATCTGCAAGGAAACACGAGAACGGCTGCCAGGGGCGGCGGCGCACTAGGCCCTCCGTCCACTGGCCCTCCTGGCTGAGACACCAGGCTCACTCGGCCCTCCTCCTCCTCACGCGGCTGTGGACCAGAGATGGGGAGGAGTCAGTTCGCTTGTGTGACGGTCTCTGCAGCCTCAGAGCTCACACACGACCGCCAATGTCGTGGAGCGTCCTTAAGAAGGGTGACCGGGAGGCCTGCGTCTTCACGCCGCACAGCCACACAGGCAGGGCTGAAGACACAGCAGGCTGGGGTCTGTACCAGCAGCTGGCACCCAACGCGCCCGCAACTGCAGCGCCGTTGTGTATGAAGGGCCAGCGGTCTCGCCCAGGGAGGGGCAGCAACTCTCTAGCACCAAGGATGCTGCTGTCAAGGATCAGGTACAAGCCTCCAGATGAAGAAGAAAATCTGGCAGGGCAGGAGAGGGGCAGCCCAGACGGGCAGAGCAGCTCTCCCAGGTAAGGCTCTGTTCCAGGAGCAGGGTGGCCTTAGGCTTCCTCTCTCTGTGGAACTGGGACAGTCAGCATCCTGCCCCAACGCCAGGGGCTCTAAGGATGTGGACACTTAAAAAGGCCAAGACCAGCAGACTGGCGCAACACTGTAAACCAAACTGCTCCAACTCCAGGCCGCACTCTGGCCAGTCTCCTCCACTGGCCCCACAAACCCCTAAGATGAGGAGAAATATGATGCCAACTCTGGGAAACTGCAGACGCTTCCCAGTCATTCTTAAAGAGATTTAACTGTCTAAATTGCATAAAAGGGAGCAGTGTGCGCGTCAGCCTCTGCCACGCCGCGGGCCGCTGTTGCTGGTTTTATTGTTGTATGAAAGACCGCTGTTTCTACCCATCTTCGGGTTTATGGCTATAGAATGTAGGGAAAGTAGGTATTAGAAACGGGACAGGAAAAGCAAGTCAGAGTCTGTTCACCAGAACATCTTCTCCACTGCGGAACAGGGTCCTCTGAGAAGAAAAAGGTGTGCCAAGGTTGGGAGCCACCTACGATCGGGAACAGCAGCGTGTCAGAGAGAGGAAGGCCAGTGGGAGGCGGGGCCTGGCTGCCCACGGGTGCTCCCCAGACCCGCCTTCTCCTAGGCCTCCGTGAGGATGCCCTCTCCTGACTCTGCCTTCTGAGGTCCTAACCCGAAACCAAACTTCCTGTCAATTCAAATATGATAAAGACATCATTCCCCCAAGGAGAGCTCATCTGAGGACTGGAATTGACACAGGGACAGAATGATCTGCCAGCATTCTGAGAAAGCGTATTTAAAAACAGCATGGCTTTCAAGACAGGTTCTGGTGCGTGAAGACAGGAGGAAAGGGGGTCTTTGTTAGTGGGGACTGGAAGCATGAGGCCCACCAGACAGAGCAGGATACAGAGGATTTCCCTAATATCTGCAGCCTACCACCAGCCGCTGCTGTCGCCTGGCTGGGCAGAGGCAAAAGCAAGCCCCCTTGGGCTCTTCACGGCCCACAGGTAGGGCCAGAAGCATCTGTAGGCTGATGGCTCTGAATAACCAGCAGGTAGTGTTATGTTAGGACCAAGGATTTATTCCACAATATAAACCGCAACACTTGATACAAGCTTCCAAATGAGCAGGCGGGGGTGGGGTGCGGAGAGCCAGAACAGCTGTGACAGGTGTTAGGGGCAGCCTCTTCTCTGTCACCAGTTCCCCAGTGACACCAGAAGCCAGACGGTCTGTGTTCGGACACCCGCCAGATGCTGAAGCACCACACTGTTTGGAAGTTTGTTTGGTTTTAATTTCAGCCACTGAAACCAACATGGAAGTTATTGCTTAGATAAATAAACCTAGTCTACCAGGAAAACAAAAGTGGATAAAGAAAACAAACAAAAACCTCAGAAGTGAAAAACATAAGCTCCCCAATATGGTAACAGAGTAAACGAGAGAGAAATTCCTCAAATGAGGATTTACTGGGCCCTTCTGGGCACTGAAACCGAGTTGGACTCAGCCGGTAAACCCCAGGAAGAGGTACGATTTTAATGCTGTACATGAGAAGGTGCAAGCGCCAATCCTTCCAAACTGGTGGGAACCCCTGCGAAAACAGTCAGCGTCTCAAACTCAACAACCACAAACAGCTCTTAAGGAAAAATACAAAAAGTGTCAAAAATTTTTGTCGTTTTTTTCCCTTTTTCAAAGAGTTCTGGAAAAATGATCCCATAAGGAATAGAAATAGCACCGTTCACAGGCTGGTTTGAATGCCAGTCCTGCAGCTTTGCTGAGAAACTGGGAGTCCCCGGGCCGAGCCCTGACTGAGGAGGGCTCTGCGGGTTTTATCTCCGGCCCGGCGCGTCCGTCTCCGCACAGCGCACGCACATGTAGTCCTCCTCCTCGGCCGTCTCGGGAGAGACACCAACACAGACCTGATGGAACCACCGACTGCAGCTGCCATCACACTGGACCCAGTCCACCTGGTCACAGAGAGCAGGAGACGGGGTTTTCAGGGGGAAGGGGCCCGGCGGCCGGGGCAGCCACCGCCCCTCACGGGACCTCCGGCAGCGGCAGCCCAGGCGCGCACGCTGAGCTGTTCTCCACGCGGTGGCTGCGCGGGCGAGGACAGGCTGCCCCGTGCCAAGTAAGCAAAGGGACGGCAGCGGCAACCCCCCACCTTCTGAGCGCCGGGCGGCGAGAGACGGAGGAGCAGGAAAGGAAAGGGCAGAGGAAGAGCTTCTTCGAGAAAAGGGAGGGAGACCCAGGAGCGCTGTGAGATCAGAGACACCAGTGGGGGAGGGGTGAGCGACCCACTCAGATGGGCTCAAGGCAGCCAAGCAGGAGAGAGACCCGGCCGGGCGGGCTGGCGCTCACAGGGCTCTGAGCTAAGGGAACGCACGTCCTCCACGGCCCAAACCTCACTGACCTCGTCTCCTTCTGGCTGCAGGCAGCTCACGGCCGGGCAGATGGCGTCCTCGTCCTCAGAGTCCTCCTGCTCCGAGGAGGACGAGTCTGAGGGCAGGGACTGCGTGTCGGCAGAGGGGGCCAACTCATAGCTACACTCTCTCTAACTTGAGACTGTCCGTGTCCTTGGGGCGGCTCAGTTTGATTCTCTTCTTTTGGGGGCCCGCATTTTGGTGATTCGATCCCACCGCTCACTGGAGAGGCCTTCTCTTTCCAGGCGTCTCTTCAGCTTGCTCTCGAGGCCACTGGCTCCGTCTCGCTTCCCGCGGCAGCCGTCACTCTGGGAGGAAGATGGCAAGCCCAGTTTAGGGCACGGCTTGCCTCTCACTGAAGCTGTCGTGTCAACACCCGCAGGCATGAGCAGCAGGTGCGCCCCATGAAACCAAGACAGGCTGCCCCCGCTCCCGGCCTCACCCACCCCACCCCACAGGACCACCCTAACTTCGCCGTTCAGTCCATCAAACACTGGAGGACCGAAGCGTCACCAACGTGAACTGTCTCACACCAGCCCAGCAGTGCTGGGAGGTGGGAGAGGCCAAACACACGAGCAGATGCCTGACATCCACAGAGCTTCTTGGGAGGTGCGGACCCACAGATGGCTAAGAAACCAGGCCAATACCGTCCTTTGTAAAGGACATCTCCGCCCCTTAGAGGAAAAAGGTGCTTTTAACTGAACACAGTTGGTAATGTGCTACACTATTTGGTATTGAAATGATAAAATCAATCCTGAACGCCAGGGTCTACCCTTATGCTGTCTTCCTGCTTCGACTATGTCCTCAGGGGTCAGCGATTTCACTAACAGGATGCAGGAGCAGCAACATCTTGCGCTGCTGAGAAACAGGACCTTAGCACTTTAAGTCAGCACTTGAAACAGGACCCCTTGGGACGTCCCGGGAGCTCCAGAGGTTAGGACTCCCTACTTCTACTTCAGGGGCCACAGATTTGAATCCTGATCAAGGAATTAAGATCCTGTGGTGCAGCCAAAAGAACGAAGCACAACAAAAGCAGGCCCTCTTGGTCTAGTCACCTGGTCCTACCAACAGCTGCCAGGTTCCGTTTAGAAGAGTTACAGCATCTTTACACGTTGACTCGAGAGTGAAAGCCTTTCCAGCTATAATTACATTTTCATCTAAGAGGATTTCTCTTACACAAGAATAATCCTGTTTCTAGCTATTATCACATGGAAATGATGAGAAGCACCTTATGAAAAAGAAAAACTTTTCACGCAGTGGTTTAAAAGCCAGTGTCAGAATCCAGGTCGCAAGCCCAGCCGTCGTCTGCATCCTTTCCTGGATCAAAGACAGTGTCTCGTCCCCGTGCTATCGAGAGGGGTGACACTGAACCCCAAAGCCCACCTTCTCACTGCCGGGTCTCACTGGAGAGCTGTGGTCAGCCTGCTGTGCAGGGCTTGGCTTCCGAGTAATGTCTGGTAGAGCTCCTGAATTTCAGGAAGGGACACCTGGAGCAGCTGGGCCTCCATCAGCAGCTCATTCACTTCTGGGCTGATACCTGTCAAGACCAGAGCAAGATCACGGGAACACTCCTTGTGACATGAGCAGAGGAGGGCCACCCGCCAGACTGCCACCCTCCCCACGCCAGGGGAAGCCACTTCCTGTGCCCAGGGCCGCAGCCTGACAGGCCCAAATGAGACCGAGCCTAGCGCTGACGCAGGAGAGACGCCTCTGCCTGGACAGCCATCTCAGGGCCGGGCACTCTGCAGGGGCTGGGGCTCCAGCCAGAGCTCCCAGGGGACAGTCACCCTCAGGAGGGACAGAAGAGAAGCAGGGTCTCGAAGACCCCCTCAAGTCTCCTGAGTAATGAAGCAATGAGGGAGCCCGGGACTGAGCATCTGACGGTGCCACCTGCTGTTCAGCTATCAGCTGACATGGGATGAGCCCGCTCCTCCCTGAAAGCAGTGGGTATAAAGCTTTCCTTTCTATTTCTTGTGCGTTTACAAGCCTTTACATAGGATTCTCCTCCCACCTTTCAAGTACACAGTAACACATATCCCACATATAAGAATAAAGTCATTTTTTGATGGTTCCCGATTATCTATAACAAAAAGCTATCGCAGTATCACTTGTGACTATTCAAGCCCTCAGAACAACGCTCACGACGAGGATAAGCGATACAGACCATGGAGCGGGACACAGCTCCGACCAGTGGAGAAGGGAGAGTGCACACAGGAGGGTCTGCTGTCCCAGTCGTCGGGCAAGGAGAAGGACGTGGGGCCAGGAGGCTGCGACATCTGACGGAAGGAAAACATCTCACAGTAAGGCTCTTCCAGGACTACGACTACCGCCAGCTTCATAGAAGCAGCTTGGGTTATCAGGCAGCATATAGCAGAGGACTTGATTTTCCCAAACTGAAACAAGCCTCTGGCATCTCAGATCTAGCCAAGCCAACTCCTGTTCACCAAGCCTTTGGCCTTCCTGGCTGTGCCTGGACTGACTTCAGAGGTGAAGAGCGCTACTGGGCATTAAGTCCGTTTTCTCTGCATGGAAACAGATTACACAGCCTCTTGGATTCCTGGGGGAGATTTTCACCTGCCTGACACAGACATGCAGCCCTTTGGGTAAACCAACTGAGGAGCTGCCAGACAGCACTCACATTCATGTCCCCACCTTCTTCAGAGCTTATCAGAGGGGATAGAACAACAGTCCTTTGACCACAAATGAGCAAACAGCAATTGGGTCTTTCCTCTTTATTAACACAAGGAAACTCCCAGCACGTCATGTGTAAGGAACACAACTGTCTCCAACGTAGGCTAGGTTCTCCGAATAGCCACAACTCAACCATGAGGCAAAAAGTTAAACACATCATTTGCTAAGTGTGAGGCACTGTATTTCAGAAGCTGGAAACAAATGGGGGGGAGTAGAAAGAAAGAAAGAAAGATAACAAATACAGCAGAACCAACCCTCTGTCTGTTATGTCTAATCTGTATTCATGCAGCCCTTGCAAAAAACAGGCCTCTGCTGGTACAGCACCAGGGAGGTGCAGTGATTCTGCTAGAGAGTCTACAGCATTCAGAATTCACCAGGTGGACCTTATAAGAAGACTAAACCCTGCATTCCTGACTGTGCTTTCTTATCTTCTGTGGAAGAAGACAGAACCCCACCCCCGCCACCAAAGTCATGGTTACAAGAATCAGGCTTTTGGCAGCAAGACCACAGATAGTATGAAACCCACTGCCTCCCCTCTGAAGCAACATGATACATAAGATGCTTCAAAACTTAATTTTTCCCCAAAAAGCAACAAGACACAGAAGGAGGCACTCTCCCTTTCTGCTCAGTGACTTACATGATAGGAAGCAAGAAAAAAAATTGCTAAGCAAAAAAAAAGCATATCTATTAAAAATACCTAGGTTCATACACACAAATGGGGAAACCATATGTATATATGAGCAGGTGAAATCTGCTCTACAGACTGACCACCGGGAACAGAGGAAGCAAGCAACGTAGCAGGAGCATGGAGCCCTGCAAGGACAGTGGGCGCCGGCAGCGCCCGCGCCCAGAGCCACAGAGGTGCGGCGGCGAGCCGTCTGCAGACCAGCACAGAGGGCCCAGGCTCACCTTGCTGGCCTCTGGCGCCTGCCCTGCTGTGGCCTGCCGCCTGCCACGCAGCAGCCCTGAGCCCACCGGGGCTTGCAGGGCCGCGAGGCGCCCGACGAGAGCAGCTGCTGGGCTCTGTGCTGCCAGCCCACGGTCCTCTCGATCATGAACCGCAGCGCGTCTCCCTCGGGCAGGCGGACGCGGATGCGCTGCAGGGAGGCCAGCAGGGGCAGGATTCTCTCCAGTGGAGGCTTCTCCGACCTCCGACAGCTGGGACACAGCCAGACTCGGGGGCCCTGTGGAATGCTGGGAGCCGCCACACAGCTGGTGTGGAAAGCATCCCTGCAGAGTTCACACTGGATCATGGGGGCCGCAGGGGCCTTCTGACACACGCAGACTCTCATCTCCACGGGGTGCACAGGCGACAGCAGTCTCCCCTCATTGGCTTGTCGGAGAGACTGCAAGGCTTCCATTTCTCGTGCGCGAGCTTCCCGAGTGCTGCCATCTAGAAAGGAGAAAGCGATAAAGGACGATGGCACAGAGACCTCGGCCGTCTTCTCAAACTCAAGGGTCGTGGCAGTGAGGAACACTGGACTCCAGAGCAGCCTCTGGGTGTACGCCGGTTCTGCCTCACTAAGCCATGGGGGCACCTTGGATAACAATCTGCTCACTGTGGTGGGACGGCCATAGGTACAAACTAGAGCGGGGAACGGTGCCCGCCTCACAAGGCTGCTGTGACGACCCCACGGCCAGGTGACCAGGCGCTCTGGCTGCCACACAGC
Source organism: Nanger dama (assembly GCA_917880005.1). Lineage (NCBI taxonomy): Eukaryota > Metazoa > Chordata > Mammalia > Artiodactyla > Bovidae > Nanger > Nanger dama. Next base: position 47,883,458 of record CAKJTW010000013.1, on the reverse strand, counting down.
AAACCACACTGCTAGCAGTTCCCTAACACACACTGTTCTTCCAAGCCCAACTTCTCTGCACATGCGTCTCTTAGAAAATATACCTCCCTTCTAAGATCCAGGTTTTTCACTATCTGTGTACAAATTTCTGAGGTTTCTTCAGCTCCAGTAACTTTTGTGATCTTCTAGAAAGGTAATTTAGATGAGTCTCTCAGATGCCACACTAGCCTGTGTCTCTCACTGCCCAGGCCTCACAGGTGCACTGGAATCATGAGCTGCACGTGGTGAGAGCAGGTCCCTCATGAAGAAATTGCAGGAGCACCTCACCAAGCGCCACACACACAGACACACACACAGACACACACACACACACACACACAGACACACACAGACACAGACACAGACACACACGGGGGGCATGCTGTGAGGCCCCTAGGCACAGATACAGACACACACAGACAGACACAGACACAGACACAGACACACACACACACACGCGGGGCATGCTGTGAGGCCCCCAGGTAGAGACAAAACCAAGCTGCTTTTCTGCAGGAAGGGGCACGTGTACTTGTTATATTCTTTTCTCTATTAAAATAAGAGCCACATCTCACTTCCGAGATCAGGTAATCTGTATAAGCAACTTGAAAACACAAGCATAATTAGTTTCAGAGTAAAAAGCTGAAGTGATACTGAACATGTCCTGACCAGTATGTACAAACTGTCCATTTGTGAGACCTCTACGTGAGGCAGTCCGGGCTTTAGAGATTTATTCACTGCTCACCATGAAGTAGAACTGCTTTAAGGGAGGCCAGTTCAGATCACTAGCTATGCAAGAGTAAGTCACCAGCCCCCCGGCACATAACACACTGATGTTTCACAGCAAACGGCTGGGCAAGCCAAGTCCTGATACTTCACGGAAGGGAAATACAGAAGAAGCACAGATTCTTAAAACTAGCGTTCTCCACCAGAAGCAAAAACTGAAGGCTTGCAAGAGCCATTTCTTTCCCAACTCTATTTCCAAGTCCTTAAAATATTAATGTGTCATAGCTAAACCATTCCCGAGATCAGATCCACCCCCAGTCACCAGATGAGAACCTGAGTCGTAAGGCCAGACTGATGCTCCACTGTTTCTGGATTAGAGGGAAAATGTATCAGTGAGGGTTTAGGTAAGAAACAAAAAGATCTAGAATAAACCACCTAACATACCCTTGCTAAATTTGGAAAATCTCTGATTTCTGCAGATGAAGCGTTGTGCAGGCAGTGCACACGGGGCTATGCGGCGACGAACTGACCAACAGGGAATGTGCAGAGCCAAGCGAAGCTCCAGACAGCCCCTACAAAGCCCACCGGCGACAGTGGGGCAGCGTCTCGGAAGCACCACAGTGATGCTCAGGCAGCCCCTACAGAAGCCCACCGCCGACAGGGGGCAGCGCCTTGGAAGCGCCACCATGATGCTCAGGCAGCCACATCTGACTACAATCTGAAGGAAGGGACGAATACGCCACAGACAGTCCATGTCAAAATACACATACACTTCAGGGCAACCCCATGTAAATTCCAAGGGCAGCCAGGCAGCACTGAGGGGTCAGACTAGAAAGGCGTCCTGGCATGAGAGCGAGTCCGCTTAGCTCCGCTCCAGCAGCAGGTGGGTTCCTGCTCTGGGAAGGGGAAGGCTTCGTGCCTTCAAAACCACCTAAAAGGGCTTCATCAGCCTAGAAAACTTCTGCACATGGAAAGAAATCATCAACAAGATGAAAAGACAACTTACAGAACGGGAGACGTGTTGGCAACTTGTAACCTGATCCAGGGCATTAACACCCCAAATCTGTGAAGAGCTTCAATGCAGCAGCACAAACACTATCATCCCTACCAAAAATCCAATTAGAATGGGCAGAAGATCCAGTAGGCATTTTTCTAAAGACAACGAACGGATGGCCAACAGGTCCATGAAAAGATGCCTACCACCTCTGACTGTCAGGGAAATGCAGACCAAAACCACACTGAGACATCGCCTCACACCTACTTTAAAATGACCATCGTCGCAAAGACCAGAAACAACAGGTATCAGCGAGGATGTGGAAAACGGGAACCTGCTCCTACACTAGGAGTGGTAATGTGAATTGTTGTAGCCACTGTGGGAAAACAATATGAAGGGTCCTCAAAAAAACTAAAAACAGAACTACCACAGGACCCAGCAATTCCATTTCTGAGTATACATCTAAAGGAAGCAAAAATACTAACTTGGAAAGATTATCTGTACTCCCATGTCCAAGGTGGCATCATTCCCAACAGCCAAGATACGGAAACCACCTCAGTGCACCCATTGGTGGACGAAAGGAAGCGTGGTTGTGTATGTACAATGGGATGTTACCAACCATAGACAGAGAAAAGGATTCTGCCATTTGCAACAACACAGATGAACTCAAAGCATTACACCGAGTGAAATAAGCCAGAGAAAGACAAGGACTATATAATCTCACTTACACATGAAATCTAAAAAAGAAAAAAGAAAAAAAAAAAAAAAAAAAAACACCCCACAGAAGACTGTGTGGATCACAACAAACTGTGGAGAAATCTTAGAGATGGGAATATCAGACCACCTGACCTGCCTCCTGAGAAATCTGTATGCAGGTGAAGAAGCAACAGGTAGAATTGGACATGGAACAACAGACTGGTTCCAAATTGGCAAAGGAGTATGTCAAGGCTGTATATGGTCACCTAGATTATTTAACTTATATGCAGAGTACATCATGCAAAATGTCGGGCTGGATGAAGCACAAGCTGGAATCAAGACTGCCAGAAGAAATATCAATAAGCTCAGATATGCAGATGACACCACCCTTATGGCAGAAAGTGAACAAGAACTAAAGAGCCTCTTGATGAAAGTGAGAAAGAGGAGAGTGAAAAAGTTGGCTTAAAACTCAACATTCAGAAGATTAAAATTCAACTAAGATCATGGCATCCAGTCCCATCACTTCATGGGAAATAGATGGGGAAAAACAGTGGAAATAGTGTCAGACTTTATTTTGGGGGGCTCCAAAATCACTGCAGATGGTGACTGCAGCCATGAGATTAAGACGCTTGCTTCTTGGAAGAAAACCTATGACCAACCTAGACAGCATATTAAAAAGGAGAGACATTACTCTGCCAACAAAGGTCTATCTAGTTAAAGCTGTGGTTTTTCCAATAGTCATGTATGGATCTGAATTGGACTATAAAGAAAGCTGAGCACGGAAAAACTGATGCTTTTGAACTGTGGTGTTGGAGAAGACTCTTGAGAGTCCCTTGGACTGCAAAGAGATCCAACCAGTCCATTCTAAAGGAAATCAGTCCTAGATAGTCATTAGAAGGACAGATGCTGAAGCTGACACTCCAATACTCTGGCCACCTGATGGGAAGAACTGACTCATTGGAAAAGATCCTGATGCTGGGAAAGACTGAAGGTGGGAGGAGAAAGGGACGACAGAGGATGAGATGGTTGGATGGACACAACTCAATGGACATGAGTTTGAGTAAGCTCTGGGATTTGGTAATGGACAGGGAAGCCTGGTGTGCTACAGTCCATGGGATTGCAAAGAGTGGGGCACGACTGAGAGACTGGACTGGACTGACAGACACAGAGAACTGATGGGCAGTTCCTAGAGGTAACTGGTCTGGAAGATGGGTGCAGGCGATCAAAAGGTAAAAATAAATCCTGGGGATGTGACATACAGCATGGTGACTATAGTCATTAATACAAAAGAAACTGTGCTCTCTTCTCTGGGGAATATATCAGTTGTGTCCAGATCTTTGCAACGCCATGGGTTATAGCTGGCCAGGCTCCTCTATCCATGGAATTTTCCAGGCAAGAATACTGCAGTGTATTGCCATTTCCTACTCCAGACAGTCATTCATACTATGTTATAGTTTTGAAAGTTACTAAGAGAGTAGATGTTAAAAGTTCTCATCACAAGGAAAAAAAAAAAAAAAAAACACCTGTGTGGTGATCGCTACTAACTAGACTCATACAGGGACCACCGGGTAATATACATATACACTGGGCCACTCTTGGCACAGCGAGGCGAGTGCTACAGGCCAGCCACGCCAGCCTGGCAAGTTTCTAAACCGTCCAGATCCACAGCTCTCTCCATCTAATACTGTGCTCACCAAACACTGGCTCGATACTGCTTCATCTTCTTGAAGATGACACTATCTTTGGATCCACAGTGCTTACACTAAGAGGAGATCAGACTCGGGAGTACCCAGTACCCTTCCCAGTGTATGTCCTGTTGTAAACTTAACACTAAGCTGGCATTGCAGGTCACCTGTTAGCCCTGGACCAAGCTACAGGCTTGGGAAGTGTTTCTGAGTCTGGGAGGCCTTGCAGGTATCTTCCATTAAAAACTTTTACAAATGACAGTTTTCCTAAAGTTGCTTTGGTAAAACAGAGTACTCTGGAAGTTATTCTCCTACTTGCCTTCCCAATATACCCAGTAAAGAAGGAAGAGCTAGAAACGGCCCTCCCCCTGAGAAAGAGGAGGAGCGCCAGCACGCACAGCTGAAGCAGTCTCTCTGCTTTCCATCAGCGTTCTCTCCAGGTCGCTCAGACTCTCTACACGGGGACTCTTCTTCTTGCCACTTGGCAAGGGATCCTTTAACTTTCTCTGCTTCCTCTTTAATCCCAAAGGCCAACGTCACATCGAGGACACAGCACCTGATGTGGAACAAAGCACAGCCACTGTGGTTTGTCTGGCTCACCACAGAGCATCACCAAGCTCCCAAATAAAAGCCAAAGCAGCGGGGAGGACATGGTTTCTTTATATTTTCTGCATAACATCCAACCCTGATCCCAGAAATCCTACTCTACAAAGGAAGGAAGCAAGGAGGAAGGAAATCTCACAAAAGACAGACTTTTGATTCAGATTCAATCAAACAGTAAGTAAAAAGAAGAAAAGTAAAATGCAATGAGTCCAGTCATAACGTGTGAGCAGCATCAGCTTAAGGAAACTACAAGTGTTAACCATAAGCATGTTGAGAGGTGGGGATCTTTTATCAAGCTTGGCAAATCCAAGTGGTGAAGCATAGCCAAGGTTAAATGTTCAATTTTAACAGACCAAGGAACTTCAAAGAGGAATATTTCTTCCTTAGTGAATGCTATCCCCAAACACATGCAGAAAACATTTCAAGGTTCTTCTAAGTTTCCAGTGAGGTTCAGGAGACTCTCCCTGGCTCCCCTCAGAAGATAGCGCCTAGAGCATAGATCCGTCAAGTGGTGCCCCTCCATACGGGAGGGGCTGTGTGTTTACCAGGTGAGGGGCCATAAGCCCCAAGGTGGGCTGAGTGCAGACTTACCTCTAGGAGAGAATAGGACGAGTTCTTAGTCAGGAATGTATTAGCAGCACATTCTTTCCAAACGTGAACCTCAGCTACTAGGGACTCCAGTCTCGGCAGCGAGGGTAGATGCACCGGGATACATCGGCCTCGAGTGACAAGCTCCACCAGCGTGTCCAACACTGGCACACGTCCTCCAGCCTAATAAGTCAAAGGAAAAAGAACACTTCTGTGGAAGTGTGCAAAGTGCTCCCTCCGCCATGATCTCAACATACTGAACTCACGAGTGATGCCGACCAAACCTGCCGGCTGGCTGGTGGTTGCGACGCTAAGGACCCTGGGGGATCCCACCCGGTCACCAGGCAAGAGCCTGGCTCGTGCTGGAGTCCACAGCTGTGGACTGGCATGCGCTGCCATCCCTTTGCTCAGACGCCTACGCCCTTTCTCAGGGCATCTGCCATTTTGGTGGGTTTGAAGAAAATCTAACAGAAATGTAAACCTGTAATAACTCAAAGGACTTCCGCACTGACTGAGAGAACGAAAAGCGGGAAAACAGTCTTTCACTCCATCCACTGACAATGAGTTAATAGATTATTCAGGAAAACTAAAATGAGCTGAGAAAGAACACACTGGCTCTCAAAGTTAAGAACCATCTGGGAAGCCTGTTTTAAAAACTTCCTGGGCCCTACCCCCAGATTTCTGATTCAGTTCATTAGGGAAGGGTCCATGTGAATCTGCATTCCTAAACTCCCCAGGTGCTGCTGGAGCTGTGCTGGGCCACTCTCTGAAGCACACGGAGCACTCCCTGTCTGTGAACAGACAGCTGGGCGGCATTCTAAGACAAGGAGCCACCGAACACAAGGGGTCGCCCTGTCTCTGCCAGTTTTTACATGCATGGTTCAAGGCCAAGCTATTATTTCAGGAATGGAGCAAAACTTGCTTTTTGTCCTTATCGACAGACTTTGTTGCGGACACAGTACTAAGAAGCACATACATTAAAACATGTGAAGGAAACCAAACCCACCTAGAAGCGTGTCCTCCCCCCTGATTTCACACGCTCACCTCTCCTGACCACTGGCACTACCTCACTCTCTGGCTGCTAGCAACCATGAGGGAGCGCAAGGAACAAGGCTGCCATCACGCTGGCTCCGGCCGTGGCAGGCAAGAGCGCGCATCGGTGGCCTCGCTGGGGGAAGCGTGTGGGCTCAGCAAGCACTGCCCACGCTTTTCCCTGACTGTCACTCCTTATGTACTATTGATCAAACAACGTATCTTCTCTTTCCTGTTAATCAGAATAGATGTCCAGATGTTTCATTGAAAACACCTGGCTAACCTGTCCTATTTGGCATTTCTCATTAGCAACTGGTCTATAAGCAGAACTTAAATTACTCAGATATTCAGAAAACCAGATGATATTTTGTTCCTAGAGTCTGATGGCTTCAACAAAACAGAACTTGAGACTCAAGAACAATATCAATTAAAAATTTTAAAACCTAGCCCATTAAGTAATTCAAATCTTTTTTTCTCAATAGGACCATAAGACCTGCTGTTTTATGACGATAAGAGAGAAAAAGGAAAACACCTCCAGCAACCCCTTTTCACATGAAGTCACCCAACTGGAAACAGAAAAACAGAGTGTGTCTTATCTTTATTGTCGTTGCTCAGTCCCCGAGTCCCGTCTGACTCTCTGTGACCCCAGGACTGCAGCACACCAGGTTAAGGTACACTGTTAAGGTATATTCTGTCTATACCTTAGTAATGCTACACACGAATTTAATTTTCTACTCTAACTTATAGGTAAAGGCTCAGTAAGGACACCATCTAGCACAGAGCCACAGGTACTTTGTGCTACTTCTCTGGAGAGTTATTCCAGAATATCCTGAGCCTCACTTCCTCTGCAGGGACAGAGAAGCACTTTTGAGTCACTGCTTGCACAGTAAAAGTCCCAGACTCGCTGCCCAGTTTGGCCACGGAATCACATATCACTACTCACTCAGTTGCCTCAACTCCAAGCAATTGGTAAGCCAGCGAGAGACAGCCATACTGGTCAAAGATTAGTCACTCTATTTCTCCCACAACTTCCTTTTCAGCCCTTTCTCTCCAACCCCAATCAAGCACTGAAGACTGCTGTTATGGGAGGCTCCCAAGCTCCCAGAAAAGGTTAGTGAAATATCTGAGCCTTACATATTAAGCCAACTGGTGAGGACAACAGGCGGGGTGGGCAAGGGCATCTACACAGGGTAGAAGAGAATCAGTCACGTGGCCAGCCCAAACACAGGCCCCGCGCCGCGAAGCCCAGCCCTCCGTCCCTGCTCTTCAGGGAGGCGCTGGCACGCGCGGGACTCTGGGAGCCTACCTGCAGGGCCTCCGCCTCCTGCAGCCAGTCTCTGGCTCTCTGCACAGAGTCTTTCAGCGCCGCGCCGTGGGGCAGGTGTGCGGGGATCTCCTCGATCTCCTTCACCACGGCGGCGAGGCTGCTCAGTGAATGCCGAGGCCTAGAGAGCAGAAAGACTGTACTCAGCCTCCACATGACCACTCGCGCTTCTCGTGGCTTCCTTATCAGAGAAGTTAGAGAAACCACTTCAAAGGAAATTCACAGTTGCAAATAAACTTTTGAAATGGCAAGTAACTATAAGATATCAAATTATCTACATAAGACTAAGGCAAATAATTCAGTTCTACTTAGTTCTGATTTGACAATGGAATAACCATAAACTTCTGTTTGCAAAAGGTAGCTTACGGATAATTTACTCCATGATAAACTAGAAACACTATCAAGACTCATACAGCTCCACTAACGTAAGTAAAAATCTCCAGGACATCACCACACCACAGCACAGAACCCAAAACTTTTGTGTCCTCTGATCAATGACCACTATGTCAGGATTAACAGTAATGTCCAGAAAATAGCTATCCCTGTACGTTATGCTGTTGGCTGCAACAGCAAAGATCTGTGAGACAGAAAGCAGGACGAGGAGAAACCATCTTCTCCCCTCAGACGGTCAGCCCGAGCCCCAAACGTCCTCAAGTAGAGACAGTCATGCGGCAGCAGCACGGCTGCTGGGGTCCCCGCTCTGTCCCCGGTCCACAGGCACTGCACACGGCGGTGCTCAGGTGTCTCTCTTGCAGACTCCTCGGGATCTCTCATTAACTGTGGGTTTAAACAGTTCCACTTATCTGTAAATGTTTTCTTCCCTCAAAGATGTTCCCATTGAGATCAGGCAAGTTTCATTAAACCACTTCTAGAAAATGAGTGTCCATCTGAACTATTCATTTCACAATCAGTAAATCAAGAAAAAAACATTAATCTTCTTTTGCCCGAGTTGCAAAGCAGTTGCAAACATCTCAGCTAAACGTCCCCACGCAGAGCTCAGCTGCCGCGCCTGGGTCACATCCTAAGCCTGCGCCCTGCCCAGCATGGACGAAGCTCGAGCCCTCCCCAGAGCGGCGTGGCCACGCTGTTACCTGGCCTTGAGGAGGCTCTTGGCTTTGTCATCCCAGTGCTCTGACACTGTGAGCAGTTCCTGAAGCCGCGCCATAGCCTTCTCCACGGCCGAATACGGGGCCAGGCCCACCCCCAGGTCTATGAGCCGTCTCATATCATCTAAGGTGAGGGAGCTGGGGTCCTGGCAGGCCTGCTGCACCTCCTCCAGCCAATGGGCCTGCTCCAGCCGGACACGCATCTCAGCAAGCTGGGGGAGCTCAACATCAAAGTCAAAGCTGACATCCAGCAAGTCCTGCAGCTCAGCAGCGCTGGGCATCTCCTCAGAAAGCAGCTTCTGGCTATGCTGTTGGAAATCTTCTACACGATTCAAGAGATCCTAAAAAAAACACAGGTTGTTGCATCAAAACACTAATTTCAGCAACGGGCTTCTTGCAAACTGAGAATCTTCAATGCATATTCAACACGACCCTCTGCCATCTCACATGGCTCTAGCAACAGTACACATGAAGAAATGCCAAATGCCGGTTAGACAAGGCGCTCTAAACGGACTCATGGCAGCTGCAACGAGCAGCCGGCGGTCCCTTTCAAGGCGAAACTTTCCCACTCTCTCCCCACTGCAGCCCTGTTACAATCTCTTTATGAACATGTACCACTCAAGCTGCTGTTAAACACATTTGCAAACAGATGTACAAATTAACCACTCAAGAACAGGACTTCATCACGCCAACTGAGCTTATTTACAAAATACCGGATGACCACATATAGGAGGGGGGCAGCCCCCATCCGGGCACCTTCAGCAGTGGTGTCTGAGTGAGGACACAGGGGAGAGCGTGCAGCTGGGTCACAAACTGCCGGAGCTCATTCACGGTGAGCTGATTGTGGGATTTCCCTCCACCAGATCGGTATCTAGAGAGACAAAGGCCCAAGAAGGCTGCATGAGGACAGGTGTACCAGCACCCCAGACTCCAGCCACAGCAGACTCCCCCAAGAGTCCACACCCAAAGCGGGTGTGCACAGAGCCTACCTCGTCTGCCTTTTGCCATTAAGCAGCTGCTGGGCGACAGAGGCGCATTTTTCCGCATCCTGTGTGACTAAGCGGAGGTGACGTAGAAGATCATTGTCCGGAAATTTCTTCATCTCAGATTCTTCAATCAAAGCCTTAAAGTTGACAAGGCCTAGAAATAAAAGATCACCTTTTCTGTGATCAATATATATGAACTTCTGATAAGAAATACAGAAGGGGAGGTTTGATTTTATCAGCTCTTATCTATGGATATTTGCAATGCTCTCCCTATAATAAATTTGTTTTTGGGGGGTGGGGGGTGGGGCGGGGGCAGTGAGTGGTGCCCTGAGAGTGGAGGGCTTTATGAGGTGCCTGGAGCTGCCCTTTAATGTGGACGAGTTTATGAAATAAAGAACACAAGAGCACCTGCCTTGTCAGGACAGAGCGCATGCAGACCCTCCTGAGGCTGGAGCCACACGTTCCCCTGATCTATCTAACTGCAGCTGGCAGGGAACCAGCGGCTCATAGACTGAACTTGCACGTGCCCTGGAACAGGAGAGGGCAGAGTCTCCTACCACTCTAAGAGATGCAAAGAGAAGCAGCGACTTTCGAAGGTAATAATGAGGACAGAGACTTTGACTAGAGCTGAAAAGTAATAAACAAACGCTTCACTGAGTCTTGAGGACATCCTCTTTGTGTCATGAACGCTAGTTAAAAACAACAACAACAACAAAAGAAAGGCAAAACAGAAGCTTTTCCTAAGGGTCCCTATAAAATGTGAAATACTTTTGTTTCTGAGACAGAGACGTGTAAGAGTTACTGTGTTTTGTAATAATACTGTCTTTGTTAAAAATACAATCTTTCAGAACTCTTATACTAAGACTTCACTTCAATGTATGGACATTTGCCTCATTCACTCTTGGCTTTAAAACCTGTACTAAAGCTCTGAGCCTGGTGGACAGAGGAGCTAAATCAGGCTGCTTCAAGTAATGTTTGCCGATAACTGTTTGCTGACTGTATTACAATCAGCCCCAATTTGTCAATCACCAAATCACACTTTCTATATACCACATACTTCTCTTCTTATTAATCTTGGCCTCCAAAGCTTCATTCACATTCAAGGCCCACTCGTTGTAAGATTCTGCTCGAAGCTTCAGTGCATTCATCATGGGGTAGAGGTCATCCAGAGTGTATCTGTACCTGGAAACAGAAGAACAGGTTGGCTTTGAGATACGAGGGCCTGAAGGAAATCAGATGCCAACGTCACAAAGCCTAAATTAACCATTCAGTGCTCTCCACAGGGAGAAAAATCATTCTTCCTACTCACCTCAGTTTATATTTATAAGGAGGACAGGAACATAATTCCTTTACGTGATGCAGGCAAACAAGCAGGCCAGGTTTACAACAGCAGGAGATGGCAGACATGAAGCATGTGGTTTTGCATTTCACACACTGACGCTCATCATCTGGCAACAGTTCAAAATCCATTCTTTCTGAATCAATTACTCCCTAAAATAAAGTGTACTTTAGAGATCGCCAAAGGATAGTCCCACCCACGAGCTCCCAAGAAAAAACACGCAATCGTTGACTTTTAAAAAAATAAGAGAGAACCTTACCAAAACAGAGACTGCATGATTAAAAATGTGTGGACCCAGTAAATGTGGGCAAGTTAACCTATTTCACTCGTCTGGAACAACCTCTTCTGGACAAGGTAGGTCCTTATGTTTGGCTATACTGATCTGAATATGAGAACAGCTATTCACAGGCTTATACAACTACTGAGATTAGCTGCTGCTTCTACTCAAAATTGGCCTTGCCCATATTTGGGGTATATATAAGAGCAGAGAAATGTAAATACATTCTACTGCAGAGGAAATGCTATATAGGACTTCAGAGAATCCATAAAAATAAAATATAAATAAAAGGAAAGAAGACAGGGCAAGCAGAGAAGACTGTCCTGCAGGAAGTGTGGACGGGAAGCCAATGAGTGGTCCGCTCGGCTCCTCGAAAAGGCTCGACAATCTCTGACGCACAGACTGAAGGCACAGTAAAGCATCTCATAACTCAGCGCCGAGAAAAGCGAGCTCTTCAGCCAGGACGCCTCTACGGCGACGCGCACCGCCCGACAAGCCCGTCTAGGACACACCTTTTGTTCTGGAAAAACTGAACTTGTACCACTTTTTCTCCTTATCTGGAACTGTCTCCAACCTAAACCTGAGAATGCAGAGTCTGACCAACTCATGTTTATAAACCAGCCAGCTCCTTTGTTTTACTCTTTCATTCTGTATTTCAACCTCTGGACCATTTCACACCCTGCTCATCAGAAGTTAGGAAAAACCTAATAAATGAATTTTGGTTCTAACCTGAAATCAATTCTTAAAAAGGACTTTGTTAAGGAGATGTCTTAAAATTTTTGTTTAAAGTAAGATTAAGGATCAACTCTATGAATTTTGGTTGAGAATAAATCATATTAGTCCACTCAATTTTAATTTGTAAATTTCCACATCTGTAAAAAAAATTATGAGTTCTCCAAGTTGCAAAAACAAGCTACCACTATTGATGGAAGACCTTGGTAAGAGACTTAAACCCTCTGGGCACTGTTTCCAGAGTGACACAATATCAGGGGAGGCGAGCACGCAGTTGCTGATTCACAGTGGGCTCTAAGGAGCCAACCTGCTGAAGAGGCACGCTGAAAAATAAAGCAACGTGACTGTTTGTGGACACGACCATCTCCAAACAATCTGCAAAAAGCTGTAAGAACTACTGAGTTCGGGAAGCAGTCAGGATAGGGTATTTGAAAGTCAATTTGTATTTTAAAACACCAGCAATAAAAAACTGGAAAAAACTCTGTATTATCTATAACAGCATCAAAAACAAGAAGTACCTAATTACAGACCCAAGAAAGTGTGTGTAAAACCCGTGTGCTGTAATCCACAAAATGCGTGTAAAACCCGTGTGCTGTAATCCAGAAAATGTGTGTAAAACCCGTGTGCTGTAATCCACACAACACGGAATTAAAGAAACCAAGAAGACCGCAATGGGGACCTTCCCTGGTGGTCCAGTGGATAAGACTCCCCACTTTCACTGCAAGGGGCACAGGGATGATTCCTCATCAGGGAAATAAGATCCCAAATGCCCAGCCTTTCTAGCATAGCCAAGAAGAAAAGACGACCTACATAAATGAAGGGATATACTATGTCCATGGATTAGAAGACTCAGTATTGTTAAAAAATCAATTCTCCCCCACACTATCCGTGAATTTAATGCAGTTCCAATCTAAATGTCAACAGGCGTTTGGTAGAATCAGTAGGCTGATTCTCTACACTTTATATGGAAAAGCAAAGGAGCTGAAACAGGCAACACAATTTTTAAAAGAAGCAAAGTTGGAGGATTCAAATTACTTATTAGAAAATTATAGTAATCAAGACCTGAAGGCATTAGCAAGAGGATAGATGCGTAGGCTAACAGACTAGAGCAGAGCACAGAAGCAGCTCACACCGGTCAATTTCCAACAAAGGTGCCAGGACAAGTCAATGGAAAAATATTCGAGAATCTTCAAGAAATGCTGGCAGAACAATTAGACAGTCACATGCAAAAACAATGACCTCAACCACAACCTGTCGTAAACAAAAACTACTTAAGAGGGTTAAAGACTTAAATGTTAAATCTAAAACTAGCAATTCTAGATGTCTACACACTAGGAAACCCTTGTGACTCAGGT